>JANFOE010000403.1:0-670443 GCA_025667525.1 Glebionis coronaria | reverse complement strand
GCTTTTCCGGTAATTCTTTAAGAATAATTGCTGAGCAGTTTTCATTTAAGCGTGTGTTGGCGAGTTCAATCAGCTTCTCCTTCTTGCTAAGCAATTCCTTGAATGCTTTGAAAAATTTCGGCATGTGGCAAAGTGCTTCAACAAGGCTAATGTTGATGGTCATTTGAGATAGCATTTCCACATATTTCGATACTTGACAGTCATTCTTGGTTAGCTCGTTGGTCTTGCCTATGCGAGAAGGGTATGGGATTCTAGGTTTATAGGTGGAAGGTGAAGGTATAGTCGGTAAAGGTTGGGATGTTGAAGGTTCCTTCCTAGAGACATCGTCATGACGAGGCGGAGACGGTAATGGTGTACTAATACTAGGTGTAGGAGGAGTAGGGATACATGGTGGTGGAGGAGGTGTTGATGATGGTGGTGGGATTGGTGGTCCTACAATGGTGACTCCACTACGAGTAGTAATAGCACTCACATTGGCTTGCGGATTAGTGACGGTGTTTGAAGGTAGAGAACTTGAAGTAGAAGGTTGAGTGGCGGGCAAGAAACTAGCCAACAGATTCTTTAATTCAGTCGTTTGAGTGCTGAAAGAGGATTGAATATTATCACGAACCTCGGTTCTAATGTCATTACCTTGCTTCATGATATCTCCTTTCAAATTGATTATTTGGCTCTATAGATTCTTGATTTGCTCACCTTGAGTTCTCATTGTGGCTTCAACATCGGGATTAATGGGTGGGGTTTGTTGGGTGGGTGGTTGATAAGGGTTAGAAGCTCTTGGTGGGATTTGGTTGCTTCTATTGTAGTTGTTGGCGGAGTTTTGGTTTTGAGAAGAAAAACCGGGTGAAAGGTAATTGTTGGAACGGTAGCTCAGCAGATTTCTATCCCCTTGTTGTCTATCTTGGTAATTTTCCGATGAATAATTACCGTAAGCAGCATACACATTTTTCGGATTTCCTTGTGTAGAAGGACAATCGGTGTATGAGTGAGGACCGCCACATGTTTCACAAGGATTAGCAACCGCTTTAACTTGTTGTTGTTGTTGGTTTGAAGCGAGAAGCGTAATACTTTTGCTCATTTCGGCCATCATGCGGGTGAGTTCGGTCATCTCAGGGTTTGCTGAGGTAGAGGAAACATTGACTCTCGGGTTGTTCCTAGAAGAAGCAGAGGAATCCCAGTTCTTGTGGTGAGTAGTCATGTTCTCAATTAACTCTCTACACTCCTCGGGTCTCCTTTTCATAAATGTGCCACCGGCGGCTGCATTAATCGTATCACGATCTCGAAAAGTCAATCCGTTGTAGAAAGTATCAATCAATGTGACGGGAAGCATGTTGTGGTTTGGACAACGGTCGATCAAGACATTATATCTCTCCCAAGCGTCAAAAAGAGATTCATCAGGGTCTTGCATGAAACCGCTGATTTGATTGCGAAGGCTTGTAACCATGGATGGTGGAAAGTAGCGCGACAAAAAGCGTTGAGTCATGTCATCCCAAGTGTGAATTGAATTCTTCGGGAGACGATCAAACCATTTCTCGGCATGATGTGATAAAGTATGTGGGAAGAGTTGTAGGCGAAGAACATCCATTGTGGCACCAGGCAACTTCATGCTTTGGGTAAATGTAATGAACTTGTCGAGGTGTTTGTTGGCATCATCATCAGGCAATCCACGGAATGGGTTTGTTTGCACTTGCTGAATCATGTGGTGCTTCAACGAAAACTCAGGAGCGTTGATTTGCATCGGCGCAATCGGTCGTCCTCGTCCAAACATGGTTGGTTGACAAAGTTCCTCCATGGTCCGAAGATTGGGCTGTGGAAGAGCATTGTTGTTATTATTAGGGTGCGGTGGATTATTGTTGTTAACACCTGACATAACTAAATCTTCTTGAGGCTCGGGCTCTTGATAATTAGAAGATCTAGTACGCATGCACCTACAAAGACAAAAGAAAAAGAAACCAAACACAAAAACAATATATATACACAAGAAAGATAAAATCTTTTTGGATTTTTGAAATTTTTTTTAATTTTTATGGATTTTTATCAATTTTTTAATTTTTATGATTTTTTGAATTTTTTTATGCGAGAAAAATAACGCTCACAAGTGAACGGATCCCAAAAAGCAACGCGTCTCTCACAGAAAACCGTTAATCTTTACGAAAAGAGCCGGCAGCGGCGCCATTTGATAACTAGGCTTTTGCCTAATTAAAAAGATTCTTTGTCGTGTGTCTCTTCGAATTGAAAAACTTGTGTTTAATGTGTGACTCAGTTTTATTTTGGTGGAACAAAGATGTGTCGTTGTAGTTTTTAAAATAAAAGGTGCAAAATAATTAAAGTAAAGGTGCTCTTAAAGTAAATCTAAGTCTAATTAAAGTAAAGGTGCAGGTATTTAAAAACGTGACTGAAATTAAAGGGCACTAAAGTAAAGACGTAAACTTAAATCTAACTAAGGCAAATCTTAAAACGCAACTAAAACTTAAACTAAAGCAAGACTAAAATTTACTAAGGCAAATAAACTTAAAGTGCAATTAAAATAAAGGCGGGAAAAGTAAAGCTTGAAAATAAAAATCAAAGACAAAAACTAAAAAGAACCTGAATACAGCTCATTCGGAATAATCCTTCGTTAGGAACAACCAATCGTCCAGAATGTCACCTTCGGTTGGAATGATTCTTCTTCGCTCGGAATATTACCAAAATCCTTGATCCGGAACAAATTGATCTGAATATGTCACTTATCCAAAACAATCCTTTGTTCGGAACTTTACTGATTCGGAACTGCTCAAACGTGCCTTGATTCGGAACTTTTGGTCACCCTTGATTCGGAAGACTTCCGAATGAAGCCTCCTTGATTCGGAAGTTTCAGACTTCCGAATGAAGGTTCCTTGACTCGGAACTTGCCCTTGATCCGGAAGTTGGTTCGGAACTTTTGAAGTTCCGAATGAAGCCCCTTTGTCCGGAACTTTGGAGACTTCCGAATGAACACTCACTGATCCGGAACTTTTGGAGTTCCGAATGAATTGCTTGATCCGGAACTTTTGAGTTCCGAATGAAGCTCTTCTGGTTCGGAACTTTTGAGTTCCGAATGAATGATTCTTGAGTCGGAAGATATCCTTCGTCCGGAACTTTGAATGTTCCGGATGAACAAGCTTGACTCGGAAGTTGCTGATCTTAAAATCTTCCGGATGAAACCCTTGACTCGGAACTTTGGAGTTCCGAATGAAAGCTTTCTCTCATTCTTGGTTCGGAAGTTTTCCTGGAAAGATCAGAAACACAACAAACTCCCCCGAAGAACAAGGGATTACAGAAACAAGAAAGATAACACAGATTTAACCAAAATCAACACAAACGATTTAATAAAACTATCAACGAATCAACAGTAAACATAAACAAACAATTAAAATCAATAAGACAAACAAATTTTAATCACAATAATTAAAAACCCACTTGGATCAAAATAAAAGCATGAACATGAACATAAATATAAACACATAAATCAAAGATTAAGAAAGGTAGATAAGAGATTGACAAGATAAAGTAAAGATTGACAATAATTAAATGAAAACTTACTTGAAATTAAATGAATTTAAGGTGCAAGACAAGGTAATTAAATTGACAAGAAATTAAATGACAAGGTATTTAAATGTGGAAGACTAATTGTCACACTTAGCCAACAAAGAAAATGATTAAACATCCTAATCTATATATAGGGGAGAATTAGGAAGCTTCCTCCCCTCCTTCATTTCTTGATAATTGCGTCATTAGGCCCTTAAGCATATAATCTTCATTAATTGCACCATTAGTCCTTTTTCCTTTTAATCTTCATTAAACTTGGACTTAAAGGACTTTTGGCTTCGGGATTTCTTTGAACTCGTCTTTAAATTCTTCAATAAAATAGACTTGAATTCTTCGGCTTTTGATAAACTTCTGTCTTTTGACTTTTTCTTCGATAAATCTTCAGAATTGGTCGTGGACTTCCGTTCTTTTTGCACTCTTGACTTCTTGACTTCGTCTTTCATCTTTTTCTTCAATAAAAGTCCGTAAATGCCCGTGAATTCCCGTGTTTTCTCCACTTTTCACCTTTTCGTCCTGAATCACAACAAAAACACAAACCACGCATAATTCCGACATAAAAGACATAAAATACACGTTTTGGTCCGGTTATTATTGTAATTAAGTGGTAGAAAAGATGGGTGTTTACACACCTATCAATACTACTCACAATCAAATTAGGGCAAATAAGATAACGTAATCGAATTAAATTTGGGGAAAATAAAAAAATTAATCATAAATCAATATATTTGGGTTGTGTATTTTGTAATTGGTTGATAATCATGACTATCGAAACATGAAATTGCAAAAAACACATGCTATGTGAAGAAGATGACTTTATGACATACCAAATCCCCCTATAATAAAAAGATATGGTAACTTCTATACCATCACCGACACATCAATCCTAGAGAATAACTAATGCTACTAATGACGGTCTTGTAGATATTGATCGAAACATAGGAATGGACAGGGAGGAGGATGATAACCAAGGGTTGATTGATTTAGATTTAGGGTTTTGTATGTGTGTCGGTTGTGTATGTTTTCACCATGAAAATTAAAACAACATACTAATTAAGATCAAAACCTAAATTATTTAATCAAAACTAACCTGTAAAAGCTGTTACGACAACGATTGTTATCGGAGTAGAAAACAACAACGATTAAAATGAGTGTTGATTATATGGATCGATTGGGATTTGATTATATGGATCGATTGGGATTTGATTGTGAATGAAAGATCAAAGATCGATTTTTGATTAGGGTTTACATCCCATTAATTAGGGAAAGCTGGATTAGGGTTTAAAAGTAATACGATTCGAATGGATCAAAAAACAAAAATCAAAGATCGAATATGAAGATGAAAGATCGATTGATTTTGTATGTTTTTTGGATTAGGGTTTACCCGTCGTTTTTAGAGAGAGATGGAGGTTTATGTGTGTGTTTTGTGTGTGTTTTGACCTAGACGGTCTGTGGAGAAAAAAATGAAAAAAATAAAGGTGTATAACATTATTTATACCCTGCGGTTTCATAACGCGATTTTAAAAATAATTGCGTTTCAGAAAGTTGCGTTCCGCCCAAAATGAGGTAAAAAAGGAAAAAAGTGAGATTTTTTAGCAAATACTCAAATTCTATTGGTTAACAGATGTGACTGGGATATGATTGGGATCAAAACTGTGGTTTCAAGCCATAATTATACCTATATAATATATATATATATATATATATATATATATATATATATATATATATATATATATATATATATATATATATATATATATATATATATACGTATAATATATATATATATATATATATATATATATATATATATATATATATATATATATATATATATATACGTATAATATATATATATATATATATAGGGGTGGGTTCTAGAGAAAACCTTACATTCTTAGAAAACCTAGAAAACAAATATGAATGGTAGATTTTGTAATATCTAAAAACGTAGGGTAGAAAACGAAAACTAAAACAAAACGGAGGGCTATAATCGCCAATTTTGCATTCTTAATAATAAGAACATCCTAAAACACGTGGTTTCTTCTCAGACCGGAGGGTCACCACCAACCAGGTCATCGTTATCCACCAGTCAAGCCGTCATCATCCATCTGTCATCACAACACGTCGTTCACCATCAAGCCATCATTATCCTCCTTCGAAATAAAATGATCCGACCACCCAATTACCCCTAAACCAAACCCTAAAAACCATAAAATTAAAAAAAAAATCAAAATTAAAAGATGTTAATGATGATTATGATGATGTGGCACCATTTAATTACAGTCAATTTGAGTTATTTGATAGCGAATTCGATGACATGAAGTTAACTTTCCAAAGGTAATTACTTTTATAATTTTTTTGTTTTTTGCCTTAAACATTTATTAAAAAATGTATTAATTTGTAGTAATATTTAGCCTTAGTCGATTGTAGTAAACGTGTTTTGTAATGTTAAAGGAAACCATACTATGAAAGAGGACATTCGTAACGATTTCAGAGGTTTAAAAAATAGAGAGTTGGGAGGAACTAAGTATTTATAATATGTTTAATTCATTTGATATTTTAGGGTAGTGCACCGCTAGCATATTTAGGCATTTGTTTGTAGATTAGTGTATCAATGAACAAATTAATGAATTGTTGGTCATAAGGCATCCATTTGTATGTTTCGTGCATCATAGGAAATACTCGAGCAAATGTTTGGATGTTTAGTGTACCGATGAACAAATTAGTTAATCGGTGTATATGTTATGTGTAGTGTATCCTTCTGAATGTTTAAGGCGTCTATTTGTTTTATTAAATAGCATCTGATTGTTTTAACTTTTAAGGGCAAGAGCACCTATTTGTATGATCTAAGAGCACATGTTTGTATAATTTAAAAGGCATATGTTTGATTCTTTTTGTATGATTTAAGGGCATCTATATTTGAGTGACTAGAGATCTCATTGTGTGCTATATATGAATGCCATGTCTTTTGCTAATGATGCACACTTTCCGTGTGGAGCAAAGTTATTGCCAACGATGCATAGTTTTCGTATGAAGCAATAATTGGCACATAGGTAAATTCAAGATCTTAGCTCTTTGTTAATGTCAATTGGGGGATGCTAGAAGGCGTAATGTGTTGTTATTCCGTATTATGATATTTCAATCCTTTAGAGGGGTGGGCGGATTCCTAGTGCAACATATTTTTTGGTTATTAGTTAAAGTTAATATTTAGAGGAAAAAAGAGTGGCTGCCGCCGATTGATCAGCAAATGCAACTAGAGTTGGTGATGTAATTGAAATGGCATAAAAGGCCATTGACGCTCTTAAAGTATAACAAGGACGTCGATTTGTTGTTTTGTTGTGTAAACTATTACACTCCGACTGTTTGGTATGTGAATGACGATGTATATAGTTTCTGACTATAGTTACTGAATATATTTTTCTAGGCATATGCGTTTTTTCGGATGCCTAGAAAACAAGGTTGGCGCATTAGTGTTTTGGAAAACAAGTTGTTTTGTAGTGTAAATAGCATACCTATGCTAAAAACGTATCCAGTGAGTATCTTAGGCTAGTTAAGACACTTATCCTCTCGGATATATATGTGAATTGCATAATTGTATATATGTAAATTCAGGTCGGTTTTGACTATTGAAGTAGATACTGGATAAATCTTTACTTAAATGTCGGTCATCTATTTATCAACCTCCAATGATATTCTTGAAAAACTACAAAACTAAATTAAATATAAAACAAGAAACGGTCATAGCAGACATGTGCTAAAGACGTAGATAGCGAGTATCTTAAGCTAATTAAGACACTTATCCTCTCGGATATATGCGCAGGTGCTGCAGAAGAAAGATTTTGCATGTCAGTACCCTCAAACACATAGTCATGTATTAACTTCCCAGAACCATCAAAGAATGCTAACTGACCTCTCTCGAACACCATGAAGTACACTTTCTGATAAGTTGAACCCTAGTAAAATCACACAACAAGAAACTCAATTCCTGGAAGCACAACATCTTGGGAAATTATAGAAAAAGTGAGGTGTTGTGATTAGTAGTCACTTGCCGTGTCAGACCTGTACATGTCCCTGCTGATTTTTATACAAGATCAGGGTGTCGCTTTTGTCAATGTAAGCCTCTTTGTAGTTTACTTTACGAATTGTTTGATCACATTTGTCATATAGTTTACTAATCTGCTTATTTACTTATTCCTTGGCAAACAAGTAGTAAAAAAGCAAGAGGTACCAAAATGATAATTTTTTTCAAGCTAACAATTTGTTTAAATAAGCAGTTCCAAACACCCCGTTAGTGAATCTTTTGTTAATGATCATGGTATTTTTGTAACTTTATATCTATCAGATATTCGTGTATATTTTATTAAGGTCTTGTTGTCATATGCATCCGAGTACTCCCCCTTTGCTGGAAGCGATAAAGGAGCAGTTCTTTAGGAAGCTAGGGTCTTTAATATCTACTCATCGAGTTGTTTCAGTCTATTGGGGCACGTGAAACATATCTAGGATGGATCTTTGCTATTAGTGTGATCGTTTCTATATTATTGGTGACACATAAGAGAGTGAGAGAAAACATCAGCTAACAAAAGGACCGCAAGTAGAGACAGTTTAAAGCTCATCTGCTAGCACTTCGAACCAGGTTGCTAAAAAAATTTGTGTGTTGCCTTTTGATCTACATTGCTTTATGATCAATGAATTAAGTGAACATAATGAAACTGGACTTTCGAACTGCTATTCCTTTACGCTTTTTTTAACACTTAGTGTTTTATTGCTACTAGTAGTGTAATTTCAAAGTATGCCCTTCAAAAATCAATGATTTTAATTGCATCAATTTGAGGTACTTTAGTGCATCTGTTTATATCAATAATTTTTTATCTATTGCCAGCCTAGCAGTTATCACAAAATTGCTTTCTAGAGTTTAAAGCTGGTAAAATAACAAAGATAGGTTATGGGTATGCTTTCATATATTTTCTTCTATAAATATGTCGCACATGCTTGACATGTAATGGTTACTTAGTGAATCTGGCTAATCCCATAAAAATGCTCCTTTTTTTGATGATTTAAGCAATTCGTTGGATAAGGGATGTTTAGATTTGACTTTTGTGATCTGATCATACAGGTCCAACTTGATGCCTTTCAAGTATTCAATAGGTTATGCTATTGTTTCTCATGTTGGGACATATACTGGAGGTCAAGTTTTCATGGGATAGTCTTCATGTAAATCTTTGAATTTTTTTTTATTATGAGGCATCAATTCTTGTACGATGCGTTTATACTTATAGGTTCAATTGCTCTCTGATATTGGTACTAGTTCAACATACTTTGACATTCTAGTTTTCCATCTCCTTATTTATAGAGGCTCGGTTCTGTTGGGATGGAATGGGTAGGTTTTACAACATGGCATGATGGGTTACGTCAACGAGTCAACCCATTCACACGCAGATAAATCGCAATTTTTTATATTTGTCACCTTATTAGACCAATAGTACCTTTTTACTTTGAACGTAGGGAAAAGGATTCGGTTTTGTGATTTTTTTTGTTTATTGCTTCTTTTATTGTTATGATCAGGAGGCGGAGAAGGGAATGATTGAAACCGCCTTTCCAATACTTATTATGTCAATTCAGTACAAATGGAGATTGATCGAGTAATGAAATATTTAGACTTTTATCAACTGATTATTATTGCACCTGAGCAAACTTCATTTACTACGTATGTCAGTTGTGACTGCTATCCTTGCGACGTATCCGTTTCAGGTCATCCATTCTTGCCTGCAGGTACATAAATCATTTAAAGTTTTATTATTTTCCATTATCTGTCATCATCTAATGTTATCCTTGAAAACTGCACCAACGACCTACTATAGATGCGGCATTAAGATATAATAGATATCACGCCATGAAGAAAACTGATGAATGAGTGTCTTAATTTGCATAATTATGAATCCTATTATCACTCAAACCTGATGGTTAAGACTCACATTTGGCTTTACAGGTTTGAGGGTGTAAAGGTTTATACAAAGACATTACAACAAACCTTTTGAAAACCTTCCTGGAGCCTCGATAACATTGTTTGTGTACGAAAATGTTCTCAAAAGAAAGATTTATCTTTTATGGTTTGATGTAAGCAAAAATTTGTGGCATGCAATTGTTGAACTGTGCTTGAAGCATTTGTAAATATTCGTTTAGTGCATCTGTTTGTATATTTTAGTGTATCCGTTTGTATTTTTAGAGCATCCGTTAGGAGCTTCGATAACAATGATCGTGTACGTAAATGTTCTGAAAAGAAAGATTTATCTTTTATGGTTTGATGTAAGCAAAAAAGTTATGATAGTCGTTTAGCGCATATGTTTGTATATTTTAGTGTATCCCTTTGTATTTTTTAGAGCATCCGTTTGTATATCATCCGCTATATACACAAAATTCTTTTCTGGCAAATCACACCTAATCAAGTTCAGAGTAAAAAACATTCAGTCTTGATGAATCACTATTGATATTAATTAAAAATTTACAGTAAAAAACATCATATCTATATGTTAAGAAGATAAACATATGAAACCATGGTTACCGACAGAAAGGAAAAAAGTAATTTTACATTTTGGCTCGAACACATTGAACTCTTTAAGGTTCTTAAAACACATCAATTACATAATGAACTTACAAGCCACCCTTTAATGTTCTTAAACACAACATATTCCACTTATGCCACATACATATGCCACTTATGTTCATTGATACAACTTCCTGAAAAACGAACAAACAAATATTGTATACCGTAACATCACATTACATAATTTTAGCACATCAACTTACCAAGCAACCATTCATGTTCTAGACTAAGACTACTAATAAGAAAACAAATTGATCCATCTTTCACTATATAACATAAATCCCAACGTGGGTTTTCTATTGAAACCACGTGTTTTAGGATGTTCTTATTATTAAGAATGCAAAATTGGCGATTCTAGCCCTCCGTTTTGTTTTAGTTTTCGTTTTCTACCCTACGTTTTTAGATATTACAAAATCTACCATTCATATTTGTTTTCTAGGTTTTCTAAGAATGTAAGGCTTTCTCTAGAACCCACCCCTATATATATATATATATATATATATATATATATATATATACGTATAATATATATACGTATAATATATATATATATATATATATATATATATATATATATATATATATATATATATATATATATATATATATATATATATATATATATATATATATATATATATATATATATATATATATATATATATATATATATATATATATATATATATATATATATATATATATATATATATATATATATACGAAATGCAGTTTTAACCTTGAATTTTCGAAACGCAATTTTAAATGGAAATGCTGTTTTGAAAATTGCGTTTTTTGAAACGCGGTTTTTGATTATTTCCATTTTTATTAAAAAATATGCCATTTGCAAGAGTTGAACATGGGACCTTTCGATTAGTGGTAATCAAACTTACCAACTTGCTATGGTAAAGTTTTTGTTTAAATGTTACTAACCCATATACTAAAACTCACTAAAATTGAATACCTTTATTTTTTGTTTTTAATTTTTGAAATATTTTTATTAGTTTTATTTTTAAGTTTCAATTTCTTTAATTTTTAAATTTCGGATTAAAAACATGTTTATTTCAACTTTTTTTCAATATTTATTTTCAAATTTTATATAGAATCTAGAAAACCCCATATTACCTTTTTCTATTTCTTTTCCCAAATAAAAATAAAACATGTTCACATATCTATTTCTAACCCAATTTGACGTTTTCATCTATTTTTCACGTTTTCGCCATTCTTTTTTACGTTTTTGTCAGTTTTTTATGTCTTCGTCAGTTATTTTCACGTTTTGGTTAGTTTTTCAAGTTCTTGTCAATTCTTTACGTTTTCGTCAATAATTTTACGTTTTCATCGGTATATTTACGTTTTCATCAGTATTTGAAAGTGTTTTTCTTCGATTTAGTCCGTTTTCGTCAATATTTTTCTGTTTTCGTAAGTAATTTTACGTTTTCGTCACTATTTTTACGTTTTCATCAATATTTTTATGTTTTCATAAGTAATTTTACGTTTTCGTCAATATTTTTACATTTTCGTCACTGTATATATATATATATATATATATATATATATATATATATATATATATATATATATATATATATATATATATATATATATAGGGGAGCGCTATTTGCAGAACCTATTTTTTGGTACAGAACTTACAAAACCAATTTGGACCAATAGAAATTTAGTATTTTTAAATATTTTTCTTTAAATGAAAAGGGTATATTGGTCAAATACAATTTTTGATTTTTATTTGGATCCTTTATTTTAAAAAACGTTTTCAGAATTAAAGAGAACATTTATGTTTCAAAATCGTGCGTGTCTCTTTTATGTATTGTCTTTTTATATGTTTTACTGTTCAGATATGATACTTATTTTTTTAATAGTAATTACATACTGTATATGTTTCAGGTGTACACTATCTTTGAATATTCATAAAAATAAATATGTGATCTCTATTTTTATAACAAAGGAAAAATATAAAAACAATACACAAACATTGATATCAAAGATAGTACATATACAAGTATCTTATTATACATGAATGTAAATGTCATTAAAAACAAGTGCACACTACATTTTATCATCAAATTGATTAGAACATACATGTCCTTCCTTCCAAAAACATATATGTCTGCACTAACCATATGGAAATTGATCAAAACATACATGTCCTTTCTTCTAAAAACATATATGTCCTTCCAAAAACATATATGTTTGTGGCGACCAGATAAAAATTGATTAGAGCATACATGTTCTTTCTTCCAAAAACATATATGTCTGCATTGACCATATGAAAATTGATCAAAACATACATGTCCTTTCTTCCAAAAACATATGCGTCCTTCCAAAAACATATATGTTTGTGGCGACCATATGAAAATTGTTTAGAACATACATGTCCTTTCTTCTAAAAACATACTCCCTATATGTTTGTGGTGACCACATGAACTGTGGAATCAACGCACCAAAAAGACAATCCTGTCATGAAACAAAAATTTAAAATCAAATAATTAATAATATAAACTATGAAAATCAAATAATTAATGTCGTTCTTGAAAATGTGTAGTTTTGCGTAGTCCCTTGATTTCAATCATTATTTCCCACTAATAAATCATCCATCACATGTATAAAAGAGTTTCATTTAGTAACATAATCTAAAATGACAATTACGGTGGCTTAAATTTATAATGTTAAATTTATTATCAAGTACACACTAATATTATAATACTACAAATAATAGCTAATGTTGTGATAGATCAGATTGTTACATAGATTACATTAATGTTGTGATAGATCATATAGTTATTGTGAGCAGCACATGTTATAAAAGAGCAAGAACCCACTAGGCCAATTGATCCAAAAAAATATATTTTCCAACCACCCATCAATTAAAACACTAACATTTGCACAACGATTTATACCAGTATAAACATATTTTTTAAACAAAAGTTATTGTTAATGCAATAATGCCTAAAAACGTTACTTGCATTTTTCGGTCTTGCTTAGTTTTGATTACGACAATATGTAAAAACAAGCATTTACGAAAACAACAAAAAACGAATTCTTGAGTTCAAGTATTTTTCATTTTACCCATTTTCACTTAAGGTATGGATAAACAAGTACTAACCTTAATCAAGTGATCAAGTGATTTAATCTTTTCTTAAAACTCACTTTTTATTAAGTGTGACAAGTTTGATTAAACTTTCTTTTTAAGAAAATGTTTTATTAAATTAATTATTTGAAAATTTGAAAATGGCATATTCTTATTTGGTTAGGAATATTCTATCAGGATATTTTTTAAACCAGATATGACCTCCACCACTAAAGGACAAAAAGGGAGCGGAGTCTAGTCCAGCGGTACCTTAGCTCCTAGGCGGTTCCTTATCGATAAGGCACTGCGGGCTAAGATAAGGTACCGGAGGCAGATATAGCCGTTGGCCCTTTGTCCTATAAATAGTGGACCATTCTCAGCTTTCCAATTTACCTCTTTTGCACATCTCTTTTTAGATTCAAACTCTCTTCTTTAATCATTCAAATCTTTGATCATTTGTTTGATTACTACTTGTTTAAGAAGTGAATCTTGTTCATCCATCCCTTCCTCTCCAAGTGCAAAGAGAAGAACACTATCCTTGTGAAGTGTTGAGTCCACCACCAAAGATCCATTGAAGATCTAATTTTATACATTTGTAGTTGTGTCATAGTTGTGAAGATCCAAGTAGTTGTGTCTATTTGGAAGTTGTGTATGTACTAAGTATAGTTGTGTAGATTGGTCCTAGCTACGATTAGGGCTCGACTTTTAGCTTAGAGTCGGAAATTGGTTAAGCGACGTGTACGGTTTTCTCTACCATAAGGAGCTTGTTGTGTAGTGAACTCTCGAGTAAGGAGTACCCGAGGAGTGGAGTAGGAACGAGGAGTGAGCTTCGTTGCCGAAGCACTATAAATCCTTGGTGTTCGGTTTGATCTTTCTTTACCCTTAACTCTTTACATTCTTTATTCTTTGTGCATATATTTTTGTTAGTATTAGTTTAGTTACACTATCATTGTTCATATTGTGCATAAGAAGATTTCACATATTTCCTCAAGCCTAAGTTTTTTGAAAAAGGATTTTTGAAAACCACCTCTTAACAAGTAAATATAAGAAACTATTCAACCCCCCGCCTTCTAGTTTCTACAATTGGTATCAGAGCGGGTTGCTCAAGAATTTTTGAAGTATATTGTATTTTAAAACTTGAATCGATCTATGGATTCCAACAAATACCTAGAAGGGCAATCTATGCAAAGACCACCACTTTTTGAAACCGATAGTTTTATTTATTGGAAAAATAGATTTGAAACTTATGTGAAATCAAAAGATTTAGATCTTTGGCATGTTATTACCAATGGTGATTTTTTACCTTATCAATTTAATGAAGTTTCTAAAACAAAAGAATTGGTCACTTTTGACAAAGCTAATGACGATACTAAAAAGAAACTTTCAAAAAATAATGAGGCTAAAATGGTGATTTATAATGCTTTACCTAAGAAAGAGTATGAAAGGATTTTTATGTGTGAAACCCTAAAGATATTTGGAACACTCTTTTAGTAACCCACCAAGGACCGCTAAAGATATTTGGAACACTCTTTTAGTAACCCACCAAGGTAATAGCCAAGTCAAAGAAAGCAAAATCGATCTTCTTGTCCAACAATATGAACAATTTGTCATCTTAGAAGATGAAACTATTGATAGTGCATTTGCTAGGTTTAACACCATTATTACTAGTCTAAAAGCACTTGATGAAGGTTTTTCTAGCAAGAACAATGTTAGGAAGTTTCTAAGGGCTTTACATCCAAAGTGGAGAGCAAAAGTCACGGCGATTGAAGAATCGAAAGATCTCTCAACTTTATCACTCGATGAACTCAAAGGCAACTTGAAGGTTCATGAGATGATAATTTTAAAGGACTCGGAATTAGTGAAAACCAAGAGTGAAAGGAAATCTCTTGCACTTAAAGCCAAGAAGGCACAAACTGACCACGATAGTTCCTCGGAAAGCGATGACGAGGAGTATGCATTGGCGGTGAGAGATTTCAAGAAGTTCTTCAAGAGACGAGGTCAACACGTTAGGCAACCCAACTATGACAAGAAACCATTCTCAAAGAATCGGTTTGCCAAGAACGAAAAAGGTGATAGGAATTGCTTTAGATGTGGTGATCCAAATCACTTCATTGGTGATTGTCCAAAGCCCGCTCGCGATAAGAACCACACGGCGTTCGTTAGTGGCACTTGGAGCGATAGCGGTGAAGATGACGATGACAACCCCAAAGAGGAGAAATTTATGGCTCACACTTCTAAAGAGGTACATTCCGAAACCGAATATTATAGCAATGATAGCTCCACTTTTGATGATATTGAATTCGAAGGCAAATATGATAGTTTACACAAACTTAGTATTAAATTCATAGAAAAGAATAAAACCTTAAAATCAACCAAAACTAAGCTTGAAAATGAGATCAATGAACTTAGGGAGAAATTGGCAATACTTGAGAAAAATAAAGAAGTGGATTTAAGTTGCTTAAGTTGTGAGAAACTTAGATTAGAGAATGAAGATCTCAAGAGCACCTCCATTAAATTGGAAAAGTTCATGAAAGGTACTAGTGCTCTTGATGATATGTTAAACAAACAAGTTCATTCTAAGGAAAGACTTGGTCTAGGTTTTAACTCAAATGAAGCCTCAACAAGTGAACCTAAACAAGTCAGATTTTCACAAAAATCACCCACTGTACACGGTCCCAGATTGTATGGGGTGGTTCCTTATCACTATGGAACCGCCGCCATAGATAAGGTACCGCGGTCAGAGGATGATTTTAGTGAAAATCCTGAACTTTCTGAAAATTCTAAGTTAGATGAAAAACCAAAGCATCTTATTGTTAATAAAGTAAAATTACCCATACCTGACGACAATGCTATTGATAAGTTCTACAAGCCATTGAGTAAACCTCTCATGGGAAATAGAAGTTTATCTAGACCATCTTCTACTCCACCTAGAGTACGGAATGAGTCTAAGCCTAGAAGTAGAACGACAACGCCTAGAAGAGATAATCAAAACAATTCACGATCTAGAAGTAAAACCCCAACACCTAGAAGAAATGATCATAACTCTAAACCTAGATCAAATACACCTAGGAGAAATAATGAACAACAAAATGGTTACATGAATTACTACCCTCCTCCATTTTGTTCTCC
Organism: Glebionis coronaria; assembly: GCA_025667525.1. Taxonomy (NCBI): domain Eukaryota; kingdom Viridiplantae; phylum Streptophyta; class Magnoliopsida; order Asterales; family Asteraceae; genus Glebionis; species Glebionis coronaria. The sequence goes on along the minus strand of JANFOE010000403.1, from coordinate 654,061 downwards.
ATGGGGAACCCCTCCTTCATTTCATACATCCCAACCAAATGCAAGGGATGTTTGGAACTAACAATTTTGGACCCATGAGATATTGGGGACCAAATGTTTGATCTTGTGTATTGTTACCTAGATATGCTTGGGAATTGATTTGGAGCCCGATGAGTGGATTAAGGATAGTGGATGTTCTAAACACATGACGGGTAATCGAAATTTGTTCTCTCATTACAAAGCATATGATGGAGGTAACATCACATTCGCTAGTAGTCTACGTGGTAATATCATTGGCAAAGGTACGGTTTCTCTTGACTCCATGACCATTGAAAATGTTGAGCACGTAGATAACTTAGGATTTAACCTTTTAAGTATAGGTCAAATTTGTGATAATAAGTGTAAGGTCATCTTTTCGGAACATGACAGTGAAATCGTAAAAGATGGAAAGGTCATTGGAAAAGGTATTAGAAAGCATGGGCTTTATGTTATGAAGGTCAATAAGAAGTCAAAAGACAACATATGTCTTGCGACTATAGATGATAGTTCTATTCTTTGGCATAGGAGATTAGGTCACGCTAATATGTGTTTAATTCAATCTTTAGTCTCTAAGGAGTTGGTAAGACACCTCCCCAAGATTAAGTTTGATAGTCACTTTTGTGATGCTTGCAAAGTTGGAAAGCAAGTTAACTCAAGTCACAAAGCCAAGAATTTGGTTTCGACCTCTCGGTGCTTAGAGCTCCTACATATGGATCTTTTTGGACCTTCCGCCATACGAAGTTATGGAGGTAACCTTTATACCCTAGTTATAGTTGATGACTGTTCTAGATTCACTTGGACTAGATTTTTGGCATCTAAGAATGAAGCTTTCGATCATTTCGAAATCTTTAGTCGAAGAATTCAAAATCAACTAGGATGTCCAATTGTCTCTATTAGGACGGATCATGGTAGGGAATTTGATAATGAAGTGCAATTTGGTGCCTTTTGTGAAGCTCATGGTATTACCCATAACTTCTCGGCTCCTCGCACTCCACAATCAAATGGGGTAGTTGAAAGGAAGAATAGTACTCTCCAAGAGATGAGTAGGACGATGTTAAACGAGCAATCTTTGCCTCAAAAGTTTTGGTGCAATGCCGTGGACACATCGACTTATATTCTCAACCAAATTCTTATTCGACCTTTCCTAGGAAAGACCCCTTATGAGATTCTTAAAGGTAAGAAACCCTCATTGGAATACTTTAGGGTGTTTGGAAGCAAGTGCTTTATCCCCAACACCAAAGACTACCTTACCAAGTTTGACCCAAAGTCTTACGAAGGTATCCTTTTAGGTTATTCCCAAACTAGCAAAGCCTACATAGTCCTAAATAGAACCTCGGGGGTTATTGAAGAATCACTCAATGTAACCTTTGATGAAACCCCTCCTCCACCCAAGACACCACCATTGGTTGATGATGACTTGGATGAATTAGAAGTAGTTAAAGCCAAAGAGGTTAGAAAAATAGGAGTTGAAGACCTTAGTGTTGAAAAGGAAGTAAACATTAAGGAGTCTAGGGATCATACTCTCAATAATGTCATTGGTGACTTAAATCAAAGGACCCTAAGATCTCAAGTCCAAAACCAAAGCAACTTCTTTTGTTACGTCTCCTTGATTGAACCAAAGAATGTTAAAGAACCTTTGACGGATGAGAGTTGGGTCATTGCGATGCAAAAAGAATTAAATCAATTCGTTGCCAATGATGTTTGGGAACTTGTTCCTCCACCTAGAAGTTCTACCATTATAGGAACCAAATGGGTATTTAGGAATAAGTTAGATGAGAATGGCGTTGTGTCTCGTAACAAGGCTAGACTTGTAGCTCAAGGCTATAATCAACAAGAAGGGATTGATTATGACGAGACATATGCACCGGTAGCTAGATTAGAATCCATTAGAATCCTCTTAGCCTACGCTTGTGCCTTAGATTTTAAGCTTCAACAAATGGATGTAAAGAGTTCATTTCTTAACGGTTTGATCAATGAGGAGGTATATGTGGCTCAACCTCCCGACTTCATTGATTTTGAGAAACCGGATCATGTTTACAAGCTTAAGAAAGCACTTTATGGTCTCAAACAAGCACCCAAAGCTTGGTATGATAGACTTAAAGCGTTTCTTGTTAAACATGAGTATACCATGGGAATGGTAGACAATACACTCTTTACAAAGAAGAAAGGTTCTCACCTCATAATCGTACAAATATATGTTGATGACATTATATTTGGCTCATCTTGTCAAGAATTGTGTGATGACTTTGCCAAAATCATGCATGATGAGTTTGAAATGAGTATGATGGGAGAACTTAACTTCTTTTTAGGACTCCAAATTAAACAAATGGACGATGGTATTTTCTTTAGTCAATCTAAGTACGCTAAAGAAATGCTAAAGAAATTTGGATTAGAAGAATCTAGACCAATGAAGACCCCTATGGCCTCGGATACTAAACTTACCGTAGATGATGATTGTGAGTCGGTAGACAACACCAAATATAGAGGTATGATTGGTAGTTTGTTGTACCTAACGGCAAGTCGACCGGATATCATGTTTAGTGTTTGCCTTTGTACTCGCTTCCAAGAGGCTCCCAAAACCTCTCATCTCGAAGCGGTTAAGCGTATCTTCCGATACATTAAAGGCACTATACATTTAGGATTATGGTATCCTAAAGGTACCGGCGTAGAAACCATTGTCTACGCGGACTCGGATCATGCGGGAGACTATGTGGACCGGAAAAGCACTAGTGGAGTTTGTACCTTCATGGGTTGTTGTTTAACTTCTTGGTTCTCCAAGAAACAAACCGCTCTTGCAATATCCACCACGGAAGCCGAGTATGTGAGTGACGGAAAAGCATGCCAACAAGCTCTATGGATAAAGCAAGCGCTTGTTGATTACGGGATTTCTCGTGATGATGTTCCCATCATGTGCGATAATAAAGGCGCTATAGACCTTAGCAAGAATCCTGTGCAACATTCGCGAACCAAACACATAGAAATTCGACACCATTTCCTTAGGGATAATGTTCAAAAGGGGAACATTTCAATTGAGAAGGTACCCTCCGAGGACAACTTAGCCGACATCTTCACTAAGCCACTTAAGAGGGAACCTTTTAATTACTTGCGTCTAGGTCTAGGCTTAATGGAACATCTTCCTTAATTTCTTTTCTTTTTGTGTGATTTCTTTTACCACTTTGAGTCATTGAGTCTTCCAAACTCTTTTTGAAAAACCCTCTCTTCTCCTTTTCAAAATTCTCAAAGTCTCTTTCGAAAATGGTTGAGAAATTCGTTTGACATTGTTAATTCAATCTAAAAACGTTTTTTCATAGATTCTCGCTATTAATCTAGAACTTACATAATTCATATGTATGAATCTCTCAAACATAGCAATAACAAGATAGAATCATGGAGGATCATTGTGTCATGACTAAGGTCTTGTCTTACACACCTCCTACATCGATAATTTTAATCCATGTATTTTGGTCAAATCTCTATTTGGTAAGTTTGCATATGTTTTCTTTGTCTATCTCTGCTTTTAAGCATATCCCTATGATAAGTTAGACTAGAAAAATAAGATTTGCTGAAAAATCTTCCTCCAAACACCAAACACAGCCTCTGCAGGCGGTTCCATATGTGAACCGCGGTACCTTATTGATAAGGTACCGCCAGCCTAGATAAGGAACCGCCTACAGTGCCTTCCTTTTTCGGTTTTTTGTCTGAATCTCCCGATTTGCTCCAACATTTTTGAGAATCTTTGTTTCAAACCCTTTGACCACCCCAAAAATACCCTATGCTTCCCTATTTAAACCATAAGCATTTTTCATTACTTCATATCCAAAATGTCTTATTCTCCCAATGAAAGCCTTGAATCTCCTCCATTTTCTCCAATTGCTTTCAACCCAAACCCACCCAAGAACACTTTTAATCACATCTCTCCTACCAAGAATGTTGATTGTGGAACATCTTTTCTTCCACCACCACCCTTTAGTGTTCTTCCTCCTTCTCATGATCATGTCATGCACTATGGAACATATTGTCATTGTTGTCAATATCAACATCTTGCTATGGCACACATCTATGAGGAGTTGAGCTACATCAAAAGTCTCTTAATCAAGCCTCCTCTTCACTTTGATTATAAGATCTCCAACAAGCCACCACCACCACCCTCCGCCATTACCTTGTCTTTCATATAAGCATTGGTTGCTTATCCACAAGACACCAAATTCAAGCAAATCTTAGAATTCTAGAATAACTAGGATTAGATTTATGCTTTTGGCTTGTTTCTTTTTCCATACTTCTTTGTATGATGTTCTTTTAGTAATCTATCTTGGATCTTTGTCTTTGTGTTTTCTTCTCTTTTATTTTTTTTGTGACCTATTGCTATATATCGTTGGTTGTTTCTTTTGTTCAACTAACCCTTCTATGTAGCTTGTCACCATATCTCGATTCCTCGGTGCCCCAAGCTAGGGGGAGTAAGCACCAAGGGGGAGTCTTTGCTAAGTCCGTTTCTTCAACACCGACTTGTGCAACCTTTTTGCTTCGACAAAGGGGGAGAAATGAATAAACTCGTCTTCAAAAATCTTGTTTTTTTGTGTGATTGAGTTTATGTATTGTCGGAAACAAAAAGGGGGAGATTGTTAATGCAATAATGCCTAAAAACGTTACTTGCATTTTTCGGTCTTGCTTAGTTTTGATTACGACAATATGTAAAAACAAGCATTTACGAAAACAACGAAAAACGAATTCTTGAGTTCAAGTATTTTTCATTTTACCCATTTTCACTTAAGGTATGGATAAACAAGTACTAACCTTAATCAAGTGATCAAGTGATTTAATCTTTTCTTAAAACTCACTTTTTATTAAGTGTGACAAGTTTTTATTAAACTTTCTTTTTAAGAAAATGTTTTATTAAATTAATTATTTGAAAATTTGAAAATGACATATTCTTATTTGGTTAGGAATATTCTATCAGGATATTTTTTAAACCAGATATGACCTCCACCACTAAAGGACAAAAAGGGAGCGGAGTCTAGTCCAGCGGTACCTTAGCTCCTAGGCGGTTCCTTATCGATAAGGTACCGCGGGCTAAGATAAGGTACCGCGGGCAGATATAGCCGTTGGCCCTTTGTCCTATAAATAGTAGACCATTCTCAGCTTTTCAATTTACCTCTTTTGCACATCTCTTTTCAGATTCAAACTCTCTTCTTTAGTCACTCAAATCTTTGATCATTTGTTTGATTACTACTTGTTTAAGAAGTGAATCTTGTTCATCCATCCCTTCCTCTCCAAGTGCAAAGAGAAGAACACTATCCTTGTGAAGTGTTGAGTCCACCACCAAAGATCCATTGAAGATCTAATTTTATACATTTGTAGCTGTGTCATAGTTGTGAAGATCCAAGTAGTTGTGTCTATTTGGAAGTTGTGTATGTACTAAGTATAGTTGTGTAGATTGGTCCTAGCTACAATTAGGGCTCGACTTTTAGCTTAGAGTCGGAAATTGGTTAAGCGACGTGTACGGTTTTCTCCACCATAAGGAGCTTGTTGTGTAGTGAACTCTCGAGTAAGGAGTACTCGAGGAGTGGAGTAGGAACGAGGAGTGAGCTTCGTTGCCGAACCACTATAAATCCTTGGTGTTCGGTTTGATCTTTCTTTACCCTTAACTCTTTACATTCTTTATTCTTTGTGCATATATTTTTGTTAGTATTAGTTTAGTTACACTATCATTGTTCATATTGTGCATAAGAAGATTTCACATATTTCCTCAAGCCTAAGTTTTTTGAAAAAGGATTTTTGAAAACCACCTTTTAACAAGTAAATATAAGAAACTATTCAACCCCCCCCCCCCCCCCCCTTCTAGTTTCTACAGTTATGAACCGAATCAAAATATAAATTAAAAAATCAAACTATAAATCAATAATAGATGGTATAATATCCAAATTGTATTTATGGATCACCCAAACACTTGTGAATAAAAGAAAACTGCACATCTTACATAAAAAAATCTTCTTCAAGAATCACTTTAGATCTTACCTTTTTGTCTAGCCGCTGGCCTCGTCCTCCACCAACCACATCGTCGTTGTCCTCCAAATATTATGACAACTGTCTTGGTTCTTAGTCACACAACCTTGGACACAAACGTCATCCATGACTTATCGTTGTGGATGAATAAGATTATATTAGGTAGATGAATAAGATTATATAAGTTGTGTGTTTGCTAGTGGTTTTTTTTACGGCTGAGAAAGAGAAACAAGAGTTTGAGAGAGAGAGAGAGAGAAAATGATAGATCTGAATGAATTACTCGTAATGAAGAAAAATAAAGTGACAGTTTTTATGAAGAAAAAAAGTGTACTGTCGATAGTACCCTTTTCTGTTTTTTGTGTAATTTGAAAAATACCTTCAGCTTTGATTTAATTACAGTTTTGGCACTTTTAATCCTAACCTTTAATCAAACTCATCACATGGTCAAGATTCATTTTAAGTGTTTTTGTAAGTTCTGTACCAAAAAACAGGTTCTGCAAATAGCGCTTCACTATATATATATATATATATATATATATATATATATATATATATATATATATATATATATATATATATATATATATATATATATATATATATATATATATATATATATATATATATATATATATATATATATATATATATATATATATATATATATATATATATATATATATATATATATATATATTAGTTTCGTAACCCGCCCAACGGGCGGGTTCATTTCTTGAATTTCTTTTAAAATTACGTTTGTGTATTAATTTTTTTAGTAGGACACGTTATTCTTAAGAGAAAACTCCAAAATTGCATTTTCTTTTGACCCTATTTTTTTTAAAAGAAAATTTAAAAGAATCTTTTTAAAATTACGTTTGTGCAAAACAATCACGTTATTGTTAAAAGAATCTATTCTTAAATATTTTTTTATTTTTTTAAAGTTAATTTTATTTTTAAATATTAAGTGTACGAAAAAGTTCAATTCTTTAAAAGAAATACGGAAAAATGTGGACTACTTAATGTGTTTTTCTAAAGCGTGCGTTTTGCATTTGAATTGTTACATACTTTCAGATATTTTCCATAAAAGGGGAAATAATATATCAAAGAGATTTAGGCACTATTTTAACTTTTTTAGATCACTTGTTATCATCATCTAGAAACTCCAATTAGTGTTGCATCTAAACTATTATTCTCCACAAATTAACACCTATTGTTAACATCATACTACACTTTTTATATAATAATCTCCACAAATTAACACTGTTTTCTCTAAGATTTTTCATTAAATATATAAAAGTACAGAAAATGTAACCACAATTGTAACATGTGAGCAAAAAAACTAATCAGTTAATCACCCTAGCCTTGATTTTTCATATCTTTATCATAACTTTAGCAAAGCAAATGATGCTCATAGTTTCCCTATATTTAGATATATGATGGAAATACGTCTACAAATACATACACACTTCGATCTTTCAGATGATACAAATGTTATGTATCTAAAATCACTTTGAACTTGTTGTGTAGCTAGGCTTACCTTAAGTTCTTAAATTTTCTATTTATGCTATGCTACACATTTCTATAATATTACAAACTTTCAATGACCGATCTAAAGTTCTGACGTTGGTAACGTTGGTGATTCTGTTACTATTCTTACAATTGTTAGCGGACATAGCCTAAATTTACATGCATACCTTTAGATATTAGATTATATATAAAACATTTGAAACAATATAGATATCTTAAATCATACTACGTATAATATCTGGTAGAAGTGACTTTTTGTGGTTTGTTTAAAGGTCTCATTGTGTTCTACAAAAGTCCTTATAACACAAAACTAATAATCTTTTTTTATTAATCTTGTTTTTATATTTTTCATAATTTATTCTCCATGAGAGAAGTAACATAAAATTGAATGAGATGTGAAGTCATCTTCTCATCTTGAAAGAAATCTTTAAGATCTGCCATTAAAAGCCTAATATATTAGACACCAATAAGCACATGTAACTGCAGACAAATTTGGAAAATCTTACATTTTCTTCTTTGGTGCAGAGGTAAACCCAACAACCTAACAAAGTGAGAGTGTGTCACCTTCCCCACCAATATTGAGCCAATACCAGGAGCATTCCTTTTGCTCATTCATCAGTCTTAAGTGTGAAAATTTAAGTCGTTCCTGTGTAGAAAGCCAGGAAGAATTCTGATTTGTTGGAGGCTCTTTGTTGAAACATATGTGGACACTGAATAAACCAACTTACTGGTGTAATCATGTAAGTCACAATTGTAGACATGATTTTGAAGACATTTCCTATTCATTCAGAGGAGGAGCGGAATGCCATTGCTATAAGGCATGACTTCTTTTTCCATAAATTGTTAATAGTATTTCAACTTACTAAATCGAAAGAGAAGCCTTTAGTAGCGATCCATCCAGACATATTGTCTGTTTTTCATTATTGTTGAAGTTTGAGGATTACCTAAACAAACAAAAAGAAGAATCTACATTTTTTAGGTGCATCATAACACATACTGATATAAACTCATTTCATTTTGTTAATTATCCATATGAAAGAAACTTCTGAAAAGAAGATGAATAATTCTTCCTACTCATTTGTGAAGTAAACAATAAATACTCAAATATCGTGACTCATGACCCTCATGATAATCTCTAGGTGCTAATGACATGGTTATGACATTTCTTTCCTAAGGTTATGCACTTCAAATATTTCTATCTTTGAATAGTCCAGATGTTATGTGTTGTGAAGGAGAATAAGGATTTCAATGTATATTATACGTCACTAAACAGGATCATGAATTGTCTTGAGAATGTCAGCTTCATAACGTGGGAATAAACAACCTTCCTAAGTACAAATGCATCACAAATGAGCCACAAGACATGATATTGACATATAAGCAACAAAATTTCAAAAAAATCAATTTATAGCGAATATTATCCAACTTTAACAATTGATGCAAATATTTCTACATGTAATACTATTTCATCGCCACTTAACACATGAACAGATTGTTATTTATGAGTTCTACTAATACAAAATCATCAAAATATAGAAATTATCCGGAAGAATGTCATGCTACACTAATGGAATATGCAAAATCTTTCACTAATGCTACAAGACTCGTGGTACCAGTATCTCGTTGTGTTGATGCCGGTCATAGTGGCCTAAGATGTGAATCTCGCTGACTGTAAAGTATTTATAGATATTTTATGATCTGGAAAATAAAGGAACGTGTTATAGCGGTGGATTATGTGATAAGATTACCTTGTAACTGTCAGGACTTTGGTGAACCAATGTTGATAGTAGGACCTCTTTCGAGTCTTTTTTTGTCTCTATCTTCAGACCTTTATTTTCCTAATGGTGGATTTAGATTCAAGATTACAATCAGAATGAATCACTCGTGTTACTAAAATAAATCATTGAAAAAGGCCCCTTTCCCACTGAAATAGATGAGAATCTTTTCATTACTATGTGATTTGGATAAACATATTATGTAAGCTGGTTGCTAAAGGTTTGAAAACATTAAAATACCTATAGAAATATAATATAAACAACTTACGAAATTATTCGAAGGCTAGCAAGAAATATTATTAATTTAATGTTCATTAGGTTTCAAGCGCTTGCAAAATCATTCCCATAATGAATAAACTATAAGTACGAATTTCATAAGTGACTAACAAATTGAGAAAGATAACACTTAGATGAGCATATTTGCACATAGATTTAGAGTGGTTGCCATAAAATTTTCTTATTTACAAAATAAATCTTCTTGCAGATGGATTGCAGCAAAAGTGTGGAACTAATGGCTAAACCTGTAATAGGTATGTTTGAATTATTTGTACTGACTATATAGTTGGCATTTCACATGTATGGTTTAGATAAAAGATCATATTTACCTTTTTAGCATGACACAACTGCTCGTGACTATAAATAATATATTATTACAATAAGTAACCTGAATCTTTAAATATACCATTTTATTGGTAAATATTAATGGAACATTAATTAAACAAAAGTTGGAAGCGAGTGCTGACATGCCTGGAGTTGAAATATGTCCCAGTTGTTTCGTCTGCACGAATTACCATATACATCTTGCACAAGTGTACTCATATCCAGTGGCGGAACCAGGAAATTGGCGGAGTGGGGGCAAAAAATGTTTTTGGACAAAAGTCATTGTATACATTAAAATAGAGATACAAATATAAGGTTTTTACATTGTTTTTTTTATTTTGGGGGCAATTTGAAGGTTTTACATTGTTTTATTTCCAAATGGGGGGCAATTCGATTTTACAATGGGGTGCACTTTAATAAAATGGTTATAAAAAATCTATTTTACACTAAAATTTGATCTTTTTTGGTGAGCCATGGGAGCGCCGCCCCCCGCACATTGTTAATAGTTTCGCGCCCCTGCTCATATCTAGAAAATCAATAAAACAAAACATTCAAAGGTTAGACGATGTTGCTTTGTAAAACATGCACAAAAGTTGGCATATGGTGGAGCAATGCATTTGTTGTTATTGGTTTGTTCATGTTTTTTGTTTGACTTGCTGTAATTGAAATTTGTATATGGCCTATAGCACAAACTTATGTTGCTTGCATTAAAATTAGCATGATTTCAGATTCTATAACCCCTTAGCGTCTTGCCTCGTCGCCACTTTGTCTTTCGGCGACATTGTATTCGCATTTTGCATATAATTAACAGTAAAATATGTACTCGTTATAACAGTGGCTATCATCGCATAGGACTTGTATCAAGTAGCCAAAGATAAAAAATGATCAAATGATTACCTCATTATATATTTCCAATTATAAGACATGAAGAAGTTCACTACTTGGACTCTGATATTATAACACGATTATGAGATCTTCCGTTTAAGACAAGTATAACTTGCATTCATAGTATCACGAGTTCAACCAAACATACCTCTTCAATTATACTGAAGACATCCTTAAACGCCAATTGGATAATTAGGGAGGACCTCTGATCACCCTGCCTTGTCTATATGAAATTAATTAAAAAACATATGTTGGGATGCACAACAACAATAACAGCTTAAGGGTCATATATTCAAAGGAACTTGTGGTTCCTTATATATAAGGGATCGTGCGATATTTGGGATCCACATATATTGGACACGAAAATGCAAATTTTACAAGGTTTTGAGAAAAACTAAGACATTTTCAAAAAAATTGTGAATCTTGGATTTTACCATTTTTAGCACTAGATTATGCTTAGGTTTCACAAATGGCAACACACTCACAAAGAATGTCTTGACAAAGGGTGACAAAATATTTAGATAACATTTTGATCCAATTTTAGTCAAGTTTTAAAAGGTTGTGATAGATTTAGGTTCAATTTTAATAAAATTAAAGTTGATTAGTGTGAGCACATAGGTTAAAACACATAATACTAAAACCATAACACAACTTCATGAAAAAATCATGAAGGAAATGAAATACAAGAAATAAAATACAAACTAACAATTACAAAGTTAGCTAAACTAATTCTTGATAGATAGTCTTCCTTGGCTTGATTTTTCTTTTGAAAACATTCATCTTTAGAAAATAATCATTCATCTCCTAAGAGGTGGATGATTAGCAAATAAGTTTAACAAGAAGCTTTGCAACTTGATGTGAGCCCCAATCATCTCCAACCTAAGAATATCATTGAGGTGAAAGTTGTTTAAGCAACAAGGATAATTGGTTCCATTATGCATGAAAAAGTCAAACAAGTGTGGATTACCCAAGAAGCGAGAAATAGGAAAACCCAAAATTGGAGTGTTTGTTGGAGGAGGGGGAGGAGGAGGCATGGTGTTCAAAGGTGAGATGGGTAAATTTGGTAGGGTGTAGGGTGAGAACAACTCATTCATCCTAGATTGGAATGAAGATGAAGTAGAACCATGTGAGTGGTTAGTACCATGAGTTGAACATGTCTTGCATGGAGCAAGAGGTGGTGAGGGTGATGACGAGATGACAATAGGAGAAATTTCACTCTTGGGGTTGTGAGAAGATGGAGAACCAAGTTTAGGAAACTTGAATTTCATCTTAAGGTTTCCTTTGGATGAAGATTGCTTGGAAGAATTTGATGATCTTAAGGACACCATGGTTGTGTGTCAAGGTTTATAAGAAGGTTTGAAGGATGGAGAAGAAGATTAATGAAGGTAGGTTTAAGAAGGGAAGGAGGTGATCCAAACAAGTAATAAGTTAAAAATAATTTTGGTGAACAATGAATTTAGGTAGGCTAATTTGGGAAAAAGCTGGTCTTTTAGCAAAAATTTCATCAATGTTTACAAAGATTTAGGGAAAACAATGTAAAGCAAAGATTCTGTCAAGACCAGAGCCTACGGATCCTTAAATAGGACTGCGATTCTTTATCGCTAAGGAACCGCCAGTCTTTAAGGATCCGTGGACAGTGGTCTCATAAAGAGGATCTTCCAGTAAATTTTAAAAGCCCAGATTTTTACAAAGATTTTTACAAAGATTTTTACAAAGATTTTTCAAGCCAAAGTAGACTATTAACCAAGATCTAGAAAACTAACTAACACATACACGCACAAAGCCATGCATATCGAAAGATCAATAGCATGAACGAATAAGGATTAAAATAACTAGCAATCCAAACACAAAGTATTAGTAAGAAAACATATAACCCTAAGAATAAGAGATATAAATAAGTCCAAGAGCCACACGTGGTAACAACCATGAAAAATTCTTCAACATACTTTCATTCACTAACATTTCTTCATTGTCTTGATCCACTCCTAAGATCTCCTAGAAGACGATGCTTGATATAGAATTCTTAGTCGGAATCAATTTCTAGAGAAGACAATTAAGAGATGGTAGAAGATAAATTGTTGCTAGAGTTGAGAGAATTGTTTTGAAGAACATTTCCATCTTCATTTGAATCAAGCTTGGGTTCAATTGATATGTTTCCTTTAATGGGAAGCATAACTCGATCCATAAAGTGAAATGATGAAACATTTAAAGGTGGAAAGTCAAGGAGAGTTTTTCTAAGAAGGCGAGAGAGAATGATAGCAAAAGGGAGACTAGAGTGAGACCTGACGAGAACAAATTGTATTCTTCTAGCCATGAAAAATGCAAGGTTGTATGGAGTGGAAGTTGCAACACAATACAACATATGTGCAAGACAAGCAGGCACATGGTTGCGATCACTACCAAGACACATGCATTTTCCCTAATGATTTCGTCCCAAGGGATCATAAAATAATTAAGATCGCTAGTGAGTAATTCCCAAGGAGTGAGAGCACGAACATCTCCTTCAAGTTTACCAAGAATAGGATATTCACGAGGTTTAGCAATGGCACAAGAAATGGCTGAAGCCGAGGGTAGCTCGGTCACGTAAGGCACATCAATAGGGGCCGATTTCAAAGAGTTTATATTCCAAGTATCCGTGAACCTACATTGACCTTTGTATGGAACATTGAGAATTTCACCAAATTCTTCAAGAGTATATACAAAGGTTTTTCCCTTGATGGAAAATCTTATTGATAAACCATTATTGATGTACATTAATGTGTATGAGCTAAAGAATTCCAAAAGAAAGGAAGGAAAGATTGGATCATCAATATCAAGAAAGCAATCAAAGCCAATGGATTTGAACATGAATCAAATGAAGTCAAGTCCAACAAAGTAGAAGGAACAATGTGTCCTTCATGAAAACTACGAGACTCTAGAGATCGAAAAGTATTTTGAAGGGAAAGAGATCGACACGAAAAAGAATGATTAGGCATGTATTCTCTAGTTTTCTCATGATCTTTATGAGTTTCCAAATGCATGATCAAGTACCTAAACATAAGGCAAATATTGTTCTAATTACTCTTATGTTACATAATGACTTAAAAATCAAATTCATGATAGTGTGTTTAGTCAATTTCTTGATAAACAAAGGGTTAATCCTTGTCATTCTCATGGTCATAACGAACTCAATTCATCATTGACTAGTACATATGAGCAATGCAAAATCAATCATGAATTCGAACAAAGGTATAACCCCCTATTTGGATACATAGATCATTACGTAATATTTATGGCGTGTCATCAAAGCATGCAAGGTAAATGTCTAAACATTAAATGACCATAAAAGAATCCGGAAACAAACATCTGATCCAACATAAGATCCACACACGAAATGCATAAATAAGAATGTAAAAGAAAGGACTAAACAATGTCCAACAAAACAGAAGTATGTAAATGCATAAAAAATGAAAGAAGACTGGCGCCCTATTCCATGCACGTACTCTTGAATCCTAGCTTCGCCCTTTAGTACCTGCCGTATTGGGACATGGAAACAGAAATACGGCTGAGCAATACGCTCAGTGTGCGGATATATAACATAGAATGTAAAGCATAAACATAAGTAAGTAATGAAATGAAATGAATAGCAGCGGAATAAATGTATGTCCTAGAAAACCTAGTTTAAGTTCATAAAACTGGTTTATATTTCTGAAAAGACTTATGTTTAGTTTATCTTGAAAATATGTATTTTTAATATGCGCAGAGCACATATAGGTCATCTTATGTCAACGTGCATGAATACATAGATGGGTGACCTCATCATGTAATTAGAGGGGTTGCCTCTAATTAATATATAAAATGAGTGGAGGGATCAGCTCCTGTAACGGATGCAAGGCATACACCGCAGTTACCATGAAATCATACTACTTGTCCTAGGATGCACCCATTCACCCCACATGATAATAGTAACATAGGCCAAATACTGTAAAGGTACGTTACGAGCAATCAGTCTCACCGCAGAAGATCATAACATCGGTGCCTCCAGTGCTATGGTTATGAAACCGCCACAACTAGGTGAAACTGGCATGCATGTATATAGCTCAGGAAATCTAAAATAATCATACATATACTGATGTGTTTAAGACACTTAAACTACTGGGAAAACAGATGGCTGAAAACAGGGAAATCCTAAGTATAGGAAAGATGTCCTTACTGAAGGACGGAATATCAGTACCTTATGTCCAGTAAATGAAGACGAAAACGAACGTAGAAGATCACTCCGACTTCACAATAGCTACATAATTAAGGGACATGAATAAGATTCGGTTTTACTTACACATACTTCTTAATTAGTTTACTTGATGTATTTATACTTATTATACTTGTTCTTATCTTGTCTTATTATTTCATGTCTTAATCATGCATCTCTTAGTGTTTCATGTGTTTTAGATTCATGTGTTTCATGTTTTAAGTGTTATAGTACTTGTAAACATTAACATCATGAATACATCAAATCATTATGCCACAAGATCTTAAAATAAGATAATAACCACACATATAATATGAAAGAGTATAACATACCGGAAACCATAGATGCTGTTGACATGGTGTAAAGAACAACTTAAAGCATAAACTAGTTTCTCACCATTGACCCACTTTATTTTAGAATGCTTGACGGAGAGCCAAAATCATTCTACGGTGTTTTCTTTTGTGTGTTTTTAGGGCGGGGAGAGGACTAGTTTATATAGGGACTCTTAGGTTAGAATTTCCATCATTGCAAACTTGTATAACGGGAAAGATATCAAATACCATTAAGAGTAAATCAATTATATTTAATTTAATATTATCATGTCATAATTAATATGGGATAATATATCATCTAATAATATATTATCTTAAATTCTCCCACTTGACATGATACTTCTTAATGGTATAACATAAGACTAGCAAATTAATCTTAAAACCGTTGTACATCATAAGTATGTTGACACAACTAACTACATAGTGAGGATTATGGCGGTCATACACAGTATACTCGTATACTCCCTTCCATAAATCACAACATTATGAGTTCATCATGTTAGATTCATAAGTTATATATAAACAATCATATAGTCCACATAATTGTTATGATAATTCATAAACATCTCTTACTAAAACACAAATGCATGCATAATAACATAAATAATAAGAAATAAAATCAGAAACATTTTATTGAGCTCAAAAGTGTTTTAGAACATCATAATTAGTTATCAACGCAACCAAGACCCAACCTAGGAACGTATTGCATAAATGCCTTTGGCGGTAAACCCTTGATAAGAGGATATCCAATCATTAGATCTGTACTAATATGTTCTAAATACACTCTTTGTTTTTGAATTTCCTCTTTGACGATAAAGAACTTAATATCCATATGTTTTACACCTTTGGAGTACTTATCATTCTTAGATAAGAAAATTACTATGGTATTATCACAATACATTTTCAGCGGCTTGCTTATAGTGTCGACAACCCCAAGCCCTGAAATAAAATTCCGTAGCCATAATGCATGAATGGTAGCCTCATAACAAGCTACAAATTCTGCTTTCATAGTAGATGCAGCAATGATAGATTGTTTGGCACTTTTCCAGGAAATAGCTCCTTCAGCCAGTTGGAACACATAGCCAAATGTTGACTTTCCACTATCCTTGCATCCAGCATAATCGGAATCAACGTATCTAACCACTTCGAAGTGATTAGACCTCTTATAAGTAAGCATGTAATCCCTTGTTCCTTGAAGATATCTCAATACTTTCTTTGCAACTTTCCAGTGATGAATACCAGGATTACTTTGATATCTACATAGCATCCTGATCGCAAAACTGATATCGGGTCTAGTGCAAGTTTGTAGATACATTAAACAACCCACAACTGAAGCATATGGAATGTTTTCCATTTCTTTTAGTTCCACATCATTCTTTGGACATTGTTTAAGACTAAATGTGTCTCTTTTTGAATAGGGACTATACCATCCGAGCATCTACTCATATTGAATCTCTCAAGAATTTTATCGATATAGGCTTTTTGAGACAAACCTAATATACCTTGAGATCTATCACAGAATATTGAAATTCCGATCACATAGGATGCCTCACCCATATCTTTCATTTCAAAATTCTTTGAGAGATATTATTTAGTCTTATGCAATGAACCAAAGTCATTAGTCGCAAGCAAGATATCATCAACATATAGAACCAACAATATAAACTTGCTCCCACTAATCTTACGGTATATGCATCGATCAGCGATGATTTCTTCAAAACCGAAAGATGTAATGGTATCATTGAACTTAATATACCATTGTCTAGAAGCTTGTTTAAGTCCATATATTGATTTCTTTAATTTACACACCATATTTTCTTTACCATCAATGGAAAACCCTTTAGGTTGTTCCATATAAACTTCCTCCTCAAGATTTCCATTCAAAAAAGTGGTTTTCACATCCATTTGATGTAGCTTTAAGTCAAAATGAGCACTAAGTCAAAATGAGACACTAATGCCAATATTATTCTCAACGAATTCTTCTTTGAGACGGGTGAAAAAGTCTCATGGTAATCAATGCCACTTTTATGAGTACAACCTTTGGCTACAAGTCTAGCTTAATATCTTTCAACATTTCCTTTAGAGTCACGTTTGGTCTTATAGACCCATTTACACCTAACTAGTATAGAACCTTCTAGCACTTTTACAAGATCCCAGACTTTATTTTGAGCCATTGATTTTAACTCTTCTTTCATAGCGTCAATCCATAATTTAGACTTATCACTTTTTATGGACTGTGAAAACGATACAGGATCATTATCAATACCAATATCAAAATATGTCTCTTGCAAGTAAACAATATAATCATCATAAATAGCCGATTTTCAACCCTTGTCGGTTTGTTTAATGCTATTCCAACTGGTTCACTTGTCTGAGTTGGTAAGTTATTTTCTTCATGAGGTGTTTCTTCATTATTCAAATGTTGTTCTTGATTTTGAGATAAAGGAACAACATCTGGTGCAATTGTGGATTTTTGAGCATTTATGTGAGATGGATCATCATCCCTTATTTCATTAATATCCACAACTTGATTTTCAACACTCCCACTAAATTCACCATTTTCTAGAAATTTGGCATTGCCTGTTTCAACAATTCTATAATGTTAATCCCACTTCAATCCATAGCATAATATTAAGATGATATTTAGAGAGAGAAATAGATGAAGGTAGAGAGGGAAAGTAGAGAGAATGGAAGGTTAATGTTTTCTAGAGAGAGAATGTGAATGTTAACCAACACCCTCTTCCACACATGGAATAGGGTTTATATACCCATGAACTTGGTGGGATCATAGGCTTGTTTCTTGGGCCGAGCTTGGCCTATCTTGGGCATAAAGCCCCTACCTTATACAATATTAGCTTAAAGTCTAAGCCTGATTTTCCCAGCTAACCTATTACAATACAAGACCTTTAACGACTAAGATGGCCTATTACATTCTTGTTTGACTATATAAAATATAGGTCTAACAATCTCCCCCAATGTATCGGTCATCTTTAAAATGCATAAGATGATTGAGTGAATACATTCTTGTGGAGGTGATCTTCCTTCTTAGGTCTTGTATCATGGTCTTGATCTTGTTTGTAACGGCTTTGTTCCTTCATGCTTTTGTGATCTTTATCTTGAGCCTTTGTCATTTGACTTTGAGTGCTTGAGATCTTCAATCTATCCTTGATAGTGTTCATCTTGTTCTCTTGTGACAAGATGACCTATTACATTCTTAAGTATCTTTAATATCGCCATCTTGTGCTCTTGTGACTTCTGAATCGACATGCAATTCAAAAGGCTAACAATCTCCCATACAAATATAGTTGTAGTTAGTCCTTCAAATTTCCATCAGAGTTGCGGAAGACTTTAACATTTAGTATGAACATGTGAAGACGACTTCGGTTGGTACACAGCTACGCCACCTTCTTGATATGCAGCAGCATATATAGACACGGACGAAATGGCTTTGAAAATTTCACCCTAACTCGGTAGCATTTTACATCCGGTCGGTGAAGACCGTTAGACGGTATTAGATATCGTACCTGTGATCGGGTAGATTCGATTAAGAACCCCCTTGACAGGATTTCTCGGCGGTAGTAACCAGTTCTCTTTACTCGACCGTCTCAAAGCAGACTGCGAACGTAAAGAGTGAATCATAAGGATAAGTTATCCGTCTGATTAGAGTCGTCAATTCAGAATTCCTGGAACAAGTTTGATTCTATAAGAATCGCACCATTGTTGCTTTCCAGTTTCTCACAAGATTGATTCATAGAGAATCTTGCGAGTTACCTACCGCAGTGCTGATTGAGGTTGACACTGGAAGGATTTCCATTCGTCACTGTGAACACTAAAGAGTGTCACTCTCAATGTTCTGGCAAGATCACACGGATTTTGCGAAGAAACCTGGAATCAAGTTTGAATCAATTAAGAATCCAAACATAGTTGCATTCTAGTTCTCGCAAGTTTGATTCGTGTAGAATAGCACAAATTACCTACCATGAGCTTGTTTGATGCTGGCTCAAGCAGGATTTCCATCTTCATTATGAAGTATCACTCAGATGTTTTGGCAATGTCACAAGAATAATGCGTAGGACTTGATTGTGTCCTAATGAGATGATAGATTGATCTCTTTTTGGCTCTAAACTCGATAAATGCATTTTGGTAATCGGAGGCTGAAGCAGACTGCCACCTTTTCAATATTAACTAACTCGGAGTGAGAAAGTCAATAGATACGTGTTGATCTCCGTGACAATGAGACAAGTTTCTTTTGAGAGAAACTCGAATGTCTGGGGAAGGGTTGTGCATTGCATCACTGGGTCCATGATGATTTGTCTTTACTAGATGTTTGACCCGATTTCTGCCTAGGTTGCATAGAATATTCAACTCTTTCAATGCTTACCAACACGTCATCACTAGCACCTTGTTGTGATTGTTGCAGTGCTAACTTATGTGATTGGTCTACTTTCAGCTTCATTCCACTCCATCTTTCCTAAGGACAACTATTTCTAGCTATGGAATGTCCTTGGGTAGATCCCTCCGGTTCTGGTTGGATCATAGGACTTAGTTTCCTATCCTAAACCACCTTTTGACTCCATCGTTCTGTCGTGGATAGTAGGTTGTTAGGGTGTCGATCAGAACCATAAAAACCATTCAAAGCCATTCAAAGTGCTTGATAAAAATCAAAACTTTTAACACTTTGAAAGTTTTACATTTCCGAAAAGCTCCCCCTACACACATGCATCGATATGCGAAATAGTTTAGCATGTGAAGGAAAGAGTTGCACTTGAGTCTTTAAGATCACATGTTGCGATATATTACATTTTAATCACATTTTCTCCCCTATCTCTAATATAAAAACATAATATTAGAGATACCAATGAATTAAAATATGACTATTTCTGAAAACTGATTGGGAGAGAAAGATCTGTGCACGCATGAATCGTGTAACTTCTTGTAGTCAGGATGCTCCCCCTCAACAACATATGTGTGTCTTGAAACAAAAATTTGACAAAATTTTGGAAAAACGACACCACAAATTATGTTGAGGCACGGAGTTGAGATGCCTTATCCGAAATGGTATATTACATATGACAGTTTTTAGACCGTTTTCGGAATGTGTTGGATACATAAAATATGACAATATCTGAGATGTACCCAATAACATTAAAGGCTTAATTTTAAAATGCTCCCCCTCAAAAATTGATCCAATTAGCATATGAAAATTTTAAGATAAAAAAGCCTATTATGCGGAAGGGAGTGTTGAACACACAATTTTGAAAGATTTAGAAATACCTTTTGAAAATGATGTAGTGCTTTTGCAACCCTTTAGGAAAAGAGAGGCAAAGTAGTGGTAGGCGTTAAGTGTCGGTTTAGGAAAACCGATCACTAATGACCAAACAAGTTTGTTTCCCAAGGAGGCAAGTGCGTTGTGTGTTGAATTGATATTGATTTGTGATTATATGATTGAGAAAGAAATGGGATTAGAAGAGAAAGACGGTTACGAAAACGGATTAAAATAAGACGAAAAAGGCGATCTCGCAAAACCGTAAATAGTGCCAAAATTAAAAACTTAACCTAAAAATTCCTAAAAATTTCTAAAAATCCCCAATAATATTCTAAAAGTTTACAAAAAATCCAAACTTGCTAAAACCTTTTAATTAATTAGATAATGACTTTTTAATGCTAATTAAAGCCCTAAAAATCACTTTTAATTATTAAAAAGCCTTAAACAAGATCTTATAGTTTGTAAACCTCAAAAATATCCTAATTAAGCTAAAAACTATTTTTAAAAATTTTAAAACCAAATTAAACTATTTTTAAACACTTAAAAACTATTAAAATCACTTAAATCTTAAATTAATTCTAGAAAATAATTGAAAAGTCCTAAAAATATTTGGAAAGTGAAAAAACTCCTAATTAAGTGTCCTTAACCTAGAAAAAATGAAAACTAAAAAAATCAAAATTCAATTTTTAATAATAAAATAATATTAAAATATTCAAAAAAATTCAAAGTTCATAAAAAAATTCTAAAAAATTACCAAAAATCTTAAATAATGTAACTAAAACAAAAATGCAATCCAAATTTTCTGAAACCTATTTAATAATTTTATATTGAATTTTAAAGTTAGCTAAAAACCCTAAAATCTAATAAAATAAAAAATAAGCTAAATTGAAAACTTAAAAAGCTGTAAACCTCAAAAATATAATTCAAAACCTAAAAACTATTTTTTTAGATTTTTAAATACCCTTTTTCTATTTTTTAATGACTTTTCAAAATTATAACTTAAAATAATCCTAGAAAATTAATTAATAAAGGGAAAAATAAACTTTTTGGACAGAAAAGTCAAAAAACCTAATATAAACCTAAGAAAAATGCTAAACAGTCAAAACCTTAAGGAAATAAGCTAGAAATAGCTTATTTATAAGCTGATGGTCAAATAAGCTATAAAACAAATAACCCTTAAGTAAGTAATGAAATGAGACTTATCAGTCAAAGTCCCTAGGGCGCAAAGGTTAACACGTTTGGTTGTGGGAGGAGTGGCGCAGGTTCGAGTCCTGGCCACGTCCTTTTTGAACTTTATATTTTTTTCTTTTTTAACTTTAAAAACTGAAAACTTATACTCTTTTAATCACTAAAAACACAAACACAAATCAAATTAGCTAAGATTAAGCTCACTCTAAACTAAAAAAAAACGTGCTCAGTTCTCCTTTGTTTCTGATGAACACAAGTGATATTCTTCACTTGTGCAGTTTAAAGACAAGAGGGCTTGTCTTGTGATTTTGGTGATGATTTTGGTGGATAACAGGCACCCTTATACTCCTTTTGAGTATAAGGAGTCAAGAAAAACACAAAACAAGCAAGATCTAACTCCAATCAAGCACAATGGACCCAAGAGAAGTTACTGATATGCATACTCAATGTCTGGGGGTGTTTACTGATTTTATATGCACACAAGTGAAATTCAATGGCCAATATCTTGCATATAGTCAAACCAAATGGCATACAAGCAATCAAAAACCCTAAAATGACCTACAATCTAACAACCAACAAGATTAGACAGTAAAATTCCTCACAAAATCAGACACAAAAGCAGTTTTCTGATTTTAGGCTATGTTTTCAATATTTAGCATGCAATCTTGCTTAAAAGCCTCCCAAACTGAAAAATAAACCAACCTATAACCTAATGACAAGCAAATGAGTGATTATAACAGGATTTAACACACAAATTTCCCAAGAAACTCAGATATATATGCAAATCCAAACACCCCTTTAAATTGACTGAAATCAAAATTTTCAAAGCAACTCTTAACAAAACTCAATCAAATCAAACCTAAGCTATCTAACATGCATATAATACCTATATAAGCAGTTTTAAGCATTCAAACATACACTTAACAATTTAACATGCAGAATCACATAAAGCACATAATTTTTTCAGAAAACTAAAAAATGAAATGAGAAACAAGGAGCTAACTTAAGGGACCTACATCCAGGTCCCTTAGTGGTTGCTTAACCACCTCCAATAGGCTGGGGCCTATGCAGAACTTTGTTGAGATGCTGATGAAGTTTTACTTAACAAAAATGGATGAAAAATGGTCCTTGTTTAGAACCTGCTAAGATCAAACCACAACAACAAGAGTGACCTGGTATGAGAGCCAATGAGCTATAAGAATAACTTATAGACAAGTCTCCTTATAGCTTATAGCTTTTTAAATGAAACAGTGATGTTAAAAATAAGCAAAAAGGTTTTTTACCTCACTTTGCCCTTTTTACCCAAACCTTTATACCCACTACACCTTGATATCTCCAAGATATCAGGGTGATATGGTCATATACAAGCTTGAATGTAAGAAGCTTATGTGGTTTAACAACCTTTCTAAAAAGAAAACGGATTTAAGAACTTAAAAAAAAACTTGATAATCAGAAACTTGAAATGCCTTTTTAAAAGAAATATTTCAAACCAAACACAACATGAAAATATAAAAGGTACTCAATCTTTCTCATCAACAACACTTAAACCATTTTCATTCCTTAAAATCTGGATTTACAAAGCTGTGAAAAAGGAGAAAAATTAAGAACAGAAAAAATGAAAGTCCTATAAGGCCTTTATATAGAGGCTTACAAATGATTCTAGAACTGATAAGAAGCTAAAACCCTAATGACTTGAACTTCCCAACTTGCCCTTGGACGAATTTTGAATTTTCAGCCAAAAAACTATGCCATGTGATGATTCTTGTTTATTTGTGAGATGCCAGCAGTGGAGAAGAGATCTTGGACGTCCATTTTGCTTGGAGAGGTGAGTAACCATATTAGAACCCTTGGATGACTGTTTCCCTTTGTTTTTTAGCCAAAGCATGTGCAGGGGACCATTGGGTGGGGCAGTAGGGTGAGAGTGATAGGTTTTTGGGGAGTGGGTTTTGGTGAGGATGAGTGTAATTAGTGATCTGGAGGTAATTAAGCATTTTCCCTTTGTTTTGATTGATGTTCTTACTGGGAAAATATTAGGGTTTAAGGGTGGATTAGGGACGTTTTAATCTATTTTGGAAAAAGGTTAATTTAAAATTGTGTTTGAGAGGGAAGGGATTAAGTATTTAATTAAGCTGGTTTGAAAAGTGAGTGGAGAGGTGACATGGAAGAGGGGAGGTGTCTGATTGGTGGAGGGTTTAAGGTTGGTGATGTGGCAGCTTGTGAGTGGGTGGATGGAGTTTGGTTGTCTGGCAGGAATGGCCCCCCTATTTTCACACTTTCTACATGTTGTTTTAAATGTCTATCAACGCCTAAATAACAAGTAACAACTTTAGGGCAGTTGTCATTTTTGGCACAAATACTTCCAAACTTGAAACAAGGACTAAACATGCAATTTCTTCATTCTTCAAGGACTGTTCTTGACATGTCTTCATATTTTAAGGCTTTGACTTGTTTGTTGACTTCTTGGAGGACCACTATTGACAATTTAGTTTGTTGAGGGACTAAATTTGCCAATTCTTCAAAGTTAAGGGTCCTTTTTGTAATTTTGACAAACTTTAGGGACCAAACTTGTAATTATGAAGATACATGGGTATAAAGTGTCAATTCTTCAAACTTGGAGGACCAATCTTCATAATTCTTCAAATCTTCAAGGGTTGACTTTGGAAAATTCTTCATTAGGGC
Source organism: Glebionis coronaria (assembly GCA_025667525.1). Taxonomy (NCBI): domain Eukaryota; kingdom Viridiplantae; phylum Streptophyta; class Magnoliopsida; order Asterales; family Asteraceae; genus Glebionis; species Glebionis coronaria. The sequence continues at coordinate 629,563 of JANFOE010000403.1, read as the reverse complement.
TTGGTTCATCGTACGGCTTAGTTTCCCGTGTTCGTTTTTGACTGATTCCTGTGATTTTTTGTCATCTTCTCAATATCCGTACCTAAAATACACAAGCAACAAACACAAGCATATATTTGGGTATTTTGATGATATTTAATGCATTTTAAGCCCTATTTGGATGATGAGACTATGTATAAAAGCAGTCTCATCACTCCCCCATACTAAACCATTGTCGTGCCCTCACGCAATGCTAGAATAAAGTATCATAGCATCTCCAAAATTCATTTTTATTCACTTTATTGAAATAATAAACTAGCTACACTACCACTATTACTACTACTTGCGTTTTAGACATAATGTATGATTTTCATCGCAAAATGGGACGTTTAGGTTCATAGAATAAGAACACGTGAATGCTTCTTTAGAAATAATTTCATCGTCCTCGATTTTCACCCTAATTCCATGCCAAGCGTGCAACGAGATCATTGTCATTATAAGTTAGTAATGCTAACACTACTCATATGCCCTAATCATGTACTTATTCTCCCATTATTCCTAAGTTGTATCTCTTATATTTTATTTTGTCTTGAATGTTTCACGAGGATACATTGTTTGACTTATGCGATAATGGAGATTTAGGTCTAAAAATAGAGTCCTAACGGTGTAACTAAGACTATCAAATCAATAACCCCTCCTAATAGACAACGATGTCAAAAAATTAAGTTGACAAGAAGAATCGATAAACACGGTTTTATAACGGTTTTGAACATGAGACTTATTACCAAGACTTTTATACGCCCCCTAACGGAAGGGCCTTATTATCTTTGGTTTACCTCCATCTTTTATTCAACTTCGCCATGAAGCTTTTATTATGACTTCGGTCTTGCCTTGCATTTTATTATCCGCCTCATCGGTGGTTTTATTAGCCAAAGACGTATATCCTCACGCTAAAGCGAATTTTGGATCTTTAAAGCTTCGAAGGTTAAGGCTTGATTCACTTTCAATTTTGCATAGATTTTAGGCCTTGTGGGGCTTCAAATTGTTTGCTTGATTTAGGTGAGCACTTGAAATCTTATTATTGGGTGAAGCTTTCGATTATTCGGTGCCAATACTTCAAAACCGTGACGCTGGCGATACCTTAATGTCTTCCCAATTTAATTACACGGAAGCTACTAGAAAAGACTAGAAACCCAACAATCCTAACTAAACCGCTAAGTCAATATTTATTAAGCAAAAAATATTTACATGCGAAGGGAGAATAAGCAAACAACGAGAACACATGAGTTTTTGAAAGAATACGAGTACTCTACGTTTAGCATAGTAACTTATAATTAACTCTATCATTTCTCGTCCTCATTTAAGAGACTTAGCCTAATGTGTAGTTAAGGAATCAAAGCTAAGTGCTCAACACGCACGGTCGAGTAAAAAATTACTCTTATTCTCGCCATCGGAAAACCTACATTCGTGTCTTCAAACACTTATAAAATATGAGAAAAATTTTAAAATTTGGCCATTTTTAGCCTTATTTTGTAACAAAAACGATAACAAAAAGATAAACTTTGGAAAGCATGAAGGTTTGGCAAGGCAAGTATCTATTCACCCCCCCCATACTAAAGTTAAACATTGTCCTCAATGTTTCGAGTCTAGGGGTGCAAACACCCCCATACTAGAGACGTAGTCGAATGCCTAATCTAGCATGGAAAGGGTGTAACCAATAAATTAATAGCCGTTTATGAAGTGTGCTAAAAACCTAAGGTTAGAACATCAAAAGGATATATCATGGATATTGAGAAATGTCTCCAAAGCAAACGATCGAGTGCTCCTATAAAACGAACACGAGAGGCTCCAATCATGAAGATCATGATCTAAAAACCACAATTCACAAACAACCACGAAACAAAGGTTGGAAGGGCACAAATCCCCACACGTAAGCTACATTAGAAAGCGATAATATGTACATAGGATAAGCATGGGACTCCCCCACGAGGCACCTCGTTTTTGATTACCAGTCACGAGCTCGACTCGATCCCCTCAATACTAATTATCATTGGGGAAGGTGACTTGGTCTAGGTAGTTCAAGGATGGAACTTCCCCGCAAAAGTAGTGCTTCAACCTATGTCCATTCACCTTGAAGTTAGGACCATCATCTTGAGCTAGCTCGATGGTCCCATACGGAAACACTTGACTCACGGTGAATGGACCGGACCAACGAGATTTCAACTTACCGGAAAAGATTTTTAATCTTGAATTAAAAAGCAAAACTTGATCCCCAATGTTAAAAACCCGGTTTTTAATTTTAGAATCATGCAACTTTTTAGTTTTCTCTTTATAAATCAATGAATTTTCATAAGCAATATCCCTCAATTCATCCAATTCATTTAATTGCATTTTCCGGTGTTTTCTCGCGGTCTCCATGTCATCATTACAATGCTTTAGGGCCCAATAAGCCTTGTGTTCTAACTCGATAGGCAAATGACAATTCTTTCCATACACAAGCTTATAGGGAGTGCACCCAATGGGTGTCTTATGAGCGGTCCTAAAGGCCCATAAAGCATCGTCTAACTTATCCGACCAAGATTGTCGGTTTTCCCCAACGGATCTCCTCCAAGATCCTCTTCAAAGCTCGGTTTGAAACCTCGACTTGCCCACTCGTTTGTGGGTGATAAGCCGTAGAAAGCCGATGTGTAACCCCATATTTCCTTAGAACCCTTTCAAATTGGTCGTTACAAAAATGGGTTCCACGATCGCTTATGATAGCACGAGGGGTTCCAAACCGAGAAAACAATTGCTTCAAAAACTTGACTACCACATGAGAATCATTGGTGGGCAAGGTCTTGGCCTCCACCCACTTAGAAAGGTAGTCAACCGCAACGAGAATGTACTTATTACCACGAGATGATGGGAACGGCCCCATAAAGTCTATACGCCAAACGTCAAAGATCTCACATACTTGAATGATATTTTGTGGCATTTCATCTTTTTGTGAGGCTTTTCCTTGTTGTTGGCATGAATCACAAGACTTCACAAGATCTTGTGCATCTCGGTAAATAGTAGGCCAAAAGAAGCCGGCATCAAACACCTTTTTAGCCGTGAGATTAGCACCGTGGTGACCACCCGTGGGTCCTTCATGGCAAGCTCTAAGGATGTTAGAAGCTTCGATGCCAAATACACAACGTCGGATGATTTGATCCGCACAAGTTCGAAACAAGTAAGGGTCGTTCCAAAAGTAGAACTTGACGTCACGAAGGAATTTTCGTTTTTGTTGAGTCGTCATACCCTTAACGATGAAGTTACCCGCATAGTAATTTGCAAAATCCGCAAACCATGGGGTAGAAGAATCAAGCTTAGAATTCACTACACCAAGTGTCTCGAGCGGAAATGTTTCGGTGATTTCCTTAGGCTCGTAAACACTTTGGTGAGGATCTTCCAAACGAGAGAGATGATCGGCCGCTAGATTCTCTGCTCCTTTTTTGTCAACGATTTTGTGATCAAATTCTTGAAGGAGGAGAATCCAACGAAGTAATCTAGGCTTAGCATCTTGCTTCGCCATGAGATACTTAATAGCCGAATGGTCCGTATACACTATGCATTTCGTCAAGACGAGGTAAGGTCGAAATTTCTCAAATGCATACACCACGGCAAGGAACTCCTTTTCCGTTGTAGTGTATTTTAGTTGAGCCTCGGTCATCGTCTTGCTAGCATAGTGAATGGGCAAGAAGTGCTTATCATGACGTTGCCCCAAAACGACCCCAATAGCGTAATCACTAGCATCACACATAAGCTCAAAGGGGAGGTTCCAATTGGGAGCAACAAGAATGGGAGCTTCGGTAAGTTTCCTCTTAAGGATTTCAAAGGCTCGTACACAATCTTCGTCAAAGACAAAACGTGCCTCTTTTTCAAGAAGATGTGTAATGGGTCGAGAGATCTTTGAAAAATCTTTGATGAATCGTCGATAAAAGCCCGTGTGGCCTAGGAAACTCCTAACTCCCTTAACGGTTTTGGGATGAGGTAATTTGGCGATGGCGTCTACCTTAGCTTGATCTACCTCAATCCCTGCTTTCGAGACCTTGTGCCCTAAGACGATTCCACTCTTAACCATAAAATGACATTTTTCCCAATTGAGCACAAGGTTGGTTTCCTCACAACGTTTTAACATTCTCTCAAGGTTCGACAAACACGAAGTGAAAGAATCACCAAACACGGAAAATTCATCCATGAAGACTTCCATCGTCTTCTCGATCATATCATGAAAAATAGCCATCATGCACCTTTGAAAGGTTCCCGGTGCATTACAAAGTCCGAATGGCATTCTAGGATAGGCAAACGTTCCATATGGACACGTAAACGTAGTTTTTTCTTGATCACGAGGATCGATGGGAATTTGGAAGTAACCGGAAAAACCATCTAAAAAGCAATAGAAATCGTTTCCCGCAAGTCGCTCCAACATTTGGTCCATGAAGGGCAAGGGAAAATGGTCTTTTCGAGTGGCTTCATTCAACTTTCGATAGTCAATGCACACTCTCCATCTGGTCACGAGTCTAGTGGGAATTAACTCGTTGGCATCGTTTGGCACAACGGTTATCCCTCCCTTTTTAGGGTCACAATGAATAGGACTCACCCAAGGGCTATCAGAAATAGGGTAAATCATTCCCGCGTCAAGGAGTTTAAGGACCTCCATTTTGATGACGTCGTGAATTTTGGGGTTCACCCTCCTTTGACTTTGGATTGTGGGCTTGAAATCCTCTCCATTAAGATTTTGTGGGTACAAAACTTGGGATCGATTCCCTTAATGTCGGATAACTTCCACACAATCGCCCCTTTGTGATCCTTTAGAACATCGACAAGTGCGGTTTTTTCATCATTCGAAAGATCCTTCGCAATAATAACCGGCAACTTGTCGTCCTCCTCCAAATAGACATATTCGAGGTGAGGAGGTAAATCTTTCAACTCAAGGATAGGTGGTTCCTCAAGTGAAGATTTGGGCTCGATACTCATAACCTCCTCGGGTGGAGGAAATGGGAAATCGTTGAGAAAGTCCTTGATAATCGAGAAGTCCTCATCGTTGTCGAGGTCTTCGTCACAAGTACGTGGAACATTGCATTCTTCCAACGTAAAACCACCACCTTCGAAAGGAGTGAAGGTTGGTGTCGAATTATCAAGAATTGGATCTAACATAGTGGGATTGCCACTAGTTTCTTCATCACCAAACCCTAAAACTTCTTGTGAAAATTCCTCGCAAACCACGTCGATCATATCAACGAGGTTTATGGTAGCAACGGAATAAACATGAGAAAGTTGAGAATTTTGAGTTGCGTTTATAACAAGTTCCTCGTCGTTGAAACGTAAGGTGATCTTTCTAGCATGCACATCAATTAAAGCCATAGACGTATCTAAAAACGAACGACCTAAAATAAGAGGAACTTGAGGATCCGTGGGGATATCAACAACGATAAATTCTACGGGATAGTAGAACTTCCCCACTTTCACAAAAACGTCTTCCGCCAAACCACATGCAAGAATCGTGGAATGGTCGGCCAACTCAATAGACATTCGTGAAGGAGTAAGATTAGGAAGATTGAGCGACTTGAAGATTGCAAGTGGCATCAAGTTAATGCTAGCACCAAGATCGGCCAAGGCATAGCATTCTTCCATATCTTGAATTGCACAAGGGATCAAAAATTTACCGGGATCCCCGACTTTTTGAGGTATGCGATTAAGATAAACCGACGAACAACTAGAAAATTGGTGCAATTTCTCCTTGTTATTCAACATACTCTTAAAGTTAGCGGCAAATCGAGGCATCATGACCAAAGCATCGACGAAACTCACATTAAGATGCAACTCACGAAACATTTTCATAAAAAGCTCAAATTGGTAGTTGTCGCGCTCTTGTCGTTTCTCCTTCCTAAGTCTTGATGGGTAAGGCAAGGGTGGTGTGGGTTGGGGCATAGACATAGCCTTTGGAATCTCGGGTTCCAATGTTGGTAAAGGGTCGACCGTAGGTGTGGCATGAGCGGTACTTTGTGGGCTTGAAATATGCTCCTTTTCGACCACCACCTCGGGTTCTTCCTCAATTTCCTCCACCGTTGGAGTAATTGGTTGAGGAGTCGGTTCTTTAAGTGTCTTACCACTACGTGTGGTAATCACTTTCATCTCTCCCTTCGGGTTTGAAACGGTGTTACTAGGTAGACCACTCGAAGTAGAGGCTTTGTTCCCCATGACAGCTTCTAAAATGGCATTAAGCTTAGCATCTTGACTATTAAACTTCAAATCTTGACTAGCGGCTTTTTGGTCAATTCTTTGTTCAAGCCTAGCATGACTTTGTTCAATCTTATTGTTTTGACCTCTAATTTGATTAGCAAAATCATTTTTCAACTCATTTCTCATGTTAAGATTTTCCTTCACAAAATTAGCCAACTCCTTGGTGTTTTTAGCCGTGTCCCTAGCTTGACTAGCCAATTGCTCTTGAATGTTTTCCAAAATCTTGTCATTTGCTGTAGCGTAATTCAAAAAGTCCATTGGAAGTTCTTTAGTGTAAACATTTTGAAGACCTTGACTTGTGTTTTGAAAATTACGGTTTTGATTTTGATTTTGCAATTGGCTACTAGTTCCTTGATTCCCATAGTTGTTATTACCCTTGAAATTGTTCCTTTGATTGCTTTGGTAACCAACTTGATTGTTTCGATAATTGTTAGCATTTTGATTTGGTGGAAAACCCGGTGGAGTCAATTGATTAGTGCGAGGAACTTGACCGTTTTGGTTATAAGTTCCCGCGGCCGCGAAGGCACTCGAAGTGTTACCACCGTTGGTAATGCACTCGGAATAATCGTGAGCTCCACCACAATACATACAAGAAACCTCAACCGCTTTAATCGTAGCGGGAGCGGGTTGTTCACCAACTTTAAACTCAATTAACAATCCTTTCAACTTATCAAAAATTTTGTTCTCCAAATTAGCCTCGATTTGGCAAGCATCAACGGTTTGTGACAATGAAGGCGAAGACGAAGACGAAGTCTTACGAACACTCGACGTGCTACGAGGACTATACACCTTAGACCTATTTTCAATGATTAACAATGCTTCCTCGACCGTCTTACACAAAAAATTACCACCCGCGGCGGCATTAAGATAATCACGCTCATGATCGTTCAAGCCATTGTAAAACGTGTCAATTTGATGCAAGTCGGAAAAACCATGATGAGGACATTCGTGCAACATTTCCTTAAACCTATTCCAAGCCGTTGAAAAACTCTCATTATACTCTTGTGAAAACTTTGAAATCTCGTTTTTCAAGTGCGTAGTCTTAGAGGGCGGAAAAAATTGGTTCACGAATTTTGAAACGAGATCCTTCCACGTCAATATAGAATTGGGTGGCTCTTTCTCTAACCAAATTTTTGCGGGGCCCGCTAAGGAATACGGAAAAAGCATCATCTTAATCAAGTCGTTTGAGACGTCCTTAAACTTGCAAGTGGCGGTGAGACGATTAAATTGGCGAATGTGGTTATGAGGGTTGTCCTTTTCGTCACCTCGAAACTTGTTGTTTTGAATCATGGACAACAAACCCGTCTTAACCTCAAAATTCTCCGCAAGGATAGCGGGAATCACAATCGCTTCTCCATAACCCTCGGTGGGTGCTTGAAGCAACTCCATCATAGTTCGATTAGCCATGGGTGCTTCTTTCACTACAATGGGTTCGTCAATAGGAGACTCCTCACTAGAAGGAGTGATTGATTTGTTTCTTCGTTTACGAGCACGTCTTGCTTTAGAGCGAGTTTGCATAAACGTCACGTACAACGAGAAGGCGAGCAAAGAAGATTCTTTTTGGTGTTTTTACTTTTTCAATTTTTTTGTGGTTTTTGATTGTTTTTACTTTTTTGGATTTTTAGAATGTATTAGGTAGACACAAATCTACAAATCTCCTCAAATCTCTCGATTAAAGAAGCCTCAAGGAATGAAAACGATCACGTGAAGTGAACGCCTTCGATGACTTTAGAACAATGGTGGAACACCAAATCGTTCAAGAGGGTTTAATCAAATGAAACCAAGAAAATATATATGATACTTAGTAATACTTTGGGCGGCAAAACCCTCGATTAGCTTTCAATCTCAAAATACGCACAAGCAAGCGGAGGAAACGAGGCGGCGCGAAGCACTTAAGAGCCTTTTTCCTTTAGGTCGTGAAATACAACCGCCTTATACCCACCTTATAGTTTGTATTTCTCAAAATCGAGCTTCACGAAAGTATTTATCTATTTTTGCCTTTTTCTTTGGTTTGAGATTCGAATACAATGATTGGGTAATGACCTCCCAAGTCAAGGTTGTGATTTCTCACGTATTTGGAGTACTTGTAAATTTATTGTTCTACGTATACAATATAGTAATAGTATTCACAAAAAACGAAAAAACCGATAATACGTATTAGTAGAGTGCTACTAATACAATTACTTTTATGGCTATATATAAAAACAACAATGGTTCAACCAAAACACAACACGCCTCCCCGGTAGCGGCGCCAAAATGATGTAGTGCTTTTGCAACCCTTTAGGAAAAGAGAGGCAAAGTAGTGGTAAACGTTAAGTGTCGGTTTAGAAAAACCGAGCACTAATGACCAAACAAGTTCGTTTCCCAAGGAGGCAAGTGCGTTGTGTGTTGAATTGATATTGATTTTTGATTATATGATTGAGAAAGAAATGGGATTAGAAGAGAAAGACAGTTACGAAAACGGATTAAAATAAGACGAAAAAGGTGATCTCGCAAAACCGTAAATAGTGCCAAAATTAAAAACTTAACCTAAAAATTCCTAAAAATTTCTAAAAATCCACAATAATATTCTAAGAGTTTACAAAAAATCCAAACTTGCTGAAACCTTTTAATTAATTAGATAATGACTTTTTAATGCTAATTAAAGCCCTAAAAATCACTTTTAATTATTAAAAAGCCTTAAACAAGATCTTATAGTTTGTAAACCTCAAAAATATCCTAATTAAGCTAAAAACTATTTTTAAAAATTTTAAAACCAAATTAAACTATTTTTAAACACTTAAAAACTATTAAAATCACTTAAATCTTAAATTAATTCTAGAAAATAATTGAAAAGTCCTAAAAATATTTGAAAAGTGATAAAACTCCTAATTAAGTGTCCTTAACCTAGAAAAAATGAAAAAAATAAAAAAAATCAAAATTCAATTTTTAATAATAAAATAATATTAAAATATTCAAAAAAATTCAAAGTTCATAAAAAAATTCTAAAAAATTAAAAAAAATCTTAAATAATGTAACTAGAACAAAAATGCAATCTAAATTTTCTGAAACCTATTTAATAATTTTATATTGAATTTTAAAGTTAGCTAAAAACCCTAAAATCTAATAAAATAAAAAATAAGCTAAATTGAAAACTTAAAAAGCTATAAACCTCAAAAATATAATTCAAAACCTAAAAACTATTTTTTCAGATTTTTAAATACCCTTTTTCTATTTTTTTAATGACTTTTCAAAATTATAACTTAAAATAATCCTAGAAAATTAATTAATAAAGGGAAAAATAAACTTTTTGGACAGAAAAGTCAAAAAACCTAATATAAACCTAAGAAAAATGCTAAACAGTCAAATCCGTATGGAAATAAGCTAGAAATAGCTTATTTATAAGCTGATGGTCAAATAAGCTATAAAACAAATAACCCTTAAGTAAGTAATGAAATGAGACTTATCAGTCAAAGTCCCTAGGGCACAATGGTTAACACGTTTGGTTGTGGGAGGAGTGGCGCAGGTTCGAGTCCTGGCCACGTCCTTTTTGAACTTTATATTTTTTTTTCTTTTTTAACTTTAAAAACTGAAAACTTATACTCTTTTAATCACTAAAAACACAAACACAAATCAAATTAGCTAAGATTAAGCTCACTCTAAACTCAAAAAACGTGCTCAGTTCTCCTTTGTTTCTGATGAACACAAGTGACATTCTTCACTTGTGCAGTTTAAAGACAAGAGGGCTTGTCTTGTGATTTTGGTGGTGATTTTGGTGGATAACAGGCACCCTTATACTCCTTTTGAGTATAAGGAGTCAAGAAAAACACAAAACAAGCAAGATCTAACTCCAATCAAGCACAATGGACCCAAGAGAAGTTACTGATATGCATACTCAATGTCTGGGGGTGTTTACTGATTTTATATGCACACAAGTGAAATTCAATGGCCAATATCTTGCATATAGTCAAACCAAATGGCATACAAGCAATCAAAAACCCTAAAATGACCTACAATCTAACAACCAACAAGATTAGACAGCAAAATTCCTCACAAAATCAGACACAAAAGCAGTTTTCTGATTTTAGGCTATGTTTTCAATATTTAGCATGCAATCTTGCTTAAAAGCCTCCCAAACTGAAAAATAAACCAACCTATAACCTAATGACAAGCAAATGAGTGATTATAACAGGATTTAACACACAAATTTCCCAAGAAACTCAGATAAATATGCAAATCTAAACACCCCTTTAAATTGACTGAAATCAAAATTTTCAAAGCAACTCTTAACAAAACTCAATCAAATCAAACCTAAGCTATCTAACATGCATATAATACCTATATAAGCAGTTTTAAGCATTCAAACATACACTTAACAATTTAACATGCAGAATCACATAAAGCACATAATTTTTCAGAAAACTAAAAAATGAAATGAGAAACAAGGAGCTACCTTAAGGGACCTACATCCAGGTCCCTTAGTGGTTGCTTAACCACCTCCAATAGGCTGGGGCCTATGCAGAACTTTGTTGAGATGCTGATGAAGTTTTACTTAACAAAAATTGATGAAAAATGGTCCTTGTTTAGAACCTGCTAAGATCAAACCACAACAACAAGAGTGACCTGGTATGAGAGCCAATGAGCTATAAGAATGACTTATAGACAAGTCTCCTTATAGCTTATAGCTTTTTAAATGAAACAGTGATGTTAAAAATAAGCAAAAAGGTTTTTTACCTCACTTTGCCCTTTTTACCCAAACCTTTATACCCACTACACCTTGATATCTCCAAGATATCAGGGTGATATGGTCATATACAAGCTTGAATGTAAGAAGCTTATGTGGTTTAACAACCTTTCTAAAAAGAAAACGGATTTAAGAACTTAAAAAGAAAACTTGATAATCAGAAACTTGAAATGCCTTTTTAAAAGAAATATTTCAAACCAAACACAACATGAAAATATAAAAGGTACTCAATCTTTCTCATCAACAACACTTAAACCATTTTCATTCCTTAAAAACTGGATTTACAAAGCTGTGAAAAAGGAGAAAAATTAAGAACAGAAAAAATGAAAGTCCTATAAGGCCTTTATATAGAGGCTTACAAATGATTCTAGAACTGATAAGAAGCTAAAACCCTAATGACTTGAACTTCCCAACTTGCCCTTGGACGAATTTTGAATTTTCAGCCAAAAAACTATGCCATGTGATGATTCTTGTTTGTTTGTGAGATGCCAGCAGTGGAGAAGAGATCTTGGACATCCATTTTGCTTGGAGAGGTGAGTAACCATATTAGGACCCTTGGATGACTGTTTCCCTTTGTTTTTTAGCCAACGCATGTGCAGGGGACCATTGGGTGGGGCAGTAGGGTGAGAGTGATAGGTTTTTGGGGAGTGGGTTTTGGTGAGGATGAGTGTAATTAGTGATCTGGAGGTAATTAAGCATTTTCCCTTTGTTTTGATTGATGTTCTTACTGGGAAAATATTAGGGTTTAAGGGTGGATTAGGGACGTTTTAATCTATTTTGGAAAAAGGTTAATTTAAAATTGTGTTTGGGAGGGAAGGGATTAAGTATTTAATTAAGTTGGTTTGAAAAGTGAGTGGAGAGGTGACATGGAAGAGGGGAGGTGTCTGATTGGTGGAGGGTTTAAGGTTGGTGATGTGGCAGCTTGTGAGTGGGTGGATAGAGTTTGGTTGTCTGGCAGGAATGGCCCCCCTATTTTCACACTTTCTACATGTTGTTTTAAATGGCTATCAACGCCTAAATAACAAGTAACAACTTTAGGGCAGTTGTCATTTTTGGCACAAATACTTCCAAACTTGAAACAAGGACTAAACATGCTATTTCTTCATTCTTCAAGGACTGTTCTTGACATGTCTTCATATTTTAAGGCTTTGACTTGTTTGTTGACTTCTTGGAGGACCATTATTGACAATTTAGTTTGTTGAGGGACTAAATTTGCCAATTCTTCAAAGTTAAGGGTCCTTTTTGTAATTTTGACAAACTTTTGGGACCAAACTTGTAATTATGAAGATACAAGGGTATAAAGTGTCAATTCTTCAAACTTGGAGGACCAATCTTCATAATTCTTCAAATCTTCAAGGGTTGACTTTGGAAAATTCTTCATTAGGGCTTGGTTCATCGTGCGGCTTCATTTCCCGTGTTCGTTTTTTACTGATTCTTGTTATGTTTTGTCATCTTCTCAATATCCGTACCTAAAATACACAAGCAACAAACACAAGCATATATTTGGGTATTTTGATGATATTTAATGCATTTTAAGCCCTATTTGGACGATGAGACTATGCATAAAAGCAGTCTCATCAGAGAAATTCTTGAAAATTGTGTTCAACGGTTTTAAAATAATATCTTATTCACATGAGCTCAAAACTTTGAATGTTTTGTGACTAGCTCATGACCGAGAAAAACTAATTTCCCGTTGTGAAGGATAAGTTATCATCCGTGATCAAATTTCCTTAAGTTGAAGTGCGAGTTCTAAGCTGACATTTACTCAGAAATCATTTTTCATGAACTTAAAAACATTGAATGTTTTTATGAGAAGCTCATGACTGAGAAATATGAATCTCTCGTTGAGAAGTATAAGTTATCGTCTATGATAAACTTTCTTTATTTGAGGTCCGAGTCCTAAGTTGTGATGCGCTTAGAAGTCATTATGAGACAATATCAAGCAGCTTCATTTGCCAGAACCTCCAAGTCATCTGGAGTCATATAATTCATACCAAGACGGCCAACGAGATATTGAAAACTATTTTGTGATAGAGCTTTTGTAAACAGGTCTGCTATCTGGTACTCAGTTCTGAAAAAGTATAATTCTACGATTCCACGGTCCACTTTTTCCTTGATGAAATGATATCTGACTGCGATGTGCTTGGTACGGGAGTGTTGAACCGGATTGCAAGAGATGGCTATGGCCGACTTTAAGTCACAATACATAGGTATTTTATCAAACTGGAAGCCGTAATCCGTGAGTTGAGCTCTCATCCAGAGGACATGAGCACAACACGCGGATAGAGCCACATATTCTACTTCAGCTGATGAGAGCGAAGTGCATTCCTGCTTCTTTGACAACTAGCTCACAAGCTTGTCTTCCCCTAGAAATTGTATGCTACCAGAAGTGCTTATTCGACTATCAAGGAAACCTACGTGATCAGAATCTGAAAAAGCTGTTAGATGAAAACCGGTTTCGCTCAGATACCAGAGTCCAATGTGAATGGTATTCTTAAGGTACCGAAAGATCCGTTTAACCTCCTTGAGGTGCTTTTGAGTAAGTCTGGCTTGATATCGTGTACAATAGCATGTGGCATGATGAATATCAGGCCTGCTGGCTGTAAGGTACATAAGAGGCCCGATCATACTACGATATCGCGTTTGATCTACGGGATATGAGTACAAGTCAGCATCTAGGGATGTGGTCGACAATGGTGTACCAACACGAGCACATGAGGTCATACCATGCTTTTTAAGTATCTATTGAGCATACTTAGCTTGGTTAATAAAGATACCACGTGAGGATTGATGAATCTGGAGACCCAAGAAGAATTTTAGCTCCCCCATCATTGACATTTCAAATTTGTTGTGCATTAATTTTTCAAAACGTTTTGAAAGTTTTGGGTTCGTAGAACCAAAAATGATGTCATCAACATAAATTGCACAAGCAATATGTCATCTCCATATTTATTAATAAAGAGAGTAGGATCAATGGAACCTTTGGAGAATCCTTTGGATACCAAGAAGTTTGATAGTTTATCGTACCATGACCTTGGACCTTGTTTGAGTCCATATACTGCCTTCTTGAGACGGTAGACTTTGTCAGGATGATGAGGATCAACGCACCCTTCCGGCTAATTCACATATACTTCTTCCTTCAAATGACCGTTGAGAAAAGCAGTTTTAACGTCCATCTGATAAACCGTGAAGCCTTTATGTGCAACATAAGCAAGGAATATCCTGACCGCTTCTAAATGAGCAATTGGAGCAAATGATTCATCAAAATCTATCCCTTCTTGTTGACGATATCCCTTAACCATAAGACGAGATTTGTTTTTGATGATGGTTTGTTCTTCATCCAATTTGTTTTTCCAGATCCATTTAAAATCTAACATCGATTTTCCATAGGGTCTGTCAACAAGTTCCCAAACATTTAGGCGTTTAAACTGATGAATTTCGTCTTGCATTGATTCAATCCACGCATGATCAGTCATGGCTTGCTTGATGTTTGTAGGTATAGTTGAACTCACGGTGAGTGCATACATACACACATCGCCATCGGTTTCGAGTTGTCTGCGTGTTCGAACTGGTTGTGAAGGATTTTCAATAACTTGTTCCAATGGATGATCACGTGTCTAATGGTGAGTGGATAGATATTATTGGTAGAATGTAGGCATGTTGGACGGATCAACATGTTGAGTAGAAGACTCTCCGACTTCGTGTACCGGTGTACCGAATAGGTTGATAAATTCTTCTTTGTCAGAATGTGCATCAACTGCTTGATTGTTGTCTCCTCCTGCAGCATTGACGGTTGGTGAAGTTGGTTGTATGAAGGTTTCTTGAGTTTGTTGAGTATCTAATGGAATTGTCTCTTGAGCAACGGTTGTTGAAGTAGATTCAGTTGCGTCTTGTTGACTTTGTTCGGGTGCATCAGCAGTATTGACAACGGAAGGCTTTGACACAACATGATTGTTTCCATAGTAATATTCAACAAACATTGGATCATATAAATCAACCAACTCATTCATTTGTGTCGTATCCGTCGAGTCTACTGTAGGAGTACTTTCTTGACGTTCTTACACGGGACGTACACTGTTTTGTGTAGGTGCCATTGTTGTACATTTATGAGCTGGACTTGAACTGCTGTGTTCAAGTACCATCTGTGGCAATTCGTCAAAGTTCACATGAATTGTTTCAACAATAATCCTTGTTCTCTTGTTGTAAACTCGGTATCCTTTCGACAATGTAGCATACCCCACAAAAATACATGCATCACCTTTTTCTTTCATCTTGTCGAGATTCTCACCGTCTTTAAGAATGTAGCATAAAGATCCAAATACGTGAAAGAACTTAACAGTAGGTTTCCTGCCATTGATGATGTGGTAAGGTGTCTTTTCATGTCTAGGGATTACGAGAGAACGATTCTGAGCATAACAAGAAATTGCAATTGCTTTAGCCCAGAAGAATAGTGGTAATTTGGATGCAGAAAGCATTGTTCGAGCTTCCTCAACCAAAGTACGGTTCCGTCTTTCGACAATGCTGTTTTGTTTAGGAGTTCGAGCAATAGACGTTTGATGTTCGATGTCTTCTTCTTGAAAGTAAGATTGCAAAGTCTTCTTCAAAAATTCAGTACCCCTATCCGTTCTTACGGTTAAGACTTGAGCTTGAAGATTACGTTGTATCATCTTGAGAAAGTTTTTGAGAACCTCTGGTGTTTCATCTTTGGATCTTAAGAATACATTCCATGTGTATCTAGAGTAATCATCAACAATCACGAGAATATACTTTTTGCCGTTAATACTCTCTACACGCATGGTACACAGAAATCCATGTGTAGAAGTTCCAATCGTCCTTTTGAACTTGGGGTAGTCTTTGTTTTGAAGGACTTTCGTTTTCCTTTCCCCAACTTACAAGAGGAACAAAGATGATCTTTGACGAATTTTAATTTAGGAAGACCGGTCACAATATCATTCTTCGAAAGCAAGTTGATGGTGTCAAAGTTGAGATGTGACAATCGTTGATGCCATAACCATGCTTGAGATGATGAAGCTTTCTCCATTAAGCAAATTGGATTTGTGACGATGTGTCTTGAAGAGTTACTGTGTAGATATCAGAACCACGAGAACCTATAAGAAGGTCATTCCCATCGTAGTCTCTAACATAGCAAGTAGTTTTCTGAAAAGCCACTTCCAAATCCGCATCACAAAATTAACCAACCAAGAATAAATTGTGATTTAGTCCCTCGACGTAATAAATCCATTTTATAGTGATATTCCTAAAATTGTGTATATTGAAGTTCGTTTTCTCGATTCTTAACCAATTGAAAGTCCTAACAAAATCGGGTTTTTGATCGTTTTTGGTTGATAGGGTTATTTGGATTTTCTATGTCTATTTGAGCAATCAAGTAAAAATGTGCAAAATATTAACTACGTATCCGTAAAACAATTAGCATTTACCAAATTTTTATTCATATAAGGACAAAAATGTAAATCTATGGAATTAAAGTGCTAAAAATGTAAATGCTTGAAACTATGATGCTTGAAATGTAAAATAAGAAACTATGAGGACTAACTATGCAAACTTAAACAAACTACTAACTAATTTGTAACAAATTGTAAACTAACTAACTAAATTTAACAAGTATTGAAAAGATTAGGACTGATTCTTAGCAAACCCTAAAAACAAGTAAAATCAGCCAGCAATATAAACAGTAACAAACTTGGAGGACTAAAGTGCAATTAAAGTGAGGATTTTAACAAAAACGGGCTAGTTGAATGTATAAGCTCGTTTAAGCTCTACAATGAACCAAATAAGCTCAAACCAATTTCAAACTGCTTAAAACTCAAATTTACCTAGGCTTGTAAAAGGAATAAACTTGACATTAAGTAAAACTCAAATAAGCCAATTATGATAAGCCACAAATAAGCTATCTAATAAGCCAGACTTGCACAAAATGATTTTTAAGCTGAATCTTGTTTATCAGTCCATTGAGAGTCTGTAATGTCTTTTAAAACGAAAAATGATCAAGTAATGAATCAGGAAAATGAAAATAAGCTAAAACTAGCTTATTTGACCAAAGTTGACCAAATTTTTGAAAAACTTGAAAACTTCCAGATCTACTCAAGAACACTATCTAAACATGAATATGAAATAAAATGGGGAGGTTTATGAAGTAGATTTGCTAGTTCAAGAAATCAGATTGGACTTATATTACAGAAACTTTCATTTGCTTAACAGCTTATGAAAATGCTTATTTCTCACTTGAAATGTTAAACTGTATTATTTCCTTTTAAGCACTTAATTTTCAGATCTTAAAAGACAAGTGTGAGTTGGTTTGAAGAAATTTCATCAAGAAATGAGTAAATGGCAAGCAATTGAAACTGACTACTTTTTATGAACTTGTTAAAGCTAAAACTGACCCATACTTTTTTCACAACCAATTGCCTTTTTGACTTGTTATTTAACTTTAAAACTACCAAAACCTATTTACAATGACTGAAGGAATGTAAATGCACAAAAACTAACCACTTAACAAAACTTGAACTCCAATTTGACAGCTTAACCAAACTCTAGTTTTTGAACAACTTTTTGTAAAAGAAATCTAAGCAATTGGTTGAACTGATGTAAATCTGATATCTAGCTAAACTTAATAACCAAAATGAAGTAAAATGGAACCAATAACATGCAATAAAACAGGCTAAGACTCAAAATGTATTAAGCAAGCTAAAATGACTGATATAATGAAATAAGTAACAAGATTAAGCTAGTAGACAAGTATCTAACTAACAATAAGATATCCAAACATCAAAATCAGTTCAAAAACAAGCTAAACACATTTGATCATATCAGCAAGTAAGATTAAGCTAGAATTGAACATGCATTTGCTGTTTAGAGGAACCAAAATCAGAAGCTATAGAACCTTTAAGCATAAGCCTCCACTGATGGAGTAGGTAGGCGCTGAGCCTCCTAGATAGTATTAAACCACCACCTTAACACTATTAACCACTGATCAACTGCTACAATCATCATCGTCACCATTTTTGTACAATTCTGCTTCAAAATCAACTAAAACAGCTACTGGATGAATAGAACAAGTGTAAGCAGCAACAAGTCTTCAACAAGACCTAATTATGATCAATGGTGATCACAAGTAGCTCATATCAACATTGGAGTAACATTATGCATGTAATGAATAGTAGATTGAAGGAAAAGGAATGATATTTTATTGATTGAATGAGAAAAGTTGTTACAAATTTAGGTAAGGTAGTTACAACTACAATAAATAACTCAAGAGCTTGTCAGACTCTTGAGGTTGTTATGCTATCAACTACAAGCTAAGATTGAGAGAGAGAAAAATTAAGTGTGTGAAAATTTCACACTTAAGCTACTATGACAAATGAGGGATCCTATCATTATTTATAGACAAACAATGAGAGTGATTTTGGGTTGATGACGTATCCCCACCAATAGTAAGCTGCCAGGTGTCCTGAATTGGCCAATTGAAAATCCTTGTGTTCTTCATGAATTGGGGATTTTTAATTCTTCGAGTTTGAGCTTGATTAAAGGTTCCCAATGTGTTCCTCTCTTGAAAACGAGCAGGTTTCATGTAGAAATCATTTCTTGAAATTTAGTATAGCTCAAAATCGTTTCTGGGTTGTGTTAAAGAAGAAAATGTGTGACAATCCGTCAATTTATGGTTGATATTTTATTCTCAATATTTATTTGAAAACATTATTTTAATGTTATAATATGAACTCACTTATTTTTGGGAAGAAATTTGGATTTACGTCTTGAAGTAGCATTGACTACGTCTAAACCGGAGGATTCTACGTTACGTGCTTACGTTTACATACACCGTCTTTGGTGACAGTCCGACATTTTAAGAAATAAATTTATCCGTGAATATTATTTTGGAGTTTTAAATTTGTGTTGGTTCATAAACTCACGAATTTACGAGAAGAGATTAGGACTTACGATTATAATTTAACGTCCTTTACGACTAAACCGGAAACCTTAGGATTACGTATTTACGTTTTCGAACTCCGTTTTTGATGAGATAATTTTTATTAGATTCGTTTTGTGCCGTTGATTCAAAATTTATAAAAACCTTTTTCGTAAAACGAACCGAGGGCACGCAAATCGAGGAAACTAGAATCGAGGAGTACCCGTAATTAAATGGGGATGAGATAAGAAAAATCTTGCCCCACCCCCACTCATAACCGGCCAAACAAAGCCACCCACACCCTTAGGTGTCTAACTTGCAACAAAACAAGTTTACACTTGTCCATATTAGCTTAACTTGTAAGCTTTTACACCTCAAAACCATTTGCAACAAACCATTCCTCATTTCCACTCATGCAAAACAACTTCATCTCTCTCTCATCTTCTTCCTTGGTGCTGTCCTATATCATCACCACAACACCCCATTCATACAAAATTTTAACCACAAACATTTGTTATAATTAACATATGTTAATCTCCATTAAAAGAGATGAAGATTGGTGCAAGTTTTAACATCTAGAAAGAAGTTTTCAAAGGAGTCAAGGGCTGATTTTCCACAAGATGTTCATAAATATAGGTGATCTTGAAGTTGATATTGGTATATCACAAGTCTTGCCATCCAAATCCAAGCCTTGTTCATCAACCTCCCATTTTCATCACTATGGTGGTATAAGGATCATTCTTCCTATCCTTCTTGTTATTTTGATTATGTAATCTTGTATTTTCTTTTACTTATATATATGTATATGATGATGAATGATGATTTAAAAATATTGTGTGGGGATTTGGTGTTGATAAACATGGTTAAAAAGATGGAAAACCATATGTAAAAAGGTTAAAATCATGCTTAAAATGATGGCTGTATAAAACAGTAAAGAATCATATGATAAACCGATAAAATGGCTTGAATAAATTAATATACAGTAATCTATGAGTCTTGTACACATGTGAGAGTTGGCCATGCAATGGAATCATTAGGATGAGTGAGATATGATCATAACAATATTAGAGTACAAATCTGCATAGACTGTTTTGGACGATTTTTATAAAATACTTAGAGGCTGATTCAACAGTAGCCATAGAAGAGTTAAATGGATCACATATTATGTAGTTTATGCCATAAATATTTGGGCTTCTATCTCCATATAGAACTCTAGATATGGCTGTTTTGGTGAACATGAAATTTAAAATCAGATTTGTATAATAAAAACTTATATAATATAAGCACTCACTTATATATTTATAAAATATATACACATGAAAACCCACTAACAATTAATAGTAATTATAAATAAGAATTTCCTATATTATGATATAAAATAAGACATTTTCATAAATTACAAGTATAAAATATTTTCCAAGTTATACAACTATAAACATGATTTTTACGTCTTTTCGGCTAGTACCGAAAGATTAACGTTTTTGTTAAATAAAACTTAGACGGTTGGAACCGTCTAATGTAAACTTTTATAAACTCACATACTGATATATGAACTCATATAACAAGTAAAAACCGATAAAACCCGAACTATATAGCATACAGGCATTAACGGGGTAAGTTAGCGTTACTGGACTAATAATACAACAAAATAGGCTAAACACTTATAAACTTATTTATTGGGCTTAACCCATTCGGGCCCAACATGTAAAATATAATACCGATAATAAAGGTATAATTGGGCTAATATAATATATTAGACTTGTAATAGGCCCATTGGGCCTCAAAATGTAATTAAATTGAACTAGTATAAGAATGTTACCAACACATAAACACTATAATAAATAAGTAAAGATGTATAAACCCACTTGATCATCATCATATGTATAAAGTCATCATATATATACATAATTGTTATTTTGATAAAGTCATTGGACAAAAGTCTAAGACGAGTATTATTTGTCTAGGTTTCCGTGATTGAAGCACGTACCGTACATCCGAATTGCTGATAACCCGCTTTCCCACATCAACGTGAGTTCATAGCCTCGCACTCTATTAAATGTTTTATGAAATGTTTTATAAACCCGCGAGGGAGATAACATGTTAGTTTTGATAAAATAGGACACCATTTGTCCCGATTGTCTGTTTATTGATTTGGACCCGAATGATTTTATGACCCGATGAATGATTATATGACCCGATAATGAGATAAAATGGATTATTAAAGTTAGTTTATGTCACTAAAAGTCCCATTAGCATGAATTGTGAACTACCGGGATTTGGTAGACGCTTATGCATATAATAGTACTATTTGGGGACGATCACCCCAGTTCGCGCCTTGACGGTTGATCCCCGTCGTGCCACATTGATTGGTAAGCGAATTTATGTGTGAGAAGATTTACACAAGCGTGATTATTATGACGACACGCTAATTTAGATGGGCAAATGAGTTTCGGGTTAGCTACACGTTGTTT
Organism: Glebionis coronaria; assembly: GCA_025667525.1. Lineage (NCBI taxonomy): Eukaryota > Viridiplantae > Streptophyta > Magnoliopsida > Asterales > Asteraceae > Glebionis > Glebionis coronaria. The sequence continues at coordinate 608,202 of JANFOE010000403.1, read as the reverse complement.
GTTGTAGTAAGGTAACAATGTCATGCGGCTTATAATAATCCAAATAACGAAATACTACTATACGCACCGAATTACAACGAATTGCCTGACTAGCAATATAGGGTCTTATTATTGATATTATGTTCGTGTTTTGGTTTTATATAACCATATTCATATAACGGTTTTTATTTAATCTATACAACGTTATAAAACGTATTGTATGATGTTTTTAACGACAATGGTTCGTATAATGATTTTTGAAGGCGAAAGCCTATGTTATGATTTTGATAAGGATTTGTATAAAATGAATTTGGCTATTTTATGGCCTATTACAAAGATTTGTACAAAATGATTTTCGGTAATAATTTTATACCGATGTTATATCGATGGATTTTATTAAACTCTATGAATTCAGGTACTTGAAGGTAATTCTCGAGAAGACAACAAGAATTCATGGCCCGCACTTAAATAACAATTTCCATTCAAATCTTTTGTAAAATTGTATGAAATGACCATGACTTGGGACCTATGTAAATTTGTTATTTATGAATGGAAATGCTTTATTATTAAACGACACGATTTTTAAGCGTTGCCTATGATGTGAGTAATGTGCTATCCCGTAACATGAACGAGTCTTTCGCTGTATTGAATTGTGTAAATTGGGGGTGTTACTGTTTGGTATCAGCGCTCTCGTTATAGAGAACGAAAGATTTTTAAAATCAAGGTTTTGAATAAAACATTTCAAAATCTTTTAACTATAAACATTTTTCTAAAAATGTCTAAAAATCTTTAGACTATAACGGTGCCGAAGAATTCCCGAGTTACCGACAAGGCCTGACTGAGAAGTGTTATTTTAATATATATATAACTTGGATTATATGTATATATGATGTAATTTTATTACATGATTGTTTGATGATTATTTTGATATTTATACGAGGTATTTATACGACGTAGATTGTCACAAGGAACCCTAAATCCCCTAGTAAATTAATCGAAGCTATTCCCGTAGGAATTCTAGCTATCCTAGATCTAAACCAAGTTGTGGATATTTATGATCCCAACAAATGGTTGATATTCGTAGAAATGTAGATATTAGTTGATTGTGATATTGAAGAAGAATTGGCGAGATTAAAACTGATATCGATGTCATGACGATCTTTCCTTATAGAGTGGAGTTTGACAAAACGTTACCACCTAGAAAGATGTCATCTGATTCGTTGTCATCCACTTCTTAAATTGAAATCGAAAGGGTGAATGTTGCACTCGAGGCTGTCATTGGAACCATTACCCAAAAGCCTCATGCCACTAGTACCTTTCCGAGAAATATTGAATGCGTCAGTCATTTCATACTAGTGACTGATTTGATAATTATTGATAAAGGAGCTATAGGATTGGAAATTAAGTGTTGCTTATATCGAGCCTTTATTGCCCTATTAAGGTTTAAAAATAAAGTTGAAATATTGGAGAATGAAGTAGGATATCGCATTGAGTATAAGTGGGTTGAAAACTTGAATAAAGTAAAATTTAACTCGTATGGAATATGAAATTGTTAGGAGGAATCCGTTATGTTCTGTGATTGAATTATAAGGTTTTAAATGATTGTTAGTTTGTGTTAAGGGTTGTTCCTAGGCCATTGTCCAATGACGAGGATGCCCAGTGTCCAACAAATAAATTGAAGAAATATTCTTCTGAATTGGGACCAATGGATCTTCCGGGACAGGTGGGACACCTAATGACTCTTGTAGATTAGTATTCATTGTGGTATCTTTTAAAAATCCCTAACTTAACTGAGACATCAGTTGGTAGGATGAGTTCTTGGAATTGTATGACATAGTGACACGTAATGTCTTACGGTACAATTTTTGACTTGTTTGTGATTAATGAAAAGACTACCTTTGATGGCTAAATCCTACATGTATCGATGTTATCTATCTTTTCTTGCTACATCCTAATGTTCGCATTAGTGATTTAACCATTGAACAAGTACTCATCTCGGTTTGAGTTACGTTGTCATGAACCTCATGATTATTTGGCTAAAGCGCATTTCCTATTATATTATAGTTAGTTCTTGGTGAACAACTTTTCATCACTCCTTTGCAGATCACTAATTGTTTTTATAAGATAAAACAATATCCTTTGAGAAAATTTAATTTTCATCACCATATGGATTATTTAAAGTGAGACTTATAAATAATCGTTATCGAAATGAGGTTGTTTATAAAACACCTTAGAAAACTTAATTGTTTTCATAACAAATAAAATCTTTGTAAATTTATTTTTGATTCTTATTTAAGAATTAAGCATGAAAATGTTTTTAGTATAAACATGATGATAAAATTTTGACGAACTGAGTATTGCATCGTTAATCTTGAAATTGTATATAGTTGCGCACCTACATACAATTTGGAATGGACCATGCAAGGCTGATTAGTAGTCACCATAAAACTGATTAATAAACTCTACATTTTCTTTGAAGATTGTGAAAGATTAAATTTTATGATATCTTCAAGAAGTGAAAAATAGGGACATAGTGTTAGGGATCCCTACATATGTGCCTATAGCATCTATTCTTCTGAGTCGAATTTTCTCATTTGTGGAAATTGTCTTATTTGACAATTGACAATTCTTTCTTGTCCAATTCTCCCGTAGTGAGATTCTTAGGAAAAGTATCTGATTACTGAGTGTTGATACCCGACTGGATGTATCGACGTTCCTATCATTTCTTTTGATTTGGTTTCATTTGAATGACCTGGGTAACGATCCGAGGAGCTTTCGAATGCGTACTCAAATTATGAAAACATGGGATATATTTATATTCGTTAAATGTTTTCGTCTTTATCTGAATTGAAATTCTATCGCGTAGATTATGTGTTGACCTTACTCTTTTAATGGTAGTTGTGTCTCCAGATATCCTTGAATTGTGAAGGATTATGAGTTATTGTTAGTCTTTTGAGAAGTTCACATCCTATCAACTGTAATGAAACTGGAAAGTTGATAGTGCCAGTATAATAGATTGATTGATTATGACATGACGACATTGTCTTCATTGATGGGAACTCGAGTAGAATTCCCCTAAATGATAAGATGTTGATTATCAAAAGTGATCTTAATAATTCTTGATGGATGACCATATCCTGCATTTAGACTTGATATTATACCGTGAATGGTTATGAACCAGTCATAGATCTTGTAATCTAGAAAGAACTTAAAGTAAATTTATTAAAAGATGTTTCCGTTATCTACAACTTTAGGAGATATTTGTTGGTGAATTACCTAGATTTTTGCCATTAAGGCAAGTTGAAATTGGTATTGATTATATTCCCGGTGCTGCACATGTGGCTTGTGTACTGTACGTTAGCACCATCTGAACTAAAAGAATTACCGTACAACTGAGAGAGTTGTCGGAGAAAGATTTTATTCTACCAAGCTCGTCATCATGAAGAGCTATGGTGTAATTATTCCTTTTATTTATTGATTACCGTGAACTAAGTAAATTGACGATAAAAATCTGTATCCACTACCCAAGATGATAGATTGTTCGATCATTTACAAGGTTCTAGCGTATATTCGAAGATTTGATCCACGGCATGGTTATCATCAATTTCGCATTCGCGAAAAAGATTATCTATTCCAATCACTACATCCGGGACTTGTAATGAACATTATGAGTTTCACGTGATGTCGTTTGGATTGACTAATACACATGTAGCATCCATAAATTTGGTGAATCACGTGTGTAGGCTGTAATTTGATAAATTCATACTTGTGATCATTAAAGACCATTTGTTTATTTATAAGAATAAGAATGAGTTAATAATTAGTTATAAACTGCCCTGAATTGGCCGAACAATGAAAACCTGTACCTTGAATAATTAATATGTGATTTAAGACTTAATCCTTTATATTAATTGACCGTGTGATTAATAGAAAACGGAATATATTGACTCTTCAAAAATTGGAACCATTAGGGCTTTGGGTTTTACCAAAAAGAAAATGGAAATATGTTTTGACAAATGTTTTAACAAAGGATTTTTAAGGGATTATTCCCTTATACACAAATCATTTAACTAAACTCCTGTTTAGGGGTAAATGTTTGTGTGTACTTCTAGACAACTTAAGAAGAATTGAGGAAACTATATAACTTATGACTTGAAATTTGAAACGACAATTTTCGCTTTTCAGCTAAGAAAATTTTGACCAAAGTATAACCAAAGATTTTCGAACATTTACAAATCTTAATAATTATTTTAAATTTATTTTGAACATTTTTCTATAATTAGATGAACTGAGAAAATTTAAAACTTTTTGCGTTTACGTTTCATAAAAATTAAATATTTATTATTTAATTACTTGTAGTAATTATTGACGCTTTGAACGTCGGATTGAGCAAAACTGATAAAAATATAGAACTAAAACTTAGAAAATATGAAGAATGAAATTTTGAATGAATACGGTCATGATAATTGTTTCATCAGGGAAGGTGAATGTAATTACTGACATGTTATATAGAAAGGATAAAGAATCAATTAGGATGTGTTCCTTAATAATGAATGTGCAAAATAAATTGCCGAACAATTTAAAAATAGCCGATGCTTGTAAGAAGGATAATATAGATAATAAAAAGGGGTTCGCGGCTAATGTGAACCATTAGAATTGAGAAGCCGATGGCGTTAAATGTTTTAAAGGCCACTTGTGGTTGCCTAAATATGGAGATTTTGAGATGTAGTCATGTTGGAATCTCGTAAGTATAAGTGTTCTATTCATGATATTTCTGACTAAATGTATCTTTATCTGAAGAAGTTGTACTAATGGCAAATTATGAAGGCATAAATTGCCTAATACATTAGTTAACGTCTAACTATTGCAAAGGTCATCATCTGAATTTGATTCGATTTGGGTCATCTCGACAGACTGACCAAATCTGCTAATATCATTCCTGTTAATGATAGATTCTTGATGAAGCAATTGACTCTTTTGTATTTAAAGGAGTTGTGTAAACATGGTGTGCCTGTATCGATCATCTCTAACAAGATCCTCACTTCGCATCGAATTTCTTGAGATTTGCTCAGAAGTCATTGAGAACGAATCTTGATGTGAGTACTGCTTACCACCCCAATCGAAGGGACGAGGTAAAGTAACGATACAAAATACTATAAGTGTTGTTTTATGATTGAATGATTGACCTTTGGTAATAGACCGTATAATCGCTTTCCTTTGGAGAGATTATCATTGAAAATTTTCGTATTAGGATCGAGATCGAATCTTGTGAGGATAAATATTGGAGCATCTGTAAGTAGGAGTTGGGATGAAGACACCCGACATACACCCATTGTGAGTTGGACATGTCTTTTAGGTTTAAGGGTGCCTATGATGACGAACCTAACCTTACAAAATACCCGACCCGCGAAACCTGAAATGATTGTTGAAATTAGGATCTGATCATTGACTGTCAGTAATGGGCAGGAGGTTATGTGAATATGAAATGTAGATCTTGAAGTGCCAGATGGGTAGCGAAGTTATGCCAAAAAAAAATAAAAATAATTTAACCATGGAAAAATAAATTGATGATCTGAAAGATCATGGGATATAAGTCCCGTTTTATGGGACCATTGAGATGATGAAAAAGATTGGTTTGAAAGGCATATAAGCTGGATCTACCCTATGACTTCAAGATCTGCGTGAATTATGTTTCGTATATCGAACTTGATAAAATATCTATCAAGTGAAAATCTGAATTCTTCTTGATAAAGTTTAGATCGGTGAAAAGTTGCATTCATCAAAAACCCGTGAACATCATGGAAAGAGAAAGTAAGTCAACATTAAGTCTGATCTTATTCCCGTAGTTATGTTTGATGAAACTCGCGTATTGTAATGAATTACACTTGTGAGAAAAGACCGAATGTGGAGGAAATACCCACATGGCTTTAACTCTATAAGAAGCGAGTAGTAAGATGATATTTGAGGACAAAGATCCTGTTTAGGGGTAAATGCTGTGACAATCCGTCAATTTATGGTTGATATTTTATTCTCAATATTTATTTGAAAACATTATTTTAATGTTATAATATGAACTCACTTTTTTTTGGGAAGAAGTTTGGATTTATGTCTTGAAGTAGCATTGACTACGTCTAAACCGGTGGATTCTACGTTACGCGCTTACATTTACATACACCGTCTTTGGTGACAGTCCGACATTTTAAGAAATAAGTTTATCCGTGAATATTATTTTGGAGTTTTAAATTTGTGTTGGTTCATAAACTCACAAATTTACGAGAAGTGATTAGGACTTACGATTATAATTTAACGTCCTTTACGACTAAACCAGAAACCTTAGGATTATGTATTTACGTTTTCGAACTCCGTTTTTGATGAGATAATTTTTGTTAGATTCGTTTTGTGCCGTTGATTCATAATTTATAAAAACGTTTTTCGTAAAACGACCCGAGGGCACGCAAATCGAGGAAACTAAATCGAGGAGTACCCGTAATTAAATGGGGATGAGACAAGATAAATCTTGCCCCAACCCCACTCATAACCGGCCAAACAAAGCCACCCACACTCTTAGGTGTCTAACTTGCAACAAAACAAGTTTACACTTGTCCATATTAGCTTAACTTGTAAGCTTTTACACCTCAAAACCATTTGCAACAAACCATTCCTCATTTCCACTCATGCAAAACAACTTCATCTCTCTCTTATCTCCTTCCTTGGTGTCGTCCCATATTATCACCACAACACCCCATTCATACAAAATTTTAACCACAAACATTTGTTATAATTAACATATGTTAATCTCCATTCAAAGAGATGAAGATTGGTGCAAGTTTTAACATCTAGAAAGAAGTTTTCAAAGGAGTCAAGGGCTGACTTTCCACAAGATGTTCATGAAGATAGGTGATCTTGAAGTTGATATTGGTATATCACAAGTCTTGCCATCCAAATCCAAGCCTTGTTCATCAACCTCCTATTTTCATCACTATGGTGGTTTAAGGATCATTCTTCCTATCCTTCTTGTTATTTTGATTATGTAATCTTGTATTTTCTTTTACTTATGTATATGTATATGATGATGAATGATGATTTAAAAATATTGTGTGGGGATTTGGTGTTGATAAACATGGTTAAAAAGATGGAAAACCATATGTAAAAAGGTTAAAATCATGCTTAAAATGATGGCTGTATAAAACAGTAAAGAATCATATGATAAACTGATAAAATGGCTTGAATAAATTAATATAAAGTAAGCTATGAGTCTTGTACACATGTGAGAGTTGGCCATGCAATGGAATCATTAGGATGAGTGAGATATGATCATAACAATATTAGAGTACAAATCTGCATAGACTGTTTTGGACGGTTTTTATAAAATACTTAGGTGCTTAAAGGCTAAACTTATTCATGACAATTAAGTGTGGAACCGGTTATTATTTGAGCAAATTGATTTTGAGAAAATTTGTCATTATTTAAAGCGTGAAGTATAAGAAATGCAAAATCCAAAAATAAGGAAGCACGGTTTTGATCCTAAGTAATCCTCTCATCCATTACTTGAAAAACCGCTCACAATTAATATAAGTCCGTTTCAAGAGTAATAAGTCATTCACCTTATGTGTAAAATCGTCATGTCCTGCATTAATAAGTAGCTACACACTCGCTAAGGAAAGAAAAATAAAACTCATGCAATAATTTACATCCGCCGCCTTTTTTAGACTTTGGATCTTCAACCCCGCAACCCGTCAAGGTAATATTGGATCGGAGCAACTATTAAATCCCCGCAACCCGTCAAGGTAATATTGGAATCTAATAGTTACTATAATTAACACTTCACTGCCCCTCTTGGGAGTCTTGTATAATTTTTTTTTCTTTTTTTTTCTAGCCACCTATTTTTTTGTAAGCCGCTCTTATATTCTTTATTCCTCACAAAGAAAGTTGAAAAGAATAAAAGGAAAAAACACCCGCTAAGTATTAAGCATGACATAAGTCTAGTACACATAAACCGTTCTAACTTAGAATCTTAAGACGTACTTATACCAACCATGAATGATTAGACAAAAATGCATAAGATATTACGAACCAATTAAAATCGTTGTTGATTATTTATTAACATATATACATGCGAAGAAAATAGAGGTAAAGAAGAGAAGGGTTTAGCCACAAGTAATTATCATGAAGTTTATCTAGCCCTTTTATTCTTGCTTCAAGTCTATCATTTCCCATTCTCCACAAATTTAAAATCTCAAATAATGAGATTGGTGGATGCTTAGCCTAATAGACCAATGAAGGACTACATGGTTAAGGATACTAGCTAGAGAATGCTTAGATAAGCAAACTCGGGTTGAGTCAAAGTATCCATGGCGGGCCTAATATGTCAAAGATATCTAAATTTGTTAAACCATGTCCTTTATTATATTTTTTTTTATATATTCTTGTAAAGAACAAAAGAAGAAATATAAACAATGCAAATGTGATATGCAAATGAAAAATGATTGATGCAAAAATTATGAATGCATATTTTTGGTGGCCAAAGTAGATCAAAAATTTGAAAAATGTTTAAAAAATTAATTTCCAAGTTATCATGAAGGTCAATGACAAAGTCTAGGTAAGGTCACTTCGATAGAAGTCTCCCTTACACTTAAGATAAACAGTGTCCTCAATGTTTAAGAGCATGGAAGTATAAAACTTCCCCTACACTTATGACAATGAATAGACTTTGCTTAACCCAAGTTAAGGAAAGATCAAATATAGTAAATTCATTTTTAAAGCACAAGGTGTATATGAAAAATCACAATAGTAACGAATTGAACCGGATACAAGGGCCTCCTCCATAAGCTCCAAAGCAAGTGATGAGTGAGCAACCCTACAAACATCATGAAGACAAAAGAAGGTCTCCCCAAAACTTCTCATCAATTTGCAACCCTTATTTCTAACCTACAACACTCTAGATCTAACAACTTCTAAACCTAGTTATTCAAGCTTGATTTAACGAGTCTCTAGCTCGACTCATCCCACAATGAATTAATTCATGGGGAAAATGGGGATCTCTTGGACCATTTCCACGAAAATGTCCTCCCCAAAATAGTGCTTCACACGGTGACCATTCACTTTAAAATTGGGACCATCGGGTTGTGACAAGTCAATAGTTCCATATGGAAATACTTGAGCAATAGTGAATGGACCGGACCATCTCGACTTAAGCTTGCCCGCAAAAAGTTTCAACCTTGAGTTAAAGAGGAGAACCGGCTCTCCAACTTTAAACTCACGGTTCTTGATTTTGGCATCATGCAATTTCTTAGTCTTCTCATTATAAAGCAAAGAGTTCTCATAGGCATCGGCTCTCAATTCATCTATTTCATTAAGTTGATCCTTTCTATGGGAACCGGCTTGGTTTAAATCAAAGTTAGCCCACTTGAGAGCCCAAGAAGCCTTGTGTTCTAACTCGAATGGGAGGTAGCATGCTTTTCCATAGACAAGCCTATAAGGGGTACATCCAATTGGTGTATTAAAAGCCGTCCTAAAAGCCCACAAAGCATCATCAAGCTTATCCGACCAAGAAGCTCGATGCTCTCCCACCGTTCTTTCCAAAATTCTCTTTAAACCACGATTTGTGACCTCGGTTTGACCATTGGTTTGAGGGTAATACGCGGTAGAAAGTCTATGATTAACTCCATATTTCTTCATAACTCTCGTGAATTGATCATTACAAAAGTGCGTACCACGATCACTTATGATGGCCCGAGGTACACCAAATCTAGCAAACAATTGCTTCAAAAATTTCACAACAACTCTAGCATCATTAGTAGGTAAGGCTTTGGCCTCAACCCATTTTGACACATCGTCCACCGCTACGAGTATATACTTATTTCCCTTGGAAGATGGAAAAGGTCCCATAAAATCTATGCCCCATACATCAAAAATCTCACACTCTTGAATGAAATTTTGTGGCATCTCATCACGTTGTGTAATTTTTCCTTGTCTTTGACATACATCACAAAATTTCACCATCTCTTGGGCATCTTTGTAAATGGAAGGCCAATAATAACCCGAATCAAAGACTTTCTTGGCGGTATAGTTGGGTCCAAAATGTCCACCCGTATGTCCCTTATGACAAGCTTCTAAAATCTTAAATGCCTCGGGCCCATCTACACACCGTCTAATGATTTGGTCCGCACATTGCCTAAAGAGGTAAGGATCATCCCAAAAGTAGTACTTTACTTCCTTTAAAAATTTCTTCTTTTGTTGGGAAGTAAGACCCTCTATAAGAACATTCCCCACAAGATAGTTTGCAATATCCGCAAACCAAGGGGTGGCATCCTCTTGAGAAAAGATAGACATGAGCTCCTCTAATGGAAAGGATTCATTGATTTCTTTATTAGGAAAATCTCCTTGAAAAGGATGCTCTAGTCTACTCAAGTGATCCGCCGCTAAATTCTCGGCTCCTTTCTTATCTCGAATCTCTATCTTAAACTCTTGAAGCAATAAAACCCATCTCAAAAGCCTAGGCTTAGCATCTTGCTTTGTCATGAGATACTTGAGAGCGGAATGATCCGTATACACTATGGTTTTGGATAGCACAAGGTATGGTCTAAATTTCTCAAAGGCATAAACTATAGCAAGCAACTCTTTTTCCGTGGTAGTATAATGAAGTTGTGCACCGGTCATGGTTTTACTAGTATAGTGTATAGGTTGAAAATGCCTATTCACTCTTTATCCTAACACGACCCCCACCGTATAATCACTAGCATCACACATAAGCTCAAAAGGTAATTCCCAATTTGGAGAAACCAAAACGGGAGCCTTAGTTAATTTATCCTTAAGAGTCTCAAACGAATCCAAACACTCTTGGTTGAAAATGAAAGGAGCCTCTTTTTCTAAGAGGTGAGTCATCGGTCTTGCTATCTTAGAAAAATCTTGTATGAAGCGTCTATAAAACCCCGCATGACCTAAGAAACTCCTTACACCTTTAACCGTAGTGGGTGGGGGAAGCTTAGCAATCACATCAATTTTAGCTCGATCCACTTCTAATCCCTTATTGGATATCTTGTGTCCCAAAACAATTCCCTCTTTCACCATAAAATGACATTTCTCCCAATTAAGAACTAAACGGGTTTCCTCACACCGCTTAAGCATTCATTCTAAATTGGTGAGACAAGAGGTAAATGAATCTCCAAAGACAGAGAAATCATCCATGAAAAGCTCCATAGTTTGCTCAATCATATCACGGAAAATTGCCATCATACACCTTTGAAATGTCCCCAGTGCATTACACAAGCTAAAAGGCATTCTCTTGTAAGCAAATGTACCGTAGGGACAAGTGAATGTGGTCTTTTCTTGATCCTTAGGGTCAATGGGTATTTGAAAATAACCCGAAAATCCATCAAGAAAGCAATAGTACTCATTTCCCGCTAAGCGTTCAAGCATTTGGTCCATAAAGGGCAATGGGAAATGGTCTTTCCTAGTAGCCTCATTGAGCTTCCTATAATCAATACAAACTCTCCAACCAGTAACAAGTCTCGTAGGAATAAGCTCATTGTTCTCATTGGGTACTACGGTGATTCCACCCTTTTTTGGAACACAATGTACCGGGCTAACCCATAGAGAGTCGGAAATGGGTAAATCATACCCGCATCAAGGAGTTTGATAACTTCCTTTTTAATGACCTCATGGATTTTTGGGTTAACCCTTCGTTGGCTTTGAATGGCGGGTTTGTAATCATCCTCCATAAGGATTTTATGTGTACAAAAATTTGGATCAATTCCCCTTATGTCGGATATTTTCCATGCTAAGTCTTTCTTATGTTTCTTAAGGACTTCTATGATTTTCTCTTTCTCATCCTCTTTCAACTCTTTAGCAATGATCACGGGTAATTGGTCTTTTCCCTCTAAGAAAGCATACTCTAAGTGGGATGGAAGGTCCTTAAGTTCAAGTGGAGGTGGACTCTCTATGGAAGGTTTAACTACGGATGAATCATCATTGGTTACTTCTTGTGGAATGGGTGAAGGAATGGGGTCCTCATTGAGCAACTTTTGGATAGTGAGAATATCTTCTTCCCAATTGATAGGAGAATCATCATTACCAAGAAAGTTGGACTCAAATTCTTCCAAGAGGAAATCACTCTCTCCAAAAGGTGTTAAAGAGGGAGCAATTGAGGCCACGGTTTCAACATGGGGCATATCCTCACTATTACTCTTGCAAGCGTCATGAAAATGCTCATCACACACCTCATTTAGCACATCAACTATGTTAATGGTCTCACAAGATTTAGACTCCTTAATCTCTTTCCTATCACAAACTTTCCCTAGCTTAAATACCACTTTCTCATCCTCAACTCTCATAATTAGTTCTCCCTCCGCCACATCTATCAAAGTACGACCCGTTCTCAAAAATGGTCTACCAACAATCAAAGGAACTCTAGGGTCCATGTCATAATCAACCACTACAAAGTCGGCCCGAAAGGTAAACTTATCCACACCTACAAACACATCCTCCGCGATACCTACCGGATAAGCTATGGTACGGTTGGCTAACTCAAGGGTCATCCTAGTGGGAGTGAGCTCGGGAAGAGAGAGTTTTTTGCAAACCGATAAAGGCATGAGGTTTATGATTGCCCCTAGATCGCCAAAGCCATGCAAATTTCCACCTTGGGAAAATTACAAGGTATCAAAAAGCGCCCCGGATCTCCAAGTTTTGTTGGCAAGGTTTTGAGAACACGACGGAACAATTTTCATTAAGGGATGTGTTGGGAAAATCAACCAATTTTTCCTTGTTAGAGAGTAAATCCTTGAACATCTTAGCAAATTTTGGCATGTAAGCAAGAGCTTCCACAAAGGAGATGTTTATGTTGAGTTGCTAGAACATCCTTAAGAAAGTTGAGACTTGTATATCATCCTTGTTCTTTAACTTGTCCTTTTTCAATCTTGAAGGGTAAGGAAGATTTGGTTTAGGTGTAGGTGTTGTAGTGGAAGATTTGTCTTTGTTAGCTTCTTCATTGGGAGTTATGGAAGATAAAGGAGAAGTGGGAATAGGTTGAGAAGGTGTGGTTGATTGAGTAGGAGCATTTGGAGGTGGTGAAGTAGATGTAGAAGGCTTGTCATGTAACAACCCAAAACCGTGGTCATTATTTAATTATATTTTTACGTATATTTTAAAAAATTTTGACGAGGTTGATTATTATGACGATTGGTGATTTGGTTTGGATGATGATTGAAAATTTTATTTTTACGTTTTGACGAGTTGCGAGGATTATTAGTGATGACGATACCGACGGATGCCCGAGAAATTTTAAATTTTATTTTAAACATGTCGATGTTTAATATTTTGACGTTTTTTATTTTAATGTCGTATTAAGTCGTGTCGGGACTATATAATATCATATTTTGTGTGCGTTTTAAGTTTTGAGAAGCACTTTTATGAAACCCGAGACCCGTAAAAATTTTCAAAAGTGACTAATAGTCATTTCCCGCTTTTTAACAAAGTATTTGCATTTTGGTCCAAAAGAATCACAATTGGCAAAAACTACCCTAAACTTTTTCCATATAAAAGGAAAATTCTTCCACTAAAAACACACATTCCACCAACACCAAAAAATTTTCTCTCTCTCCCTCCTCTCCCTCTCTTTTCCGTCAACCCAAAACCACCAAACACCCTTGATTTTTCAAAATTCAACTTGAATCTCTTAATTCTAATCAAAGACCCATCTTAATCTCTTCATTCTCTATCCATTGGTATGAAATTTAGCTACATGCATGAACATTTTTATAAAACCCATTTTTGGATGAAAATCTTGATGTTTGATCTTGAATTGTTGTTGTATGTAGGTGTTTATGCTTATATATATATATATATATATATATATATATATATATATATATATATATATATATATATATATATATATATATATATATATATATATATATATATATATATATATATGTTTTTATGATTGCATGTTAATATTTTTGAGTTTGGTTTTTATGAATTATTCATCTAGGATGATTTAGTATGTTATGATTTAAACTAGTAGCATAAGGATGATTATAGTGGTAAAAATAGGGTTAAAATGTGGTGAAAAATTAATTTTGAGTGATTTTTAAACATGTATTTTATAGCAGATTATTAAAAGTAATTTTCTAAAAATATGAGTTTGAGTTTGAGATGAACCAATTAGATATTGTTGTAGAGGATGTTTTTACCTTCGTTTTGGTATAAGGTAGGACTTCTAGCTCCAAACGAGCGAAAAGTTATGTTAGTTTGATTATTTCGTGTACCGGGAGACGAGTATCGGCACAATATATAATTGTTGTCGATATTTGGATCGAATCTCGGGGACTATAAAATGGATTTTTAAATATGTCATGGACTAATTTTTAAGGTTAAGTATGAGGATGTCGAGTTATTTTCAAAGTTGAGTGTCGGTTTCATAAACGGAGAAAAATAAATGTGTTAAAAGACTATATGAATTGTTGACGTAAAACTGTCCGGTTTTTGTAGTTCAAAGATGAGTCGGGCAGGGAACTTTAAATGTAAAATCTTTTGATGAGTTTTTAACAGGCCTTTCTATATATAGTAAGTGAAGTTTCTGATTAGTTTCATAAAAATTTGACGTGTTTAAGTGGGGTAAATGAGCTTGTACATTTGGTGTGTACCGGCAGATTTTTATCGAAGGAATTAACTAATAGAATAAATATATAGAATGGAATAAAAGGTTACTTGTATTATTTTTATTTTGGATTGATTGTGATTTTATGATTTTGAGTTTGATATTACTAAGTATGGATTTTACTCGAGTTATTATTGATGAACGCGCCTTATTTGATAGGTTGCGGTTTTTGTGTTTATTGGGCATCAACTATCTCGAAGATCGTCTTACTATTGCTATTACTTCAGGTGAGTCTATAGCCTCGCTTTCTACTTGTTTTAATGATTTTAAAACCCGCGAGAGGGATACAAGCTATTTGAAGTAAAATGAACACATGTCATGAGTAATTATTGGACCCGATGTTGCCTTTGATGAAATGAATTGTATGAGTACCTAATTGCATAAAACCCTAAATTCATCAGCTGTTAACTATCTTCTGACTTGATGTTGCGAGTTGGGAATAGCCACTTATCTAATAATAGTACTATTGGGCTGACAACTCTATCTGAGACCAGGGCTCTACGCTGAGTAACCCGCTGGGAAGGATAATTTTACGTGAATGAGAATTGGTATTCTTGTAATTAATACCCTAGTAGGGGCACTGGTAATTTTTCTAGTCATGCTGGCATTTGGCGTGGGTGACTAAGTTAAGGGGTCGGTGTCATGAGCTTAATACAATTCAATAACTATTGTTATATGTGATATACCTGATTAATAGATTGTATGGCCACAATTCTATTGTGAATGATTTTTACGATGTGTTCAATTATGTTTTGTAAAACCTATAGACTTGCTCAACCTTTGTGTTGATGATTTTAAGCATGTATTTCAGGTACTTGAAGTTATTGATTGCGGAGCTTGCTGGAGAAGGATTGCGGGATTGCTTTTGTAGTAATTTGGTCTAAAACAGATTTCTTTCCCTATTGTCAAAAACATATAGTAAATGGTCAAATATTTTAGTAAATGGTAATTTGGTCTAAAACAATGTCGAGTCGGAAACCTAGGTATACCAAAAAAAATAAGTACATGACTATTTAATACATTAAACTCATTTTATTTTAATTTCTTGAATTCAACTCTAAAGAAATATTTTGAAGATTTTCCTAGCCGACTTTTATTAAATTAATTCCTTTTTCTGATCGTCAATCTCTTTATTGGGTTGTGATTCCTATTCCTTAATCGTTCTTATTCGAGACGACTTTGGTTTTAGGATTACTTTGCGATTAGGACTGATTGTTCATCGATTTGGGTTCTAATTTTCTAAGCCGTGGTTTTTAGGGTTTCGCTGCATAGCTTATTTAATTTATCCTGCCAATCAGCGATTAGGGCTCATTTGAGTCTTTATTATTGTATTGCTGCTCATTAGGGTTTCTTCAACCTTGTGTGCGTATCCTAGCTGGTTTGCAGGTCTTGGTGCGGGTGTTTCAGGTGTGTCAACAGGTTTTGGGGCTTCATTATTTAGGGTTATACCCTATCTATCATTCTGTATTGGTCGATGATATGGATTTCAAGTAGTTTGCATTGGTGCTGCATTTTGGAGCCCTAATTATTAGGGTTTCGCTTCTATTTTAGTTATACTTGGTTAGCTGTGATTTGAGTTGTTGTGGTTGAGGGTTAATGGAGAGGGGTTTTCTTGATAGTAATGAGAAGAAGAAGAAGAAGGTGGTTGTTTCGGAGACAGTAATCGAGGTGGATTCTACTATTGCTGGTATTGCTAAGCGGGTAAGGAATATTGATGGTAAAACTAATGTGCCTAAGAGTATCCTGCGTAAACCGGCTCGTGTGGAACCTATGGGTAATAAAGAGGCTGCTACAATGTCGAAAGAGGTCGGATGTGATAATAATCTACCGACCAAAGCTGCTGGGAGTGAGCAGATTGGTCCTAGGGTTGATTCTCCAAAGGCAACTAGCTCGTACGCTAGTCTTGTGTGCCCTAATGATTCTAGTTCCAAGGTACAATTTCGCACTCTCATTTCTGACGTTAAGCTGGACTCGTTTGATTGTGTGTTACCTAAGGACGTGGCTGCTAAGATCAAAGGTAAGTACGAAAATACCATTGTTGGTTTTTTTGTTGGTAAAGATCCTTCTTTCTATGTGGTTCAACAATATGCGTCGAATACATGGAGGAAATTTGGTTTTGAAAAGATTACCAGGAATGACAATGGAGTATACTTGTTCAAGTTTGCATCTAAGTCTGGTATGGATCAGGTGCTGGAAAAGGGACCATGGCTTATACGTAAATCACCGATCATGCTTACCAAATGGACACCTAGTGTGTCTCTAAAGAAAGGTGAGGTTACCAAAGTTCCTGTTTGGGTAAAAATGTACAATGTGCCTGTACTTGCGTACTCGGAGGATGGTTTGAGTCTTATTGCAACCCAAATTGGTAAGCCTATTATGCTTGAGGCGTTTACTAGTTCTATGTGTGGTGATTCTTGGGGTAGAATTAGTTTTGCTCGGGCTTTGATTGAGATTGATGCGGTTGTTGGTTTTAAGAAGGAGGTTAGTATGGCGATTCCTACGGAGGAGGGGGATGGTTATAGTAAAGAGATTGTTCGAGTTGAATATGAGTGGAAACCTCCACATTGTGATACATGTAAAAGCTTTAGTCATGATTCTAAATCGTTTCCTAAACGTGTTCTTGAGGGGGTTCCTATTAAATCAGCAAGGGATATGCACTCTGCTGATTTGGAAGACAAAAGTGATGGATTTACGACTGTTAAAAGTCGTAAGAAGAAGAAGGAAGCTGATCCAAAAGTATTTGCGGGTCTTCGGCTGAATAAACCTAACTCCAAGGTGATTTGGCAACAAAAGAAGAGTGGGAATACGAATGGGGGGTCTAAATCAGCCTCTCCTAGTGTTTCTACTAATGGTGGTGCTCCAAATTCAGGTTTGAATTCGTCGAATACTTTTGATGTTTTAAACATGGAGGGTGATAATATGGGTGACACTATGCCTCAACCAAAGGTAAATGATCATGGCACTTCTAAGGATACGGGGGCCAGTAGTTCTAGTTCTGGTTGTGGTGATAAGGGCAAAGATAAAAAGGTTAGTAGTCCTCCTGTTTTGGTAAAGAAATGGGAGGATTGTGTTAATGCTTCGGACACTTCTGATGAGGAGGGTGAGTTCGGTTATGGTGGTGGTCAACAACTTGAAGATGATGATTTGTGTTTATATGATGGTTATGAAAACCAGGTTGATGATCTTCAAGGAGCTCTCAAGGATTTTCGTGACTTCAAGTTGAGAGGAAGTGGTAGAAAATAGGTTATTTGTTTGTTTTCTTTACTGTTCGTATGTTTGGTAGTTTCTTAAGGATGGTTTGTCATCCTTATGTAGGTTTTTGGTTGTTTGTTGCTTTTAGTGCTGGTTTTTTGCCCATGTAACGGGTTGTGATATAGGACTTCACCTATATCCATTGTACTTCAACGATTTTTTGGTGTAATATATTTTACCGGGGTAATTTTCCCCTTTACCCAAAAAAAAGATCCTAGGGGAACCTGTACGCTACTCTGATATATTTTAAACTGATTTTACTTGGGATTGAAGGTTTTAGACATTGATTTAAATTATTTCCATATTTATTCTTAAATATATTTTTTTGGGTCATTTAAAGAGTACTGAAATGAGGTTTGTGAATAACACCCAATTGTGTATTTTCTGCTGCGCAATGTAAAATTAGGGGGTGTTATAGATTGGTAACCAGGGCTTTTTAGTTATAACGAATTAGGTCGATTTTTTAAAAATGTCCTAAACTATAACTTCGGTGTCGAAAGTATTTTATAAAAGCAACGCAACTTCTTTGCAAGGCTCCGGTAAGATTATTTATTTTGTTATGCTTTGTTATTATAGATGTATCCCTTATAATTGTTGTGAATTCTTGAGTATTTATTAAGTAAATACTGCAATGAGGTATTGGTATTAATGAAAGGACGTGGAGTGCTTTCATCATAATTTCATCATAATTTCATCATAATTTCATTTTTATGAATATTGTATAATTATCATTTGCATTGCATTGCATTGCATCGCATACATATATATTTGGCATACGTAATTCATTTGCATTTGCATGACTATGCATTGCATATATATTTTTGAATAATGACTTATGTACTTTTGAATTTTCTGTGATTTCAGAAAATGTTTGACATATATTACGTCAAGAAAGGGGGATTTGCTGTAGGTCAATGGAGTTTGCAGAATCAGTATGTAGGTGATCATAAGATTTCAGGTGGATGGTTAGATTACGAGGATGATACGAATGATAATAAAAATGTTGTAGAATCTGATAGTGATAATTATATGACTGAGAGTGAGGTTGGAAGAACTGAGGTTAGAGCAGATGTGAGAAGTTATGGGACTGATTTTGAGAAGTATCAGAAAGAGATAGATAGGCTTCGCAGGTTAAGTGAATATATAGATCATCTTGGGCCGTATCTTGAGCCACATTGGAAGTTTCAGGATAGTGAGGTGTATGCTAATTCTCATTATATGATAGATCCGCTGTGTCAGGGATTTTGAAGTATGGATTTAGGAACCCACCGTGTTTAGATCCAAAAGGGAGGTGCTGCAAGTTAGAACTAGTTGAAGATGAAGCAGGAACAAGCCAAGTTGGAGACAGTGATAGACCACATCCTATGGAGTGATGTAGTGATGGATCATTGTTGTATTTCAGTTTATGTATTATTGTGTTGTATTTGGATTATCTAGATGTTGTGAGGTAGTATTGTGATGGATTATTATTGTTGTTGTTGTTTAGGATGGTAAGGGTAAGTGACATTGGTGACAAGGTTTTGTTGCGATTTTCTTGGATTTGTGGATGAAATCTACTATTACCCTTTAGTATTTGATGTGTCTTTGTATCTTTTCTTTTGAGAGGATTGTGGAATTTAGGTAGTATTGTGTTGTTGGCGTATGCAGTATTCATGGTATATCTTGATGAAAAGATCCTATTCTTTCTATCTAGATATGTATACTGTCAAGTCTCTTTCGTATGTGATAACAATGGAAAGAGTTGAGTGAGATATGTTTCTGTCATTAGCAGGGATTCCTGTGTGTGTGACTGAGTATCTTGAAATATGTCTCCAAAGGTTGCCAACCATTAGGGTAGATTATATGATTGTGGGATACTTGTTAGATTGTTTGAAGCTGATAGTGCTGAGAGGAGACGAGATGCTGGTGAGATTGAAAATCCTGCTGTTTTAGTTGAAGATGCTGCTGAAACTGAAGATGCTACAGAGACTGAAGATTCTGCTGAAACTGAAGATGCTGCTGAGATTGAAGATGCTGATGTTCCAGTTAGAGATGTTGTTGTTATTATGCAAGATTTTTAAAGGATGTATGTGTGTTGAATGTCTAGTTATGAGAAGAGATGCGGTGAAGAGTGTCGTACGACTATTGATGGTAATTGGAAAGGTGCAACTATATGGATAAGTTCAAGTAACTGATGGATGTTTAATATATCGATAGTCATTTGGGAATGTTTAACTAGACGAAGAGAGATGGTAATTTAAAGATTGATCCTCATTCGAAATTAAGTGTGGCAGAAAAGGGTAAAGGAATGGTATTGTTGCGAATGACAATAAGGAATAGGAATTTATTTCCTCCAATAGAAGGTAATCTTGGAATTTAAGAGTCTAAGATAAGAAGAGATGGTATTCAAGCAGTTACTACAAATCGGGTAAGCAGGAGGAAGTATGTGTGTAGATCAGATATATTTTATACCACTTAAGTAATTATTTATTTACTTGACGTAAGTACGGACTAGCTAGAGGTCGAGCTGCTAAGAATAACAAGGAATGTGGTATAAAAATTAGTATTTCTATGGTAATGGAATGTTTTCATTTCGGTAAAGGAGATTGAATAAAGGAATTATTCAAATAATGGAAGATCAATATGAAGGGAATGTCGCTGCTATTACAGCCTATATTTTGGAAATGCTGATAAGATTTGAGATTTAGATGAAGTAAATTGTGTGTTCTTATCTGGTAATCATTGAGTTAGAATTTTATTGAAATTCTGAAGGTGTTATTGATGGTGTATTAAATTCTGAAGGTGTTATTGAGGATATTTGAGATTTGAATATGTTAGATTTTAGCAGAACTGAGGACGAGAAATCAACGAGAATTTGCGATTGGTTGAAATGAGAAATTCACCGACGGAAGAATAATATATGTATATATATTAAGGAAATATTTTTGAAGCATATGGAATTAAGAAGTATAGCGCAATCAATTGAACTAGAGTTGTGAGAAAGTTAACCAGGATAAGGATGAATATCATAGGATATGATAAATAAAGGTGGAAAGAATTAAATTGGAATGTTGTTGAGCATTGAGTACTGATTTCAGGAAGTAGTCAGTGGAATTTCTATTTGACGATTTTATTGGTCAATAAGGAGAAGGTATGTAGTAGGAAACTACAATAAGTCAAATTTTCTGTGCGCTTTACTAGTAGTAGTCGGAAAAGAATGAGAAGATGAATTAGTACTTGAGGATACTATGTGATTGTTCTGCGGAATCGTAGAGTACACTGTTGTCATGGGAAAAAGGAAGCTTTGTGTTAGCTTGGTGATAAGAGTTGTGCAATCTGATTGTATATTATATTATATGGTATTATCAGGAAGTTGAGGATGGTAATATGTTTGATTGTAAGGATTGGCAGATGAGACAATAAGGATAATCTGATTTGACTAGAAGGGTAAGTCATCAGAGAAGTAATAATGGAAGTAAGGATAGAAGCTGGATGTTTTATGAATGAGATGATTGCTGTAAGGTTGAACAAACTGAGCACCAGAAATCGGTGTCCATTATTGATTGTGAAAGTTAGTGTGATGAATAGATGATTGAAGGAAAGAAAAAGTATTCTCTAACAATTGGAAAATTGTTATTAAAAGGAATGGTGTGTAAAATTCTTTGGATAAGAATTTTAGTTGGAGTATTATAGATGTTTTAGAAGGTGCAATCTATGGCTGAAATGATCGTGAAAGTCTGACTAGATTGAAACGCTTGAGGCTTTGTCGATACCGACGAAACCGACTAAAGCTTGTCAATTCCTTTGTGTATGCAGAGTATTATCAGAGGTTTATCAGGAGGTTTTCACTGATTTTTGAACCAAGGATAAAGCTGACAAAGAAGAACTAAATGTGTGAAATCCATTCATATATTTAAGTTGTAGTTGCGAGATCTGATTCTGTAGTTGAGGAAGTTCTTTAAGAGCGTTGAGGATAGATTGAAGTTCTGTGCCTATATAATTAGTATTGGGGGAATCTGAAGGAATTATAGAGTTGATATGATGATATTTGGATTATATCAAATGGAAAGGGAAGCAATAGTAGTGTGTTGGCTTGAATAAAGAAGTGCAACGGGGTTTATATGATCATGAGATTGGACATTGTGGTATTTGTTTTAGATTGAAAAGTATTACTTGTATGGAATCAAGTATGAAGAAAATAAAATAAGAAGGACTTGTGTATAAATGTCATTTGGGGATTTTAAAGGAAGGAATTAAGGATTACTTAATGATGACGGGGAAATAATAATCGGTAAAATTTAGATGGGATATGTTATAGTTCTGTATTACAAAGTGTGTTTCAGATTATAAAGGATGAGTGTGGACACTTTCACTGTCAACTAGTGAGTATTTAGTAAGGAGGAGAAGGAAAAAGGACTTATAAAATTTCTGAAGTAATTGAGAACTGACTCTTAAGTTTTGAGATAATTGGAATATTGGTAGCAACAAGCAGAATGGATGGAATGGAAAGAAAGTTGGAATTGAATTGATAAACTAATGGAAAAGGAATATCAAAGAAAGAAGATCGACAAATTGTTGGAATTTTGAAATAGAATGGTAATAGAAATGAGAAGAGTTGAGATGTATGTTTTTGTGGGACAAAAACGGTTATTGTGATTATTTAATTTTTCTCCTATTAGATCAGAGAGTGTGTTAAGAATGCAAGGACCAGTGGTGAATGAATTGTTCAGATTAAAAAGAGAATTTAATTATTCTTAGAGTGCTGAGAGTGTCACATGTAGTATTGAAGGGATTTTACAAATTGAAGTATTAATACATAATGGTTGGAATAAAATGTATTACGATATCAGGAAGTGATCTGACCATTATATATTTCAGATTTGAATATATGAGGCTAACGGAGTTATTTAAACAGTATATGATACGAGGAAGATGTAATAATGTACTATGGAAGGTACTGTAAATCAGTGATCTAGCAAGCACTACACTTGGGACATAGAGATTGTTAGATTGAATGAAAGTGGAAGATGAGTATAGGAAGTATATAAGTGATTGGTCAGAATTATTGATAATTTCATTGTGTTTAGTTTAAGCACTACACTTGGGACATAGAGATTGTTAGAATTGAATGAAAGTGGAAAATGAGTATGGAAAGTATACACGTAACTGGTAAGAATTATGGATAATCTCATTGAATTTAGTTTGAGTGTAATCCTAGGATATAGAGGCACGATAAATTTTTGAATACTGGAAATCGCTGTGATAAAGTATGAGTATTGATTAAGGTTTGAACATATTATATGTGAACCAGAGATTGGGATTGATTTTTGGATAAGAGAGATTTCTACAGAAAGTGTGAAGAATTGAGTTAAGAAGGAATATTGCGTATTTTTGGAAAGCAATGGACAGAGTGAAAGGATGAATTGAACGATGGTAATTGAAATTTGGAATCAATCACATCAACATATAATTGAAACTTGGGATGATGATATCTTAATATTTCACTATGAGGACTAATGGAAATTAGTGAAAATGGAATCTTTATGCGATGATAATCGTCATATCAGTAGTTAAGAGGTGTAATTTGAGAATTTACCTAGTCGTGGGTCATGTTGTCAGAGTATTGGGGCAGGAATGAAACTGAGAAAGTGATGTAGAAGGAGTATGAATGATGAAGGAATATTAGCATAATAGAAGGTGAAATTGAAAGTTGAAGTGTAATAATAGTTGTGGATATGGTGATATCATAAGAATTGAGTTGGACTGGTGTGAAAGACGTGAGTATCTATTGAGGATAAGAGGTCACGTTGACTCTAGAAGTGAGGAAGTGCGAGTATGAGGCGGGTTGAGCGCCGGGACGTCGCTCTCTTTTAGGAGGGTAGGATGTAACAACCCAAAACCGTGGTTGATTATTATGACGATTGGTGATTTGGTTTGGATGATGATTGAAAATTTTATTTTTACGTTTTGACGAGTTGCGAGGATTATTAGTGATGACGATATCGACGGATGCCCGAGAAATTTTACATTTTATTTTAAACATGTCGATGTTTAATATTTTGACGTTTTTATTTTAATGTCGTATTAAGTCGTGTCGGGACTATATAATATCATATTTTGTGTGCGTTTTAAGTTTTGAGAAGCATTTTTATGAAACCCGAGACTCGTAAAAATTTTCAAAAGTGACTAATAGTCATTTCCCGCTTTTTAACAAAGTATTTGCATTTTGGTCCAAAAGAATCACAATTGGCAAAAACTACCCTAAACGTTTTCCATATAAAAGGAAAATTCTTCCACTATAAACACACATTCCACCAACACCAAAAAAATTTCTCTCTCTCCCTCCTCTCCCTCTCTTTTCTGTCAACCCACAACCACCAAACACCCTTGATTTTTCAAAATTCAACTTGAATCTATAAATTCTAATCAAAGACCCATCTAATCTCTTCATTCTCTATCCATTGGTATGAAATTTAGCTACATGCATGAACATTTTTATAAAACCCATTTTTGGATGAAAATCTTGATGTTTGATCTTGAATTGTTGTTGTATGTAGATGTTTATGCTTATATATATATATATATATATATATATATATATATATATATATATATATATATATATATATATATATATATATATATATATATATATATATATATATATATATATATATATATATATATATATATATATATATATATATATATGTTTTTATGATTGCATGTTAATATTTTTGAGTTGGTTTTTATGAATTAATCATCTAGGATGATTTAGTATGTTATGATTGAAACTAGTAGTATAAGGAAGATTATAGTGGTAAAAATAGGGTTAAAATGTGGTGAAAAATTAATTTTGAGTGATTTTTAAACATGTATTAGCAGATTATTAAAAGTAATTTTCTGAAAATATGAGTTTGAGTTTGAGATGAACCAATTAGATATTGTTGTAGAGGATGTTTTTACCTTCGTTTTGGTATAAGGTAGGACTTCTAGCTCCAAACGAACGAAAAGTTATGTTAGTTTGATTATTTCGTGTACCGGGAGACGAGTATCGGCATAATATATAATTGTTGTCGATATTTGGACTGAATCTCGGGGACTATAAAATGGATTTTTAAATATTTCATGGACTGATTTTTAAGGTTAAGTACGAGGATGTCGAGTTATTTTCAAAGTTGAGTGTCAGTTTCATTAACGGAGAAAATAAATGTGTTAAAAGACTATATGAATTGTTGACGTAAAACTGTCTGGTTTTTGTAGTTCAAAGATGAGTCGGGCAGGGAACTTTAAATGTAAAATCTTTTGATGAGTTTTTAACAGGCCTTTCTATATATAGTAAGTGAAGTTTCTGATTAGTATTATAAAAATTTGACGTGTTTAAGTGGGGTAAATGAGCTTGTACATTTGGTGTGTACCGGCAATTTTTATAGAAGGAATTAACTAATAGAATAAATATATAGAATGGAATAAAAGGTTACTTGTATTATTTTTATTTTGGATTGATTGTGATTTTATGATTTTGAGTTTGATATTACTAAGTATGGATTTTACTCGAGTTATTATCGATGAACGAGCCTTATTTGATAGGTTGCGGTTTTTGTGTTTATTGGGCATCAACTATCGTCGAAGATCGTCTTACTATTGCTATTACTTCAGGTGAGTCTATAGCCTCGCTTTCTACTTGTTTTAATGATTTTAAAACCCGCGAGGGGGATACATGCTATTTGAAGTAAAATGAACACATGTCATGAGTAATTGTTGGACCCGATGTTGCCTTTGATGAAATGAATTGTATGAGTACCTAATTGCATAAGGACCTAAATTCATGAGCCGTTAACTATCTTCTGACTTGATGTTGCGAGTTGGGAATAGCCGCTTATTCTAATAATAGTACTATTAGGCTGACAACCCTATCTGAGACCAGGGCTTTACGCTGAGTAACCCGCTGGGAAGGATAATTTTACGTGAATGAGAATTGGTATTCTTGCAATTAATACCCTAGTAGGGGCACTAGTAATTTTTCTAGTCATGCTGGCATTTGGCGTGGGTGACTAAGTTAAGGGGTCGGTGTCATGAGCTTAATACAATTCAATAACTATTGTTATATGTGATATACCTGATTAATAGATTGTATGGCCACAATTCTATTAACAATTGTGAATGATTTTTACGATGTGTTCAATTATGTTTTGTAAAACCTATAGACTTGCTCAACCTTTGTGTTGATGATTTTAAGCATGATTGCGGAGCTTGCTGGAGAAGGATTGCGGGATTGCTTTTGTAGTAATTTGGTCTAAAACAGATTTCTTTCCCTATTGTCAAAAACATATAGTAAATGGTCAAATATTTTGGTAAAAGGTTTGTTGTTTTGATTAAGATCCTAGGGGAACCTGTACGCTACTCTGATATATTTTAAACTGATTTTACTTGGGATTGAAGGTTTTAGACATTGATTTAAATTATTTCCATATTTATTCTTAAATATACTGTTTTTTGGGTCATTTAAAGAGTACTGAAATGAGGTTTGTGAATAACACCCAATTGTGTATTTTCCGCTGCGCAATGTAAAATTGGGGGTGTTATATGTCACATGTAGGAACAAAAGTGGGTTTAACAATAGGAGGTGTAGGAGGTGAAGGATCCTTTATTGTTTTTCCACTTCTTGTTGTAATAGCATTGACATTTGCCCTTGGGTTTGTTTGTGTGTTAGATGGTAAAGCTCCTTGTGGTCTTTGATTATACATAATTTGGTTGTGAAGAAGAGCAAATTTCTTGTTGTTTTCCTCTTGAGCCTCTTTCATTTGTCTCTCATAGGAAGTAAGCTTTTGAAGAATCAAATCCATGGAGTTAGGTTGCACATTCCCTTGATAAAAACCTTGGTTTAGATAGGGTGGAGGTGGTGATTAAATCCTTGATTTGGTGGATAAAAGTTATTTCCTTGATTGTGAAAGGTGTTGGGTTCTTTATAGTTGTTCCCTTGGTATTGTGGTCTTGGACCTTGATTCCTTTGTAACAATTGAGGAGGATTTGGTTGAGGTTGGGTGGGTGGTTGGGGTGGGAATCCCGGTGGTGCAAGATAGTTTTGAGACTTATAAGAAAGGTTATTTTGATTGATGTTGGGCTTGAAATGTTCTATATGTTCCTCTTGGTATGAATAACACTCCCCTTGATATCCTTGCACCTTATCACATTGTTGATATGAATGGGGACCTCCACAAGTCTCACATGAAAGAGTAATAGCATGCACATCATTTGTGGAATGATTTCCCATAGA
Source organism: Glebionis coronaria (assembly GCA_025667525.1). NCBI lineage: Eukaryota > Viridiplantae > Streptophyta > Magnoliopsida > Asterales > Asteraceae > Glebionis > Glebionis coronaria. Next base: position 581,056 of record JANFOE010000403.1, on the reverse strand, counting down.
AAGTTTCATAAAGTCATTCAACATGGTTTGTTGCATCTTTGAGTGTTTTGCATGATTGTTTGACTTTCCTTTTGAGCTTGAGTCAATTCTTGAATGCATGAAATGAGTTGAGTCTCCAATGGTTTAGAACCTCCTTCTTGAATGACATGTACTCTTTCATCAAATTGTGTGTTAGTTTGCACCATTGCTTTGGTCTCAATAATATCCCAAGCCTCTTGAATGGATTTAAGAAGAATATTTCCTCTCGCGGAAGCATTGAGTGAGTCTTGGTGATGAGGTTTAAGGCCATTTGAAGAAAGTATTGATTAATCCATGGTTAGGGCATCTCCTCAATAACTCTCTATACTCCTCCCAAGCATCACTAAATGTTTGACTAGGTTTTCGTTGAAAGCCTATAATTAAGTTCCTCAAAGCCGTGGTCTTAGATGGGGGAAAGAACTTGTTCAAAAACTTCTTAGTGAAACCATCCCATGTGGTAATGCTCTCGGGTGGTTGTGTATCTAACCAATGCTTAGTGATGAGACTGCTTTTATACATAGTCTCATCGTCCAAAAAGGGCTTAAAATGCATTAAATATCATCAAAATACCCAAATATATGCTTGTGTTTGTTTCTTGTGTATTTTATGTATGGATATTGAGAAAATGACAAAAGATCACAAGAATCATACAAAAACGAACACGGGAAACGAAGTCGCACAATGAACCAAGCCCTAATGAAGAATTTTCCCAAGAAACCCCTTGAAGATTTGAAGAATTATGAAGAAGGGTCCTCCAATATGGAAGAATTGACACTTTATACCCTTGTATCCTCATAATTACAAGTTTGGTCCCTAAAGTTTGTCAATATTGCAAAAAGGGCCCTCCACTTTGAAGAATTGGCAGTTTTAGCCCCTCAACAAAGCTAAATTGTCACTATTATCATCCTCAAAGTCAAATATATCATGAAGTCCTTCAAAGAACAAGAAAAGACAAGTTTGGTCCTTGAAATATGTTAATTTGCAAAAAGGATCCTTGACTTTCAACATTTGGCAAAAATGGTCCCTCATAAATGAAGACTTGGCAATTTTAGTCCTCCAAAATGCCAATCATACAAGTCAAGACCATAATCCTTGAATAAAGTACCAAAACAGCCCTTCAAGAATCACAAAATGGCAAGAAATACCCCTGAAAATACTTTGAAAAAGTATTTGGGGCAAAAGTGTGAAAAGAGAAACTTCATTTACAAAGGAATCCGGTTTTGTGGCATTTATTTAAAAAGTGAAACAAGTTTGAAAAGAAAGGGGTTAAAGCTGGCCAGACATAAAAGAAACCTAGACCAGTAGTGGGGTGACATGTGCCCCACTACCACTTCTCCTCCAATCAGATTGCACCATCCCTCCATGTCACACTCCACTCACCGTTTGTAATTAACTAACTTTTCAAAAAGTTAATTAATAATATAACTGGCGCTAAACACCTCTTAAACCCACAACAAAGATCAAAACCTGTGTTCATCAGCCAAGAACACAAATTGGGAGTTTTTGATTAAGTAACAATTAAGCCACAAAACCTTCCAGATTAGTGATTAAACTTGTCCTAATCACATCCCAACCTTAACATTGGCCACCTCAACAACCCACATGCTACATGGGACCTCCCCTGCTACACCTTTGAGCAAGAAGACAAGAAGAGGACAGTCATCCAACGTCCAAGGATTCAACGTACATCCTAAGCTTATTTCACACCCTTGGATGCACTCACACATGCCAGCTACAACAAACTGCCAAGAAAGAGTCACATGATTCTCCAAAAAATTCAAACTTCAAAGGGAAAATTTGGAACTTCATTAGTTAGGGTTTACGTTTTTTTAGCTTTCCTAAATAACTTGTAGCCTATATAAAGGCCTTAGGGTGCAACATTTGCACTTTGCTTTTGGTTTTTCCTTGTTCACAAACCTGTAAATCCTACTTTCAGTTTATGAAATTGTGTTTGAGTTTGTTGAAGAATGACCAAGTGCCATTTAATCCTAAGCTTGTTATTGTTATATGTTAGCTGAAATTGAACCTTAAAACGTGTTTGTAAACCTTGTGTAAGAAATTACACATTGGACTAAAATTTGATATTTTGCTAAGATTCTTGGTACATCTTGGAATTTTTGGGATATAAGTTGATCATTGCACCCTAATTGTGATATTAAGGTGTTGTGAAGCTCATATCTTGGGGATAATCAAGAGTGGGTACAAGAAGTTGCATTAATCAAGTTTATTTTCCAAAAAGTCACCTTTCTGTTTTGATATTTTGCTTCTAACTCTGTTGAATCTTAGCAGGGTTGTTGTTGGAAGCTTGTGCTTGTGCTTGCTAGCACATAAGCTCTAAAATTTGTGGGTGTGGATGTACATCCATGAGGTTTGTCTTAAAACCCTTGAAAATCTGATAAATTTTGGATTTTTGGTGAATTTGTGCTCTACTTGTGTTCTTGTTGTTTTCTTGGCTTGAATCTGCTTAATCTTGCATGTTAATGTTGTTAGTCTAGATTAGTCACTTGGTAAACTGAATCACACTTATACTTGTTTAATTTTTGGATTAAAAAGATAAAGGGGTGTTTGGGATTACCTGCTTTGAATCATAGCATGATGTTTTGTGGATAGAAGTTTGTGTTTATGCTTGGTATCTGATATATGCTTGTTTGAGTGCATTTTGTTGTAAGTTTTCAACTTTGAAACACCTAATTAAACAATCTGCTATAAAATCTTTGTTCTTGACTGTTTTGACCTAAGATTTTGGTAAAATCTAGAATTTATGCATGCTTAGGGTTAAAAGTTGTTAAAACATCATTTATATAACATATGTGATAGATCTGAGTGATTGAATCTGGCTTGTTGGTCAAGTGCATCAACAAAAGTGAAAACTGCTTGTGTTAGTGTTCATCAGTAACCTTCATCTGCTTGAATCTTGATTTAGGCTTTGAGCCATTGCATGAAAACTGTTTGAACTTGTTTATTTGAGTTTATAATAGCTTGTGTATGCTTTTGGTGCAATTTGGTTGGCTGAATACAGCTTATAAGTTCATAACTGCTTAAGTGTTCATGTCTGTGTCAGATCTGGAGATTGTTTGAATTAACTGTATCATTTAGCTGTTGTTGATTGTGATTTTTTGATTGTTATTGACTCCTTTTGATCCACTGATCAATTGGGTGCCTTTGTGAAACTTGAATCTCCAAAAAGTCACTAAAGACAAAAAAGTCAACAAGTCAAGCAGTGGAAAAAGTTTCCACTGCTCAACACCCAAAACTAGCCCCTGCTAGTACAAATTTTCAGTTAGCTTAACAATAAGCCATTTTGGCTTATCCAGACCTGCAACAACTTATTTTTTGTGATAGATCTTCATTATTTGTCCTGATTGATTGAACTGGAGCTTATTGGACTTTGACTTTGACTTTGACTTTTTGCTAGAAAACCAACTTATTTGACTTTTTCATAAGTGATTATTTGCTTTTTACAGCTTATTGAGTTAGCTTATTTGAAAAATTTTTGTTGATTTAGCTTATTTAAGTCATTTAAAAGCTTTTGCAATTTGAATCAGCTTTTGGGATAGCCTAGAACTCAAAAACGACTATTTTGTCGTTTTCTGTAGATTGCTTTTTGCATTTTCAGTCTTATTCCTTTGGCTTATTTCAAATTTCTTTTTACAGAAGTCTTAGTTAGCTCAAAATAAGCTTATGTGTCTAATTTGAGCTTATGGCATTAGCTTATAGCTTAATGGGCCAAAAAGCCCATTAAGAATAAGCTGTTTGGTATAAGCTTGCTTATTTCACATTTTCAGCTTTTAGGCCTTTGGAAAAAGTTGTTCAGAATCAAATTTTGAGTCAAGTAGTGGTTTTTGGGCTTATTTGGGCCACTTTTTCTTATTGGGCTCAATTTGGCCCATTAAGGTGACTGTTTTGGGTTTAGCCCATTTTCTAGGCCCATTAAGAGTATTTAGGTAATTTCAACTTCATTTCTGTGTTAGTTAGGTTAAATTAAGCTAGTTTGCTACTTTTTAGAATTTTTTAGGATTTTTGGATTTTTATTAATATTTTAATATTATTTTATTATTAAAAACTAAAAGTGTGATTTTCTAAGTTTTTATATTTTTCCTAGACTCTAGACACTTAATTAGGAATTTTACAACTTTCCAAATATTTTTAGGGTCTTTCAAATATTTTCTAGAATTATTTTAAGTTTTAATAGTTTTTAATTGTTTTTAAATAGTTTTAATTAATTTTAAAATTTTCAAAAATAGTTTTAAATTAAGTTAGGATATTTTAGAGGTTTACAAAGTGATAAAACTCATTTTGGGATTTTTGTTAATTAAATTGATTTTTAGGGCTTTAATTAGCATTAAAAAATCATTATTTAATTAAATAAAAGGTTTGGGTGATTTTTGATTTTTTTAAATTCTAATTACATTTTTTAGGATTTATTGCAATTTTTTTAGGAATTTTTAGAGTAAATTTTTAAATTTGGTGCTTTTTCGGTTTTACGTGTACGACCCTTTTGTCTTAGTGTAATCCGTCATCGTAACCGTCATTCTCTTCTTATCCCATTTCTATTTTCTTTCTCATAATCATATAATCACATAATTAATCATTTCATTACACACACACCAAACCTCCTTGAGAACGATCCCCACTTTGGGTCATTTGTGCACGATTTTCCTAAATCGTCGTACTTACCCTAATTACGCTCTTTTTCCTAAAAGACGTAAAAACTCCAACATCATTTTGGCGCCGCTGCCGGGGAGGCGTGTTGTGTTTTGATTTGGAAATTGTTGTTTTTATATACTAACCATAAATAATATTTGTATTAGTAGCACTCTACTAATACGTATTATCGGTTTTTCGTTTTTTGTGTGAATACTATTAATATATTGTATACGTAGAACAATAAATACACAAGTACTCCAAAAGTGAGAAATCACAACCTTGACTTGGGAGGTCATTACCCAATCATTGTATTCGAATCTCAAACCAAAGAAAAAGGCAAAAATAGATAAATACTTTCGTGAAGCTCGATTTTGAAAAATACAAACTATAAGGTGGGTATAAAGCGGATATTATAAAATATATCATAAGGAAAAAGGCTCTTAAGTGCTTCGCGCCGCCTCGTTTCCACGCTTGCTTGTGAGGGTATTTGATTTTGAGAGCTAATCGAGAGTTTTGCCGCCCAAAGTATTACTAAGTATCATATATATTTTCTTGGTTTCATTTGATTAAACCCTCTTGAACGTTTTGGTGTTCCACCAACGTTCTAAAGTCATCGAAGGCGTTCACTTCACGTGATCATTTTCATTCCTTGAGGTTTCTTTAATCAAGAGATTTGATTAAAGAGGAGATTTGTAGATTTTGGTCTACCTAATACAATCACAAAAATCCAAAAAAAAAGTAAAAACAATCAAAAACCACAAAAAATTGGAAAAATACAAAACATCAAAAAGAATCTTCTTTGCTCATCCCCTCGTTGTACGTGACGTTTATGCAAACTCGCTCCAAAGCAAGACGTGCACGTAAACGTCGTCAAAAGGAAGGAAACCAAACATCTTCTAGTGAAGAATCTCCCATTGTTGAACCCATTGTAGAGAACGAACCAACCATGGCGAATCGAACTATGATGGAGTTACTTCAAGCACCCACCGAGGGTTTTGGAGAGGCTATTGTGATTCCCGCTATCCTTGCGAAGAATTTTGAAGTGAAAACGGGGTTGTTGTCGATGATCCAAAACAACAAATTCCGTGGTGATGAGAAGGACAATCCACACAACCATATCCGCCAATTCAATCGTCTTACCGCCACTTGCAAGTTTAAGGATGTCTCTAATGACTCGATTAAGATGATGCTTTTTCCGTATTCCTTAGCGGGGCCTGCAAAAATTTGGTTAGAGAAAGAGCCACCCAATTCTATATTGACGTGGAAGGATCTCGTTTCAAAGTTTGTGAACCAATTTTTTCCGCCCTCTAAGACTACGCATTTGAAAAACGAGATTTCAAAATTTTCACAAGAGTTTAATGAAAGTTTTTCAACGGCTTGGAATAGGTTTAATGAAATGTTACATGAATGTCCTCATCACGTTTTTTCCGATTTACATCAAATTGACACGTTTTACAATGGACTTAATGAAAGGGATTATCTTAATGCCGCCGCGGGTGGTAATTTTTTGTGTAAAACGGTTGAGGAAGCTTTGGTGATAATTGAGAATAGATCTAAGGTGTATAGTCCTCGTCGCACGTCTAGTGTTTGTAAGGCTTCGTCTTCGGCTTCACCTTCTTTGTCTACTACCATCGATGCTTGCCAAATTGAGGCGAACTTGGAAAACAAAATCTTTGATAAACTTAAGGGTCTTTTGAAAGAGTTCAAAGTTGGAGAACCAAGTGCTCCCGCTACGGCTAAAGCGGTTGAGGTTTCATGCATGTATTGTGGTGGAGGTCATGATTTCTCCGAGTGCATTACCAACGGTGGTAACACTTCGAGTGCCTACGCGGCCACGGGAACTTACAACCAAAACGGTCAAGTTACCCGCTCTAATCAATTGACTCCACCGGGTTTTGGTTCAAATCAAAATGCTAACAAAAACTATCGCAACAATCAAGTTGGTTTCAAAAACAATTACAACAAGGGAAACTATGGTAATCAAGGGGCTAGTAATCAAGTTTCAAACAAAAATCAAAATGATTTTCAAAACAACAACAAAAGTTTGCAAATGTTGAAAGATCTTTCAAATGAATTTGTTGAATACGCTAATGGGAACGATGCTAGGTTTGACAACATTCAAAGAGAAATCATTAGCCTAAGATCCGAGTTTAAGAACGACTTGAAGAAAGAGTTGAAAAATGAGTTAGCAAATGAGCTTAAAATCCATACCAACAAGATGGAAGGAAATGTAACTAGGTTACAACAAAACCAACAAAAAATGGAACAAGGGCAACATGAGATTAAACAAGAGATGATTAAAGCCGAGAAGAGGCAATCAATGTTTAAAGATAAAATTTCATCTATGTTTGAGGCAATTATGTGTAAACCGTCTTCGAGTAGTCTTCCTAGCAACACCGTATCAAACCCTAAGGGCGAGATGAAAGTGATTACCACACGTAGTGGTAAGACACTTAAGGAACCGACTCCTCAACCAATTGCTCCTACGGCGGAAGCAATTGAAGAAGCACCCGAGGTGGTGGTCCAAAAGGAGCATGTTCCAGTCCCACGAAGTACCGCTCATGCCACCTACGGTTGACCCATTACCAACATTGGAACCCGAGATTCCAAAGGCTATGCCTATGCCTCAACCCACACCACCTTTGCCCTATCCATCGAGACTTAGAAAGGAGAAACGTCAAGAGCGCGACAATTACCAATTTGAGCTTTTTATGAAAATGTTTCGTGATTTGCACTTTAATGTGAGTTTCGCCGATGCTTTGGTCATGATGCCTCGATTTGCCGCTAACTTTAAGAGTATGTTGAACAACAAAGAGAAATTGCATCAATTGTCTAGTTGTTCATCGGTTTATCTTAATCGCATAGCTCAAAAAGTCGGTGATCCCGGTAAATTTTTGATCCCTTGTGCAATCCAAGATATGGAAGAATGCTTTGCCTTGGCCGATCTTGGTGCTAGCATTAACTTGATACCACTTGCAATCTTCAAGTCGCTCAATCTTCCTAATCTTACTCCTTCACTAATGTCTATCGAGTTGGCCAACCATTCCACGATTCCCGCATGTGGATTGGCGGAAGACGTTTTTGTGAAAGTGGGAAAGTTCTACTATACCGTAGGCTTTATCATTGTCGATATTCCCACGGATCCTCAAGTTCCTCTCATTTTAGGTCGTTCGTTTTTAGATACGTCTATGGCTTTGATCGATGTTCATGCTAGAAAGATCACCTTACGTTTCAACGACGAGGAGCTTGTTATAAACGCAAATCAAAACTCTCAAATTTCTCATGTTTATTCCGTTGCAACCATAAACCTCGTTGATATGATTGACGTGGTTTGCGAGGAATTTTCACAAGAAGTTCTAGGTTTTGGTGATGATGAAAATAGTGGCAATCCCACTATGTTAGATCGCATCCTTGATAACTCGACACCAACCTTCACTCCATTTGAAGGTGGTGGTTTTACGTTGGAAGAATTCAATGTTCCACGTACTTGTAACGAAGACCTCGACAACGATGAGGACTTCTCGATTATCAAGGACTTTCTCAACGATTTCCCATTTCCTCCACCCGAGGAGGTTATGAGTATCGAGCCCAAATCTTCAATTGAGGAACCACCTATCCTCGAGTTGAAAGATTTACCTCCTCATCTCGAATATGTCTATTTGGAGGAGGGCGACAAGTTGGAATGATGTGGTTAAGGTGTCTACTCTTGAGGTTTTAGTAACGTTAGAGGAGATATCTAATTTGTTTTCTATTCCTTTGAATATTGTGCGTGACATTGAAGTGTTTGCAAATGGTGTGAAGGCAAACAAATTTCCTAAATAGTCTACTTTACCTAAGGAGACCACTATGCTTTATTATGAAGTTTTGTGTGAACGCCATAAGAATCTAACTAGCAGTACTTCTTCACTCAGTTCAGGTGGTTCGAGTGTGCACGCTGCACAAATGGCTAAGGAAACAGATGACCCTATTACAAAGGTTTCCTCTTATTGTGATGTATTTTTGGACCTTGCAGCTAAGGCTGCAACCATTAATGGTTTGCAACCGTGTAATCTACATGCGGTTTTGAAATTATTTGGTGTAACGATTCGCACGGTTGGTGACGCGGGTGAATTTATGCATGAATTAAGAATGAAGAAACATCCTTTGTGGGAATTGATCGCACATGATCGTGCTAAAGAAATTCTGGAGTTACTTTGCAAATTTGAAGCTGATATGGTTACGTCTACTAATGGAGGTATTAATGCAGTCTCTTCTTTGTTTAATTCTGAAAATGTCTATGAAGGGGTTAATATCTCTATCCCTAGGAAGGTCGTTGAAAAAGTAAATGCTCGTTACCATAACACTTTATATGGTTACTTTCTTGGAAAAAGGATTGCATTCTCTGTGGTTGAGTATTTTGCTAAGAATAACTGGGCAAAACATGGTCTTAAGCGTATCATGATGAATGAGAAAGGTTTTTTCTTTTTTCAATTTGGATCTAGTGAGGGTCTTAATGCGGTTCTGGAAGGTGGTCCGTGGATGGTTCGTAATTCACCAATTTTTCTTAAGAAATGGACTATGAAAATGAATCTTCTAAAGGAGGAACTAACTCGTATTCCGGTATAGGTTAAGTTTCATGATGTCCCGCTACAGGTATTTGAAGAGGAAGGTATTAGTTTAATTGCTTTGTTTCTTGATAAGCTTATTATGATGGATAATTATACTGATAATATGTGCAAAGAGTCTTGGGGTCGTTGTAGTTTTGCTCGTTGTCTTATTGAGATGAATGCTTATTCGGAGTTTATAGATAACGTTACTATTGGTGTCCCTGATCTTGAAGGCTCTGGTTGTACTAAGGAATTAATTCGTGTTGAATACGAATGGAAACCGCCTAGATGTCATACTTGTAATATTTTTGGTCATTCCTTTGATTCTTGTCCGAAAAATGTTAAACCTAAAACGATTGAAAAAGTGACAACTCATGTTGATAATGATAGATTCCAACAAGTGCAAAGCAAGAGGAAGAAGTACAAAGGTAATTTAGGGAATCAAGTTCCGAGAGGTGTTCCATTGAGCAAGGGTTTCCAAATAGGTAAGACGGTTGTTTTTCGTCCAAAAACTCACTTGGATACTACAAGTACGAGTGCTGATAATAGTAGTAAGTTGAATACTAAATCTGGTCAGTTGCAGCAGTCTAGCAATCCTAATGGTCCGAACAAGGGTAAAGCTCAAATGAGCAGTGTTTCTACATCTAATAAATTTTCATCTTTGTCCATGCCTGGTATTGACGAAGGGGTTCAAGTAAGCGAGGAAGATAATGAGGAGGAGGAGGGAGTCGAGGTCGTCTTTGATGAATCGGTGAATCTTCTCAACACTAATATTGGGGCAAGCACTCCAACTGGCTGATCCCATGTTGATATTTTATTATTTTCCTCGTAACTTTATGGTATCGTCTTGGTTTTTGTCTAGTTTATATATTTCCAGTATTCTAGACTAGTTAATGTTTATGGCCTGTCATAAACATTTTGTTTAACAAGCTGCCTGTAGCTTGCGGTTAATGTGGTATTTCAGCCACATTCCTTGTACTTCAACGCTTTTTTGGTTCTATTTACCAGGGTCATTGTTACCCTTTTACCAAAAAAAAAGTTATCCGACATTAAGGGGATCGATCCCAAATTTTGTACCCACAAAATCTTAATGGAGGAGGATTACAAGCCCGCAATCCAATGTCAAAGGAGGGTGAACCCCAAAATTTACGACGTCATCAAAAAGGAAGTCCTAAAACTCCTTGACGCGAGAATGATTTACCCTATTTCCGATAGCCCTTGGGTGAGTCCTATTCATTGTGTCCCTAAGAAGGGAGGAATGACCGTTGTGCCAAACGATGCCAACGAGTTAATTCCCACTAGACTCGTGACCGGATGGAAAGTGTGCATTGACTATCGTAAGTTGAATGAAGCCACTCGTAAAGACCATTTTCCCTTGCCCTTCATGGACCAAATGTTGGAGCGTCTTGCAGGACACGATTTCTATTGCTTTTTAGATGGTTTTTCCGGTTACTTCCAAATCCCCATCAATCCTCGTGATCAAGAAAAAACTACGTTTACGTGTCCATATGGAACGTTTGCCTATCGTAGAATGCCATTCGGACTTTGTAATGCACCGGGAACTTTTCAAAGGTGTATGATCGCTATTTTTCATGATATGATCGAGAAGACGATGGAAGTCTTCATGGATGACTTTTCCGTGTTTGTTAATTCGTTCACTTCGTGTTTGTCGAATCTCGAGAGAATGTTGAAACGTTGTGAGGAAACCAACCTTTCTCAATTGGGAAAAATGTCATTTTATGGTTAAAAGTGGAATCGTCTTAGGGCACAAGGTTTCAAAAGCGGGGATTGAGGTAGATCAAGCTAAGGTAGACGTCATCGCCAAATTACCTCATCCCAAAACCGTTAAGGGAGTTAGGAGTTTCCTAGGCCACGCGGACTTTTATCGTCGATTCATCAAGGATTTTTCAAAGATCTCTCGACCTATTACACATCTCCTTGAAAAAGAGGCACGTTTTGTCTTTGACGAAGATTGTGTACGAGCCTTTGAAATCCTTAAAAGGAAACTTACCGAAGCTCCCATTCTTGTTGCTCCCAATTGGAACCTCCCCTTTGAGCTCATGTGTGATGCTAGTGACTACGCTATTGGGGCCGTATTGGGGCATCGTCATGAAAAGCACTTCTTGCCTATTCACTATGCTAGCAAGACGATGACCGAGGCTCAACTTAAATACACTACAATGGAGAAGGATTTCCTTGCCGTGGTGTATGCATTTGAGAAATTCCGACCTTATCTCGTCTTGACGAAATGCATAGTGTATACGGATCATTCGGCAATCAAGTATCTTATGGCTAAACAAGATGCAAAGCCGAGATTACTTCGTAGGATTCTCCTCCTTCAAGAATTTGATCACAAAATTGTTGAAAAAAAAGGAGCCGAGAATCTAGCGGCCGATCATCTTTCTCGTTTGGAAGATCCTCACCAAAGTGTTTACGAGCCCAAGGAAATCACCGAAACATTTTCGCTCGAGACACTTGGTGTAGTGAATTCTAAGCTTGATTCTTCCACCTCATGGTTTGCGGACTTTGCAAATTACCATGCGGTCAACTTCATCATCAAGGGTATGACGACTCAAGAAAAACAAAAATTCTTTCGTGACGTCAAGTTCTACTTTTGGAACGACCCTTACTTGTTTCAAACTTGTGCGGATCAAATCATCTGACGTTGTGTATTTGGCACCGAAGCTTCTAATATCCTTAGAGCTTTCCACGAGGGACCCACGGGTGGTCACCATGGTGTAATCTCACGGCTAAGAAGGTGTTTGATGCCGGCTTCTTTTGGCCTAGTATTTACCGAGATGCACATGAACTTGTGAAGTCGTGTGACTCATGCCAATGACAAGGAAAAGCCTCACAAAAAGATGAAATGCCACAAAACATCATCCAATTATGTGAGATCTTTGACGTTTGGGGCATCGACTTTATGGGGCCGTTCCCATCATCTCGTGGTAATAAGTACATCCTTGTCGCGGTTGACTAACTATCTAAGTGGGTGGAGGTTAAGGCTTTGCCCACCAGTGATGCTCGTGTGGTAGTCAAGTTTTTGAAAAGCTTGTTTTCTCGGTTTGGAACCCCTCGTGCAATCATAAGCGATCGTGGAACCCATTTTTGTAACGACCAATTCGAAAGGGTCCTAAGGAAATATGGGGTTACACATCGGCTTTCTACGGCTTATCACCCACAAACGAGTGGGCAAGTCGAGGTTTCAAATCGAGCGTTGAAAAGGATCTTGGAGAGATCCGTTGGGGAAAACTGACAATCTTGGTCGGATAAGTTGGACGATGCTTTATGGGCCTTTAGGACCGCTCATAAGACGCCCATTAGGTGCACTTCCTATAAGCTTGTGTATGGGAAAAATTTTCATTTGCCAATTGAATTGGAACACAAGGCTTATTGGGCCCTAAAGCATTGTAATGATGACATAGAGACCACGGGAAAACACCGGAAAATGCAATTAAATGAGTTAGATGAATTAAGAGATATTGCTTATGAAAATTCATTGATTTATAAAGAAAAGACTAAAACGTTGCATGATTCTAAAATTAAAAACCGGGTTTTTAACATTGGGGATCAAGTTTTGCTTTTTAATTCTCGTTTGAAAATCTTTTCCGGAAAATTGAAATCCCGTTGGTCCGGTCCATTCACCGTGACTCAATCTTTTCCATATGGGACCATCGAGCTAGCTCAAAATGATGGCCCCAATTTCAAGGTAAATGGACATAGGTTGAAGCACTACTTTGGCGGGGAAGTTCCATCCTTGAACTACCTCGACCAAATCACCTTCCCCAATGATAATTAGTATTGAGGGGATCGAGTCGAGCTCATGAGTCGGTAATAAAAAACGAGGTGCCTCATGGGGGAGTCCCATGCTTATCCTATGTACATATTATCGCTTTCTAATGTAGTAACGTGTGGGGATTTGTGCCCTTCCAACCTTTGTTCCATGGTTGTTTGTGAATTGTGGATTTTAGATGATCATGATCTTCACGATTGGAGCCTCTCGTGTTCGTTTTATGGGAGCACTCGATCGTTTTCTTTGAAGACTTTCTCAATATCCATGATATATCCTTTGATGTTCAAACCTTAGGTTTATAGCACACTTCATAAACGTCTTTAAATTTAACGGTTACACCCTTTCCATGCTAGAATAGGCATTCGACTACGTCTCTAGTATGGGGGTGTTTGCACCCCTAGACTCGAAATATTGAGGACAATGTTTAACTCTAGTATGGGAGGGGTGAATAGATACTTGCCTTGCCAAACCTTCACGCTTTCCAAAGTTTATCGTTTTGTCTATCGTTTTGTTGCAAAATAAGGCTAAAAATGGCCAAATTTTAAAAAATTTCTCATGTTTTATAAGTGTTTGAAGACACGAATGTAGGTTTTCCGATGGCGAGAATAAGAGTAATTTTTGACTCGACCGTACGTGTTGAGCACTTAGCTTTGGTTCCTTAACTTCACATTAGGCTAAGTCTCTTAAATGAGGACGAGAAATGATAGGGTTAATTATAAGTTACTATGCTAAACGTAGAGTACTCGTATTCTTTCAAAAACTCATGTGTTCTCGTTGTTTGCTTATTCTCCCTTCGCATGTAAATATTTTTTGCTTAATAAATATTGACTTAGCGGTTTAGTCTTGATTGTTGGGTTTCTAGTCTTTTCTAGTAGCTTCCGTGTAATTAAATTGGGAAGACATTAAGGTATCGCCAGCGTCACGGTTTTGAAGGATTGGCACCCGAATAATCAAAAGTTTCACCCAATAATAAGATTTCAAGTGCTCACCTAAATCAAGCAAACAATTTGAAGCCCCACAAGGCCGAAAAATCTATGCAAAATTGAAAGTGAATCAAGCCTTAATCTTCGAAGCTTTAAAGATCCAAAATTCGCCTTTGCGTTAGGATATACGTCTTTGGCTAATAAAACTACCGATGAGGTGGATAATAAAAGGCAAGGCAAGACCGAAGTCATAATAAAAGGTTCATGGCGATGTTTAATAAAAGATGGAGGTAAACCAAAGATAATAAGGCCCTTCCGTTAGGGGGCGTATAAAAGTCTTGGTAATAAGTCTCATGTTCAAAACCGTTATAAAACCGTGTTTATCGATTCTTCTTGTTGACTTAATTTTTTGACATCGTTGTCTATTGGGAGGGGTTATTGATTTGATGGTCTTGGTTACACCGTTAGGACTCTATTTTTAGACCTAAATCTCTATTATCGCATAAGTCAAGCAATGTGTCCTCGTGAAACATTCAAGACAAAATAAAATATAAGAGATACAACTTAGGAAATGGGAGGATAAGTACGTGATTAGGGCATATGAGTAGTGTTAGCATTACTAACTTATAATGACAATGATCTCGTTGCACGCTTGGCATGGAATTGGGGTGAAAATCGAGGACGGTGAAATTATTTCTAACGAAGCATTCACGTGTTCTTATTCTATGAACCTAAACGTCCCATTTTGCGATAAAAATCATACATTATGTCTAAAACACAAGTAGTAGTAATAGTAGTAGTATAGCTAGTTTATCATTCAATAAAGTGAATAAAAGTGAATTTTGGAGGTGCTACGATACTTTATTCTAGCATTACGTGAGGGCACGGCAATGGTTTAGTATGGGGGAGTGATGAGACTGCTTTTATACATAGTCTCATCGTCCAAAAAGGGCTTAAAATGCATTAAATATCATCAAAATACCCAAATATATGCTTGTGTTTGTTTCTTGTGTATTTTAGGTACGGGTATTGAGAAAATGACAAAAGATCACAAGAATCATGCAAAAACGAACACGGGAAACGAAGCCGCACAATGAACCAAGCCCTAATGAAGAAATTTCCCAAGAAAACCCTTGAAGATTTAAAGAATTATGAAGAAGGGTCCTCCAATATGGAAGAATTGACACTTCATACCCTTGTATCCTCATAATTACAAGTTTGGTCCCTAAAGTTTGTCAATATTGCAAAAAGGGCCTTCCACTTTGAAGAATTGGCAATTTTAGCCCCTCAACAAAGCTAAATTGTCACTATTATCATCCTTAAAGTCAAATATATCATGAAGTCCTTCAAAGAACAAGAAAAAACAAGTTTGGTCCTTGAAATATGTTAATTTGCAAAAAGGACCATTGACTTTCAACATTTGGCAAAAATGGTCCCTCATAAATGAAGACTTGGCAATTTTATTCCTCCAAAATGCCAATCATACAAGTCAAGACCATAATCCTTGAAGAAAATACCAAAACAGCCCTTCAGGAATCACAAAATGGCAAGAAATACCCCTGAAAATACTTTGGAAAAGTATTTGGGGCAAAAGTGTGAAAAGTGAAACTTCATTTACAAAGGAATCCGGTTTTGTGGCATTTATTTACAAAGTGAAACAAGTTTGAAAAGAAAGGGGTTAAAGCTGGCCAGACATAAAAGAAACCTAGACTAGTAGTGGGGTGACACGTGCCCACTACCACTTCTCCTCCAATCAGATTGCACCATCCCTCCATGTCACACTCCACTCACCTTTTGTTATTAACTAACTTTTCAAAAAGTTAATTAATATTATAACTGTCGCTAAACACCTCTTAAACCCACAAAAGATCAAAACTTGTGTTCATCAGCCAAGAACACAAATTAGGAGTTTTTGATTAAGTAACAATTAAGCCACAAAACATTCCAGATTAGTGATTAAACTTGTCCTAATCACATCCCAACCTTAACATTGGCCACCTCAACAACCCACATGCTACATGGGACCTCCCCTGCTACACCTTTGAGCAAGAAGACAAGAAGAGGACAGTCATCCAACGTCCAAGGATTCAGCTTACATCCTAAGCTTATTACCCTTGGATGCACTCACACATGCCAGCTACAACAAACTACCAAGAAAGAGTCACATGATTCTCCAAAAAATTCAAACTTCAAAGGGAAAATTTGGAACTTCATTAGCTAGGGTTTACGTTTTTTTTTCAGCTTTCCTAGATAACTTGTAGCCTATATAAAGGCCTTAGGGTGCAACATTTGCACTTTGCTTTTGGTTTTTCCTTGTTCACAAACCTATAAATCCTACTTTCAGTTTATGAAATTATGTTTGAGTTTGTTGAAGAAAGACCAAGTGCCATTTAATTCTAAGCTTGTTATTGTTATATGGTAGCTGAAATTGAACCTTAAAACTTGTTTGTAAACCTTGTGTAAGAAATTACACATTGGACTAAAATTTGATATTTTGCTAAGATTCTTGGTACATCTTGGAATTTTTGGGATATAAGCTGATCATAGCACCCTAATTATGATATTAAGGTGTTGTGAAGCTCATATCTTGGGGATAATCAAGAGTGGGTACAAGAAGGTGCATTAATCAAGTTTATTTTCCAAAAAGTCACCTTTCTGTTTTGATATTTTGCTTCTAACTCTGTTGAATCTTAGCAGGGTTGTTGTTGGAAGCTTGTGCTTGTTCTTGCTAGCACATAAGCTCTAAAATTCGTGGGTGTGGATGTACATCCATGAGGTTTGTCTTAAAACCCTTGAAAATCTGATAAATTTTTGGATTTTTTGTGAATTTGTGCTCTACTTGTGTTCTTGTTGTTTTCTTGGCTTGAATCTGCTTAATCTTGCATGTTAATGTTGTTAGAATGCTAGATTAGTCACTTGGTAAACTGAATCACACTTATACTTGTTTAATTTTTGGATTAAAAAGATAAAGGGGTGTTTGGGATTACCTGCTTTGAATCATAGCTTGGTATTTTGTGGATAGAAGTTTGTGTTTATGCTTGGTATCTGATATATGCTTGTTTGAGTGCATTTTGTTGCAAGTTTTCAACTTTGAAACACCTTATTAAACAATCTGCTATAAAATCTTTGTTCTTGACTGTTTTGACCTAAGATTTTGGTAAAATCTAGAATTTATGCATGCTTAGGGTTAAAAGTTGTTAAAACATCATTTATATAACATATGTGATAGATCTGAGTGATTGAATCTGGCTTGTTGGTCAAGTGCATCAGCAAAAGTGAAAACTGCTTGTGTTAGTGTTCATCAGTAACCTTCATCTGCTTGAATCTTGATTTAAGCTTTGAGCCATTGCATGAAAACTGTTTGAACTTGTTCATTTGAGTTTATAATAGCTTGTGTATGCTTTTGGTGCAATTTGGTTGGCTGAATATTGCTAAAACAGCTTATAAGTTCATAACAGCTTAAGTGTTCATGTCTGTGTCAGATCTGGTGATTGTTTGAATTAACTGTATCATTTGGCTGTTGTTGATTGTGATTTTTTGATTGTTATTGACTCCTCTTGATCCACTGATCAATTGGGTGCCTTTGTGAAACTTGAATCTCCAAAAAAGTCACTAAAGACAAAAAAGTCAACAAGTCAAGCAGTGGAAAAAGTTTCCACTGCTCAACACCCACAACTAGCCCCTGCTAGTACAAATTTTCAGTTAGCTTATCAATAAGCCATTTTGGCTTATCCAGACCTGCAACAACTTACTTTTTGTAATAGATCTTCATTATTTGACCTGATTGATTGAACTGGAGCTTATTGGACTTTGACTTTGACTTTTTGCTAGAAAACCAACTTATTTGACTTTTACATAAGTGCTTATTTGCTTTTTCCAGCTTATTGAGTTAGCTTATTTGAAATCTTTTTGTTGATTTAGCTTATTTAAGTCATTTAAAATCTTTTGCAATTTGAATCAGCTTTTGGGATAGCCTAGAACTAAAAAACGACTATTTTGTCGTTTTCTGTAGATTGCTTTTTGCATTTTCAGGCTTATTCCTTTGGCTTATTTCAAAATTCTTTTTACAGAAGTCTTAGTTAGCTCAAAAGAAGCTTGTGTGTCTATTTTGAGCTTATGGCATTAGCTTATAGCTTAATGGGCCAAAAAGCCCATTAAGAATAAGCTGTTTGGTATAAGCTTGCTTATTTCACATTTTCATCTTTTGGGCCTTTGGAAAAAGTTGTTCAGAATTAAATTTGGAGTCAAGTAGTGGTTTTTGGGCTTATTTGGGCCACTTTTTCTTATTGGGCTCAATTTGGCCCATTAAGGTGACTGTTTTGGGTTTAGCCCATTTTCTAGGCCCATTAAGGGTATTTAGGTAATTTAAACTTCATTTTTGTGTTATTTAGGTTAAATTAAGCTAGTTTGCAACTTTTTAGAATTTTTTAGGATTTTTGGATTTTTATTAATATTTTAATATTATTTTATTATTAAAAATTAAAAGTCTGATTTTCTAAGTTTTTATATTTTTCCTAGACTCAAGACACTTAATTAGGAATTTTACAACTTTCCAAATATTTTTAGGGTCTTTCAATTATTTTCTAGAATTATTTTAAGTTTTAATAGTTTTTAGTTATTTTTAAATAGTTTTTAATTGTTTTTAAATAGTTTTAATTAATTTTAAAATTTTCAAAAATAGTTTTAAATTAAGTTAGGGTATTTTAAAGGTTTACAAAGTGATAAAACACATTTTGGGCTTTTGTTAATTAAATTAATTTTTAGGGCTTTAATTAGCATTAAAAAAATCATTTTTTAATTAAATAAAAGGTTTGGGTGATTTTTATTTTTTGTAAACTCTAGTTACATTTTTTAGGATTTATTGCATTTTTTTAGGAATTTTTAGAGTAAATTTTTAAATTTTATGCTTTTACGGTATTACGTGTACGACCCTTTTGTCTGAGTGTAATCCGTCATCGTAACCGTCATTCTCTTCTTATCCCATTTCTATTTTCTTTCTCGTAATCATATAATCACATAATAAATCATTTCATTACACACACACCAAGCTTCCTTGAGAACGATCCCCACTTTGGGTCATTTGTGCATGATTTTCCTAAATCGTCGTACTTACCCTAATTACGCTCTTTTTCCTAAAAGACGTAAAAACTCCAACATCGTTTAGCCTGACCCTCTAGTGAAAATTGCACCAATATCAACTTAATGGCATCATGGGGAACTCCATTGTACTTAATTTGTTGCAAAGAGCAAAAAATTTCTTAAGGTGATCATGTGGATTATCATTCTTGTTCCCATAAAATGGTGTATTTGAAACCAAGTTAATCATGGATGTTTTTAGCTCAAATGTGTTTGCGGGAATATCGGTTATCTTGATAGCATCGGCATATCCTTGCACATTAGATTGAAAGTGCTCCATCAAAAGTCAAGTATCAACTCCGGCCATGGCTTCTTGTTGTGGATGGATCAAAGCACGATTCTCGGGATCGGCTTGATGGACGGTGGTGTTCCTACTCTTTCTCTTTTTCTTCCTTTTCGGAGGAAGGGGTTGTACACCAATCGGTATCTGTGCACGCCCGCGAGTGAGCATGCAACTTGATAGTTGTGTTTTTGTCACTTGTTTTAGGAAAAACAAATAACCGTGATAAGTATTAATCGACACGATTTAGGAAAACCGTGAAGACGAATAAATTCCAAGTTCGTTCTCGAAGGAGGTGTGTGGATTAATGTGCCAATATATAAAATCAAGTTTGGATTAGTGACGTTTTTGGTTTAGAAGAGAAAAAGTAAAGACGAGCTACGACTATGATTACACTACGACGTTGACGTAAAACGATGACGTAATTACGTAAAACGTGACGAAATTTAAAAATTAAACCTAAATATTAATTAAAAGATTAAACTAAGTCTAAAATAATATAAATAAGGATAAAAATCCAACAAATATATTTTAAAACTTTTTATTAATTAAATATTCAATTTTTAATGCTAATTAAAGCCCTAAAATTAAATATAATTAACAAAAAGTCTAAAATATTATTTTATTGAACAAATAACTCACTTATATTATTTAAAGACTAAAAAGTATTTTTCCTAAATTTTTAAAACTATTTTTCTATTTTTAAAAGGCTAAAAACACTTTTTAAACTAAAATAATCATAAAAATAATAAAATAATGCTAAAAATAAATATTATTTTTCTAAAAAACGTTTTTTAACTAAATTAACAAGGGAAAAATGAAAAAGTTAAAAAAAACTAAAAAAATGGCTAAAAACGAAAGTACCCCAAAGTACTCCAAGCTGGAGTACTTTAGTGTTGTCCAAGATCCTACCAGACAACAGGCTTGTCCAACATCAGTGTTGTCCGATATCGGACAACACTAAAAAAAATAAAAAATCTGCAGCATTCTCGGACAACAAAGAAAAAGTTGTTGTATGGTTTTTAGGCTCGATTTTGTTTGATTTGGGCTCGTTTTCGCTTGTTTTTCGATGTTTTTGGGCACAAACGACACCCCTACAACCAGTTGGTTGTAGGGAGTCAACACAAACTCAAAAACAACACTAAGCAAACACAAAATCCACACCAAATGACAAAAATTCAGCAACTTGGACAGAAAATAAGGGGCAGTGAGTTCTTAATAGCAATACCGTGACTATATTAAGCTATTTCTAACCCACCAAAAGCTTACAATAAATAGATACTAGTAAACGCACACCTAGACTATCCTAAAAACTAAGTGGATACAATTTTTTAGGCCACAAAAATGCAAAAATAAAGACCCAAAGTCTGCTGATATGTGTTCATTGGCAGAAAGAGGCAATTGCTGATATTTTTGACACTGTGGTGACTTTTGAGTCACCAAAAATTGAAATCAAACTCAACAAAACTTCACCAAACCTTAAACTAACCTACTCCCTAACAATTATTGAAGTTCAAAGCTCCAAACAACTAAAGAAAACTAAAAATGGCCTACTGTTCAATCATAGAGCCCATATGCTGGTCTATTTAGCAATGCTATGAACTTGCGCCTACCAAATCTTGCATTTAACTTAAACAAACTACACTTTTTATGTGTCACAATCCTAAAACCTGACCTAAGGCAACCGTGCACCAAGATTCGAACTCTAAAAACTCAAAAACAAGCAATGAAGCCTACTATTTTTAGGCAGAATCATGTTTAGTGCATGACAAGGACTTTTAAGCCAATTTCTATATTTATTATAAGCTACTTAGGAATATCTAAACTTCAAAGTAATGAAAAACAGAAAACACATTATCCTAGAACTACTTAAGCTCTAAATCCAAGCACTTGAATCCTTCAAACAAAGGATGTACACCTGCTGGTGCATACGACTCAGGAATGGGCAGCAAGTGAACTAAACTATGAGCGGTAAGTCAAAACTAGTTAAACATAATACTCAAACAACTTAAAATGAACGTAAATCAAGCCTTAGGGATATTGACCTCCACAGTCCACTGATAATAGTACAAAACAAAGAGTTATAACAGTAGAAAACAAACCGCGAGAAAAATCTAACCCCTATAGTTCTTTCTTGACAGAATTTCAAGTATCACGCCAACTTTTACTTCTAAGTTCTATCGACAGAAATAAACCTATTTTTAGACTAAAATAAACCAAAGGAAGTTGCTCAAGTGCTTAACAAGCTTACTCCTATGTCACTTTAGGAGTGAACCCGATACCCCCAAACACCCCTTATAGTATCTGTTAACAAAATAAAACAAAAAAAAGATGGAAATCTACCTAAAACCTAAACTCTCATATGCAAATACTAAGCTATCATCAAAATGAACACAATCAAACCAAGATAATCACAAAAACAGTAACCAAGGGCAAAGCACAACTTATACACGATTATATAAAGTTCCCAAGGGAAGATGCGGAAAATAGCTAGAGGGTTCAAGCCTTAACCTGGGCTGATGCCTTCTCGTAGCTATTCCACAGCTCGGTGAGACTCAACAAAGAAGTGTGTAGATGGGCTTCATTGGAGTTCTACAATAGAACCAAAGCCAACGAAATGTCTTCGAAGTAAAATCAGCAAGGAAAGTGGATGATATTCGCTACCCTGCACAAACACCACAAAGTAAACTACAAGCTATAAAGCTTATGCATAAGCTGGTTGTCGGTCAGCTTATGCAAAGGCTTATGAGCAGTGAATGATCAAACAAAAATAAGAAAAACAATGTATCCCAAAACGTTCGAAACCACAACTTTTGAAACAAATCAACAAGTAACCAATTCTTTGCAAACAAACTTGAAAGATTTTAAACTAAGTTATGCAAAACATAAAGTATGGAACACAAAATTCTTGCAATGATTTTTAAACAATATTCTAAATATTCATTACTTTAAAAATATATTACAAGAAAACTGGAACAAGTTTATATGGGTACAAACCACCCATATATATACTACCTAGAAGAAAATTCTAGAAAAACTAATTACAAGAAACCCTAACACAATAAAAATCCGAAAATGCCCCTTTGTTTGAATTTCTTGAAAATGGTCAATGGAGACATGTGATGATCCAGCTAGTATGGATTGATCTTGGCCCCTCATTGTGACTTTGGGAGGAAGGAAAGTGTCTGGAATCGTTGATCTTCTGTCATCTTTTTGGAGTCTTGCCAATTCATCATGTGAGTGGGTCAGGGGAAGTATAGGGTGAACGCATGGGTAAAGGGGGGACCATTTTGATGGTAGGGGTTTGATAAACACACCCTCAATCAAGTTTCTAGAGAAAATCATGGCTAATTATCAAGTAATGAGGATGGGGAAATTAGGGTTTATGGGAGGATAATGGGTGGTTTGATCGTGGGTAATGAGTACAGGAACTGTAAAGCACCCTTTTTATTATTAATTAATTGTTTTTCAAGAACTAATTAATAAATAAAAAAAGCTGGAGGTTTGATGGGTTGTGGGTTGTATCCGGTTTTCTAGTGGGTTTGGGCTAGTGTAGGTTAAAGTGGGTATATAAATGGGTTTGGGTTTAAATTTTGGCAAAATTGACCCCTCTTCTATGTAAACTTTGGCATTTCAAGTTATCAGCAACTAAACGTCATTCCCCTTTGTAAAAACTTTGGACAAATTGTCATTTGTGGCACAAATAAGTTTTTAACTTTGAACAAGGACCATTATTGCACATTTTGCATTTTCCAAGGGCTATTAATGTCAATTCTTGAAATATTAGGGACCCTCATGTAATATTTGAGTTTTACAAGGGTATAATATGACAAGTATTTAAAGGATGAGGGACCATTATTGACAAATCTTCAAACTTCAAGGACTTCTTTGGAAAATCAATGCTCGGGTCCGTTCTTTGTGCGGCTTCCTTTCCCGTGTTCGTTTTTGCTTGATTCTTTTGATCTTTTGGTGAGTTCATGATATCCGTACCTAAAATACACAATGAACAAACACAAGCACATTTTTGGGTATTTTGATGATATTTTTAGCATTTTAAGCCCGATTTGGACGATGAGACTATGTATAAATACAGTCTCATCACTCCCCCATACTAAACCATTGTCGTGTCCCCACGCAATGCTAGAATTAAGTATCATAGCACTTCCAAAATTTATTTTATGATGACATTTATTGAAGACATAAATTTAAATAAACTACTACACGTGTTTTAGACATAATGTAATGTTTTCATCACGATAAAGTGACTTTTGGGATCATAGAAAAAGAACACATGAATGCGTCGTTAGAAATAATTTCGTCGTCCTCGATTTTCACCCAATTCCATGCTAAGCGTGTAACGAGATCATTGTTATTATAAGTTAGCAACACGATCATATCTCATGAGTGTTAATTACGAACCTAAACTCCCTTATTCCTAATTGGTATCTCTTATATTTTATTTTTGTCTTAATGATCACGAGGATACATCATTGACTTATGCATGAATAGAGATTAAGTCTAAAAATAGAGTTTTAATGGTGTAACCAAAATCATTAAATTAATAATTCATCCTAATAGACAACGATGTCAAAATATTAAGTCAACAAGAAGGATCGATAAACACGATTTTATAACGGTTTTGAACATGAGACTTATTGTCACACCCCCAAATTCACCGCAGCGGAAGACTAGCTTTGGGAGGCTGTGACTTCATGAGTATTCAAGAGCTTGATCCGAGAACGACCTCTACATGCCAAGAACCACAAAGAAGACTCCAAATAATCCACATAGACAAGTACCTGAAATACATGCTTAAAAACGTCAACATAAAGTTGGCGAGTTCATAAGTTTGTTTTAAAACGTTTATGAAAAATTAGAGTTTTATCGACCACTGCACCTTGCAATAAATATAAGAGTTTAAAAATCACAGTTTCCTGTTAAACAGACTTTCTTTGACAATTTCAAAGTTTATTAATATTAACAAAGTTTATTGATAAAAACAGAGTCTACTGATAAAAACAAAGTTTACTAATAAAAATAGAGTTTACTGATAAAAGCAGAGTTTACTGATAGTAAATATAGCTTACTGATAACAACAGAGTTTTCTAGAAATAAATAAAGTTTTCTGATAAAACAGAGTTCACAGATAATAGTTAGCGTTCTCTGATAAAAACAAAGCTTACTGATAAATAATAGAGTTTTCCAATTGAATAGAATTGTTTAATGAACCACAAGATTTTCCAACCACTTAGTGACAATATAACAAATACAAAGTCACTAAATAAAATAAGGCATTTATTATTGTCTAAGCTCATGACACCGAAGCGTTAACAACACCGGTAGTATAATCATATAATGCAACCCCTACGGATGCCTAACCCACGACATCCGTCCACAGACTCAAATGAAACTGTGCCCGCTTGTCCTCTGTTGGACCAAGCCGGACAGGGGCGTCAACCCCGATAGATCTATCCATAACATTCGCGCTTTCGACCGGTCATCCGGTCCGAAATTAACGGTTCATGATCATGGGCCAAAGTAATTGGGTTAAAGCGGGACTTAGACCAATACATAAACGAGTATATGCACTTGTGTTCATTCTTGCAACCATTGTCTCTACCCGAGAACCAGTGAAAAACAGTTAAAGTTTTGGGCTAAGGAACTCATAATAGAAATTATAGTATCAGCATTCACAAGTATAACAATTAAAGGAGTTGACTACTCAGCCCGTAACAATTAAACCAGTTTAAAGATAGTTTATGACCAACCAAGTAAGCTTAACATTAGCTTATGACAATCAAGTAGTTTATAAACAGTTATACACAACCAAACAAGTTTAATATCAGTTTCTGACAACCAAGCAAGTTTATAAGTAGTTTATGACCAAGCATGTACCTCCCCCAAAGAGCAACTATAAAACATTTATAACTCAATTTAAGCAAGAAAAGGTGGGGTATGAACTCACCTCAACATAATAGCGCGAACAATAGAGATGCTAATAATACGCTCCGCCCAAACGGAAATCGATACGGCTCGGTCATGGTGTTGTGGTTTACTAATCGGCTAAATCTTAAAAATGTGCATTTGAGTTCTCAATGAATATTTACACCAACATGACCCGTTGATAAAATATTTAAGTTCCAAGTTATAATAGTTCGGTGATTGGTTAAATAAAACGAATAAATTGGACACACACCAAGCATGTAGTGTATTCCGTATACATTACGTAATACCAGACGATTATATAATTCTTACGTTGAATTATATAATAGAGATAACCATTTTACAAAATAAGTTAAAGCATATATTTATTTGTAGTTACAGTATAAAGATTGTGATAAAATAACTAGACAACATAGCTCGACACATTTTTAAGAAAATCCCCACTTGATTAATATTTGTCACTTTTAAGTAAAAAGTATATTTTTTCATCGGTTTATCATTTAATTTATCGGTTTACAAATATAATGGTATCTATTTATTTTATCGGCCCACAAATATAATAATATTTATTCGTTTTATCGGTTTATAATTATAATGGTAGTTAGTAGCAAAAATATAAAGTATAGAATTTTATAGAAATCTCGACATGACCTTTTCGTTTATATAGCATTTTCCATATTTACCAATTATCAATATTTTCCTTATTTTTCAAACAATCTACGTTACGAATTCACGTTTTAACATATATCCAAATAGACTATTTAATCACCATAATTAAATAGAAGTAAACATAACCTATGTGTTATAAATTAAGAGTCAAATGCCCTAAGTGGGCTATTTAAACGCGTAATTAATCGTATAATTCTTTTTGTAGTTCTCATTATATCAATAGCTTTCAACAAATTTATTTAACCATAAATATATATACCATCATTTTAATCCGATTTAATACTTAATAAATTTAGATATGTTATTAGCCAATCCTAAACCACAACAAACCATGAACTCAAATCATACCCAACACTCTAAACTCTTGCAAATCCCGCGTCCAAAGCACCCTTCGCGTTTTCTGTTATACCAAACATCCCACGTTGCTGTTAAACAACAAACCAAACGCCCCCTTGCTGCAGTTAAACATCGAACCAAACGCCCCTTGCTGCAGTGGAACAGAGAACTAAACGTTCCTTGCTGCAGTTAAACAGCAAACTCGTCCGTGTTGTGTTCCTTCCTGCCCGTACCAAACGCACCCTCAAGCTGAGCTGAACGCACCATCGTGGTGTTATCGAGAAAACCGAGATCCACCCTTGCGTTATAACCAAAAATAAACTCCTCTCGTGGTGTTTTTAACCCGAACCCGACGCACCCTTTTGGTGGTGTTTTCTACCCGAAATCAAACACCCCATTACGGATTTTTGTAGCAACAAAACAATCTGCTGATGACAATCGAACAAACACCCTTGTTGTGTGGCGACATGGTGGTTACTAGGCTGATGACAGTAGCCGACGGTGGTGGAGATTCGTCGTGTATCTGCGTCGCTAGTGGTGGTAAACACCACGTGGTGAGGGCGGTCGGCTAATGTGGTGGATATGACCACAACGATGGTGGATCTAAGGCACGAAGGTGGTGGACATGGTGGATCTGTGGTTATTTCGATGGTGGTGACATGATGTTCCTGGTGGTTCAACGGTGGTTGCTGTACGAGGTGATGATGAAGGTGGATTGGTGGCTGGTGGTTTTTCATGGCGACGACGATGGATCTGGTGGTTTTGTTGATGGCGGCTGTTGGTGTAGATGTCGCTACAACGACGGTGATTACAATAGGTGGTTTAGTTGATGGTGAAATGAGGATAGCTGTGATATATGGTGGTTGTGTGGCGTTCGTGTGGTGTAAAGGTGGCAGCGAGCGGTTGACTGAGAGGGTGGGCAGTGGACGGTGGTGGTATGGTGACGTGGTTAAAACCACGGTGGTGATGACAATATGAGGAGGCCGACGGCGGTTTCCGACGAAGGTGGGTGGCGGCTGCCAGAATGAGAAAGAACATGTGTGTGTTTTTGTTTAGGTTTAGGGTTTGAGAAATATGAGTGAAACCCTAATTTGAATATGTATATGTGCTAGTCAAAGTTTGCAAAAGCAAAAGGTTCCCGATAATGCAGGGATTGAGAATGAAAATTTTCTTATAACTTTTGTTAATACATGGCTCAGAGCTCGTTCGTCTTTTATAAAATTTGTTTCGTTTTCCTAAAATAGCACCATTGATTTTAGAATGATTTTTTTTCAATAATTTAGAGTATTTGTTCGATAAATTATTTCGAAATTGTTATATACATTTTTATTTAAAATAGTTACTATTTATCTGTTATCTCGAGTAGTTTGCGTTCAAAGAAAATATGATTCAATTTAAATGTTCTCGTTTCCAACGTACGTTATTAAAACTCAGATAAAAGTATCAGATAATTTAATAAATCTTTTTATCAATATTTATGAATAATTAAATATAAATTTAATCTGTATCGCGTCATTTCTTAGATTTCGCGCAGTCCTTTACAATATAAAAATAAACTACCGTTTTTGAATCAAATAACTTTGATATTTTTCGAAAACGAATTTTGATTAATAATAATATAATTTATTATTTTTTTTTAAAGTCTAGAAAATTCTCGGTTGTCACAGTACATCCGTGTTATTTGGAGTTCGTCCTCGAACTCAGTCATTGTTACCCAATTACAAGTGTAGAGAAAGGGATTTTGAGGTTCTACCCCAGTGTTATATCAAATATACTCAGATCTGCTCACAGATAATTTTGTCCGAACTTTGAAAATCGTGTTACCCACCAATAGTTACTTAGATACGCAATAGGTAGAAGTGGATTAAACCTAACCGGTTCCACATGTCAATCTGACAAATCGGTCGTTGTTCATAGAACGATAAAATTCGAAATGAAGAGTTTAGAAAAATCGTTAGTTCTTAAAAGTCTCTAAGGGTTCACCACCACCATCCCATTTCGCTCATGTCGATCAGTATATATTCAAAAAAAAAAGTTTCTCGTAACAATTCGCGAATCAATTGAAGCTTAAAGAATCACTCGTCAAAACGTCGAAATGATACGATAACAAGACGAAATACGATATATTCGTATGGACGAATCCTGAGTCAAAAGAAATACACCCCAAACTGGAATACTAAATCAATACCATAAATATATAGGGTCACCTCGGATATCCTTAAGTCCACTCATTTATAATCTCATATTTGCATACAGAAGCGTCCTAATCTATGCAAATATGTTATTATAAACTTATGGTTCGGTGATTTATGATTTCTTTATTCAAATGCAAAGGCGTCCCAATCCATTTCAATAAAGACTTCATAAATCATCCTACTTAAGTATCACCGACAAATACCCAATTCATAATCGTTAAAATCTCCAAACGATAATATCCAAAATAGCCAATTTAAAATCGTTACTCTCAAATCGGTATTATCCAAAATTACCAAAGCAAAGAGCATGAGTGTATAATAAATCGTCTTCCATAAGTAGACTTTTCGAAAGTACCGGATCGAATAACATAAGTGTCGATAGGCGATAAAGCAATCGTAGACGTATATCAAGTAAAGAAACTCACGGTTATAAGTAGGATAATTATATAGTACACCGTTCTAAATAAGCAATTATCCAATCACATAAATCCTTCCCATCCTCGAGGAAGCCTCATCAAACAATAAGCTGAGTAATAACTTATCATAACCCAGCCTCGAAACGCACTCACAAAGAATGCCCCGGGTTTTGTTATGAATTATTACACATCTCAACCTTTCGATGACTCACCTCGACTCTGAGCATACAACACATTCCATATTATTACGTAAGACTACGAGTCTTACCCACACCCGAGGTAATTCGTCAAAAATCATAGGCTGTGTAACGTCCCATACTTAATTTCATCTCGCACTCAATCAAACATGAGGCCCACTGAGGCATAGTTAAGTATTGTTACACCTCTCAACCTTTTTGAATGAATTAGCTCGAACCTGGGGATTACTCACGACCAATCGTCAACTAAAAATCACATAATGTCTCTAAGTTTTGTTATAAAAAGATACGCAGGACCATTGTGTAACTCACAATGCCCAATAAATGTTCTATCATTCATATATAAAAGCATATTATATGTCTAAGTGCACTAATCAAGCAATCGAACTCACATAAACAAGTAATAATAGGACAGGCAACAAAACAATAGCAAACATGCATTGCAAATATTTATATAGCAGCGGAACGAGTATGATGTGATGATATTACTACTAAATAAAACTGAGAGCCGGTTATAGTCTAGAGTTACTAATGAAACCTTGTTCTCTATAACCAAGGCTCTAATACCAATCTGTCACACCCCCAAATTCACCGCAGCGGAAGACTGGCTTTGGGAGGCTGTGACTTCATGAGTATTCAGGAGCTTGATCCGAGAACGACCTCTACATGCCAAGAACCACAAAGAAGACTCCAAATAATCCACATAGACAAGTACCTGAAATACATGCTTAAAACGTCAACATAAAGTTGGTGAGTTCATAAGTTTGTTTTAAAACGTTTATGAAAAATTAGAGTTTTATCGACCACTGCACCTTGCAGTAAATATAAGAGTTTAAAAATCACAGTTTCCTGTTAAACAGACTTTCTTTGACAATTTCAAAGTTTATTAATATTAACAAAGTTTATTGATAAAAATACAGTCTACTGATAAAAACAAAGTTTACTAATAAAAATAGAGTTTACTGATAAAAGCAGAGTTTGCTGATAGTAAATATAGCTTACTGATAACAACAGAGTTTTCTGGAAATAAATAAAGTTTTCTGATAAAACAGAGTTCACAGATAATAGTTAGCGTTCTCTGATAAAAACAAAGCTTACTGATAAATAATAGAGTTTTCTAATTGAATAGAATTGTTTAATGAACCACAAGATTTTCCAACCACTTAGTGACAATATAACAAATACAAAGTCACTAAATAAAATAAGGCATTTATTATTGTCTAAGCTCATGACACCGAAGCGTTAACAACACCGGTAGTATAATCATATAATGCAGCCCCTACGGATGCCTAACCCACGACATCCGTCCACAGACTCAAATGAAACTGTGCCCGCTTGTCCTCTATTGGACCAAGCCGGACAGGGGCGTCAACCCTGATAGATCTATCCATAACATTCGCGCTTTCGACCGGTCATCCGGTCCGAAATTAACGGTTCATGATCATGGGCCAAAGTAATTGGGTTAAAGCGGGACTTAGACCAATACATAAACGAGTATATGCACTTGTGTTCATTCTTGCAACCATTGTCTCTACCCGAGAACCAGTGAAAAACAGTTAAAGTTTTGGGCTAAGGAACTCATA
Organism: Glebionis coronaria; assembly: GCA_025667525.1. Classification (NCBI taxonomy): domain Eukaryota; kingdom Viridiplantae; phylum Streptophyta; class Magnoliopsida; order Asterales; family Asteraceae; genus Glebionis; species Glebionis coronaria. The sequence continues at coordinate 550,334 of JANFOE010000403.1, read as the reverse complement.
ATAGAAATTATAGTATCAGCATTCACAAGTATAACAATTAAAGGAGTTGACTACTCAGCCCGTAACAATTAAACCAGTTTAAAGATAGTTTATGACCAACCAAGTAAGCTTAACATCAGCTTATGACAATCAAGTAGTTTATAAACAGTTATAAACAACCAAACAAGTTTAATATCAGTTTCTGACAACCAAGCAAGTTTATAAGTAGTTTATGACCAAGCATGTACCTCCCCCAAAGAGCAACTATAAAACATTTATAACTCAATTTAAGCAAGAAAAGGTGGGGTATGAACTCACCTCAACATAATAGTGCGAACAATAGAGATGCTAATAATACGCTCCGCCCAAACGGAAATCGATACGACTCGGTCATAGTGTTGTGGTTTACTAATCGGCTAAATCTTAAAAATGTGCATTTGAGTTCTCAATGAATATTTACACCAACATGACCCGTTGATAAAATATTTAAGTTCCAAGTTATAATAGTTCGGTGGTTGGTTAAATAAAATGAATAAATTGGACACACACCAAGCATGTAGTGTATTCCGTATGCATTACGTAATACCAGACGATTATATAATTCTTACGTTGAATTATATAATAGAGACAACCATTTTACAAAATAAGTTAAAGCATATATTTATTTGTAGTTACAGTATAAAGATTGTGATAAAATAACTAGACAACATAGCTCGACACATTTTTAAGAAAATCCCCACTTGATTAATATTTGTCACTTTTAAGTAAAAAGTATATTTTTTCATCGGTTTATCATTTAATTTATCGGTTTACAAATATAATGGTATCTATTTAATTTATCGGCCCACAAATATAATAATATTTATTCGTTTTATCGGTTTATAATTATAATGGTAGTTTGTAGCAAAAATATAAAGTATAGAATTTTATAGAAATCTCGACATGACCTTTTCGTTTATATAGCATTTTCCATATTTACCAATTATCAATATTTTAACTTATTTTTCAAACAATCTACGTTACGAATTCACGTTTTAACATATATCCAAATAGACTATTTAATCACCATAATTAAATAGAAGTAAACATAACCTATGTGTTATAAATTAAGAGTCAAATGCCCTAAGTGGGCTATTTAAACGCGTAATTAATCGTATAATTCTTTTTGTAGTTCTCATTATATCAATAGCTTTCAACAAATTTATTTAACCATAAATATATATACCACCATTTTAATCCGCTTTAATACTTAATAAATTTTGATATGTTATTAGCCAATCCTAAACCACAACGAACCATGAACTCAAATCGTACCCAACACTCTAAACTCTTGCAAATCCCGCGTCCAAAGCACCCTTCGCGTTTTCTGTTATACCAAACATCCCACGTTGCTGTTAAACAACAAACCAAACGCCCCCTTGCTGCAGTTAAACATCGAACCAAACGCCCCTTGATGCATTGGAACAAAGAACTAAACGTTCCTTGCTGCAGTTAAACAGCAAACTCGTCTGTGTTGTGTTCCTTCCTGCCCGTACCAAACGCACCCTCAAGCTGAGCTGAACGCACCATCGTGGTGTTATCGAGAAAACCGAGATCCACCCTTGCGCTATAACCAAAAATAAACTCCTCTCGTGGTGTTTTTAACCCGAACCTGACGCACCCTTTTGGTGATGTTTTCTGCCCGAAATCAAACACCCCATTACGGATTTTTGTAGCAACAAAACAACCTGCTGATGATAATCGAACAAACACCCTTGTTGTGTGGCGACATGGTGGTTACTAGGCTGATGACAGCAGCCGACGCTGGTGGAGATTCGTCGTGTATCTGCGTCGCTAGTGGTGGTAAACACCACGTGGTGAGGGCGGTCGGCTAATGCGGTTGATATGACCACAACGATGGTGGATCTAAGGCACGAAGGTGGTGGACATGGTTGATCTGTGGTTATTTCGATGGTGGTGACGTGATGTTCCCGGTGGTTCAACGGTGGTTGCTGTACGAGGTGATGATGAAGGTGGATTGGTGGCTGGTGGTTTTTCATGGCGACGACGATGGATCTGGTGATTTTGTTGATGGCGGTTGTTGGTGTAGATGTCTCTACAATGACGGTGATTACAATAGGTGGTTTAGTTGATGGTGAAATGAGGATAGCTGTGATATATGGTGGTTGTGTGGCGTTCGTGTGGTGTAAAGGTGGCAGCGAGCGGTTGACTGAGAGGGTGGGCAGTGGACGGTGGTGGTATGGTGACGTGGTTAAAACCACGGTGGTGATGATAATATGAGGAGGCCGACGGCGGTTTCCGACGAAGGTGGGTGGCGGCTGCCAGAATGAGAAAGAACATGTGTGTGTTTTTGTTTAGGTTTAGGGTTTGAGAAATATGAGTGAAACCCTAATTTGAATATGTATATGTGCTAGTCAAAGTTTGCAAAAGCAAAAGGTTCCCGATAATGCAGGGACTGAGAATGAAAATTTTCATATAACTTTTGTTAATACATGGCTCAGAGCTCGTTCGTCTTTTATAAAATTTGTTTCGTTTTCCTAAAATAGCACCATTGATTTTAGAATGATTTTTTTTTTCAATAATTTAGAGTATTTGTTCGATAAATTATTTCGAAATTGTTATATACATTTTTATTTAAAATAGTTACTATTTATCGGTTATCTCGAGTAGTTTGCGTTCAAAGAAAATATGATTCAATTTAAATGTTCTCGTTTCCAACGTACGTTATTAAAACTCAGATAAAAGTATCAGATATTTTAATAAATCTTTTTATCAATATTTATGAATAATTAAATATAAATTTAATCTGTATCGCGTCATTTCTTAGATTTCGCGCAGTCCTTTACAATATGAAAATAAACTACCGTTTTTGAATCAAATAACTTTGATATTTTTCGAAAACGAATTTTGATTAATAATAATATAATTTATTATTTTTTTTAAAGTCTAGAAAATTCTCGGTTGTCACACTTATTACCAAGACTTTTATACGCCCCCTAACGGAAGGGCCTTATTATCATAGGTTTACCTCCATCTTTTATTCAACTCCGCCATGGAGCTTTTATTATGACTTCGGTCTTGCCTTGCCTTTTATTATCCGCCTCATCGGTGGTTTTATTAGCCAAAGACGTATATCCTCACGCTAAAGCGAATTTTGGATCTTTAAAGCTTCAAAGATTAAGGCTTGATTCACTTTCAATTTGGGCATAGATTTTTCGGCCTTGTGAGCTTCAAATTTTTGCTTAATTTAGGTGAGCACTTGAAATCTTATTATTAGGTGAAGCTTTCGATTATTCGGGTGCCAATACTTCAAAACCGTGACGCTGGCGATACCTTAATGCTTTCCCAATTTAATTACATGGAAGCTACTAAAACAAATTAGAAACCAACAATAGTGACTAAACCGCTAAATCAATATTTATTAACAATTTATTATACAAAAGCGTGGGGAGAATAAGCTAATAATTACTACACATGAGATCGTGACGATTACGAGACTTATAAATAACTCTATCATTTCTCGTCCTCATTTAAGAGACTTAGCCTAAAAAGTTAAGGAATCGAAGCTAAGTGCTCAACACGCACGGTCGAGTCAAAAATTACTCTTATTCTCACCATCGGAAAACCTACATCGTGTCTTAAACACTTATGAAAAACTAGAAAAATTTTAAAATTTGGCCATTTTTAGCCTTATTTGCAACAAAACGATAACAAAAAGATGAAAATTGGATTGCGTGTTGACGTAAGCAAGGTGAAGTATCTACTCACCCCCATACTAAAACTAAACATTGTCCTCAATGTTTCGAGTCTAGGGGTGTAAACACCCCCATACTAGAGACGAAGTCGAATGCTTAATCTCGAGCATGGAAAGGGTAAAACGAATAACCTAAAAGCCGTTTATGAATTATGCTAATAAGATAAACGTTAGAACATAAAAGGATATCATCGGATATCGTAATCTCCAAAGGCAACGATCGAAGCTCGAGTGATCCGTAAAACGAACACGAGAGGCTTCAATGATGACGATGAACCTAATAAATCACAATCACAAACAACCACGGAACAAAGGTTGGAAGAGCACAAGTCCCCTCACATTCGACTCGAATCCCCATAAATGTGATCATTTAGGGATAATCATGGGATGGTCAACAAACGTGGGTCTTACATGTAAACAAGGCCCAAAGAAACCGATAATAAAGGCAAAGCCTTTATACCGGGGTCAAAGATCGTATCCTCACTTTTGGTGGAAAATGATAAAGGCAAAGCCAGAGGATACGTTTTGTAAGGAATAAAACTCCTTACAACGTACTCGAAGTACGTATAGTCATGAGAACCGAGAGGGTGGGTAGGATTACTTTGAGACGAAGGCAAATTTGAAAGAGAATCAATAAAAATAGGGGTCTCAAGGTCTCCTCCCGGTTCAAAGGCAAAAGCCTCATTGAAATCCTCATTCTCATCGGGAGGCGGTCCATCGGTGAACCCCTCGAGAATGGAAACATCACAAGTCAAAAGAGAAGGCTCGTCCAAATGAGACTTAGGGAGGGTGACTAGCAAATCCGGCTCATCGAGTTTAGAATCCTTAGAATCCTCACTCTCGATGTCCTCGAACGTCTCATCAAAGATAGGATTTACGTCACCAAAAACGAACTCGTCATCAAATTCAAAAAGGGAATTCGAGTAGATTTTAAATTCGTCGATACGAACTTCCTCATCGAGTAGTGACTCGTCATCACTAGTGGAAAAATCATCATCGAAAAGCGGGTTCGAAAAAGTCAATGATTCTCTACCCGAAGTGTCGTTGGGAGAGACATCATCACATGAAATCGTATCATACTCACTATCGTAATTTGCCTCGTTAGAATCTTCGTGGAAAAATTCATCGAGAGCAAAATCACTTAACTCCTCATCGAAGACAACCGTAGGCTCACTTTGGATTGGAATAGGGATCTCAACACTAGGGTTAGTGCTAAGATTCTTCTCCCCCATACTTACAGAGGCATCGGGTTCCGTAGGGAGCATGAGAGAAATGGTTTCACAAGACGAGTTGAGATTAAAAATGTCGCAATCGTCGTCGTCATCATAAATAGGAGGCGTGAGATCACATCTAGCTAGATGCTCCTGTCTTTCTAGTTCTTCTTTCTTATGACGAATATCGATGCTTAAGCCGTTGTAATCTTGTAAAAGCTGTTTAGTTCTAATCTCACACTCTCTTTTAAACTCGTCACTTATTTCTTCTTTACGATATCTCCTAATGCCTTCATTAGTTATATCGTTTATTTCCTGATTGATTCGTCGTTTCTCCTTTTCCATATCTTTGATGCTTTCTTCGATCACTTCGACGATGGAAAGTTCCTTTTTCTCCTTAATTTGTTGAAAAAGCAATTTAATTTCTTCAAATCCCTTGTCGACGCGACTTGCACCGAGATCATCATCGAAAAAATTTTGTGGAGGTGATTGGTCAAAACGGGAGAATTGATTGTCGAAAGACGTATTGTAGTTCATCGGTTGACAATCATACCCATAATGAGGTGCGTTTCCACAAGACTCACATGAATACGACGATGGATATAGCGATGATTGGTCAAAGAAACTAGGATTCGGTTTGGGGTCATTATAACTCGTACAACAAAATCCAAAGTCGTGCTCCAAACCGCAAAAATCACACGAATAAGACGAAGGCGGTTGTGGAGTTTGGTCATAGGATTGAAATCCGTAACCATGGTCGTTTTGAGGAGAGTTGTATATATACCCCTCCCTTCCTCCATAAATCTCGCAATTGAAGCAATTACCACCGTCGGGCGGACCTCCACAATATGGACAAGAGTAATATCCATCGTTGGACATGACGAAACGAGAATGGTGTTACGAGAATTAAACACTAGAGGGTTAGAAAAAGAATTAATTGATAAGGGGTAAGAAGAATATTTTTCATTTTTGATTGTTTTAAAATTTTTTTGGATTTTTGGTGTATTACGTAGACAAAAATCTACAAATCTCTCCTCGAATCGATTTCTCGATTAAAGGAGCCTCAAAGAATGAAAACGATCACGTGGAGTGAACGCTTTCGATGACTTTAGAACGTTGGTGGAACACCAAAACGTTCAAGAGGGTTTAATCTTGAAAACAAGCAAATATATATGATACGTAGATAATACTTGGGCGGCAAACCCTCGATTGACCCTCTGTCTCAAAACACGCACAAGCAAGTGGGGGAAACGAGGCGGCGCTAAGCCCTTAAGAGCCTTTTTCCCTTAGGTCGTGAAATACAACCGCCTTATACCCACCTTATAGTTTGTGTTAATTGAAATTAAGCCTCACGAAAGTATTTATCTATTTTGCCTTTAAACTTTTGCTTTAGATTCGAATACAATGATCGAGTGATGAAATCCCGAATCAAGGTTGCGTTTTCACGCTTTTGGAGTACTTGTATATTTATTGTTCTACGTAGTACAATATATTAATATATTTACAAAGAAAAACGAAAACGATAATGGGATATCTACAATATAGTAAAATGATTGGTTTGTGTTTAATTTAGGAAAATTAAACACGATTTATTTGGATACTATAATATATTAAGGAAAAATAACAAAAATGAGTATGTACGTTTATGTACGCTTTCCAAAAATGAAAAGCAAAAACGCACTACTCACACAAACACGATACTAATAATGGCAACACTAAACACCTCTCCGGCAGCGACGCCAATTGATAGTTGTGTTTTTGTCACTTGTTTTAGGAAAAACAAATAACCATGGTAAGTATTAATCGACACGATTTAGGAAAACCGTGAAGACGAATAAATTCCAAGTTCGTTCTCGAAGGAGGTGTGTGGATTAATGTGCCAATATATAAAATCAAGTTTGGATTAGTGACGTTTTAGGTTTAGAAGAGAAAAAGTAAAGACGAGCTACGACTATGATTACACTACGACGTTGACGTAAAACGATGACGTAATTACGTAAAACGTGACGAAATTTAAAAATTAAACCTAAATATTAATTAAAAGATTAAACTAAGTCTAAAATAATATAAATAAGGATAAAAATCCAACAAATATATTTTAAAACTTTTTATTAATTAAATATTCAATTTTTAATGCTAATTAAAGCCCTAAAATTAAATATAATTAACAAAAAGTCCAAAATATTATTTTACTGAACAAATAACTCACTTATATTATTTAAAGACTAAAAAGTATTTTTCCTAAATTTTTAAAACTATTTTTCTATTTTTAAAAGGCTAAAAACACTTTTTAAACTAAAATAATCATAAAAATAATAAAATAATGCTAAAAATAAATATTATTTTTCTAAAAAACTTTTTTTATCTAAATTAACAAGGGAAAAATGAAAAAGTTAAAAAAAACTAAAAAAAATGACTAAAAACGAAAGTACCCCAAAGTACTCCAGGGTGGAGTACTTTAGTGTTGTCCAAGATCCTACCAGACAACAGGCTTGTCCAACATCAGTGTTGTCCGATATCGGACAACACTAAAAAAAATAAAAAATCTGCAGCGTTCTCGGACAACAAAGAAAAAGTTGCTGTATGGTTTTTAGGCTCGATTTTGTTTGATTTGGGCTCGTTTTCGCTTGTTTTTCAATGTTTTTGGGCACAAACGACACCCCTACAACCAGTTGGTTGTAGGGAGTCAACACAAACTCAAAAACAACACTAAGCAAACACAAAATCCACACCAAATGACAAAAATTCAGCAACTTGGAGCGAAAATAAGGGGCAGTGAGTTCTTAATAGCAATACCGTGACTATATTAAGCTACTTCTAACCCACCAAAAGCTTACAATAAATAGATACTAGTAAACGCACACCTAGACTATCCTAAAAACTAAGTGGATACAATTTTTTAGGCCACAAAAATGCAAAAATAAAGACCCAAAGTCTGCTGATATGTGTTCATTGGCAGAAAGAGGCAATTGCTGATATTTTTGACACTGTGGTGACTTTTGAGTCACCAAAAATTGAAATCAAACTCAACAAAACTTCACCAAACCTTAAACTAACCTACTCCCTAAGAATTATTGAAGTTCAAAGCTCCAAACAACTAAAGAAAACTAAAAATGGCCTACTGTTCAATCATAGAGCCAATATGCTGGTCTATTTAGCAATGCTATGAACTTGCGCCTACCAAATCTTGCATTTAACTTAAACAAACTACACTTTTTATGTGTCACAATCCTAAAACCTGACCTAAGGCAACCGTACACCAAGATTCGAACTCTAAAAACTCAAAAACAAGCAATGAAGCCTACTATTTTTAGGCAGAATCATGTTTAGTGCATGACAAGGACTTTTAAGCCAATTTCTATATTTATTATAAGCTACTTAGGAATATCTAAACTTCAAAGTAATGAAAAACAGAAAACACCTTATCCTAGAACTACTTAAGCTCTAAATCCAAGCACTTGAATCCTTCAAACAAAGGATGTACACCTGCTGGTGCATACGACTCAGGAATGGGCAGCAAGTGAACTTAACTATGAGCAGTAAGTCAAAACTAGTTACACATAATACTCAAACAACTTAAAATGAACGTAAATCAAGCCTAAGGGATATTGACCTCCACAGTCCACTGATAATAGTACAAAACAAAGAGTTATAACAGTAGAAAACAAACCGCGAGAAAAATCTAACCCCTATAGTTCTTTCTTGACAGAATTTTAAGTATCACGCCAACTTTTACTTCTAAGTTCTATCGACAGAAATAAACCTATTTTTAGACTAAAATAAACCAAAGGAAGTTGCTCAAGTGCTTAACAAGCTTACTCCTATGTCACTTTAGGAGTGAACCCGATACCCCCAAACACCCCTTATAGTATCTGTTAACAAAATAAAACAAAAAAAAGATGGAAATCTACCTAAAACCTAAACTCTCATATGCAAATACTAAGCTATCATCAAAATGAACACAATCAAACCAAGATAATCACAAAAACAGTAACCAAGGGCAAAGCACAACTTATACACGATTATATAAAGTTCCCAAGGGAAGATGCGGAAAATAGCTAGAGGGTTCAAGCCTTAACCTGGGCTGATGCCTTCTCGTAGCTATTCCACAGCTCGATGAGACTCAACAAAGAAGTGTGTAGAGGGGCTTCATTGGAGTTCTACAATAGAACCAAAGCCAACGAAATGTCTTCGAAGTAAAATCAGCAAGGAAAGTGGATGATATTCGCTACCCTGCACAAACACCACAAAGTAAACTACAAGCTATAAAGCTTATGCATAAGCTGGTTGTCGGTCAGCTTATGCAAAGGCTTATGAGCAGTGAATGATCAAACAAAAATAAGAAAAACAATGTATCCCAAAACGTACAAATCAACAAATAACCAATTCTTTGCAAACAAACTTGAAAGATTTTAAACTAAGTTATGCAAAACATAAAGTATGGAACACAGAATTCTTGCAATGATCTTTAAACATTACTCTAAATATTCATTACTTTAAAAATATATTACAAGAAAACTGGAACAAGTTTATATGGGTACAAACCACCCATATATATATTACCTAGAAGAAAATTCTAGAAAAACTAATTACAAGAAACTCTAACACAATAAAAATCCGAAAATGCCCCTTTGTTTGAATTTCTTGAAAATGGTCAATGGAGACATGTGATGATCCAGCTAGTATGGATTGATCTTGGCCCCTCATTGTGACTTTGGGAGGAAGGAAAGTGTCTGGAATCGTTGATCTTCTGTCATCTTTTTGGAGTCTTGCCAATTCATCATCTGAGTGGGTCAGGGGAAGTACAGGGTGAACACATGGGTAAAGGGGGGACCATTTTGATGGTAGGGGTTTGATAAACACACCCTCAATCAAGTTTCTGGAGAAAATCATGGCTAATTATCAAGTAATGAGGATGGGGAAATTAGGGTTTATGGGAGGATAATGGATGGTTTGATCGTGGGTAATGAGTACAGGAACTGTAAAGCACCCTTTTTATTATTAATTAATTGTTTTTCAAGAACTAATTAATAAATAAAAAAAGCTGGAGGTTTGATAGGTTGTGGGTTGGATCCGGTTTTCTAGTGGGTTTGGGCTAGTGTAGGTTAAAGTGGGTATACAAATGGGTTTGGGTTTAAATTCTGGGAAAATTGACCCCTCTTCTATGTAAACTTTGGCATTTCAAGTTATCAGCAACTAAACGTCATTCCCCTTTGTAAAAACTTTGGAAAAATTGTCATTTGTGGCACAAATAAGTTTTTAACTTTGAACAAGGACCATTATTGCACATTTTGCATTTTCCAAGGGCTATTAATGTCAATTCTTGAAATATTAGGGACCCTCATGTAATATTTGAGTTTTACAAGGGTATAATATGACAAGTATTTAAAGGATGAGGGACCATTCTTGACAAATATTCAAACTTCAAGGATTTCTTTGGAAAATCAATGCTCGGGTCCGTTCTTTGTGCGGCTTCCTTTCCCGTGTTCGTTTTTGCTTGATTCTTTTAATCTTTTGGTGAATTCACGATATCCGTACCTAAAATACACAATGAACAAACACAAGCACATTTTTGGGTATTTTGATGATATTTTTAGCATTTTAAGCCCGATTTGGACGATGAGACTATGTATAAATACAGTCTCATCACAACTCAATACGAGGAATGAGAGAGAAGCTCTCATGTGACTTTGAAGAGAAAAGGATTATCCTCTTCGAGTTTCAATATGAAATATCCACAAGAAAGTACAATATACGTATGTACTACTTGGGTGCAAGACCCCCAATGAAGCCTTCCTTCTTAGAATACTCACTAGTGAACAGGGGGTTAGGTGCCGCGAAGCACTTAAGTACCTATTGACCCTTAGATGAGATTTTATAGCACATCGCCTTTCTATTCACTATGTAGTTTGTATTCTTCGTATTATTGCTTATTGAAAGTATGTATCTATTCTTGCTTTATTGAGTTTGATCGATACGCGTGTCAAGGACCCGAACGCCCCTCAACACGGTGTATTGCCTTGGCAATACTTATAGAGAATATGTGTATTGGTTGTTCTTATACGTATACGTATTTACTTATAATAATATATAGAAAATATTTTTGTATTTATGGGGTTTTTAGAGAAAATACTATATGTACATAAAAACCAAGGGAATCCAATAATATATATTTTTGGGTGCAATCTCTTAGGAAAAAGATTGCTTTTTGGATTTTTTAATTTGTTTCGTCAATTCTTTAGGAAAAGAATTATTTTTGTTTTTTTAGTTTTTATATTTTTATATTTTTTTTTTATTGTTTTTTATTTATGATACGTAAAAATAGCGTTCACTAGGTGAACGGATCCCAAAAGCCAATGAAAACCGTCAATCGATAGTCTCTCGTAAAGTCAAAGAACCGGCAACGGCGCCATTTGAAATTGTGTATATTGAAGTTCCTTTTCTCGATTCTTAACTGTTAGAAATACGTTTTTACGTATTTATGAAGGATCGGTCGCTCCAACGATAATTATGTAATGGGCTCGTGATCTATTTAATTAGTGTATAGTCCATATAGCCCACATGTAGGGTGGGCTATATATATCCCCTCCTAGCATGTTAGGAGGGGTTGTTGATTGTCATTTGTCACTTAATCATTTCCATATTTATTTTCTCTCTCTAGTTTTCCCCTTTTCTCTCCTTTCTCTCTCTAATCCCTCATCTCCTTCCTTCATCTCTTTATGTTTATCATCTAAATCAACCATCCAAATCCATCAAATCCATCATGTAGAATAGGCCAATGATCTCGTAGACCTTCAATTGGTATCAGAGCCAAGGTTTGATTGGTTTATTCTTACTTTTATTTCTTTTTGATTTTGGTGGGTTTTGATTTAATCATGCTTTTATATTAAAAAGTTTGTATTTTTTATATATAAAGTTTGTGTTTTTATGTTTTAGATCATTAAAAAGTTTGTATTTTTTTTTATAAAAGGTTTGTGTTTTTATGTGATAAATCATATCAAATCTTCAAATTTACTTACTTTTTAGATAAAAAATCACAAATTTTTATATAAAAATCAAAAATTTCTTTATCAAATCTTAAAAAGTTTGTGTTTTTATAAAAAGTTGGTGTTTTTTATAAAAGTTTGTGTTTTTCTCTTTTTTAATTTTGTATTTTTTTTTATTAAATCCTTTCTATTTTGTTTGCTTTTTTGTTTGAATCTCTTAAATTGAACTTTTAATTTTGTTTTTTTATTTTTTAATCAATTTTACCACTTTAATTTTTTTTATTTTTTTTCATTTATTGATTTTAGTCTATCAATTATCAGTTATTTCGTTATATCAGTTTTTAATCAGTTTTTTTTTTCATTTTATAAGCAGTTTTTATAGTTGTCTTTATTTTTTTTTATAATCAGTATTTTTCTTTATTTTTTTATCTATTGGGTTTCGAGTTTTTGTCCAATACCAGTCCTTCAGTCCATCGTTATCAAGGTTTTTGGGTCTCGAGTTTCAGTCAGTCAGTCAGTTTTTGTCCAGTTCCGGGCGAACTGAAAAGTTCTGAATCGAAAAGTTCCGAACCGAACACTAACAAACCCAAAAGTTCCGAATCAAATACAAAAGTTCCGAATCAAACTCAAAGTTCCGAATCAAACTCAAAGTTCCGAATCAATTTTTGAAAAACTTCCGAATCAATTTTTGAAAAACTTCCGAATCAATTTTTGAAAAACTTCCGAATCAATTTTTGAAAAACTTCCGAATCAATTTTTGAAAAACTTCCGAATCAATTTTTGAAAAACTTCCGAATCAATTTTTGAAAAACTTCCGAATCAATTTTTTGAAAAACTTCCGAATCAATTTTTGAAAAACTTCCGAATCAATTGTTGAAAAACTTCCGAATCAATTTTTGAAAAACTTCCGATTCGGAACTCTTCTGAACGAAGAATTCTTCCGAACGAAGCAACCATTTCAAACATAACAGTCTAATTTTCGTCTCAACAACTCACAGACTCACCAAACCAGAAAACTCAACAAAACCCACTCGACACAGACACTCACACCAACACTCACCCTCGTCTGATTCGAACCCCACACACTCACCCTAACACTCACAAAGACTCGACTCTCACCATCCAGACTCACACACTCCAACGCATCGAACTTTCAGACGGACACCCTCACCAGACTCGGACACCAATCCAACCCCCAAACCAAAAACAACAAGACCCTCGACTCACTCCCCTCCCAAACCCTCACTCTTGACACACATTCAACACCCTCACTCTCGGACCCTCTCGACACACCATCCTCTCACCCTTAAATCAAAACCAAGCCTCTCGACACCCCTCACACTCTCCCTCGACACAAACATACACACCTCTCGACTCTTCTTTCCCACACAAATCCACACAAACCCACACAAACAAGACTCGCTAGTTTTGAAATCAACACACCTTTACCTACAACACTCATCACTATTCTCGAACCACCCACACCAACAACAATCTCAACACTCAACCCCTCCAACACTCACACCAACACAGACCTCACACCAACACAGACACTCACACCAACACTCAACCCCAGACCTCACAAGAATGACACTACAGAAGAGAGAGGGACTCAACAGATCAAGAAAATAAAAACCTTACCCGAGACCAATTTTTAATTGATCTTGAAGCCGTTTTTTTTTCTTCATCTTGATTTTTCATTCAATTGGCAGATAAAGGGGGCGGAGTAAAACATATATATTAGATTTGATGGCTGTGAGAGATTAGAGTAGAAGAAGAGGCCATTGATGGTTTTCAGATAAGAAATAGGTATACTGATTTGGAGAAGTCAAAGAGACAAGGGGACGGAGGATACAAGAGTTTTCTTTGGGAGAGAGAGATTAGATCGAGAGAGAGATTAGGTCGATGTTTCTGTGTGTGAGGAGAGAGAGAGACACAAGCGTTTTGAATAAGATTTGTGAGACGGATATAACTAGGTGAGACGGAGTTTTCAAGATTTGTGAGAAGTGTGCTTAAGCTTTAAATAAGGGGCGGTCAAAACAAAGTTTTTTTTTGGGTCTATCTTATTCTCTTTCCTAGACACGTGTTTAGTGGACACGTTTTTCTCTCCTTTATTTTTTTTGAGTCAATCTTTTGCTATTTGTTTTTTTTTTCTTTTTTAAGTAAAGACGTTGATATTTTGTTATTTTTGTATTTTATTCTACTTTCAAATATCAGTTATTTTTTTATTATTATTATTTTTCTATTTTTAGTTAAAAAATTTAAATTGTTTAAAATTATATAGTTTTGAGTCATTTTTAAAGTTAAGTTAATTTTATATATTTTTTTGTCACTTGTTTTATGACAAAACGTGTTGAGGCGGGTATTCTTAAAAGTATTAACGTGAAAAATAGTTGACGGGATAAAAGTTTTTTTTTTTTTTTTTGAGCCAAATCGAATTTCCTCGATTTTCAATGGACTCGTTAAATTCGACACTTAAAGAGGGAGACTTGCATCGAATGCAAGACAAAGCTCGAGAAAGTGGTATAAATTCATTTCAAATGCTCCAGTCTCATCTTGTCACTCTTTCGGGGATTCAAGGAGGGAGCGAATTTGTGACAATCTTTGGACAAGATCGTCATATATTCATCGACTCAATTTTTACCACTTTGACCCAACTCGCCGAGCAACTCAACCATGGAAACTTTAATCACTCTGCATCGGCACTTGCCTATAAGGATCTTGTGACACAACTCACGCCTTTCCTCCAATTCAATATCATTAAGCCTGAAAGTTCTGTGATTTGCCAATCATTTCTTCGAGATACACATACCGAGCTTCGCGTTTTCCGTGATACAATATTGAAACTCATGACATCGGTCTCGTCTTCGATTTATCAACAATCACAACTTCAGCAAACGTATGATAATGGAGTGCAAGAATCAATGCCGCAGATGCAAGAGGAGAATGGTCATACGGTTGACAACTTGGAGCCTAACGATGGCAAGAGCACGGATTCAGAAGGACAACATGATATCAGTGGCACGTCGGGGAATGTTCACGAGATTTCTCTTGATGACACCTTACCCATTTATGACGAAGAGCCTGCAAACATGGTACAATGTGATGATGGTTATGATGTATATGCTGATGACATGCCGCATATTGATCATTCTGAACCTAATTATGACAAACATGGGATGGACAAGAGTGATAGAAATACCACTTATGATTCATCCGATGTGAGTCATAATGGGGGAGAAAGTGTTCAAAATGCTATTGTACATCATTATAATTGTATTATAACTGCTTCATTGACTGCTTCTGATTCCAAGATTAGAGAGCTCGAAACGCTTGTAGCTCAACAATCAAAAGACCTTGAGGATGCCAAACTTGAATTTTCTAAGAAAACGGACAAATTTGAAACATACTTTGAAAAACTTGAAAAGTCAAACGTTGTTCTTGAAAGAAAATTGGATAAAAAAGTTTTAGATTCTAAAGCTGAAAAGGATAATCTTTTGAAACAAATTCAGTTACTAGAGTCTAAATTGGCATCCCAAGATAGAGTGCTCAAAGAGAATGAGACTTTAAAAGCCCAAGTACAGGAAAAGGTTTTTGCTATAGCTGCGTTGAAAAACGAGTTAAGGAAAACTAGAGGACCTAGTGTGGACACTAAGCTTGAAAAACCATCAATCTTGGGGAAACCGCCTACAAATTAGTTTGTCAGACAACCGATTGTCAGACAACCTACTGCATTTAGATCCGAGCGACCACTATCCTCGAGACCGCGGTTTGCCTCCCAAGTTGATTTGGGTCATATTTCTAGAACAGTCACTCCACCAACTAGGCCTAATGTGACTAAATCAGTTTTAGCAAGACCTCATCACATGATTGCCCCTAGTTTCTCTAAGAATAGTTCAATGAACACGTCTAGAACTAGTTCAACTGATGTGCGCCATGATTTTGGTCAAAGGGAAGCTATTCAAAAGACACATGTAAGAGATAGCAATGTCCAACCTAGTCAGATGCCTTCTAGATTACCCAACACTGCTAACCGTAGCATGTCATCTCCTAGGAGCATCGATCAATCATCTAGGAATTATTCAGACATTAAATATGCTACTTGTAAAACATGTAGAAAATGTGTCTTTACGGCAAATCATGATGCTTGTATCAAAAAATTGCTTAATGAGGTGAACTCCTGTGCTAGACTTAAATCCCAGTGGGTCGCTAAAATCAAACCCTTTGGTAAAATGTGGCGCCCCACTGGTAGAACTTTCACTCTTGTAGGAAACGAGTGCCCTTTAACTAGGATAGTCTCCGATTCTACTAAGTCTACTAGGGAGGAAACTGATAAAGATGATACTTCACTTAAGCCTGAACTTAAGATTTTCTATAAAAGGAAACGTTTGCCAACTAAGACAAGTGAATCATCCCCTCAGGCCACCTCTGACACAAGAAAAGAAAACCGTGAACCCCCACGTGCTTCTAAAATAGATATCTCTAACCCATGCAAAAGTATACAAACTCCTAATGAGAATGCAGGTACCAAAGTTGATGTTCCAAAAGAACGAAGCGGTCCAATCATTGTATACCGTTCAACTAAGGACACTCTCAGAGTTTGGTTGCTGAAGAAGCAGATATCAGAGAAACTATTATCTCAGGGGATTCATGGTTAAAGCTTACAAGGACTTACAGTCACATAACAGACTGTAACTCGATCTCCAAAGACAGGAAAGTTCATCCCGATGATGACTTATCCTAAAAACGAGAAATTCAATTTTCTTGGGCATGAGCTTATATCAAAAACATTCCAAGTTTTTAAGCTCATGCACTATGGCTCCTCGTTAAATGACAGACGACGACCCGGACTTCAGAGACAGGGAAGTTTATCTACGCAACGATAACTTACCCTCTTAACAAGAAATTAATTTTTCTTGGACACGAGCTTACCCTAAAACCATTCAAAGGTTTTAAGCTCGTGTATATGGTTTATCATTAAATATCAGATGGTAACCCGTGCATCAAAGAAAGGAAAGTTTATCGCCGATGATAAACTTATCCTAACAACGAGAAATTAAGTTTTCTCGGGCATGAGCTAAAATTAAAAACATTCAAGGTTTTTTAAGCTCATGCACAATGACTTACAGTTAAATGTCAGACTGTAACTCGAACTTAAAATAAAGGAAAGATTATCTTATATGATAACTTATCCTCTTAACGAGAAATTCACCTTTCTCGGTCATGAGCTTGTATTAAAAAATTCGAAGTTTTAAGCTCAGAAAGGAAAGTGTATCTTTTAAATAAGAGAACTTTTCCTCGTAACGAGAAATTAACCTTTCTCGGTCATGAGCTTTCCGTTAAAACAGTCAAAGTTTTCAAGCTCATGAACACGACTTCTAAGTAAATGTCAGCTTAGGACTCGTTCTTCAGATAAAAGGAAAGTTTATCGCCGATGATAAACTTATCCTTAACAACGAGAAGTTTACAACTTCTCGGACTTGAGCTTCCTAAGATATTCCAAATCTTAAGCTCAAGTAATTGGTTTTCAAAACTTTGAACACAATTTTTCAAGAATTTCTCAAAAGGTTTTTCTAAATCTTTCAAAATTATGTGTTCAAAAATGTTTTGATAAAAAGAGCATGTCTTCTGGAATCGATAATATTTACGAACCTAGAAATGTCATTCAATAATGACACGGGGTTGTAAATAAAGTTCGAGCAGAAGTTCAAACTTTTAAAACATGCTCAAAATGGTTTGCTATTATTTCAGATAGCAACCCGCTTTTCATAATCAAGTCAAGCATTTCACCGGAAAGCTTTGACTCAACAACGGGAATTAATTTTCTCAGGGACGTGACGAGGTGACCAACATTCGTGAACAAGAACCATGTGAATCTTTCATATGATGTTCTCCATCATTCAGGTCCTACCTCGTAAATTGTTAATCTTGTGAATTCATTATTATATATGATCTTTGCACGTAATAAATACCTTACACTTGTGTTTAAAAGGTATTTAATTTACGTTTCAGCACACCCTCATTAATTTGAGGGGGAGCTTGTGTAATTCATGAAGATAATTGGATTTTCATTTTTCTTCCCAAATTTTCTTAAAATGCTATTAAATCAATTGATATTAAAAACATCGATTGGGTTAATATTTTTAATATGGGGGAGAAAATGTGATTTAATATGGGATATGATCAATCATAAATGGTTTGACTTAACGTGATAGCTCATCCCGACATGTGCAAAATGTTTTCGGATATCGTGGCATATGTTAAGGGGGAGCAAAATGGATTTGCACTTCAAAATGGATTTCATGATGACATACACTTACCTAAAACATCTCTATTCACGATGATGAAGATTGTGGTGACATAAGGATGGTAGGATAGGTTAAAGTCCAATGATTTCTCTAGAACCGGAGGAATCTTCCCAAGGACATTCCATAGCTAGAAATAGTAGTCCTTAGGAAAGATGGAGAAAGATTGTGAACGTAGCTG
Organism: Glebionis coronaria; assembly: GCA_025667525.1. NCBI lineage: Eukaryota > Viridiplantae > Streptophyta > Magnoliopsida > Asterales > Asteraceae > Glebionis > Glebionis coronaria. The sequence goes on along the minus strand of JANFOE010000403.1, from coordinate 531,918 downwards.
AATGCCGACCAAGTACTTAAGTTAGCACTGGAACAATCACAACAAGGTGCTAGTTATGACGTATTGGTAAGCATTGAAGGGGTTGAAGAATGAAAAAGAATTGTAAAGATAAAGGGTGTAAAGAAAGAAGCCCTCCTTACAACTTTAGGCAGAAACCGGGTCAATACATATGCTATTGAGATCATTTTTGTTAATGATTCTCGATATTGAAGAAAGACGTCATGGACCCAGTGATGCAATGCACAACCCTTCCCAGCTAACTCAAATATCTCTCAAAAGGTATTTGTTTTAATCACACGGAGATCAACACATTATCTATTGATTTATTCACTCCGAATAAATTGGTATTGAAAAGGTGGCACTCCTCTCCAGCCTCCGATCACTAAAAATCCAAAATGCACGATCGAGTCTAGAGCCATTTGAGATCATCAAATATCTCATTAGGACACACTTTCATTATTCCTTGCTTCTTCACACACTGTGAAAAGTAAGAAAGATCTTAAGAGTTCTACGCAAAATCTTCATGATCTTGCCTGAACATCCGAGTAATACGAAAGTATTTACAATGAAGATGGAAATCCTTCTTGAGCGAATATCAAAAAGCTCATGGTAGGTGACTTGTGCGATTCTTTATGAATCAAACTTGTGATAACTGGAAAGCAACAGTGGTTTAATTCTTAAATGAATTTAAACACGTTCCAGGCCTCTACGCAATATCTTAGTGATCTTGCCAGAACATTCAGAGTAATACTATTAAGTATTTACAGTGACGAATGGAAATCCTTCTAGTGTTAACATCAAACAGCACTTGGTAGGTAACTTGCAAGATTCTATATGAATCAAGCTAGTGACAACTGGAAAGCAACGATGGTGCGGTTCTTAATTGAACTTCACTTGTTCCAGGAACATGAATTGACGGCTTCAAATCATGCGGATAATATTATCCAAATGATTCACTCTTTACGTTCGCAGTCAGCTTTGGACGGTCGAGTAAAGAGAACGGGTTTACCCGCGAAATCTTGTCAAGGAGGTTCTTTATTGAAACTACCTGCCACAAGTACGATATGTAATATCGTTCAACGGTCTTCACCGACCGGAGGTAAAATGCTACCGAATTAGAATGAAATGTTCAAGGCCATTTCATCCGTGTATATTGTTTGTTGCTAACTGTCTTATGCAGCGTAACAAGAAGGTGGCATTGCGGTGTACAATCCAGAAGAAGTCGTCATCACATGCTTATACTACATACAACTAGTACTTCAACAAATTCAAGAAAGCCTGAAGGTCAAGTCTTCCGCTGTATCAAACTCTGAAGCTTTCAAGAATTTAAAAGTATAAGTATGTGGAACATGAAGTCACAAAGAGGCAAATATCACAAGTGAAGAATGCACAAGGTCAAGGCAAGGAAACATGCTCAAGACTAAAGTCAAAGATCACATCAAGCATATTCACAAGAACAAGATCGAAGACTCAAGCATAGATGTTAGGTTTAAGATTTTGTAAAAAGATGTGACCTCCCTTAGGGGGAGATTGTTGGAAATACGTTTTTCCCAATAAAGTCTCGGTCACATCTTAGTTAGCATAGATCACGAGTTATAGACTATTTAGAACTTTGTTTCTTGGAGCGACCTCCCTTAGGGGGAGATTGTTAGAAATACGTTTTTACGTATTTATGAAGGATCGGTCGCTCCAACGATAATTATGTAATGGGCTCGTGATCTATTTAATTAGTGTATAGTCCATATAGCCCACATGTAGGGTGGGCTATATATATCCCCTCCTAGCATGTTAGGAGGGGTTGTTGATTGTCATTTGTCACTTAATCATTTCCATATTTATTTTCTCTCTCTAGTTTTCCCCTTTTCTCTCCTTTCTCTCTCTAATCCCTCATCTCCTTCCTTCATCTCTTTATGTTTATCATCTAAATCAACCATCCAAATCCATCAAATCCATCATGTAGAATAGGCCAATGATCTCGTAGACCTTCATTAACCAATTGAAAGTCCTAACAAAATCGGGTTTATGATCGTTTTTGGTTGATAGGGTTATTTGTATTTTCTATGTCTATTGGAGCAATCAAGTAAAAATGTGCAAAATATTAACTACGTATCTGTAAAACAATTAGCATTTACCAAATTTTATTCATATAAGGACACAAATGTAAATCTATGGAATTAAAGTGCTAAAAATGTAAATGCTTGAAACTATGATGCTTGAAATGTAAAATCAGAAACTATGAGGACTAACTATGCAAACTTAAACAAACTACTAACTAATTTGTAACAAATTGTAAACTAACTAACTAAATTTAACAAGTATTGAAAAGATTAGGACTGATTCTTAGCAAACCCTAAAAACAAGTAAAATCAGCCAGCAATACAAACAACAACAAACTTGGAGGACTAAAGTGCAATTAAAGTGAGAATTTTAACAAAAACGGGCTAGTTGAATGTATAAGCTCGTTTAAGCTCTACAATGAACCAAATAAGCTCAAACCAATTTCAAACTGCTTAAAACTCAAATTTACCTAGGCTTGTAAAAGGAATAAGCTTGACATTAAGTAAAACTCCAATAAGCCAATTATGATAAGCCACAAATAAGCTATCTAATAAGCCAGACTTGCACAAAATGATTTTTAAGCTGAATCTTGTTTATCAGTCCATTGAGAGTCTGGAATGTCTTTTAAAACGAAAAATGATCAAGTAATGAATCAGGAAAATGAAAATAAGCTAAAACTAGCTTATTTGACCAAAGTTGACCAAATTTTTGAAAAACTTGAAAACTTCTAGATCTACTTAAGAACACTATCTAAACATGAATATGAATTAAAATGGGGAGGTTTATGAAGTAGATTTGCTAGTTCAAGAAATCAGATTGGACTTATATTATAGAAACTTTCATTTGCTTATCAGCTTATGAAAATGCTTATTTCTCACTTGAAATGTTAAACTGTATTATTTCCTTTTAAGCACTTAATTTTCAGATGTTAAAAGACAAGTGTGAGATGGTTTGAAGAAATTTCATCAAGAAACGAGTAAATGGCAAGCAATTGAAACTGACTACTTTTTATGAACTTGTTAAAGCTAAAACTGACCCATACTTTTTTCACAACCAATTGCCTTTTTGACCTATTATTTGACTTTAAAACTACCAAAACCTGTTTACAATGACTGAAGGAATGTAAATGCACAAAAACTAACCACTTAACAAAACTTAAACTCCAATTTGACAGCTTAACCAAACACTAGTTTCTGAACTTGAACAACTTTTTGTAAAAGAAATCTAAGCAATTAGTTGAACTGATGTAAATCTGATATCTAGCTAAACTTAATAACCAAAATGAAGTGAAATGGAACCAATAACATACAGTAATACAGGCTAAGACTCAAAATGTATTAAGCAAGCTAAAATGACCGATTTAATGAAATCAGTAACAAAATTAAGCTAGTAGACAAGTATCTAACTAACAATAAGCTATCCAAACATCAAAATCAGTTCAACAACAAGCTAAACACATTTGATCATATCAGCAAGTAAGATTAAGCTAGAATTGAACATGCATTTGCTGTTTAGAGGAACCAAAATCAGAAGCTGTAGAACCTTTAAGCATAAGCCTCCACTGATGGAGTAGGTAGGCGCTGAGCCTCCTAGATAGTGTTAAACCACCACCTTAACACTATTAACAGCTTTCGTGGGTTACAAGATCGACTAGCACATCCAGCTTACTCTATCGACAGCCCGGCCAGATGAAGGATCAAGGAAACCGTCCATAAATGACAGCGTTTTGTACCCCGACATCTCAATTTGGGAGTGGGAAATCGTCCTTGGGACAGGCTTTATTTAGTTTAGCTTTTAACTAATCAACTGCTACAATCATCATCATCACCATTTTTGTAGAATTTTGCTTCAAAATCAACTAAAACAGCTACTGGATGAACAGAACAAGTATAAGCAGCAACAAGTCTTCAACAAGAACTAATTATGATCAATGGTGATCACAAGTAGCTCATATCAACACTGGAGTAACAGTATGCATGTAATGAATTGTAGATTGAAGGAAAAGGAATGAGATTTTATTGATTGAATGAGAAAAGTTGTTACAAATTCAGGTAAGGTAGTTACAACTACAATAACTAACGCAAGAGCTTGTCAGACTCTTGAGGTTGTTATGCTATCAACTACAAGCTAAGATTGAGAGAGAGAAAAGTAAGTGTGTGAAAATTTCACACTTAAGCTACTATGACAAATGAGGGATCCTATCACTATTTATAGACAAACAATGAGAGTGATTTGGGGTTGATGACGTATCCCCACCAATAGTAAGCTGCCAGGTGTCCTGAATTGGCCAATTGAAAATCCTTGTGTTCTTCATGAATTGGGGGTTTTTAATTCTTTGAGTTTGAGCTTTATTAAAGGTTCCCAATGTGTTCCTCTCTTGAAAACGAGCAGGTTTCATGTAGAAATCATTACTTGAAATTCAGTATAGCTCAAAATCGTTTTTGGGTTGTGTTGAAGAAGAAAATGCCACATGGCAAATTCTGGTTGGGCGAGAGATAAGCACACGGATCATAATCCATTTTTGGATATATTGATTATTGGCTGGTGTTCTCTGATTGGGTGAAAATAAAGTAAGTGGGAGTTACTGTTGCTTTGCGGCGCTTTAATGAGCTAGTGATGTGTCAACAATAGCTGGCAATCCGTGTCTACACATCCTTGCATTCTCATTGGTTCTCAACCATTCACACGGATTAAGTCCTTATTTCACTTTGAAAAATAGCAACTTTAGCCCTTGTACTTTGGCAGATTCAAAATTAAAGCTTAGCACTTCATTTCTTTGGCATAATTGGTCCTTCCACTTGCATTCTTGTTAAATTTGACCCTTTGACTTAGTTGACCGAAGAGTTGACCATGTTTGACTTTTATCTTGACTTTGGCAAATTTACACTTTGAGTCCTTCAACTTTGGAGTATTGTCAAGATAGGTCCCTTATCTTCAAAGTCTTGTCATCTTTGATCCTTCTTTGTCTTTTTCATCCAAATAAGCTTGATTTCTTCTTGTTTTCTTGAAAATGTATCCTTCTTACCTATTTATACACAAACACAAAACATACCACATAATTCCGCTTTATAGCACAAAAGTTAGGTATTTTCCTTGTGTTTTAGGGTGATTTGTTGATTAATTGATGTGAGTTTTTGCTCATATCAATTCCCTTGAACCAAATCTGCATATCCGAGTATCAGTGCAAACTGATCATTTCCAAATCGTACCATACCTAGAAACTTCTCCACGAAGTTACTGAGAAGCTTGAGATTTCCCGTCATGTGCTTTGTGCACCCGGAGTCCATTATGAAGAAAATGATCTCGACGAGCTGCATAAGAAATAGAAGACAATGTAGAGTTTAACAAATGGGAGCCCTTGATAGAAGTGGGTTCCAAAATATTAGTAGGCCTAGATTCAAATTCTAAAGGCAAGTTAACATTCATAGACCCAATTAGAATAGTGGTTGTCTTAGGTACCTATTTGTATCCGGGTGGTGTAAATATTGAGTATCCCCATTTACATGTCCTACTCATGTTCTCATAAAGCTTCTTTAACATGTTTTGTTTACGTAGAGTATTTTTTTTTGGTAAAAGGGTAGCAATGACCCCGGTAAATAGAACCAAAAAAAGCGTTGAAGTACAAGGAATGTGGCTGAAATACCACATTAACCGCAAGCTAGAGGCAGCTTGTTAAACAAAATGTTTATGACAGGCCATAAACATTTACTAGTCTAGAATACTGGAAATATATAAGCTAGACAAAAACCAAGATGATAACATAAAGTTACGAGGAGAATAATAAAATATCAACATGGGATCAGCCAGTAGGAGTGCTTGCCCCAATATGAGTATTGAGAAGATTCACCGATTCATCAAAGACGACCTCGACTCCCTCCTCCTCCTCATTATCTTCCTCGCTTACTTGAGCCCCTTCGTCAATACCAGGCATGGACAAAGATGAAAATTTATTAGATGTAGAAACACTGCTCATTTGAGCTTTAGCCTTGTTCGGACCATTAAGATTGCTAGACTGCTGCAATTGACCAGATTTAGTATTCAACTTACTACTATTATCAGCACTCGTACTTGTAGTATCCAAGTGAGTTTTTGGGCGAAAAACAACCGTCTTACCTGCTTGGAAACCCTTGCTCAATGGAACACCTCTCGGAACTTGACTCCTTAAATTACCTTTGTACTTCTTCCTCTTGCTTTGCACTTGTTGGAACCCATCATTATCAACAGGAGTTGTCACTTTTTCAACCGTTATAGGTTTAACATTTTTCGGACAAGAATCAACGGAATGACCAAAAATATTACAAGTATGACATCTAGGCGGTTTCCATTCGTATTCAACTCGAATTAACTCCTTAGTACACCCAGAGCCTTCAAGATCAGGGACACCAATAGTAACGTTATCTATAAACTCCGAATCAGCATTCATCTCAATAAGACAACGAGCAAAACTACAACGACCCCAAGACTCTTTGCACATAGTATCAGTATAATTATCCATCATAATAAGCTTACCAAGAAACGAAGCAATTAAACTAATACCTTCCTCTTCAAATACCTGTAGCGGGACATCATGAAACTTAACCCATACCGGAATACGAGTTAGTTCCTCCTTTAGAAGATTCGTTTTCATAGTACATTTCTTAAGAAAAATTGGTGAATTACGAACCATCCACGGACCACCTTCCAGAACCGCATTAAGACCCTCACTAGATCCAAATTGAAAAAAGAAAAAACCTTTCTCATTCATCATGATACGCTTAAGACCATGTTTTGCCCAGTTATTCTTAGCAAAATACTCAACCACAGGGAATGCAATCCTTTTACCAAGAAAGTAACCATATAAAGTGTTATGGTAGCGAGCATTTACTGTTTCAACAACCTTCCTAGGAATAGAGATATTAACCCCTTCATAGACATTTTCAGAATTAAACGAAGAAGAGACTGCATTAATACCTCCATTAGTAGACGTAACCATATCACCTTCAAATCTGCAAAGTAACTTCAGAATTTCTTTAGCACGATCAGGTAAGATCAATTCCCACAACGGATGTTTCTTCATTCTTAATTCCTGCATAAATTCACCCGCATCACCAACCGTGCGAATCGTTACACCAAATAATTTCAAAACCGCATGTAGATTACACGGTTGCAAACCATTAATGGTAGCAGCCTTAGCTTCAAGGTCTGTTTCCTTAGCCATTTGTGCAGAGTGCACACTCGAACCACCTGAACTGAGTGAAGAAGTGCTGCTAGTTAAATCCTTATGGCGTTCACACAAAACTTTATAATAAAGCATAGTGGTCTCCTTAGGTAAAGTAGACCATTTAGGAAATTTGTTTGCCTTCACATCATTTGCAAACACTTCAATGTCACGCACAGTATTCAAAGGAACAGAGAACAAATTAGATATCTCCTCTAACGTTACTAAAACCTCAAGAGTAGACACCTTAACAACATCCATCCAACCTGTAAACAATGGCTTATCACTTTCATTTCTCGAATCCACCATAGCTTCAACAAATCGATCAAACGAAACACAGCCCTAACCACGATAAATAAACCCTAAACAAACAGTAACTTGTTTTTTTTTTAATCGTAACAAAACGACACAAAGGATTAACAATACTGAAAGAGCAAAATAGATCAACTCTTAATAACCAAACAAACAATTGACGCTAATCCTAAATTGTAATTAAATGGCAGCCGACCACTATTCTTCAAAGGTCAGCCGACCAAACAAAGGTCAGCCGACCAATGACTAAACAAAGGTCAGCCGTAATCCAACTAGCAAACTTAAGTCAGCCGACCATATAATGCTGCAAAAAGACAAGGACAATTAAGTCAGCCGACCATATAATTCACTAGCAACGATTTATGAAAGGTCAGCCGACCATAAATTCAGCCGTCAATAAAGACAAGGACAATTAAGTAATACAAACCCTAAAAAAAACCCTAAGAAAAAAAACAGGTAACCCAGCGATAAACAAAGAGCAAAAAACACTTGCCGACACGAAGATTAAAAAACAAACCAACCTACAACCGTCCAATCAATATGAATAAACGCATTGTAAAAGTTGAATTGTCGAGAAAAATCCTGCCGCCATAGATGTTTACGTAGAGTAGTGGAGTCTAACGCACTTAGTTTTTTAAGTTGATGAGCAGTGGATTGGTTCAAAGTTCTTGTGGGTTTTTAAGTACTAGTGGGCACAAGAGTAGGCTTCCTAGTTCTAGAATTCACACCATTATGATTAAAAGCACAAGCATCATGATTGAAAGTACGAACACATTTTCCACATTTAACACAAACAGATTCAACATTCGAAGTCTGAACATTTGAACTTTCATTACACGCAGTTACAGACGTTTATTCTTAGAAAACTTAAAATTCCTACGGTGGTCTTCTACTTCCATCTTCTTCCTTGACTATTGTTAGGCATGACTTTATCTTGAATTCTAGTGCTCTTAAGTTGTGGTCCGCTTACGCTAGTAGTCTGAAGGTTTATTAGTATCATAACAATTATATAAAACCCTAAACGAGATCAAAGCACATATAACGGAAGCGATTTAACAAGATCATAAGTAATAACATAATAATAATTAATTGAATTAGTGTTACATGCCTTTACGCTAAAGCAATTCCACAAGACGAAGAACGAATCACCAATTCGGATCTATACCGTATATACCAAGATATAGTCTAAAGTAAGACTATATTACGTTCTTGTACACACGTAATACAACGAGCTAACCGTGATTCTAACACGTGAAAATGGAGCTACAACGCTTGTAATTAATCTACCTAACAACCCTAGAGAGGAGCTAGGACTAGATTACGTACATAATCGATCAACCAAGAAAAACCAACCGAAACCCTTTGTTGGGTGTGTCTTGTGATCGAACCAAAAGAAAGAAGGGGAGAAGATTTATTGTTGTGTGAATTATGAGGGATAGGGAGGTGTATTTATAGTCCTAAACACCTTATAGCCCAAGATAAATAAAAGGCAACTTTTGCCCCCCCCCCCCCTGGAGCCCATAACTACCCGACCAACACCCCTTAGGGGTGTTCCGGAATCTTCCAAACTTCTTTCCTTTTAGTTTTACATACTATATATTTATTTAACATTCGTTAATACTTAACTATTAATTTATTAACGATCGTTAAAGTTATATAGTTACTTGCTCGGTTTAAATTAATAAATACATAAATATATTTATTAAATAAATTAATAAATACGATAAATATATTTATTAATTATATTAACTCTTTATGTATTGTGTGAAATCCCGTAATCTCGATTCGATCCTATCATACGACTATTAAATATAAGTCCATAAACTTTCAGCTCCCGCTTGGACATATTTCGAATATCGTGATTACATTGACTACTAGTTACACATAGCAATGTCTCTAGTACAACTCAAGTAAGTTCTCCTGGACAAAACCTTTTAAAGATTCTGCGTCGTTATTATTATCCTTTTATTTCTAATACAACGTTAATAAGGATATGGATCTCAGTTATTCCTTTCATTAACTAGTTTCTCGTTCACAGATTCAGCAAGATTACCAAAACAAATTTGGGTGTGGCCACACAAACATCTTACTAATCCCACGAGGTACCCAGCTGTATTAAACTCAAAAACAAAATTAGAGGAAATAAATTCCATATTGACTACGAGCAAAACTTATGAATTTTGCAACACTTCCGAAAATAATCCTTATAGCTACCAGTTACGTTTAGCGTTAGATTATTCCACAGAGATGCACTAGATTCACAACAGTTTCCTGGTATCTCAATTCTAAGGATAACTGTTTATGTTTTACTTAATGAAAAAGATCCATAAAGTAATAACATATATTTGGGATAAGTCCTATATTTGATTCATCGAATATCATCCAAAATCGATCAATATACTTTCAAGTATACTCTATCGCTATTTTGATTTGTCTTAGTTTAGTAATACTCCCATATTATTAATCGACAACGGACATTTAGCATAACATTTATTCATGGATTAAAACATGTAAAATATGATACAGTTATTAAATAATAGAAATAAACAAACCCCAATCTTTAGTTTAATATATAATAATGTCATAACATCCTTTATCCAAATACTAATCACAGATTTATTGCATGAGTTCGCTAGCTAGTTGCAGCCCAATCGCTTTGGCATGCTTAACTACCTTTGGTCTAGGCAAAGCCTTAGTTAAAGGACCAGCTACGTTATCATCTGTGTGAACTTTTATCAATTTGATTTCCCGAGCTTCAACTTGTTCTCGGACGTAGTGATGTCTACGCATAAAGCGTCTGGCGCCTTTCATGACTCCAGGGTCATTGGCAAATATTTATTGCGGCAGAATTGTCACAATACATATCTATTAGGTTTTTATTGCAAGCATCATCCCAAGATCTCCAATAAAACTTCCTCATCCAAACCACATTTAGTTATTCTGTATGGCTACCCTTTGAATACCAAAACATTTCTTTTTGTATTCCTCAAATACTACATAAAATGTTTAACAGCAACCCAGTGGAGCTACCCTGGATTCTGTTGGTATCTACTGACTAAGTTCTGAGCAAACGCCACATCAGGCCTTGTGCATCTAACAACATACATTATAGATCCTACAGCCAAAGCATAAAGCACCTTCTACATGTATACCTCCTCTTCAGGAGTTGATGCATCCATCTCATGACTAAGATTATGCTTTAACTTCCATAGGTTGAAAACCTTTCTTGGAATTATGCATATTATACTTCTTCAAAATCTTATCTATATAAGCATCTTGACATAGACTAATTAACCGTCTTTTCCTATCCCAATAGATCTTAATTCCTAGAATGTATGCTGCTTCTCCTAAATCCTTCATAGAAAAACATTTACCAAGATATTCCTTAACAACTTTAAGTCTTGGAATGTTACTTCCCATGATTAATATGTCATCAACATATAGGACTAGGAATACTACATCACTCTCACTAGCTTTGCGATATACACATGGCTCATCACGATTCTGAACAAATCCAAACTTTTTGATTTCTTCATCAAATCTTTTATTCCATTGACGTGATGCTTGCTTTAATCCACAAATGGACCTTTGAAGTTTTCACACATGTCATGGATTCTCAGGATCAACATACCCTTCTGGTTGCTGCATATAGATGTCTTCATCTAAGCGACCGTTCAAGAAGGTAGTTTTAACATCCATTTTCCATATCTTATAGTCATATTATGTTGCTATAGCTATGAGAATCCTAATAGCTCTTAGGTCTTCTACAGGAGAAAATGTCTCCTCGTAGTCTACAAAAGTTTGAGTAAAACCTTTAGCTACTAAACGAGCTTTATAGGATTGTACTTTTTCGTCCATGTCGGTTTTCTTCTTGTATATCCACTTATGTCTCACTACTTTAGCATTCGGTGGCAGTTCTACAAGAATCCAAACATTATTTACTTTCATGGATTTTATTTCCTCATCCATAGCAACCATCCACTTATCCTTTTCAGGATCAAGTATGGCGGATTTATAATTAGCGGGTTCACCAAGATCCCCTAACTCATCATCATCCTCTATGTTAAGACACATATTTCTATTTGCGTTTTTTAATCCTTGCATATCTACGTAGAGGAACTAATTCCGATGGAAACGCCCGACTTTCTGGTTCTACAGGAATTACATCGCTAGTGTTTTCAGAAGGTAATGTATCTATATAAATCTCCTCAAGATCATAATTTCTCCCACTGAATTCTTGATTTACAAGATCAGATTCAAGGAAGTCTCCATACCTAGCAAAAATAACTTTGTTCTCAGGTGGATAATAAAAGTAGTAACCCATAGTTTCCTTAGGGGTATCCTACAAAGATACATTTTATAGATCGTTGTTGGAGTTTGTCACCCGATTCACGTTTCACATACGCCTCGCAACCCCAGACCTTTAAATAAGACAAATATGGCTTCTTGCCATGCCATAGTTCATATGGTGTCTTATCGACCTTCTTTGTGGAAACCATATTTAAAATGTGAACAACAGATTCTAGAGCATAATCCCAAAAGGATAAAGGTAAAGTTGTAAGATTAAACATAGATCGGACCATATCCAATAATGTACGATTTCTCCTTTAGGATACACCATTTTGTTTTAGAATATAGGGAGAAGTAAGATGTTGAACAATTCCATTCTCACTTAGATAATCTATAAACTCTTGACTTAAATATTCACCAGCTCTATCAGAACGAATAGCTTTAATCTTCTTCCCTAATTGCAGTTCTACTTCTGCTTTAAACACTTTGAATGTTTCAAATACCTCAATGTTTATGCTTCAATAAATAAACATAACCATAATGGTTATAATCATTCGTAAATCTTAAGAAGTAGATAGCTACTTTCCTTGACGTATGTCTAAGTGGTCCACACACATCAGTATGTATAAGTCCAAGTAGATCAGTAGCCCTTTCAATATTGCTATTAAAAAGTTTCTTGGTCATCTTTCCATAGATACAAGACTCACATTTATCAAATGATTCATCATTGATATTTTCCAAAAGACCTTCACGTTGAAGCGTTTGTATACGATTCTTCCTAATATGGGAAAGTCTAAAATGCCAAAGATAAGAAGAGTTCTTGTCAAAAGTTCTCTTCTTACTTATGCTAAATACAAATTTATCGTTCTTGGATTCATTATCATGCATGTCTATTTCAAATACACCATTCACAGAAATTGCATTAAAATAGAAAATACCATTTTTCCAAACAGAAACTCCATTATTATCAATTGTGTGAAAGAATCCATTATTTAACAAACAAGAAAAGGAAATAACACCCCTAACAATTGTAGGTGCATAATGACAATCATTTAATCTCAGTACTAAACCCGAAGTTAAAACTAGATCAAAAGTTCCTATAGCTTCAACTGCTCCTTGTGCGCCATTGCCCACTTGCAGATATTGTTCCCCATAGGAAAGTTTCCTTTCTAGATTAAATCCCTGCAGCGTATTACAAATGTTAATACCGCATCCCGTATCATATACCCTGGAATTTAATTTGTATGTTAAATTGAACAATTAAAGTACCTGAAGCTGCAGCGCTCTTCTCAGACATCTTCTTTATTTCTCGCAATTCTTCGAGGTAAAGAGGGCAATTCCTCTTCCGGTGACCACTTGCCTTTCAATGGTGACAAGTCTCATCCTTTTGGGATTGACTCATCTTAATAAAGTTCTGCTTGGGTTTCGAATAAGTCGCAACTTGTTTGCCCTTATTACCCTTGCATTTTCCTTTCTTCTTGTTCGCTTGCGGTTTTGGCTTACTCACTCTACCCTTTTGTATGGTTAGTACAGAAGGCATAGCGGTAGATGCCTTGTCTTTCAACCCTTTTTCATAGTCAATGAGCATTGCATGCAAATCATTAACTGTCTTCCCTGTGCAATGCATATTATAGTTTCTAACGAAATCATTGAAGTCCTTGTTAAGGGACCTATTAATCAAGTTGATAGCCATATTATGATCATAGGGTTGTCCTAGTGCAATGAGTTGTTCCATATATCCCCTCATCTCCAAATAATGGGCACTTACAGACTTTCCTAGAGCTTGCTTGCAGCTATGCAAAGCATCTACCAAGTCATAGATCTCCACAGTTTGCGGCTTTTCGAACATAGCCTTGACCTCATCAAGCATTCGCTTTGGTGAAAATAGCTTTGATGAGACTGCTTTTATACATAGTCTCATCGTCCAAAAAGGGCTTAAAATGCATTAAATATCATCAAAATACCCATATATATGCTTGTGTTTGTTGCTTGTGTATTTTAGGTACGGATATTGAGAAAATGACAAAAGATCACAAGAATCATGCAAAAACGAACACGGGAAACGAAGACGCACATTGAACCAAGCCCTAATGAAGACTTTCCCAAGAAAAAACCCTTGAAGATTTGAAGACTTATGAAGAAGGGTCCTCCAATATGGAAGAATTGACACTTTATACCCTTGTATCCTCATAATTACAAGTTTAGTCCCTAAAGTTTGTCAAAATTACAAAAAGGGCCCTCCACTTTGAAGAATTGACAAGTTTAACCCCTCAACAAAGCTAAATTGTCAACCATTATCCTCCACAAGGTCAAATATATCATGAAGTCCTTCAAAGTACAAGAAATTACAAGTTTGTTCCTTTGAAAATCCCAAAATTACAAAAAGGACCCTTGACTTTCAACATTTGGCAAGAATGGTCCCTCATAAATGAAGACTTGGCATTTTCAGTCCTCCAAAATGCCAATCATACAAGTTAAGACCATTATCCATCAAGAAAATGCCAAATCAGTCCCTCAAGAATCACAAAATGGCAAGAATTACCCCTGAATTCACTTTGCAAAATGTTTTGGGGCAAAAGTGTGAAAACCCAAAAGTTGTTAAAGAAGGAAATGGGCGTTGATAGAGTTTATAATGGAAATGACAAGTTTAGCAAAGATGTGGGTTTGTTTGTGGCCGAAAACCATTATTACCTACACCAACCACATGTTGCCACCTCACCCCACTCACCACTTCCACCAATCACAACACTCCACCCCTCCATATCAGATTCCACTCACCCCATTTATTAACTAATCTTAACTGATTAGTTTAAGTTGGCGCCTAAACACATGGTTTAAAATAAAAAAAAATCAAAACCACCACTATTCATATGATGAAACATTTGGGTATTTTTGATTGTGTTGTAATTAGAGGTTAATCTGCTCCAAAATGATGATTAACCATCCCATAAACACATCCCAAACCTTAAACATGACACCCCACCAACCAACAGCCCCACACAAGATTCCCCTGCTACACTTTAGGAGAAAATGACAAAGGCTGCCAGTCATCCAACGACCAAGCTTCTTGCTTCAAACTTAAGCATCTTGTGAGCCCTTGATCAACTTCACATGCTTGCTAGCTCCACAAACAGCCAAGAATCCGTCACATGATTCCAAGATATTCAAACTCCACAAGGGCATTTTTGGGACTTCAAGCACTAGGGTTTATGTTATTTTTCAGCTTCCTTAGTCTCATTGTAGCCTATATAAAGGCATTAGGTCTTTACATTTTCAGTTGCTTTTGGTTTTTCCTAGTTCAACTACTTGTAAATCCTCTTTTCAATTTATGAAAGTGTGTTGAGTTTTGTTGAAGAAAGACCAAGTGTCATCTTATTCTTAGCTTGTTATTGTCATATGTTAACTGAAATTGAACCTAAAAACGTTTTTTAAACCTTGTGTAAGAAATTACACATTGGATCAAAATTTGATATTTTGCTAAGTTCTTGTTCAAACCTTGGAATTCTTGGGTTATAGGGCTGATCATAGCATCCTAATTGTGATATTAAGGTGTGGTGAGGCTTATAACTTGGGGATAATCAAGTGTGGGGTAACAAGGTTGCATCAATCAAGTTTATTTTCCAAAAAGTCGCCTTTCTGTTTTTGATTTTTGCTTCTAACCTTGTTGAATCTTAGCAGGGTTGTTATTGGAAGCTTGTGCTTGTTCTAGCTAGGACATAAGCTCATAAATTCGTGGGTGTGGATGTACATCCATGAGGTTTGTCTTGAAACCTTGAAAATCTGATAAAAAAATTTTGTGGATTTGTGCTCTACTGTTGTTCTTGTGATTTCTTGGCTTAAATCTGCTTAGTCTTGCATGATAATGTTGTTTATATGCTAGATTGATCATTTGGTAAACTGAATCTTACTTTTGATTTGAAAAACTTGGTTTTGAAAAGTTAAAAGGGTGTTTGGGTCTACCTGTTTAAGTTAAAATCTTGTTATTGTGTTTGTGGAAGTTTGTGTTTGTGCTCTATATCTGATATATGCTTGGTTGAGAGTGTTTTGCTGCAAGTTTTTGGGTTTGAAACCTTGAATCAAACAATCTGCTATAACTTGATGAGTTTAACTGTTTTTGACCTAAGATTTTGGTGAAATCTAGTATTTGTGCATGCTTAGGGTTAAGAGTTGTTAAAACATCATTATTATAACTTATTTGATAGATCTTGAGGTTTGAATCTGGCTTATTGGTCAAATACATCAACAAAGTGTAAAACTGCATGTTCTTGTGTTCATCAGTAACTTAAGGTGCTTGAATCTTGCTTAATTCTTTGAATCATTGCATGAAACCTGTTTAGACTTGTTCATTTGAGTTTATAATAGCTTGTGTATGCATTTGGTTGAGTTTGGCTGGCTGAATATTGCTCTAAGTGCTTATTGAACCTGTTCTGCTTATTTGTTCATGTCTGTGCTAGATCTGGTGCTTTATTGAGTAAACTGTATCAATTGGGTGATTGTGTTTGTGATTTATTGATTGTTATTGACTCCTTGATCCAAAGATCATTTGGGTGCCTGTGTGTAATCTGAATCTCAAAAAAGTTCACTAAAGACAAAAAGTCAAACAAGTCAAGCAATGGAAAAAGTTTCCACTTCTCAACACCCAAAACTAGCCCCTGCTAGTGTTATTTTGTCATCAGCTTATCAATAAGCTATTTTAGCTTATCCAGACCTGCAACAACTTATTTTTTGTGATAGATCTTCATTATTTGACCCATTTGATTAGACTGGAGCTTATTGGACTTTGACTTTGACTTTTTGCTAGAAAACCAACTTATTTGACTTTTACATAAGTGCTTATTTGCTTTTTCCAGCTTATTGAGTCAACTTATTTGAAAAATTTTTGTTGATTTTGCTTAATTAAGTCATTTGAAAGCTTTAGAAACTTGAATCAGCTTTTGGGGTGGCCTAGAACTCAAAAACGACTATTTTGTCGTTTTCTGTAGATTGCTTATTGCATTTTCAGGCTTATTCCTTCGGCTTATTTCAAATTTCTTTTTATAGAAGTCTTATTTAGGACAAAAGAAGCTTGTGTGTCTAATTTGAGCTTATGGCATTGGCTTATAGCTTAAAGGGCCAAAAAGCCCATTAAGAATAAGCTGTTCGGTATAAGCTAGCTTATTTCAAACTTTCAGCTTTTGGGCCTTTGGAAAAAGTTGTTTAAAATCAAATCTTGAGTCAAGTAGTGCTTTTTGGGCTTATTTTGAACACTTATTCATTTTGGGCCCAATTTTAGCCCATTAAGTGATCTGTTTTGGGTTTAGCCCATTTTCTAGGCCCATTAAGGGTATTTAGGTAATTTCACTTTCATTTCTGAGTTATTTAGGTTAATTAAGCTAGTTTGCAACTTTTTAGAATTTTTTATGATTTTTGGATTTTTAATAATATTTTAATATTATTTTATTGTTTAAAACTAAAAGTCTGATTTTCTAAGTTTTTATATTTTTTCCTAGATTGTAGACACTTAACTAGGAATTTTGCAACTTTCCAAATATTTTTAGAGTCTTTTAATTATTTTCTAGAATTATTTTAAGTTTTAATTGATTTTAATAGTTTTTAATTGTTTAAAAATAGTTAGTGGTTTTAAAATTTTGAAAAATAATTTTTAGCTTAATTAGGTTATCTTAAAGGTTTACAAACTTTAGGATCTTGTTTTGGACTTTTTAATAGTTAATATTGATTTTTAGGGCTTTAATTAGCATTAAAAAATTAATATTTAATTAATTAAAAGGTTTTGGCAAGTTTGGATTTTTTGTAAACTCTTAGAATATTTATGTGGATTTTTAGTGATTTTTAAGAATTTTTAGGGCAAAATTTTAATTTAGGTGCTTTTTACGGTTTTACGTGTGCACCTTTTTCGTCTTAGTTTAATACGACATCGTTACCGTCATTCTCTTCTTATCCCATTTCTATTTTTCTTTCTCACAAATATAATCACAAAGATAATCAATTCATTACACACACACTAGGCCTCCTTGAGAACAATCCCCATTTTGGGTCATTTGTACACGGTTTTCCTAAATCGTCGTGCTTAATACTTACCACTTTTGCTCTCTTTTCCTAAAGAGTAGTAAAACCACTACATCATTTTGACGCCGCTGCCGGGGAGGCGTGTTGTGTTTTGATTTGGAATTGTTGTTTTTATATACTAACCAAAATAGTATTTGTATTAGTAGCACTCTACTAATACGTTTTATCGGTTTTCGATTTTTGTGTGAATACTATTACTATATTGTATACGTAGAACAATAAATTCACAAGTACTCCAAATACGTGAGAAATCACAACCTTGACTTGGGAGGTCATTACCTAATCATTGTATTCGAATCTCAAACCAAAGAAAAAAGGCAAAAATAGATAAATACTTTCGTGAAGCTCAATTTTGAAAAATACAAACTATAAGGTGGGTATAAGTAGGGGTGGAAACGAGCCGAGCTGCTCGTGAAAAACTCGAGATCGGATCGGTAAAAAGCTCGAACGAGCCGAGCCTAAACGAGCTCGAGCCCGAGCTCGAGCCTAAGTTGCAGCTCGTTTATTAAACGAGCTCGAGCCCGAGCTTTACGTACAAAGCTCGTTTAGGCTCGCGAGCCTAAACGAGCCTAATGTTTTATATACGAGCTTCTTACGAGCTTGATAACAAGCTTATTAACGAGCCTAATTTAAATATATTACGAGCCGAGCTCGAGCCAATTTTTATTTTTACATCGCCAAATCCTATAAACGAGCCGAGCCCGACCTTGTCTACCATACCTCGAGCTCGAGCCCGAGCCTAAATAATAAGGCTCGAACCGAGCCGAGCTCGAGCTCGAGCTTTGTTAAACTTAAACGAGCCGAGCTCGAGCTTTGTTAAACTTAAACGAGCCGAACTCGAGCTTTGACGAGCTCGGGCTCGGCTCGGCTCGTTTCCACCCCTAGGTATAAGGCGGATATTATAAAATATATCCTAAGGAAAAAGGCTCTTAAGTGCTTCGCGCCGCCTCGTTTCCCGGCTTTCTTGTGAGTATTTGATTTTGAGAGCTAATCGAGGGTTTTGCCGCCCAAATTATTACTAAGTATCATATATATTTTCTTGGTTTCAATTGATTAAACCCTCTTGAACGTTTTGGTGTTCCACTAACGTTCTAAAGTCATCGAAGGCGTTCACTTCACGTGATCCTTTTCATTCCTTGAGGCTTCTTTAATCAAGAGATTTGATTAACGAGGAGATTTGTAGATTTGTGTCTACTTAATACACTCACCAAAATCCAAAAAGGTTAATACAATAAAAAACCACAAAAAAATTGAAAAATACAAAACACCAAAAAGAATCTTCTTTGCTCGACCCCTCGTTGTACGTGACGTTTATGCTAACTCGTAATCAAGCAAGACGTGCACGTAAACGAAAGAACAAAACTACCACTCCCAATCTTTCTAGTGAGGAGTCTCCTATTGACGAACCCATTGTAAGAGAAGCACCAACCATGGCGAATCGAACTATGATGGAGTTACTTCAAGCACCCACCGAGGGTTATGGAGAGGCTATTGTGATTCCCGCTATCCTTGCGGAGAATTTTGAGGTGAAAACGGGTTTGTTGTCGATGATCCAAAACAACAAATTCCGTGGTGATGAGTAGGACAATCCACATAACCATATCCGCCAATTCAATCGAATTACCGCCACTTGCAAGTTTAAGGATGTCTCGAATGACTCGATTAAAATGATGCTCTTTTTGTATTCCTTAGCGGGGCATGCTAAAATTTGTTTAGAGAAAGAGCCACCCAATTCTATATTGACGTGGAAGGATCTCGTGTCTAAGTTTGTGAACCAATTTTTTTCCGCCCTCTAAGACTACGCACTTGAAAAATGAGATTTCAAAATTTTCACAAGAGTTTAATGAAAGTTTTTCAACGGCTTGGAATAGGTTTAAGGAGATGTTACATGAATGTCCTCATCACGGTTTTTCCGACTTGCATCAAATTGACACGTTTTACAATGGACTTAATGATCATAAAAGGGATTATTTAAATGCCGCCGCGGGTGGTAATTTTTTGTGTAAAACGGTTGAGGAAGCTTTGGTGATAATTGAGAATAGATCTAAGGTGTGTAGTCCTCGTAGCACGTCTAGTGTTCGTAAGGCTTCGTCTTCGGCTTCACCTTCTTTGTCTACTACCATCGATGCTTGCCAAATTGAGGCGAACTTGGAAAACAAGATTTTTGATAAGCTTAAAGGACTTTTGATTGAGTTTAAAGTTGGTGAACCAAGTGCTCCCGCTACGGCTAAAGTGGTTGAGGTTTCGTGCATGTATTGTGGTGGAGGTCATGATTTCTCCGAGTGCATTACCAACGGTGGTAACACATCGAGTGCCTACGCGGCCACGGGAAATTACAACCAAAACGGTCAATGTGTTCCTCTCTTGAAAACGAGCAGGTTTCATGTAGAAATCATTTCTTGAAATTCAGTATAGCTCAAAATCGTTTTTGGGTTGTGTTGAAGAAGAAAATGCCACGTGGCAAATTCTGGTTGGGCGAGAGATAAGCACACGGATCATAATTGAAACTCAGATTTTTAGTCCTTTTTAATGTTCGTTTTTTCCTCGACTCACTCGAATTGATTTCCGGTTTACTCGTTACGACTTAACTTTGTTTTTGGTAAAATCTCTTTTTGGAATTTTTAAACTAATTAAAACTATTTAATATTAAAATCTAATTTAAATAAAACTATTTTAAAACTAATTGAAAATATAAAACTTAACTTGAATTTAAATCTAATTTAAAACTAATTACTTTAAACGAAAATCTTTTTAATCTAATCTATTTGTAAATAAAAATAAATTTAAAAGCTAAATTTAAAATTTTAAAGAAATTGAATAAAATATTATTTTTTTATTTATTAAAAAAAAACTGAATAAAAGAAAATTTAAATAAACTTTTTGAATAAAGTTAATAACTCTAAATTTGATTTAAACTAATAAATTGAAAACTGCCTCCCTATTTTTATGCTATATAAATGAAATGCAGGGGATTAAAACACAAAAAGAGATCTAGTGCACTGGGTGGGACGTTGGATATTAAACGAAGGGTCTGGGGTTCGAATCTCACCCCTGACAGATTTGCTAATATTTTTTTTTACTTTTTTGGGAACTTCTTTTTTGGACAGCAAAATATCTCAGACCAATTGGGTCTGAGATAAGCAGATGATAATAAGCAAACAACCCAACAGACAATAAAAACTAACCAGTTAAACAAACAAGCAGAAGACAGATAAGCTGAAAAACAAATAAGCTAGCTAAATAGAAAAACCAAATAAGCTGATAACAAGATAAGCAGGAACCAAGAAGCCAAATAAACAGCAGGATAAGCAAAACCTAAACGAAAATTAAGCTGAAGTTTAATAAGCTAATCTTAAATCTTGCATCAAAACAGTCAAATATCAACTTAAGTAAGCAGATCCAAACAGCCTAAGAAACTGAATAATAAGCAATATCTAAAGTACATAAGCTGAAACAAAGATCTACTGAAACTAAGCTGGATAAACAAATAGCATGCGATGAACCCAATAAGCTCATTTCATAAGCAGATATTCGTTAAGCAGAAACAAAACAATAAGCTGAATCAAATCAGGAAGTAAAGGGCTGATAAAAACAAATTCGAAAACAGATAAAGAATAAGCGGATTATAATAACTAAATAAAAGCCAATATAAATCTACTTAAACAAACAGATCCAAACGTCTACTAACTCGATCAAATAAGCAGAACCAAAAAGAAACTTAAAATTTAAAATATTACTACTTAAAATAAATAACATAACAGCAGGTTAACCAAATCTATCCAAACTGATAAATAAAATAGCAGATAAAAAAATCAAACATAAGCAGATAACAATAATACTCAGATCTAAACAGTGCTAAACCAAACAAATATTAAACCTAAGACTAGCAGAATTAAAACAGATAAACATAAACAGAAATTAAAACTTATCTAAAACAAAAAAAATGAAAAAGAGATTAAGAACCTTTTTGTCGAATCCATTGGGTAGAAGAAGCTGCGCTGAGCAGTATTATCGACGAATCAAACAAACACCATCTTCGAACCAACTTAATCCACTCAATCCAAACAATCCGAACAATCCAAACAGTATTTATTTTTTATTATTTATTTATTTATTTATTTATTTTTTTAATTTTTTTTTTATTTTTATAATAACGAGAACATTAGCATCATCAAACTCAGATTAAACTTAGAGAATAAAAAGTAACTGGAAATAAAAAAGTGAGACGGAATTAAAATGAAATTAACTTTTCATTAATTTAAAAATCAAATTACATTTACTGGAAATCCAAATTACAATATTAAATCTGAAACCTAATTTGCTGAAAATTAAATCTAACCTACTCCTAATTTAATTAAAATCTAAAAAAATAAAGAAAAGCTTGATCTAATACATGTGAAAAGGGGGTTTTTATAGGGAAAACCCTCAAAACTTTCTTGAAATATCTTGGTGCCCACGGCTTAAGATCATAGACGTTCTTCCTCTTCTCTTTCCTTCTTTCTTTGATCCAACGGTTGTGATTGATTGGTGTCCACGGATTGCCAGCATGGAATGGTGTGAGGACCACTGATGGTGGATCTTGCGATTTTTGGGGGATATTAATTCCCTTTTGGTGAATTAAACATAGAGGTAAAAATCCCCAAATTTAATGGTAATTTTTGATCCTGAAAATTAGGGTTTGTGGATGGCTGCGAATATGGTGGAAGAGAAAAGAGAAAAACAGTAAAAAAAGGTTTGTGTTTTTCTTGTGTGTATCGAAAACATTTAATGGGAGGGGGTGGGTAAATGGTTTTATTAAATAAAATGTGTGGGGGGATAAATCGTGGGTAAGAGTTGACTGGGGGGTTGTTTTATTTAAGTTGTTCACACGTGTAGGGGAGAGTGTGGGTACACGTGTGAGGCTGGGTAAAGGGTAAACCGTTTGTGAAGAGTTGACCGAATTTTTGAAGAGGTGTTGACTGGTTTACACAAAGCAAAAGCAAACAATTTTACTTCTTCTTTTTTTCGTTCCTTTTTCAATCCTCAAATGGGCTTTGGCCCAACATCCAATCCGTTTTATAAACCATTTGGGCTGGCCCAATATTTTGAAAACTTCATCCTTTTAATTAATGTTAACCATTTCTTAAATGGGCTTGTGGGCCCATTAAGCAAAAGTGGGACCCACAAGGCCCAAAATCTTCGATAATGATTAAATCCACTAAATCGAGCCCGATTTTGGTTCATTTCTTCAGAACCGTGTCGAATTGCTGGTTTACGTGATCTTTGGCACACTTTTGGTCTTTTGACTTTGTCTTCGTCTCTTTGTGGACTTTTCTTCAACATTTGACCGTGAAATCCCGTGTTTTCTCATCTTTTGATCATTTGTACCTATTTAACACACGAAACACAAAACCACGCGTAATTCCGATTTTTATGATATAAAACACATGATTCGGTTTTGTTTTTCCTTGATTTTAGTGGCAAAAGGATAAGTGTTTTCACACTTATTAAATCCCCTACACTTGACCATTGCAATGACCCCATGCAATGCATTATTTTAAAGCATAAAGATACATTTTTCTCATTAATAACCCATCTCGGCCTTTATTATTATTACTACTATTACGGAAAGATAAAAACTTTAAAGGAAACAAAAGTTATAACAATTTATTAACTTTGAAATTATTTGATGGAAGAAACTTGAAAAGAAATCTAAGACTTAGATTAGGGCTTTGGTGTCACGAATATAAATCACCCTCAAGTTTCACGTTCCCCATACCAAGCATAAAAACGAGATCATTGTTATTACAAGTTAGCACAACTAACACTTACTCATGTGGTTTAATTATTCACTAAGACTCCCTTATTCCTACGGTGTATCTCTTGTATTTTATTTTTGTCTTGAATGATCACGAGGATGCATTTTTGACTTATTTCGATAATTTATTAAGGCCGAAAATAAAGTGGGATGATTTAATCGATAGTTAGCTAAAGGACAAAATCTTTTAAAACGGCTTCTCGAAATCTCATAAAGTTCATATCTTTGCATAACTCGTTTCACGATTTGAGACCTCTCTCGGACCGATATTTGGCTTGTACTTCAAACTTCAAATCTTTGAGAGACGATCTTGAAATTATGGTCTTCTCTTCATTTTGGTATACATCTTCAAGGAGTGAAAGATGCTTCAAACGTTGACCATGACTTCTTCATTTATCCTCTTTTTTATTTAGGATTTTGATATACAACGATCCGCCTCCTTTTCGGACTTGGATCTATTTATCCTCATACCTTGTTAGGGTCTTTTTGGATAGACTTCTCCATGATCTTTAGGGGAGTAATTGCTTCTCGTCGTGTGTCTTGATCCTTCATATTGATTTGGATTAATGATCTTCACATCATCTTAGGATCTTTAGCAAAAAGTGAATCCTCATGCCTTGTTAGGTCCTTTTTGGACTCGGGTATCCTCATGCCTTGTTAGGGCCTTTTTGGATAAGCCAATCTTCGCGTCCCGTTTCAATAAGTTATGCCTTGGCTATGAACTCTAATTAATACCGAGCAACTTTTAAACGATCTTGTGCTAGAAGCTAAGTAACCTTTTAAATCGTACAACCTTATTTATTGCAATATATTTATTAACAAGTGATGGGAGAAAAAGCTCATAACTAACTCACATAAGTTAATGAAAGAATACCAAACTTATAATTAACTCTATCATCCCTCGTTCTCCACAATTTAAAATCTCAAGGAATGAGACTCGTGGATGCTTAGCCTAATAAACCAATTAAGGTCCATATGGTTAAGGATACTAGCTAGAGTAAACTTGGATAAGTAAACTCGGGTTGAGTCAAAATATTCACGACAGGCCTAATATATCAAAGACAACTAAACTTGTTAAAACCATTTTATTTATTTATTTATTTATTTTATTTTTGAAATGGAAATTATTATGATGCGATAATAAAAGGAAAGAAAATAAATAAAAATACTACTAGGCCAAAATAGATCAAAACTTAGAAAAACGTTGAAAATTTTTTAAATTTTCCGGTAAAATGGGGTCAAATTCATGGAAAAGGCCACTAAAAATCGATAGAAGGCCCCCCTACACTTAACATAAACATTATCCTCAATGTTTAAGCATGTGGGCGAATAAACTCCCCTACACTTAGGACATTGAGTACGTTGTTTAAAATCGAGCTAAGGAAGGGACAACTAAAGTGATTACATTTATTTTTATTTATGTACAAGATTGAATCAGGGTACACGGGTAACACGGGAACACGGGTCACGTCAAAAGTACCAAAAGTGGATCATCAAAGCACATGTACCTACACAATCACAACACACAAAACAAACAACCTACACGGCTCCCCCTACACTTATTGTAGAAAATAGATAAAAGATAAAAGATAGATCATCGGGTTGCCTCCCGAGAAGCGCTTGTTTTTGTTAACCGAGTCACGAGCCTGACTCGACCCCGAATTAAATGGTCCATGGGGAAGCCTCGAATGTTATACCGGGATCAAAAATCTTATCCTCGGTCCCGGAGGAACATAATAAATGAGAGGCAGGAGGATAAGTCATGAAAGGGAGAAAAGTCCGCTCAACATACGAGAAGTATGTGAGGTCATGATCCGCGAGAAGTGGGGTGGGCAAAGCCGTAAAGGTATTAATCAAAGAATGGTCAATGTCACCTCCCGGGTCAAAGCATTCATCCTCATGAACGTGAGTCTCTTCGATTTCTTCATCATAGATAGGCTCGTCAAACAAAGGTTTGTCGTTCCCTTCATTGAGGATTTTAGAAATTCTCTCGAAAAGATCATGATCAAGTACGAAACCATCATTCATTTGTGGGATTTGTTGATAAGTTAAATCCTCACGAATGTGGTAAACGTAATTCTCATTAGAGGAGTGTTGATTAGGTAACTCCTCGAGAATTGGATGAGAATCGATGATAGAATCAAAAGTAATTGGCGAAGAGGCAAATGTGAATTTATCAAAATCCGAGTTCTCAAAATCAATATCAATATCAAGTTTTAAAACACCATTTGCCTTCTCATCAATACCTTGATCACAATTAAGCTCATGCGAGAAATCCAATAACACCGGATCATAAAAAGCATCCTCGTGATGGAATTTCTCAATACTCGGGGTATAAAAGTCATCACTAAGGAGTAAAGTATCCGATAAATCATTAGTATCATGGTTTTCACAAGTCGGTTTTGGTAAAATAGGCGAATCATCCTCATCCGATCCCGAGGAATAATTAAAAATGTAGTCGGAATCACAAGATAACTCATCCCTATCTACAAACTCCTTAGGTGTAGGACAACTTATGGGTTCTTCTTCTATGCATTCACACTCCTCAAAAATTGGTTTCTCAAAACATGTCTCGCTAAGAGGATTTGAAGAAAGCATAAAGTCATTTGAAGGGGTAGGTGAAGGAGGCATAAAAGAAATGGGGTCATCAATGGGTAAAAGAGGCTCAAGAATAATCTCGGGATTTTTCTCAATAGGTGAGCTAATAGTATCCGTGGGTGTCAACACCGGAGGGTGAGTAAAACTCATGATAGTCTCCGGGCATTGTCTCTCCTTTATTGGCGGAGAGATGGAAGGATCCACAGTGGGAACATCACTACTAGTAGTGGTGTTAGCCTCAATATCATCACTCAAAGACGGCTCAATATCAAATTGATCTTGATAGGTTTCTAAAATGAGCATGAATTTCCTATCGGTGGACTCTTGCATTTGTCTAGTAGATTCTAGCATTTCTTCCATGATTTTCTCATGTTCGGTCAATTTTTGTAGAATCAAGTCCATTTGAGGGTTGTGCATGTCCATTTGATTAAAGTTTTGAAAATTGCCGTCATGTGGAAAATCTTCATTATTTGAAAACCCTTGATTTTGAAATTCCCCATAAAACCGTTGATCATATTGTGGTGGGTCACTATTTGTAGGAAAACTAGGGGAGCCAAAATAAGTATTAGTATCATAACCAATTGGGTCTGAGATAAGCAGAGGATAATAAGCAAACAACCCAACAGACAATAAAAACTAACCAGTTAAACAAACAAGCAGAAGACAGATAAGCTGAAAAACAAATAAGCTAGCTAAATAGAAAAACCAAATAAGTTGATAACAAGATAAGCAGGAACCAAGAAGCCAAATAAACAGCAGGATAAGCAAAACCTAAATGAAAATTAAGCTGAAGTTTAATAAGCTAATCTTAAATCTTGCATCAAAACAGTCAAATATCAACTTAAGTAAGCAGATCCAAACAGCCTAAGAAACTGAATAATAAGCAATATCTAAAGTACATAAGCTGAAACAAAGATCTACTGAAACTAAGCTGGATAAACAAATAGCATGCGATGAACCCAATAAGCTCATTTCATAAGCAGATATTCGTTAAGCAGAAACAAAACAATAAGCTGAATCAAATCAGGAAGTAAAAGGCTGATAAAAACAAATTCGAAAACAGATAAAGAATAAGCGGATTATAATAACTAAATAAAAGCCAATATAGATCTACTTAAACAAACAGATCCAAACGTCTACTAACTCGATCAAATAAGCAGAACCAAAAAGAAACATAAAATTTAAAATATTACTACTTAAAATAAATAACATAACAGCAGGTTAACCAAATCTATCCAAACTGATAAATAAAATAGCAGATAAAAAAATCAAACATAAGCAGATAACAATAATACTCAGATCTAAACAGTGCTAAACCAAACAAATATTAAACCTAAGACTAGCAGAATTAAAACAGATAAACATAAACAGAAATTAAAACTTATCTAAAACAAAAAAAATGAAAAAGAGATTAAGAACCTTTTTGTCGAATCCATTGGGTAGAAGAAGCTGCGCTGAGCAGTCGTATCGACGAATCAAACAAACACCATCTTCGAACCAACTTAATCTACTCGATCCAAACAATCCGAACAATCCAAACAGTATTTATTTTTTATTATTTATTTTTTATTTTTTTTTATTTTTTTTTTATTTTTATAATAACGAGAACATTAGCATCATCAAACTCAGATTAAACTTAGAGAATAAAAAGTAACTGGAAATAAAAAAGTGAGACGGAATTAAAATGAAATTAACTTTTCATTAATTTAAAAATCAAATTACATTTACTGGAAATCCAAATTACAATATTAAATCTGAAACCTAATTTGCTGAAAATTAAATCTAACCTACTCCTAATTTAATTAAAATCTAAAAAAATAAAGAAAAGCTTGATCTAATACATGTGAAAAGGAGGTTTTTATAGGGAAAACCCTCAAAAATTTCTTGAAATATCTTGGTGCCCACGGCTTAAGATCATAGCCGTTCTTCCTCTTCTCTTTCCTTCTTTCTTTGATCCAACGGTTGTGATTGATTGGTGTCCACGGATTGCCAGCATGGAATGGTGTGAGGACCACTGATGGTGGATCTTGCGATTTTTGGGGGATATTAATTCCCTTTTGGTGAATTAAACATAGAGGTAAAAATCCCCAAATTTAATGGTAATTTTTGATCCTGAAAATTAGGGTTTGTGGATGGCTGCGAATATGGTGGAAGAGAAAAGAGAAAAACAGTAAAAAAAAGGTTTGTGTTTTTCTTGTGTGTATCGAAAACATTTAATGGGAGGGGGTGGGTAAATGGTTTTATTAAATAAAATGTGTGTGGGGATAAATCGTGGGTAAGAGTTGACTGGGGGGTTGTTTTATTTAAGTTGTTCACACGTGTAGGGGAGAGTGTGGGTACACGTGTGAGGCTGGGTAAAGGGTAAACCGTTTGTGAAGAGTTGACCGAATTTTTGAAGAGGTGTTGACTAGTTTACACAAAGCAAAAGCAGACAATTTTACTTCTTCTTTTTTTCGTTCCTTTTTCAATCCTCAAATGGGCTTTGGCCCAACATCCAATCCGTTTTATAAACCATTTGGGCTGGCCCAATATTTTGAAAACTTCATCCTTTTAATTAATGTTAACCATTTCTTAAATGGGCTTGTGGGCCCATTAAGCAAAAGTGGGACCCACAAGGCCCAAAATCTTCGATAATGATTAAATCCACTAAATGGAGCCCGATTTTGGTTCATTTCTTCAGAACCGTGTCGAATTGCCGGTTTACGTGATCTTTGGCACACTTTTGGTCTTTTGACTTTGTCTTCGTCTCTTTGTGGACTTTTCTTCAACATTTGACCGTGAAATCCCGTGTTTTCTCATCTTTTGATCATTTGTACCTATTTAACACGCGAAACACAAAACCACGCGTAATTCCGATTTTTATGATATAAAACACATGATTCGGTCTTGTTTTTCCTTGATTTTAGTGGCAAAAGGATAAGTGTTTTCACACTTATTAAATCCCCTACATTTGACCATTGCAATGACCCCATGCAATGCATTATTTTAAAGCATAAAGATACATTTTTCTCATTAATAACCCATCTCGGCCTTTATTATTATTACTACTATTACGGAAAGATAAAAACTTTAAAGGAAACAAAAGTTATAACAATTTATTAACTTTAAAATTATTTGATGGAAGAAACTTGAAAAGAAATCTAAGACTTAGATTAGGGCTTTGGTGTCACGAATATAAATCACCCTCAAGTTTCACGTTCCCCATACCAAGCATAAAAACGAGATCATTGTTATTACAAGTTAGCACAACTAACACTTACTCATGTGGTTTAATTATTCACTAAGACTCCCTTATTCCTACGGTGTATCTCTTGTATTTTATTTTTGTCTTGAATGATCACGAGGATGCATTTTTGACTTATTTCGATAATTTATTAAGGCCGAAAATAAAGTGGGACGATTTAATCGATAGTTAGCAAAAGGACAAAATCTTTTAAAACGGCTTCTCGAAATCTCATAAAGTTCATATCTTTACATAACTCGTTTCACGATTTGAGACCTCTCTCGGACCGATATTTGGCTTGTACTTCAAACTTCAAATCTTTGAGAGACGATCTTGAAATTATGGTCTTCTCTTCATTTTGGTATACATCTTCAAGGAGTGAAAGATGCTTCAAACGTTGACCATGACTTCTTCATTTATCCTCTTCTTTATTTAGGATTTTGATATACAACGATCCGCCTCCTTTTCGGACTTGGATCTATTTATCCTCATACCTTGTTAGGGTCTTTTTGGATAGACTTCTCCATGATCTTTAGGGGAGTAATTGCTTCTCGTCGTGTGTCTTGATCCTTCATATTGATTTGGATTAATGATCTTCACATCATCTTAGGATCTTTAGCAAAAAGTGAATCCTCATTCCTTGTTAGGGCCTTTTTGGACTCGGGTATCCTCATGCCTTGTTAGGGCCTTTTTGGATAAGCCAATCTTCGCGTCCTGTTTCAATAAGTTATGCCTTGGCTATGAACTCTAACTAATACCGAGCAACTTTTAAACGATCTTGTGCTAGAAGCTAAGTAACCTTTTAAATCGTACAACCTTATTTATTGCAATATATTTATTAACAAGTGATAGGAGAAAAAGCTCATAACTAACTCACATAAGTTAATGAAAGAATACCAAACTTATAATTAACTCTATCATCCCTCGTTCTCCACAATTTAAAATCTCAAGGAATGAGACTCGTGGATGCTTAGCCTAATAAACCAATTAAGGTCCATATGGTTAAGGATACTAGCTAGAGTAAACTTGGATAAGTAAACTCGGGTTGAGTCAAAATATTCACGACGGGCCTAATATATCAAAGACAACTAAACTTGTTAAAACCATTTTATTTATTTATTTATTTATTTTATTTTTGAAATGGAAATTATTATGATGCGATAATAAAAGGAAAGAAAATAAATAAAAATACTACTAGGCCAAAATAGATCAAAACTTAGAAAAACGTTGAAAATTTTTTAAATTTTCCGGTAAAATGGGGTCAAATTCATGGAAAAGGCCACTAAAATTCGATAGAAGGCCCCCCTACACTTAACATAAACATTGTCCTCAATGTTTAAGCATGTGGGCGAATAAACTCCCCTACACTTAGGACATTGAGTACGTTGTTTAAAATCGAGCTAAGGAAGGGACAACTAAAGTGATTACATTTATTTTTATTTATGTACAAGATTGAATCACAATAGCAAAAACTTATCGAAGGAACCGGGTACATGGGTAACAGGGGAACACGGGTCACGTCAAAAGTACCAAAAGTGGATCATCAAAGCACATGTACCTACACAATCACAACACACAAAACAAACAACCTACACGGCTCCCCCCTACACTTATTGTAGAAAATAGATAAAAGATAAAAGATAGATCATCGGGTTGCCTCCCGAGAAGCGCTTGTTTTTGTTAACCGAGTCACGAGCCTGACTCGACCCCGAATTAAATGGTCCATGGGGAAGCCTCGAATGTTATACCGGGATCAAAAATCTTATCCTCGGTCCCGGAGGAACATAATAAATGAGAGGCAGGAGGATAAGTCATGAAAGGGAGAAAAGTCCGCTCAACATACGAGAAGTATGTGAGGTCATGATCCGCGGGAAGTGGGGTGGGAAAAGCCGTAAAGGTATTAATCAAAGAATGGTCAATGTCACCTCCCGGGTCAAAGCATTCATCCTCATGAACGTGAGTCTCTTCGATTTCTTCATCATAGATAGGCTCGTCAAACAAAGGTTTGTCGTTCCCTTCATTGAGGATTTTAGAAATTCTCTCGAAAAGATCATGATCAAGTACGAAACCATCATTCATTTGTGGGATTTGTTGATAAGTTAAATCCTCACGAATGTGGTAAACGTAATTCTCATTAGAGGAGTGTTGATTAGGTAACTCCTCGAGAATTGGATGAGAATCGATGATAGAATCAAAAGTAATTGGCGAAGAGGCAAATGTGAATTTATCAAAATCCGAGTTCTCAAAATCAATATCAATATCAAGTTTTAAAACACCATTTGCCTTCTCATCAATACCTTGATCACAATTAAGCTCATGCGAGAAATCCAATAACACGGGATCATAAAAAGCATCCTCGTGATGGAATTTCTCAATACTCGGGGTATAAAAGTCATCACTAAGGAGTAAAGAATCCGATAAATCATTAGTATCATGGTTTTCACAAGTCGGTTTTGGTAAAATAGGCGAATCATCCTCATCCGATCCCGAGGAATAATTAAAAATGTAGTCGGAATCACAAGATAACTCATCCCTATCTACAAACTCCTTAGGTGTAGGACAACTTATGGGTTCTTCTTCTATGCATTCACACTCCTCAAAAATTGGTTTCTCAAAACATGTCTCGCTAAGAGGATTTGAAGAAAGCATAAAGTCATTTGAAGGGGTAGGTGAAGGAGGCATAAAAGAAATGGGGTCATCAATGGGTAAAGGAGGCTCAAGAATAATCTCGGGATTTTTCTCAATAGGTGAGCTAATAGTATCCGTGGGTGTCAACACCGGAGGGTGAGTAAAACTCATGATAGTCTTCGGGCCTTGTCTCTCCTTTATTGGCGGAGAGATGGAAGGATCCACAGTGGGAACATCACTACTAGTAGTGGTGTTAGCCTCAATATCATCACTCAAAGACGGCTCAATATCAAATTGATATTGATAGGTTTCTAAAATGAGCATGAATTTCCTATCGGTGGACTCTTGCATTTGTCTAGTAGATTCTAGCATTTCTTCCATGATTTTCTCATGTTCGGTCAATTTTTGTAGAATCAAGTCCATTTGAGGGTTGTGCATGTCCATTTGATTAAAGTTTTGAAAATTGCCGTCATGTGGAAAATCTTCATTATTTGAAAACCCTTGATTTTGAAATTCCCCATAAAACCGTTGATCATATTGTGGTGGGTCACTATTTGTAGGAAAACTAGGGGAGCCAAAATAAGTATTAGTATCATAACACATACTTTCCTCATTATTATAAACCTCCTCATAAGTTTTGTCACAATTAAAATAAGCATGAGGCCCACCACAAGTCGAACACTCCTCGGACATAATCTTATAACGCTCTTCTTGCAAGATTTCCCAAATCGGACGATTATCCATGGTAGTGTCGAAAGAAAACGAAATAACAATAATTATTATGCTACGTAATATATTATAATAAAAGAAAAAATCTTTTTGTATTTTTTTTAGAAAAATATATATTCACAATAAAAACGAAAGAAATCGAACTAAAGAAATAACACTAATACGTAATATTTTTGGTGTAATACTTTTAGGAAAAAGTATTACTTTTGGATTTTTTTATTTTTTTTGGTGTAATTCTTAGGAAAGAAATTGCTTTTGTGATTTTTTAATTTTTTTGTATTTTTAAGTTTTTTATTTTTTTGTATTTTTGATTTTTTGTGCAAGAAAATTAACGTTCAAGAAGAACGGATCCCAAAATCCAAACATCTTCACGAAAAATCGTCAATCGTACGAGCGAAGCGGCAGCGGCGCCATTTTGAAACGCAGATTTTTAGTCCTTTTTAATGTTCGTTTTTTCCTCGACTCACTCGAATTGATTTCCGGTTTACTCGTTACGACTTAACTTTGTTTTTGGTAAAATCTCTTTTTGGAATTTTTAAACTAATTAAAACTATTTAATATTAAAATCTAATTTAAATAAAACTATTTTAAAACTAATTGAAAATATAAAACTTAACTTGAATTTAAATCTAATTTAAAACTAATTACTTTAAACGAAAATCTTTTTAATCTAATCTATTTGTAAATAAAAATAAATTTAAAAGCTAAATTTAAAATTTTAAAGAAATTGAATAAAATATTATTTTTTTGTCTTTTTATTTTTTTATTTATTAAAAAAAAACTGAATAAAAGAAAATTTAAATAAACTTTTTGAATAAAGTTAATAACTCTAAATTTGATTTAAACTAATAAATTGAAAACTGCCTCCCTATTTTTATGCTATATAAATGAAATGCAGGGGATTAAAACACAAAAAGAGATCTAGTGCACTGGGTGGGACGTTGGATATTAAACGAAGGGTCTGGGGTTCGAATCTCACCCCAGACAGATTTGCTAATATTTTTTTTTACTTTTTGGGGAACTTCTATTTTGGACAGCAAAATATCTCATACCAATTGGGTCTGAGATAAGCAGATGATAATAAGCAAACAACCCAACAGACAATAAAAACTAACCAGTTAAACAAACAAGCAGAAGACAGATAAGCTGAAAAACAAATAAGCTAGCTAAATAGAAAAACCAAATAAGCTGATAACAAGATAAGCAGGAACCAAGAAGCCAAATAAATAGCAGGATAAGCAAAACCTAAACGAAAATTAAGCTGAAGTTTAATAAGCTAATCTTAAATCTTGCATCAAAACAGTCAAATATCAACTTAAGTAAGCAGATCCAAACAGCCTAAGAAACTGAATAATAAGCAATATCTAAAGTACATAAGCCGAAACAAAGATCTACTGAAACTAAGCTGGATAAACAAATAGCATGCGATGAACCCAATAAGCTCATTTCATAAGCAGATATTCGTTAAGCAGAAACAAAACAATAAGCTGAATCAAATCAGGAAGTAAAAGGCTGATAAAAACAAATTCGAAAACAGATAAAGAATAAGCGGATTATAATAACTAAATAAAAGCCAATATAGATCTACTTAAACAAACAGATCCAAACGTCTACTAACTCGATCAAATAAGCAGAACCAAAAAGAAACTTAAAATTTAAAATATTACTACTTAAAATAAATAACATAACAGCAGGTTAACCAAATCTATCCAAACTGATAAATATAATAGCAGATAAAAAAATCAAACATAAGCAGATAACAATAATACTCAGATCTAAACAGTGCTAAACCAAACAAATATTAAACCTAAGACTAGCAGAATTAAAACAGATAAACATAAACAGAAATTAAAACTTATCTAAAACAAAAAAAATGAAAAAGAGATTAAGAACCTTTTTGTCGAATCCATTGGGTAGAAGAAGCTGCGCTGAGCAGTCTTATCGACGAATCAAACAAACACCATCTTCGAACCAACTTAATCCACTCGATCCAAACAATCCGAACAATCCAAACAGTATTTATTTTTTATTATTTTTTTTTATTTTTTTTTTATTTTTTTTATTTTTATAATAACGAGAACATTAACATCATCAAACTCAGATTAAACTTAGAGAATAAAAAGTAACTGGAAATAAAAAAGTGAGACGGAATTAAAATGAAATTAACTTTTCATTAATTTAAAAATCAAATTACATTTACTGGAAATCCAAATTACAATATTAAATCTGAAACCTAATTTGCTGAAAATTAAATCTAACCTACTCCTAATTTAATTAAAATCTAAAAAAATAAAGAAAAGCTTGATCTAATACATGCGAAAAGGGGGTTTTTATAGGGAAAACCCTCAAAACTTTCTTGAAATATCTTGGTGCCCACGGCTTAAGATCATAGCCGTTCTTCCTCTTCTCTTTCCTTCTTTCTTTGATCCAACGGTTGTGATTGATTGGTGTCCACGGATTGCCAGCATGGAATGGTGTGAGGACCACTGATGGTGGATCTTGCGATTTTTGGGGGATATTAATTCCCTTTTGGTGAATTAAACATAGAGGTAAAAATCCCCAAATTTAATGGTAATTTTTGATCCTGAAAATTAGGGTTTGTGGATGGCTGCGAATATGGTGGAAGAGAAAAGAGAAAAACAGTAAAAAAAAAAGGTTTGTGTTTTTCTTGTGTGTATCGAAAACATTTAATGGGAGGGGGTGGGTAAATGGTTTTATTAAATAAAATGTGTGTGGGGATAAATCGTGGGTAAGAGTTGACTGGGGGGTTGTTTTATTTAAGTTGTTCACACGTGTAGGGGAGAGTATGGGTACACGTGTGAGGCTGGGTAAAGGGTAAACCGTTTGTGAAGAGTTGACCGAATTTTTGAAGAGGTGTTGACTGGTTTACACAAAGCAAAAGCAAACAATTTTACTTCTTCTTTTTTTTCGTTCCTTTTTCAATCCTCAAATGGGCTTTGGCCCAACATCCAATCCGTTTTATAAACCATTTGGGCTGGCCCAATATTTTGAAAACTTCATCCTTTTAATTAATGTTAACCATTTCTTAAATGGGCTTGTGGGCCCATTAAGCAAAAGTGGGACCCACAAGGCCCAAAATCTTCGATAATGATTAAATCCACTAAATCGAGCCCGGTTTTGGTTCATTTCTTCAGAACCGTGTCGAATTGCCGGTTTACGTGATCTTTGGCACACTTTTGGTCTTTTGACTTTGTCTTCGTCTCTTTGTGGACTTTTCTTCAACATTTGACCGTGAAATCCCGTGTTTTCTCATCTTTTGATCATTTGTACCTATTTAACACACGAAACACAAAACCACGCGTAATTCCGATTTTATGATATAAAACACATGATTTGGTCTTGTTTTTCCTTGATTTTAGTGGCAAAAGGATAAGTGTTTTCACACTTATTAATAATCCATTTTTGGATATATTGATTATTGGCTGGTGTTCTCTGATTGGGTGAAAATAAAGTAAGTGGGAGTTACTGTTACTTTGCGGCGCTTTAATGAGCTGGTGATGTGTCCACAATAGCTGGCAATCCGTGTCTACACATCCTTGCATTCTCATTGGTTCTCAACCATTCACACGGATTAAGTCCTTATTTCACTTTGAAAAATGGCAACTTTAGCCCTTGTACTTTGGCAGATTCAAAATTAAAGCTTAGCACTTCATTCCTTTGGCATAATTGGTCCTTCCACTTGCATTCTTGTTAAGTTTAACCCTTTGACTTAGTTGACCGAAGAGTTGACCATGTTTGACTTTTATCTTGACTTTGGCAAATTTACACTTTGAGTCCTTCAACTTTGGAGTATTGTCAAGATAGGTCCCTTATCTTCAAAGTCTTGTCATCTTTGATCCTTCTTTGTCTTTTTCATCCAAATAAGATTGATTTCTTCTTGTTTTCTTGAAAATGTATCCTTCTTACCTATTTATACACAAACACAAAACATACCACATAATTCCGCTTTATAGCACAAAAGTTAGGTATTTTCCTTGTGTTTTAGGGTGATTTGTTGATTAATTGATGTGAGTTTTTGCTCATATCAATTCCCTTGAACCAAATCTCCATATCCGAGTATCGGTGCAAACTGATCATTTCCAAATCGTACCATACCTAGAAACTTCTCCACGAAGTTACTGAGAAGCTTGAGATTTCCCGTCATGTGCTTTGTGCACCCGGAGTCCATTATGAAGAAAATGATCTCGACGAGCTGCATAAGAAATAGAAGACAATGTAGAGTTTAACAAATGGGAGCCCTTGATAGAATTGGGTTCCAAAATATTAGTAGGCCTGGATTCAAATTCTAAAGGCAAGTTAACATTCATAGACCCAATTAGAATAGTGGTTGTCTTAGGTACCTATTTGTATCCGGGTGGTGTAAATCTTGAGTATCCCCATTTACATGTCCTACTCATGTTCTCATAAAGCTTCTTTAACATGTTTTGTTTATGCAGAGTAGTGGAGTCTAACGCACTTAGTTTCTTAAGTTGATGAGCAGTGGATTGGTTCAAAGTTCTTGTGGGTTTTTTAGTACTAGTGGGCACAAGAGTAGGCTTCCTAGTTCTAGCATTCACACCATTATGATTAAAAGCACAAGCATCATGATTGAAAGTACGAACACATTTTCCACATTTAACACAAACAGATTCAACATTCAAAGTCTGAACATTTGAACTGTCATTACACGCAGTTACAGACGTTTATTCTTAGAAAACTTAAAATTCCTACGGTGGTCTTCTACTTCCATCTTCTTCCTTGACTATTGTTAGGCATGACTTTATCTTGAATTCTAGTGCTCTTAAGTTGTGGTCCGCTAAAGCTAGTAGTCTGAAGGTTTATTAGTATCATAACAATTATATAAAACCCTAAACGAGATCAAAGCACATATAGCGGAAGCGATTTAACAAGATCATAAGTAATAACATAATAATAATTAATTGAATTAGTGTTACATGCCTTTACGCTAAAGCAATTCCACAAGACGAAGAACGAATCACCAATTCGGATCTATACCGTATATACCAAGATATAGTCTAAAGTAAGACTATATTACGTTCTTGTACACACGTAATACAACGTGTAGAAACTAGAAGGGGGGGGTTGAATAGTTTCTAGTTCATTTTTCAAAACATTTCGGCTTAATCCACTGTGTGCGGTTCCTTATGTGTACCCGCGGTTCTTTATCAATAAAGAACTGCCGGTCCATTTAGGGAACCGCCGACAGTGAACTTAACCTTTTGTTACATGTTAAACTTTGACAATCCTTTGTATCAAATTCTCGATCAAGCTTGACTAGATATGAGATGTGTTTGATTGAAAGATAAATACTGCAAGTAAGTAAACACACAAACACATCAAATCAAGAGTACATCAAGCAATAGTCTAAACACTAAGCACACACGTACTAAGCATAAGCTTTTCCGCAACTTGGATGTTTAGACTAAGTGATGCATACTTGACCATAATCTAAACACGAAGCACACACGTACTAAGCCTTAGCTTTTCCGCAACTTAGATGTTTAGATTATGAGATGCACACAACACACAACATATAAATACATCTATAATACTAAAGACATAAATGTAAAGGAAAGTACCGACACGATGATTTATAGTGGTTCGGTCACGAAGCTCCTCTTCGCCCTACTCCACTCCTCGAGTACACCTTACTCGAGAGTTACTTCACTAGTCAACAAAACTCCTTTCAAGGCGGAGAAAACCATACACGTCGCTTACACATTTCCGACACTAAGCTAGATGTCGAGTCCTAATCTTAGGTAGGACCAATCTACACAACGTTGCCCACTTCACCATTTAACGACACAAGGATAGATGTCGAGTTCTAATCGAAAGCTAGAACCAATCTTCACGACTCTTCACTTTGAAGCTAAGTGAGAACTTCACACAACACAACTACTAATCACTTTAAAGTTTAGTGAGAACTCACAAGACACAACCACATCACTTTATAGTTTAGTGAAAACTACCTAGACACAACCACATCACTTTAGAGTTTAGTGAGAACTACCAAGACACAACCTAATCTACCCACTAGTTATGTTTTATGGCCCAACATAACAAACCTTGTGTTTTATGGCCTAAACACATAAACCATATAGATCTAAGCACACAACACTTAGATATATAACTCTAACACTATATCCAAGTACTAACAAGACTTGGATCTACACAACTAATACCTAATCCAAGGATACCCATCACTTGGATATTCTACCCTTACAAACACATCCAAGTGTACCCACAACTTGGATCTTCTACATATACATAGTAAGAAGACAATAATCATGACTTGATCTAGAGAGATCTTCATCATGTTATGACTCAAGACACTAACACTTCACAAGGGTGAAAGTGTTCTTCTCATTGCTCTTGATGAGGTAAATGAGGAATGGGATATTGGAAGGTTTTTGTGTGTTTTTGTGCAAGTAAAATGGAAGAGAATAGTCTTCTATTTATAGCCAACTCTTGCCTTGGAGAGCACCTTTTTTACCCAATGGATAAAAGAGTGCACTACCCATTGCATAAAAGAGTGAACTACCCATTGGATAAAAGGATGCACCTTATATTCTTGGAGCCCAAATTCAAAATTTGAATTTTGAATTTATTAGTTTCCCTCCATCTTCTAGAAGCTTCCAGAAATTTTGAGTAAGCCTAAACCGGCTTGACTGCCCGCGATTCTATATCTTCCCGCGGTTCGATATCACTAAGGAACCTCGTGTTCTATAAGAGAACCGTGCGTCCTTCTTGTCTTTCATGACGAATGTAATCTTCAAGGTGTCAAGAGAATTATACATAAGTATGCGTGAGTGATTACGAGTACCTTACACATTTTACATTATGTATTGCGAGTTATACGTTTGTCATCACCAAAACATGAAGGGATCATCTTGATTAAACATCGTAATGTTTGCACTAACAATCTCCCCCTTTTTGATGATGACAAACAAGTAAACCGTAACGCATAGTAAAATGTGAAATGTACTCGTTTACACTTCCTTCTTTCCCTTTTGTCGAATCAAAAAGGTAGTCGTCATTTGAGGAAGAGTAGAATCCATATCATTTGAGGAAGATCACGCATCCAAAGGTAGTCGTCGTTTGTAGAAGAGAAGAATCAACTTTGAGATAGCTTGCATCCAAAAGATATTCGGTTGAGAGGCGAGAATCCGAACCGTAATCCCATCATCCAAAGATATTGAGCTTGTGTCATCCTAGTGAAGTCTTCAATCACCATAGGTTAACCACCTCCATGTCTTCGAGATCCCAT
The DNA here is from genome assembly GCA_025667525.1 of Glebionis coronaria. NCBI lineage: Eukaryota > Viridiplantae > Streptophyta > Magnoliopsida > Asterales > Asteraceae > Glebionis > Glebionis coronaria. The sequence goes on along the minus strand of JANFOE010000403.1, from coordinate 491,732 downwards.
AATTCATTACTTGCAAGATGTTCAATGAATGCAATTTAAGTGAGTGAACGATCGCAAATGTAATGAGTTGAACTCTTGAAAATGCTCCCCCTTGATATGAGCTCCCCCTTGCTTGACGCACCAACAAAGCAAGAATAGTGACGAGCTACAAAAATAGGTTAGAAGTATCCTACAAAACAAGGTTAGTAGACAAGAGCATATATAAAAAGAGCATATATTGTCGAGAGGACATACTCCGCTTTAATATCTTGGCAAAAATACCAAACTAAAGAGAGTATGACATAGACAATAAAAACAATTCCACATAGTCGAAAAGAGATAAAGAAGGACTATGATGAAAAGAAAAAATAGGATGATAAACAAGTCGTCTGCACAAACAATGACAAGCATTGAAGAAAGAAGTGTGCACGTGATGCTATCAATCCAAAAACAAGTCAAAGGAGAGGATCTTGATAAGATCAGTTCACAATTGTTGGAATAGAGGTAGAGAAGAAACATCCATACTAATTGTAATGATAATATGTCAAAGGACTAAAAGCTTAGAATTTATGGAATCACCCAAGAAAATTCAAGATTTAACCAAAATCCTCTTAAAAGGTTAAAAACTTAGAATTGTTGGAATCACCCAATCCAATTGTAAATTTTAACCGCAATCAACTCTCAAAAATAGGAACAAAAATATCTCAACCTAGAGACATATTTCACCCAAAAAAAGATAAAGGAAAACCAAAAGCGGATAAATCGACGCTTAAAAAAATTCAGGATATAGGACATTATAGGGAAAAATGCGTATGAATGTCGACACCAAATGGTGTTTAGCATACGATAAACTACATGCTCAAAGTTTCGTAGCTCTTCTCAATCATTATGGATGTTCAAAGAACAATTACATGATGAGGAAAGGGTGAGGCTCGACTCAACTTAGTTTAGAAAGACTAGAAGAAAGAGAATCGACTAAGAAGAGCATGATTAAAATGAATTGAGAGAGACTCAACAAAGAAGTTAAGGATAAGTTCACAAATTGATTCATGAATACTATACCTTAGAAGGTGATAGTGAAATCTCGAAAGAAAATGAGAAAATAAACTCAAAAGAAGCTCAAGAAGACATGAAAGAGTTAGTACAAAATCTAACACATAATCAAGTAAGCACATAGGATAATTCATGCAATGCCTAATGAAGTCTACAATAAACCAATGTAGAGAAGGTGCGCAATTAACACATATGGCATGCAAGAAACATGATTACTTAAAAAGAGAAGACTAAGTAGAACATGTTGACACGTAGCATTTAAGGACATGCATGAGTTAGACACATCTAAGAGATATTATATCGGAATTGCTTGACAAAGACAAAACCTTTATAATAAGCATGCATTCATTAACTAATCAATTAAGCAAATAGCATATGGATAAGCAAGAAGATATATAAGCAAGTCATCTATCTAGATATCACAAATCAAGCTACATGTAATGTAAATCTCCAAGAAGATTCCTAATTCTTATTAGTTTAAGAAAAGGACTCAAAATAAGAGAAAATAAAAAACATAATAACAACAAGATCCAAGACTCAAAGAAAAATCATGTTGAAAAACATGAAAGGAAATACAAGAGAATAAAGATCATACAAAGATGTATATAAAAAAAGCCTAAAACTTAAGCAGAATTTTAATCTTAGTTACACTAGAATCCTAAGATTTGCTTAAATTAGATGTCTTAGCAATAAGCAATCCACATGCTTAAATGAAAGACAAGGGTGGTGGCGGAATTTGGTGGGGTGAAAGGTGAAATCACCAAGGGTTCAACAAAGCCATTCACAATGGGAATGCTTTGGATGGGTTGAGGTTGGGTAGTCACATCCAAGAGAGTACTTGGAGTGAAGGGTGAGGTTAGCTCATTCATTCTAGATTGGAATGAAGAGGAGGTAGAACCATGAGAATGGTTGGTACCATGGGTTGAGGTAGTCTTGCATGGAGCAAGAGGTGGTGAGGGTGATGAAGAGATGAGAATTGGAACAATCTCATTCTTGGGTGTGTGAAAGGATGAAGAGTTAAGTTTGGGTAACTTGTTAATGCAATAATGACTAAAAACGTTACTTGCATTTTTCGGTCTCGCTTAGTTTTGATTACGAAAATATGTAAAAACAAGCATTTACGAAAACAACGAAAAACAAATTCTTGAGTTCAAGTATTTTTCATTTCAGCCATTTTCACTTAAGGTATGGATAAACAAGTACTAACCTTAATCAAGTGATCAAGTGATTTAATCTTTTCTTAAAACTCACTTTTTATTAAAAGTGACAAGTTTTTATTAAACTATATTTTTAAGAAAATGTTTTATTAAATTAATTATTTGAAATTTGAAAATGGCATATTCTTATTCTGTTAAGAATATCCTTTCAGGATATTTTTATACCCAGATAAGACCTCCACCACTAAAGGACAAAAAGGAGCGGAGTCTAGTCCGGCGGTACCTTAGCGCCTAGGCGGTACCTTATCGATAAGGTACCGCGGGCTGTGATAAGGTACCGCGGGCAGAACTAGCCGTTGGCTCCTTTGTCCTTTAAATAGTTGGCCATTCTCAGCTTTTCACCTCACATCTTTTGCACTTTCATTTCCAGATTCAAACCCCTTCTTTAATCACTCAAATCTTTGATCATTTGTTTGATTATTACTTGTTTAAGAAGTGAATCTTGTTCTTCCATCTCTTCCTCTCCAAGTACAAAGAGAAGAACACTATCCTAGTGAAGTGTTGAGTCCACCACCAAAGATCTATTGAAGATCAATTTTTATATACTTGTAGTTGTGTCATAGTTGTGAAGATCCAAATAGTTGTGTCTATTTGGAAGTTGTGTATGTACTAAGTATAGTTGTGTAGATTGGTCCTAGCTACGATTAGGGCTCGACTTTTAGCTTAGAGTCGGAAATTGGTTAAGCGACGTGTACGGTTTTCTCCACCATAAGGAGCTTGTTGTGTAGTGAACTCTCGAGTAAGGAGTACTCGAGGAGTGGAGTAGGAACGAGGAGTGAGCTTCGTTGCCGAACCACTATAAATCCTTGGTGTTCGGTTTGATCTTTCTTTACCCTTAACTCTTTACATTCCTTATTACTTTTTGCATATACATGTGTTAATATTAGATTAGCTACACTATTATTCTTTATTCTTTGTGGATATATTTTTGTTAGCATTGGTTTAGCTACACTATCATTGTTCATATTTGTGCATAAGAAGATTTCACATATTTCCTCAAGCCTAAGTTTTTGAAAAAGGATTTTTGGAAACCATATTTTCACAAGTAAATTTTAAGAAACTATTCAACCCCCCCTTCTAGTTTCTATAATTGGTATCAGAGCGGGTTGCTCAAGAATTTTTAAAGTATATTGTATTTTAAAACTTGAATCGATCTATGGATTCCAACAAGTACCTAGAAGGGCAATCTATGCAAAGACCACCACTTTTTGAAACCGATAGTTTTATTTATTGGAAAAATAGATTTGAAACTTATGTGAAATCAAAAGATTTAGATCTTTGGCATGTTATTACCAATGGTGATTTTTTACCCTTTCAATTTAATGAAGTTTCTAAAACAAAAGAATTAGTCACTTTTGACAAAGCTAATGATGATACTAAAAAGAAACTTTCAAAAAATAATGAGGCTAAAATGGTGATTTATAATGCTTTGCCTAAGAAAGAGTATGAAAGAATTTTTATGTGTGAAACCACCAAAGATATTTGGAACACTCTTTTAGTAACCCACCAAGGTAATAGCCAAGTCAAAGAAAGTAAAATCGATCTTCTTGTCCAACAATATGAACAATTTGTCATCTTAGAAGATGAAACTATTGATAGTGCATTTGCTAGGTTTAACACCATTATTACTAGTCTAAAAGCACATGATGAAGGTTTTTCTAGCAAGAACAATGTTAGGAAGTTTCTAAGGGCCCTACATCCAAAGTGGAGAGCAAAAGTCACGGCTATTGAAGAGTCGAAAGATCTCTCAACTTTGTCACTCGATGAACTCATAGAAAACTTGAAGGTTCGTGAGATGATAATTTTGAAGGACTCGGAATTAGTAAAAACCAAGAGTGAAAGGAAATCTCTTGCACTAAAAGCCAAGAAGGCACAAAGTGACCATGATAGTTCCTCGGAGAGTGATGACGAGGAGTATGCATTGGCGGTGAGAGATTTCAAGAAGTTCTTCAAGAGACGAGGTCAACACGTTAGGCAACCAAACTATGACAAGAAACCATTGTCAAAGAATCGGTTTGTCAAGAAAGAAAAAGGTTATAGGAGTTGCTTTAGATGTGGTGATCCAAATCACTTCATTGGTGATTGTCCAAAGCCCGCTCGTGATAAGAACCACACGGCATTCGTTAGTGGCGCTTGGAGCGATAGCGGTGAAGATGATGATGACAACCCCAAAGAGGAGAAATGTCTTATGGCTCACACTTCTAAAGAGGTACATTCCGAAACCGAATATTATAGCAATGATAGTTCCACTTTAGATGATATTGAATTTGAAGGCAAATATGATAGCTTACACAAACTTAGTCTTAAATTCATAGAAAAGAATAAAACCTTAAAATCAACCAATACTAAGCTTGAAAATGAGATCAATGAACTTAGGGAGAAATTGGCTATACTTGAGAAAAACAAAGAGGTTGATTTAGGTTGCTTAAGTTGTGAGAAACTTAGATTAGAGAATGATGATCTCAAGAGCACCTCCATTAAATTGGAAAAGTTCATGAAAGGTACTAGTGCTCTTGATGATATGTCAAACAAACAAGTTCATTCTAAGGAAAAACTTGGTCTAGGTTTTAACTCAAATGAAGCCTCAACTAGTGAACCAAAACAAGTCAGGTTTTCACAGAAAACACTTTCTGGACGTGGTTCCACATTGTATGGTGCGGTTCCTTATCGCTATGGAACCGCGGACATAGATAAGGTACCGCGGCCAGAAGTTGATTTTTGTGAAAACTCTGAACTTTCTGAAAAATCTAAGTTAAATGAAAAACCAAAGCATCTTACTGTTAATAAGGTTCAATTACCCATACTTGACGACAATGCTATTAGTAAGTTCTATAAGCCGTTAAGTAAACCTCTCATGGGAAATAGAAGTTTATCTAGATTATCTTCTACTCCACCTAGAGTACAGAATGAGTCTAAGCCTAGAAGTAGAACGACAACGCCTACAAGGGATAATCAAAACAACTCACGAACTAGAAGTAAAACTCCAACACCTAGAAAGAATGATAATAACTCTAAACCTAGATCAAACACACCTAGGAGAAGTAATAAACAACAAAATGGTTACATGAACTACTACCCTCCTCCATTTTGTTCTCCATGGGGAATCCCCACCTCATTCATGCATCCCAACCAAATGCAAGGGATGTTTGGAACTAACAATTTTGGACCCATGAGATATTGGGGACCAAATGTTTGATCTTGTGTATTGTTACCTAGATATGCTTGGGAATTGATTTGGAGCCCGATGAGTGGATTAAGGATAGTGGATGTTCTAAACACATGACGGGTAATCGAAGTTTGTTCTCGCATTACAAAGCATATGATGGAGGTAACGTCACATTCGCTAGTAGTCTACGTGGTAATATCATTGGCAAAGGTACGGTTTCTCTTGACTCTATGACCATTGAAAATGTTGAGCACGTAGATAACTTAGGTTTTAACCTTTTAAGTATAGGTCAAATTTGTGATAATAAGTGTAAGGTCATCTTTTCGGAACATGACAGTGAAATCGTAAAAGATGGAAAAGTCGTTGTAAAAGGTGTTAGAAAGCATGGGCTTTATGTCATGAAGGTTAATAAGAAGTCAAAAGACAACATATGTCTTGCGACTATAGATGATAGTTCTACCCTTTGGCATAGGAGACTAGGTCACGCTAATATGCGTTTAATTCAATCTTTAGTCTCTAAGGAGTTGGTAAGACACCTCCCCAAGATTAAGTTTGATAGTCACTTTTGTGATGCTTGCAAAGTTGGAAAGCAAGTTCACTCAAGTCACAAAGCCAAGAATTTGGTTTCGACCTCTCGGTGCTTAGAGCTCCTACATATGGATCTCTTTGGACCTTCCGCCATACGGAGTTATGGAGGTAACCTTTATACCCTAGTTATAGTTGACGACTATTCTAGATTCACTTGGACTAGATTTTTGGCATCTAAGAATGAAGCTTTTGATCATTTCGAAATCTTTAGTCGAAGAATTCAAAATCAACTAGGATGTTCAATTGTTTCTATTAGGACGGATCATGGTAGGGAATTTGATAATGAAGTGCAATTTGGTGCCTTTTGTGAAGCTCATGGTATTACCCATAACTTCTCGGCTCCTCGCACTCCACAATCAAATGGGGTAGTAGAAAGGAAGAATAGGACTCTCTAAGAGATGAGTAGGACGATGTTAAACGAGCAATCTTTGCCTCAAAAGTTTTGGTGCAATGCCGTGGATACATCGACTTATATTCTCAACCAAATTCTTATTCGACCTTTCCTAGGAAAGACCCTCTATGAGATTCTTAAAGGTAAGAAACCCTCATTAGAATACTTTAGGGTCTTTGGAAGCAAGTGCTTTATCCTCAACACCAAAGACTACCTTACCAAGTTTGACCCAAAGTCTTACGAAGGTATCCTTTTAGGTTATTCCCAAACTAGTAAGGCCTACATAGTCCTAAATAGAACCTCAGGGGTTATTGAAGAATCACTCAACATAACCTTTGATGAAACCCCTCCTTCACCCAAGACACCACCATTGGTTTATGATGACTTAGATGAATTAGAAGTAGTTAAAGCCAAAGAGGTTAGAAAAATAGGAGTTGAAGACCTTAGTGTTGAAAAGGAAGTAAATATTAAGGAGTCTAGGGATCATACTCTCAATAATGTCATTGGTGACTTAAATTAAAGGACCCTCAGATCTCAAGTACAAAACCAAAGCAACTTCTTTTGTTTTGTCTCCTTGATTGAACCAAAGAATGTTAAAGAAGCTTTGACGGATGAGAGTTGGGTCATTGCGATGCAAGAAGAATTGAATCAATTCGTTGCCAATGATGTTTGGGAACTTGTTCCTCCACCTAGAAGTTCTACCATTATAGGAACCAAATGGGTATTTAGGAATAAGCTAGATGAGAATGGTGTTGTGTCTCGTAACAAGGCTAGACTTGTAGCTCAAGGCTATAATCAACAAGAAGGGATTGATTATGACGAGACATATGCACCGGTAGCTAGATTAGAATCAATTAAAATCCTTTTAGCCTACGCTTGTGCCTTAGATATTAAGCTTCAACAAATGGATGTAAAGAGTGCATTTCTTAACGGTTTGATCAATGAGGAGGTATATGTGGCTCAACCTCCCGGCTTCATTGATTTTGAGAAACCGGACCATGTTTACAAGCTTAAGAAAGCACTTTATGGACTCAAACAAGCACCCAAAGCTTGGTATGATAGAGTTAAAGCGTTTCTTGTTAAACATGATTATACCATGGGAATGGTAGACAATACACTCTTTACAAATAAGAAAGGTTCTCATCTCATAATCGTACAAATATATGTTGATGACATTATATTTGGCTCAACTTGTCAAGAATTGTGTGATGACTTTGCCAAAATCATGCATGATGAGTTTGAAATGAGTATGATGGGAGAACTTAACTTCTTTCTAGGACTCCAAATTAAACAAATGGACGATGGTATTTTCTTTAGTCAATCTAAGTACGCTAAAGAAATGCTAAAGAAATTTGGATTAGAAGAATCTAGACCAATGAAGACCCCTATGGCCTCGGATACTAAACTCACCGTAGATGATCATTGTGAGTCGGTAGACAACACCAAATATAGAGGTATGATTGGTAGTTTGTTGTACCTAACAGCAAGTCGACCGGATATCATGTTTAGTGTTTGCCTTTGTGCTCGCTTCCAAGAGGCTCCCAAAACCTCTCACCTTGAAGCAGTTAAGCGTATCTTCCGATACATTAAAGGCACTATACATTTAGGATTATGGTATCCTAAAGGGACCGGCGTAGAAACCATTGTCTACGCGGACTCGGATCATGCGGGAGACTATGTGGACCGGAAAAGCACTAGTGGAGTTTGTACCTTCATGGGTTGTTGTTTAACTTCTTGGTTCTCCAAGAAACAAACCGCTCTTGCGATATCCACCACGGAAGCCGAGTATATGAGTGCCGGTAAAGCATGCCAACAAGCTCTATGGATGAAGCAAGCGCTTGTTGATTACGGGATTTCTCTTGATGATGTTCCCATCATGTGCGATAATAAAGTCGTTATAGACCTAAGCAAGAATCCCGTGCAACATTCGCGAACCAAACACATAGAAATTAGACACCATTTCCTTAGGGATAATGTTCAAAAGGGGAACATTACTATTGAAAAGGTGCCCTCCGAGGACAACTTAGCCGATATCTTCACTAAGCCACTTAAGAGGGAACCTTTTTATTACTTGCGTCTAGGTCTAGGATTAATGGAACATCTTTCTTAATTTCCTTTCTTCTTGTGTGTTTTCTATTACCACTTTGAGTCCTTGAGTCTTTTAAGATTCTTTTGAAAAATCTTCTCTATCTTCCTTCAAAACTCTCAAAGTCTCTGTCGAAAATGGTTGAGAAATTCGTTTGACATTGTTAATTCAATCTAAAAACGATTTTTCATAGATTCTCGCTATTAATATAGAGCTTGCATAATTCATATGTATGATTCTCTCAAACATAGCAAGAACAAGATTGAATCATGGAGGATCATTGTGTCATGACTTAAGGTCTTGTCTTACACACCTCCCACATTGATTTTTTAATCCATGTATTTTGGTCAAATATCTATTTTGTAAGTTTGCATATGTTTTCCTTGTCTATCTTTGCTTTTAAGCATATCCCTATGATAAGTTAGACTAGAAAAATAAGATTTGCTGAAAAATCTTCCTCCAAACACCAAACCCTGCTTCTGCAAGCGGTTCCTTATGTGAACCGCGGTACCTTATTGATAAGGTACCGCCACCCTAGATAAGGAACCGCCTACAGTGGGCTTCCTTTTCGGGTTTTTGTCTGAAACTCCAGATTTGCTCCAACCTTTTTGAGAATCTTTGTTTCAAACCCTTTGACCACCCCAAAAATACCCTAAGCCTTCCCTATTTAAACCATAAGCATTTTGCATTACTTCACATCCAAAATGTCTTATTCTCCCAATGAAAGCCTTGAATCTCCTCCATTTTCTCCAATTGCTTTCAATCCAAATCCACCCAAGAACACTCTTAATCACATGTCTCCTACCAAGAATGTTGATTGTGGAACATCCTTTCTTCCACCACCACCCTTTAGTGTTCGTCCTCCTTCTCATGATAATGTCATGCACCATGAAACATATTGTCATTGTTGTCAATATCAACATCTTGCTATGGCACACATCTATGAGGAGTTGAGCTACATCAAGAGTCTCTTAATCAAGCCTCCTCTTCACTTTGATTATGAGATCTCCAACAAGCCACCACCACCACCCTTCGCTATTACCTTGTCTTTCATATAAGCATTGATTGCTTATCCACAAGACACAAAATTCAAGCAAATCTTAGAATTCTAGAATAACTAGGATTAGATTTATGCTTTTGGCTTGTTTCTTTTTCCATACTTCTTTGTATGATGTTTCTTTAGTAACCTATCTTGGATCTTTGTCTTTGTGTTTTCTTCTCTTTTTCTTTTTTTGTGACCTATTGCTATATATTGTTGGTTGTTTCTTTTGTTCAACTAACCCTTCTATGTAGCTTGTCACCATATCTCGATTCCTCGGTGCCCCAAGCTAGGGGGAGTAAGCACCAAGGGGGAGTCTTTGCAAAGTCCGTTTCTTCAACACCGGATTACGCAACCTTTTTGCATCGACAAAGGGGGAGAAATGAATAAACTCGTCTTCGAAAATCTTGTTTTTGTGTGATTGAGTTTATGTATTGTCGGAATCAAAAAGGGGGAGATTGTTAATGCAATAATGACTAAAAACGTTACTTGCATTTTTCGGTCTCGCTTAGTTTTGATTACGACAATATGTAAAAACAAGCATTTACGAAAACAACGAAAAACGAATTCTTGAGTTCAAGTATTTTTCATTTCACCCATTTTCACTTAAGGTATGGATAAACAAGTACTAACCTTAATCAAGTGATCAAGTGATTTAACCTTTTCTTAAAACTCACTTTTTATTAAAAGTGACAAGTTTTTATTAAACTTTATTTTTAAGAAAATGTTTTATTAAATTAATTATTTGAAATTTGAAAATGGCATATTCTTATTCTGTTAAGAATATCCTTTCATGATATTTTTATACCCAGATAAGACCTCCACCACTAAAGGACAAAAAGGAGCGGAGTCTAGTCCGGCGGTACCTTATCGATAAGGTACCGCAGGCTGTGATAAGGTACCGCGGGCAGAACTAGCCGTTGGCTCCTTTGTCCTTTAAATAGTTGGCCATTCTCAGCTTTTCACCTCACCTCTTTTGCACATTCATTTCCAGATTCAAACCCCTTCTTTAATCACTCAAATCTTTGATCATTTGTTTGATTATTACTTGTTTAAGAAGTGAATCTTGTTCTTCCATCTCTTCCTCTCCAAGTGCAAAGAGAAGAACACTATCCTAGTGAAGTGTTGAGTCCACCACCAAAGATCTATTGAAGATCAATTTTTATATACTTGTAGTTGTGTCATAGTTGTGAAGATCCAAGTAGTTGTGTCTATTTGGAAGTTGTGTATGTACTAAGTATAGTTGTGTAGATTGGTCCTAGCTACGATTAGGGCTCGACTTTTAGCTTAGAGTCGGAAATTGGTTAAGCGACGTGTACGGTTTTCTCCACCATAAGGAGCTTGTTGTGTAGTGAACTCTCGAGTAAGGAGTACTCGAGGAGTGGAGTAGGAACGAGGAGTGAGCTTCGTTGCCAAACCACTATAAATCCTTGGTGTTCGGTTTGATCTTTCTTTACCCTTAACTCTTTACATTCCTTATTACTTTTTGCATATACATGTGTTAATATTAGATTAGCTACACTATTATTCTTTATTCTTTGTGGATATATTTTTGTTAGCATTGGTTTAGCTACACTATCATTGTTCATATTTGTGCATAAGAAGATTTCACATATTTCCTCAAGCCTAAGTTTTTGAAAAAGGATTTTTGGAAACCATATTTTAACAAGTAAATTTTAAGAAACTATTCAACCCCCCCTTCTAGTTTCTACAATAACTTAATCTTAAATTTGAGGTGCCTCTTTGAAGAGGAGGTTTTGGATGAATTGGAGGTTCTTGTAGAAACCATGGTATTAATGGGTGGTTCAAGAGGTAAGGATGAATGGTTTGAGGTGTGAAGACCATGGCTAACAAGGTGGGTTTAAAAGGGTGAGGGGATGATCCAAACTAGTAATGGGTTAAAAAGGGAAAGCCCAAGATATTTTGGGAGTGATCAAAGGTTTGAAACAAAGATTCCAAAGGGTGTTGGAACAATTGGGAAGTTTCAGAAAACCTGAATTTGAGAGCTTCTGCCCGCGGTTCTTCATCTCCACCGGCGGTTCCATATTGATATGGAGTCGCGGTCTATTTAAAGAACCGCCTACAGAGGCTAGGTTTAGGTGGTGAAGGAGGATTTTCTAATTCAGCAAATCCTAATGTTCTAGTCTAACTTATCATAAAGTCATGCTTAAGAGCAATAAAAACTAGAGCACACACAAAGGAAAGACACATAGGTTCAATTAGCACGTAAGAGGAAAGCTAGGAAAAACCTAATGGCTACAAAAGAAAAAGACTCCTAATGACATACAAAGTTCATCAAAGTAAACTATCATTAGTCATATATAGGAAGAGCCATTTAGCCAATTTAGAGAATGAGTATGAGACTATCGCTAGAGGTGCTCAATTAAGGCTAAACACGACCATTTTTACGAGTCATACACCAACTCAACTTCCCACATGGAAGTAATTCAACCGTTAGGTCAAATTAAGATCCTAGTGCATAAATTCTCTAGTAGTCATTCTCAAGTTAGACAAAATGTAATTCCAACATTTTCCTAATAAAGTTTAGCAAGGATGAAACTTGCATGGCGACACAATGCATGACCTAATGAGGGTTAAGAATACACCATTGCATATCTTGTCAAACAAGTCTAGTTAAGGTTTATTACCTTAATAGAACTTGAGGCCAATAACATTGAAGTGTATAAACAAAGTTTACACAAACCAAAGGAACACTTTTGATTGGTCTTTCGGAAATGACACATTTATAAATTGCATAGCAATGTAAATTACTTGAGTATTTCGGATGAAACATCCAAGTTATCAAACCGACTCTATTGTGCATTATAAGTAATTATTAAACAAAATATATCTAACAATTTGAACAAGTAGATTCAATATAACACCATCAACACAAGTGTGAGTTATGATCCGATGTATATTATTAATAAACCACATTCATGTCTACACTAAAAAACATGTCAATTAGATTCGATAATGATACCAATCATAGTTTGAATAATGCATTGATATTTAATCGAAATCTTTCTTGATTCCCACAAACACTTTTTTAAGAGAAAATAGCTAAGATTTTCAAAGGGCGTTTCATGTTTTATAGTGAGACATTTATCTACTTGAACTAATAACACAATGATCGAGTAAGACGACCCAAATCAATAGATTTGATAAGCTCCCAAAGCTTTCAAACCTAAGAGTGTTAATAAACATAACGAGGTGTACATGATGTTTATATAACATATATAAACCTAGAGATGTTGATCCTATATGCAATGCACAAATAATGTTGCAACCAAAATGCAAGAAATCTAGCATACATCCTAATTAGGAAGAACTAGATACTAACAAATACCAAGCAAGGCACAAGAGACTAGACATATAAGCAATACTACTAAAAATAGCAATGAACACTTAATAATGTCTACATATAATAATAACACACAAAGAAACACACACAAACAATTAGCTTAACACGTAAAAGCATTCGTCCATGTTTTGAGTGTTAGATATACCAACGTATACATAGCTTGATCTTATTTGAAAATAGTTTTCGACACATTTCAAAATTTAATTAAGTTCAACACTTTATAAATATATCAATTTACAAAGATATATCAACAAGAGATGTACAACTTAATATAAAAGAGTAAAACACAAGTTTTACGACAAACCGAGACTCAATACTTTGGACAAAGTATAGAACTTATAAAACATTTAAATTTTAAAGTTTGAATAAAGGTTTGGAAGCATTTTTAATTGAAAGAAGACTCAATTACGTTCGAAACGCCGGGTGGCACGACTTCTACGGACTTACGGTTGATTTTATATGATTTTTCAAAGTTTGCAAAAATCTGAGTCAGACTGACCGCGGTTCCTTATTGATAAGGAACCTCGGGGAAGAGATAAAGAACCGCGTCTAGAGGGAAAAAAAGGGGTTTTTGGCCAAATCATTTGGTAACTTTTTGGAAGGACTTAGGACTTTAAAAAATCATTTTAGACACATAGAACTCGTATTTTAGAGTTAATTATGACACAAAATATTTTTATACTTCCAAACATGAAAAGATTTAATTCAAGCTATTATACAAAGTTTATTTACCACCAAAACTTGTACGAATGAAACAACAAAACACATTTCATAACTAATCCCTCTTCATGAACAATTTGATACAAAGATCGTCTCTATTTTTAAAAACTGTTTTCATTTTAAAAACCATTTGTTTTGAAAAAGAGAGCAAAGATCGATCCAAGCTTTAAAGTACAATATACTTCAAAGATCTTGAATAACCTCGCTCTGATACCAATTGTAGAAACTAGAAGGGGGGGTTGAATAGTTTCTAGTTCATTTTTCAAAACATTTCGGCTTAATCCACTGTGTGCGGTTCCTTATGTGTACCCGCAGTTCTTTATCAATAAAGAACTGCCGGTCCATTTAGGGAACCGCCGACAGTGAACTTAACCTTTTGTTACATGTTAAACTTTGACAATCCTTTGTATCAAATTCTCGATCAAGCTTGACTAGATATGAGATGTGTTTGATTGAAAGATAAATACTGCAAGTAAGTAAACACACAAACACATCAAATCAAGAGTACATCAAGCAATAGTCTAAACACTAAGCACACACGTACTAAGCATAAGCTTTTCCGCAACTTGGATGTTTAGACTAAGTGATGCATACTTGACCATAATCTAAACACGAAGCACACACGTACTAAGCCTTAGCTTTTCCGCAACTTAGATGTTTAGATTATGAGATGCACACAACACACAACATATAAATACATCTATAATACTAAAGACATAAATGTAAAGGAAAGTACCGACACGATGATTTATAGTGGTTCGGTCACGAAGCTCCTCTTCGCCCTACTCCACTCCTCGAGTACACCTTACTCGAGAGTTACTTCACTAGTCAACAAAACTCCTTTCAAGGCGGAGAAAACCATACACGTCGCTTACACATTTCCGACACTAAGCTAGATGTCGAGTCCTAATCTTAGGTAGGACCAATCTACACAACGTTGCCCACTTCACCATTTAACGACACAAGGATAGATGTCGAGTTCTAATCGAAAGCTAGAACCAATCTTCACGACTCTTCACTTTGAAGCTAAGTGAGAACTTCACACAACACAACTACTAATCACTTTAAAGTTTAGTGAGAACTCACAAGACACAACCACATCACTTTATAGTTTAGTGAGAACTACCTAGACACAACCACATCACTTTAGAGTTTAGTGAGAACTACCAAGACACAACCTAATCTTCCCACTAGTTATGTTTTATGGCCCAACATAACAAACCTTGTGTTTTATGGCCTAAACACATAAACCATATAGATCTAAGCACACAACACTTAGATCTATAACTCTAACACTATATCCAAGTACTAACAAGACTTGGATCTACACAACTAACACCTAATCCAAGGATACCCATCACTTGGATATTCTACCCTTACAAACACATCCAAGTGTACCCACAACTTAGATCTTCTACATATACATAGTAGGAAGACAATAATCATGACTTGATCTAGAGAGATCTTCATCATGTTATGACTTAAGACACTAACACTTCATAAGGGTGAAAGTGTTCTTCTCATTGCTCTTGATGAGGCAAATGAGGAATGGGATATTGGAAGGTTTTTGTATGTTTTTGTGCAAGTAAAATGGAAGAGAATAGTCTTCTATTTATAGCCAACTCTTGCCTTGGAGAGAACCTTTTTACCCAATGGATAAAAGAGTGGACTACCCATTGGATAAAAGAGTGAACTACCCATTAGATAAAAGGATGCACCTTATATTCTTGGAGTCCAAATTCAAAATTTGAATTTTGAATTTATTAGTTTCCCTCCATCTTCTAGAAGCTTCCAGAAATTTTGAGTAAGCCTAAACCGGCTTGACTGCCCGCGGTTCTATATCTTCCCGCGGTTCGATGTCACTAAGGAACCGCGTGTTCTATAAGAGAACCGCGCGTCCTTCTTGTCTTTCATGACGAATGTAATCTTCAAGGTGTCAAGAGAATTATACATAAGTATGCTTGAGTAATTACGAGTACCTTACACATTTTACATTATGTATTGCGAGTTATACGTTTGTCATCACCAAAACATGAAGGGATCATCTTGATTAAACATCGTAATGTTTGCACTAACACAACGAGCTAACCGTGATTCTAACACGTGAAAATGGAGCTACAACGCTTGTAATTAATCTACCTAACAACCCTAGAGAGGGGCTAGGACTAGATTACGTACATAATCGATCAACCAAGAAAAACCAACTGAAACCCTTTGTTGGGTGTGTCTTGTGATCGAACCAAAAGAAAGAAGGGGAGAAGATTTATTGTTGTGTGAATTATGAGGGATAGGGAGGTGTATTTATAGTCCTAAACACCTTATAGCCCAAGATAAATAAAAGGCAACTTTTGCCCCCCCCCCCCCCTTTGGAGCCCATAACTGACCGACCAACAGCCCTTAGGGGTGTTCCGGAATCTTCCAAACTTCTTTCCTTTTAGTTTTACATACTATATATTTATTTAACATTCGTTAATACTTAACTATTAATTTATTAACGATCGTTAAAGTTATATGGTTACTTGCTCGGTTTAAATTAATAAATACATAAATATATTTATTAAATAAATTAATAAATACGATAAATATATTTATTAATTATATTAACTCTTTATGTATTGTGTGCAATCCCGTAATCTCGATTCGATCCTATCATACGACTATTAAATATAAGTCCATAAACTTTCAGCTCCCGCTTGGACATATTTCGAATATCGTGATTACATTGACTACTAGTTACACATAGCAATGTCTCTAGTACAACTCAAGTAAGTTCTCCTGGACAAAACCTTTTAAAGATTCTGCATCTTTATTATTATCCTTTTATTTCTAATACAACGTTAATAAGGATATGGATCTCAGTCATTCCTTTCATTAACCAGTTTCTCGTTCACAGATTCAGCAAGATTACCAAAACAAATTTGGGTGTGGCCACACAAACATCTTACTAATCCCACGAGGTACCCAGCTGTATTAAACTCAAAAACAAAATTGGAGGAAATAAATTCCATATTGACTACGAGCAAAACTTATGAATTTTGCAACACTTCCGAAAATAATCCTTATAGCTACCAGTTACGTTTAGCGTTAGATTATTCCACAGAGATGCACTAGATTCACAACAGTTTCCTGGTATCTCAAGTCTAAGGATAACTGTTTATGTTTTACTTAATGACAAAGATCCATAAAGTAATAGCATATATTTGGGATAAGTCCTATATTTGATTCATCGAATATCATCCAAAATCGATCAATATACTTTCAAGTATACTCTATCGCTATTTTGATTTGTCTTAGTTTAGTAATACTCCCATATTATTAATCGACAACGGACATTTAGCATAACATTTATTCATGGATTAAAACATGTAAAATAGGATACAGTTATTAAATAATAGAAATAAACAAAACCCAATCTTTAGTTCAATATATAATAATGTCATAACATCCTTTATCCAAATACTAATCACAGATTTATTGCATGAGTTCGCTAGCTAGTTGCAGCCCAATCGCTTTGGCATGCTTAACTACCTTTGGTCTAGGCAAAGCCTTAGTTAAAGGACCAGCTACGTTATAATCTGTGTGAACTTTTATCAATTTGATTTCCCGAGCTTCAACTTGTTCTCGGACGTAGTGATGTCTACGCATAAAGCGTCTGGCGCCTTTCATGACTCCAGTGTCATTGGCAAATATTTATTGCGGCAGAATTGTCACAATACATATCTATTAGGTTTTTATTGCAAGCATCATCCCAAGATCTCTAATAAAACTTCCTCATCCAAACCACATTTAGTTATTATGTATGGCTACCCTTTGAATACCAAAAAATTTCTTTTTATATTCCTCAAATACTACATAAAATGTTTAACAGCAACCCAGTGGAGCTACCTTGGATTCTGTTGGTATCTACTGACCAAGTTCTGAGCAAACGCCACATCAGGCCTTGTGCATCTAACAACATACATTATAGATCCTACAGCCGAAGCATAAAGCACCTTCTACATGTATACCTCCTCTTCAGGAGTTGATGCATCCATCTCATGACTAAGATTATGCTTTAACTTTCATAGGTTGAAAACCTTTCTTGGAATTATGCATATTATACTTCTTCAAAATCTTATCTATATAAGCATCTTGACATAGACTAATTAACCGTCTTTTCCTATCCCGATAGATCTTAATTCCTAGAATGTATGCTGCTTCTCCTAAATCCTTCATAGAAAAACATTTACCAAGATATTCCTTAACAACTTTAAGTCTTGGAATGTTACTTCCCATGATTAATATGTCATCAACATATAGGACTAGGAATACTACATCACTCTCACTAGCTTTGCGATATACACATGGCTCATCACGATTCTGATCAAATCCAAATTTTTTGATTTCTTCATCAAATCTTTTATTCCATTGACGTGATGCTTGCTTCAATCCACAAATGGACCTTTGAAGTTTTCACACATGTCATGGATTCTCAGGATCAACATACCCTTCTGGTTGCTGCATATAGATGTCTTCATCTAAGCGACCGTTCAAGAAGGTAGTTTTAACATCCATTTTCCATATCTTATAGTCATATTATGCTGATATAGCTATGAGAATGCTAATAGCTCTTAGGTCTGCTATAGGAGAAAATGTCTCCTCGTAGTCTACAAAAGTTTGAGTAAAACCTTTAGCTACTAAACGAGCTTTATAGGATTGTACTTTTTCGTCCATGTCGGTTTTCTTCTTGTATATCCACTTATGTCTCACTACTTTAGCATTCGGTGGCAGTTCTACAAGAATCCAAACATTATTTACTTTCATGGATTTCATTTCCTCATCCATAGAAACCATCCACTTATCCTTTTCAGGATCAAGTATGGAAGATTTATAATTAGCGGGTTCACCAAGATCCCCTAACTCATCATCATCCTCTATGTTAAGACACATATTTCTATTTGCGTTTTTAATCCTTGCATATCTACGTAGAGGAACTAATTCTGATGGAAACGCCCGACTTTCTGGTTCTACAGGAATTACATCGCTAGTGTTTTCAGAAGGTAATGTAACTATATGAATCTCCTCAAGATCATAATTTCTCCCACTGAATTCTTGATTTACAAGATCAGATTCAAGGAAGTCTCCATACCTAGCAAAAATAACTTTGTTCTCAGGTGGATAATAAAAGTAGTAACCCATAGTTTCCTTAGGGTATCCTACAAAGATACATTTTATAGATCGTTGTTGGAGTTTGTCACCCGATTCAAGTTTCACATACGCCTCGCAACCCAGACCATTAAATAAGACAAATATGGCTTTTTGCCATGCCATAGTTCATATGGTGTCTTATCGACCTTCTTTGTGGAAACCATATTTAAAATGCGAACAACAGATTCTAGAGCATAATCCCAAAAGGATAAAGGTAAAGTTGTAAGATTAAACATAGATCGTACCATATCCAATAATGTACGATTTCTCCTTTAGGATACACGATTTTGTTTTAGAATATAGGGAGAAGTAAGATGTTGAACAATTCCATTCTCACTTAGATAATCTATAAACTCTTGACTTAAATATTCACCAGCTCTATCAGAACGAATAGCTTTAATCTTCTTCCCTAATTGCAGTTCTACTTCTGCTTTAAACACTATGAATGTTTCAAATACCTCAATGTTTATGCTTCAATAAATAAACATAACCATAACGTCTATAATCATTCGTAAATCTTAAGAAGTAGATAGCACCTTTCCTTGACGTATGTCTAAGTGGTCCACACACATCAGTATGTATAAGTCCAAGTAGATCAGTAGCCCTTTCAATATTGTTATTAAAAGGTTTCTTGGTCATCTTTCCATAGATACAAGACTCACATTTATCAAATGATTCATCATTGATATTTTCCAAAAGACCTTCACGTTGAAGCGTTTGTATACGAGTCTTCCTAATATGGGAAAGTCTAAAATGCCAAAGATAAGAAGAGTTCTTGTCAAACTTTCTCTTCTTACTTATGCTAAATACAAATTTATCGTTCTTGGATTCATTATCATGCATGTCTATTTCAAATACACCATTCACAGAAATTGCATTAAAATAGAAAATACCATTTTTCCAAACAGAAACTCCATTATTATCAATTGTGTGAACGAATCCATTATTTAACAAACAAGAAAATGAAATAACACCCCTAACAATTGTAGGTGCATAATGACAATCATTTAATCTCAGTACTAAACCCGAAGGTAAAACTAGATCAAAAGTTCCTATAGCTTCAACTGCTCCTTGTGCGCCATTGCCCACTTGCAGATATTGTTCCCCATAGGAAAGTTTCCATTCCAGATTAAATCCTTGCTGCGTATTACAAATGTTAATACCGCATCCCGTATCATATACCCTGGAATTTAATTTGTATGTTAAATTGAACAATTAAAGTACCTGAAGCTGCAGCGCTCTGCTCAGACATCTTCTTTATTTCTCGCAATTCTTCGAGGTAAAGAGGGCAATTCCTCTTCCGGTGACCACTTGCCTTTCAATGGTGACAAGTCTCATCCTTTTGGGATTGACTCCTCCTAACAAAGTTCTGCTTGGGTTTCGAATAAGTCGCAACTTGTTTGCCCTTATTACCCTTGCATTTTCCTTTCTTCTTGTTCGCTTGCGGTTTTCGCTTACTCACTCTACCTTTTGTATGGCTAGTACAGAAGGCATAGCGGTAGATGCCTTGTCTTTCAACCCTTTTTCATAGTCAATGAGCATTGCATGCAAATCATTAACTGTCTTCCCCGTGCAATGCATATTATAGTTTCTAACGAAATCATTGAAGTCCTTGTTAAGGGACCTATTAATCAAGTTGATAGCCATATTATGATCATAGGGTTGTCCTAGTGCAATGAGTTGTTCCATATATCCCCTCATCTCCAAATAATGGGCACTTACAGACTTTCCTAGAGCTTGCTTGCAGCTATGCAAAGCATCTACCAAGTCGTAGATCTCCACAGTTTGCGGCTTTTCGAACATAGCCTTGAGCTCATCAAGCATTCGCTTTGGTGAAAATAGCTTTGATGAGACTGCTTTTATACATAGTCTCATCGTCCAAAAAGGGCTTAAAATGCATTAAATATCATCAAAATACCCATATATATGCTTGTGTTTGTTGCTTGTGTATTTTAGGTACGGATATTGAGAAAATGACAAAAGATCACAAGAATCATGCAAAAACGAACACGGGAAACGAAGACGCACATTGAACCAAGCCATAATGAAGACTTTCCCAAGAAAAACCCTTGAAGATTTGAAGACTTATGAATAAGGGTCCTCCAATATGGAAGAATTGACACTTTATACCCTTGTATCCTCATAATTCTAAGTTTGGTCCCTAAAGTTTGTCAAAATTACAAAAAGGGCCCTCCACTTTGAAGAATTGACAAGTTTAGCCCCTCAACAAAGCTAAATTGTCAACCATTATCCTCCACAAAGTCAAATATATCATGAAGTCCTTCAAAGTACAAGAAATTACAAGTTTGGTCCTTTGAAAATCCCAAAATTACAAAAAGGACCCTTGACTTTCAACATTTGGCAAGAATGGTCCCTCATAAATGAAGACTTGGCATTTTCAGTCCTCCAAAATTCCAATCATACAAGTTAAGACCATTATCCATCAATAAAATGCCAAATCAGTCCTTCAAGAATCACAAAATGGCAAGAATTACCCCTGAATTCACTTTGCAAAATGTTTTGGGGCAAAAGTGTGAAAACACAAAAGTTGTTAAAGAAGGAAATGGGCGTTGATAGAGTTTATAATGGAAATGACAAGTTTAGCAAAGATATGGGTTTGTTTGTGACCGACAACCATTATTACCTACACCAACCACATGCTACCACCTCACCCCACTCACCACTTCCACCAATCACAACACTCCACCCCTCCACATCAGATTCCACTCACCCCATTTATTAACTAATCTTAACTGATTAGTTTAAGTTGGCGCCTAAACACATGGTTTAAAATCAAAAACAGATCAAAACCACCACTATTCACATGATGAACACATTTGGGTATTTTTGATTGTGTTGTAATTAGAGGTTAATCTGCTCCAGAATGATGATTAACCATCCCATAAACACATCCCAAACCTTAAACATGACACCCCACCAACCAACAGCCCCACACAAGATTCCCCTGCTACACTTTGGGAGAAAATGACAAAGGCTGCCAGTCATCCAACGACCAAGCTTCTTGCTTCAAACTTAAGCATCTTGTGAGCCCTTGATCAACTTCACATGCTTGCCAGCTCCACAAACAGCCAAGAATCCGTCACATGATTCCAAGATATTCAAACTCCACAAGGGCATTTTTGGGACTTCAAGCACTAGGGTTTTTGTTATTTTTCAGCTTCCTTAGTCTCATTGTAGCCTATATAAAGGCATTAGGTCTTTACATTTTCAGCTGCTTTTGGTTTTTCCTAGTTCAACTACTTGTAAATCCTCTTTTCAATTTATGAAAGTGTGTTGAGTTTTGTTGAAGAAATACCAAGTGCCATCTTATTCTTAGCTTGTTATTGTCATATGTTAACTGAAAATGAACCTAAAAACGTTTTTTAAACCTTGTGTAAGAAATTACACATTGGATCAAAATTTGATATTTTGCTAAGTTCTTGTTCAAACCTTGGAATTCTTGGGTTAGAGATCTGATCATAGCATCCTAATTGTGATATTAAGGTGTGGTGAGGCTTATAACTTGGGGATAATCAAGTGTGGGGTAACAAGGTTGCATCAATCAAGTTTATTTTCCAAAAAGTCACCTTTCTGTTTTTGATTTTTGCTTCTAACCTTGTTGAATCTTAGCAGGGTTGTTATTGGAAGCTTGTTCTTGTTCTAGCTAGGACATAAGCTCATAAATTCGTGGGTGTGGATGTACATCCATGAGGTTTGTCTTGAAACCTTGAAAATCTGATAAAAATTGGATTTTTTGTGGATTTGTGCTCTACTGTTGTTCTTGTGATTTCTTGGCTTAAATCTGCTTAGTCTTGCATGATAATGTTGTTTATATGCTAGATTGATCATTTGGTAAACTGAATCTTACTTTTGATTTGAAAAACTTGGTTTTTAAAAGTTAAAAGGGTGTTTGGGTCTACCTGTTTAAGTTGAAATCTTGTTATTATGTTTGTGGAAGTTTGTGTTTGTGCTCTATATCTGATATATGCTTGGTTGAGAGTGTTTTGCTGCAAGTTTTTGGGTTTGAAACCTTGAATCAAACAATCTGCTATAACTTGATGAGTTTAACTGTTTTTGACCTAAGATTTTGGTGAAATCTAGTATTTGTGCATGCTTAGGGTTAAGAGTTGTTAAAACATCATTATTATAACTTATTTAATAGATCTTGAGGTTTGAATCTGGCTTATTGGTCAAATACATCAGCAAAGTGTAAAACTGCATGTTCTTGTGTTCATCAGTAACTTAAGGTGCTTGAATCTTGCTTAATTCTTTGAATCATTGCATGAAACCTGTTTAGACTTTTTCATTTGAGTTTATAATAGCTTGTGTATGCATTTGGTTGAGTTTGGCTGGCTGAATATTGCTCTAAGTGCTTATTGAACCTGTTCTGCTTATTTGTTCATGTCTGTGCTAGATCTGGTGCTTTATTGATTAAACTGTATCAATTGGGTGATTGTGTTTGTGATTTATTGATTGTTATTGACTCCTTATGATCCAAAGATCATTTGGGTGTCTTTTTGTAATCTGAATCTCAAAAAAGTTCACTAAAGACAAAAAGTCAAACAAGTCAAGCAATGGAAAAAGTTCCACTGCTCAACACCCAAAACTAGCCCCTACTAGTGTTATTTTGTCATCATCTTATCAATAAGCTATTTTAGCTTATCCAGACCTGCAACAACTTATTTTTTGTGATAGATCTTCATTATTTGACCCATTTGATTAGACTGGAGCTTATTGGACTTTGACTTTGACTTTTTGCTAGAAAACCAACTTATTTGACTTTTACATAAGTGCTTATTTGCTTTTTCCAGCTTATTGAGTCAACTTATTTGAAAACTTTTTGTTGATTTTGCTTAATTAAGTCATTTGAAAGCTTTAGAAACTTGAATCAGCTTTTGGGGTGGCCTAGAACTCAAAAACGACTATTTTGTCGTTTTCTGTAGATTGCTTATTGCATTTTCAGGCTTATTCCTTGGGCTTATTTCAAATTTCTTTTTACGGAAGTCTTATTTAGGACAAAAGAAGCTTGTGTGTCTAATTTGAGCTTATGGCATTGGCTTATAGCTTAATGGGCCAAAAAGCCTATTAAGAATAAGCTGTTTGGTATAAGTTAGCTTATTTCACACTTTCAGCTTTTGGGCCTTTGGAAAAAGTTGTTTAAAATCAAATTTTGAGTCAAGTAGTGCTTTTTGGGCTTATTTTGGAAAAATTTTCATTTTGGGCCCAATTTAGCCCATTAAGTGATCTGTTTTGGGTTTAGCCCATTTTCTAGGCCCATTAAGGGTGTTTAGGTAATTTTACTTTCATTTCTGAGTTATTTAGGTTAAATTAAGCTAGTTTGCAACTTTTTAGAATTTTTTATGATTTTTGGATTTTTAATAATATTTTAATATTATTTTATTGTTAAAAATTAAAAGTCTGATTTTCTAAGTTTTTATATTTTTTCCTAGATTGTAGACACTTAACTAGGAATTTTGCAACATTCCAAATATTTTTAGAGTCTTTTAATTATTTTCTAGAATTATTTTAAGTTTTAATTGATTTTAATAGTTTTTAATTGTTTAAAAATAGTTTTTAGTGGTTTTAAAATTTTGAAAAATACTTTTTAGCTTAATTAGGTTATCTTAAAGGTTTACAAACTTTAAGATCTTGTTTTGGACTTTTTAATAGTTAATATTGATTTTTAGGGCTTTAATTAGCATTAAAAAATCAATATTTAATTAATTAAAAGGTTTTGGCAAGTTTGGATTTTTTTTAAACTCTTAGAATATTTTTGTGGATTTTTAGTGATTTTTAGGAATTTTTAGGGCAAAATTTTAATTTATGTGCTTTTTACGGTTTTACGTGTACACCTTTTTCGTCTTAGTTTAATACGACATCGTAACCGTCATTCTCTTCTTATCCCATTTCTATTTTTCTTTCTCACAAATATAATCACAAAGATAATCAGTTCATTACACACACACTAGGCCTCCTTGAGAACGATCCCCATTTTGGGTCATTTGTACACGGTTTTCCTAAATCGTCGTGCTTATACTTACCACTTTTGCTCTCTTTTCCTAAAGAGTAGTAAAACCACTACATCATTTTGGCGCCGCTTCCGGGGAGGCGTGTTGTGTTTTGATTTGGAATTGTTGTTTTTATATACTAACCAAAATAGTATTTGTATTAGTAGCACTCTACTAATACGTATTATCGGTTTTCGATTTTTGTGTGAATACTATTACTATATTGTATACGTAGAACAATAAATTCACAAGTACTCCAAATACGTGAGAAATCACAACCTTGACTTGGGAGGTCATTACCCAATCATTGTATTCGAATCTCAAACCAAAGAAAAAAGGAAAAAATAGATAAATACTTTCGTGAAGCTCAATTTTGAAAAATACAAACTATAAGGTGGGTATAAGGCGGATATTATAAAATATATCCTAAGGAAAAAGGCTCTTAAGTGCTTCGCGCCGCCTCGTTTCCCCGCTTGCTTGTGAGTATTTGATTTTGAGAGCTAATCGAGGGTTTTGCCGCCCAAATTATTACTAAGTATCATATATATTTTCTTGGTTTCAATTGATTAAACCCTCTTGAACGTTTTGGTGTTCCACCAACGTTCTAAAGTCATCGAAGGCGTTCACTTCACGTGATCGTTTTCATTCCTTGAGGCTTCTTTAATCAAGAGATTTGATTAAAGAGGAGATTTGTAGATTTGTGTCTACTTAATACACTCACCAAAATCCAAAAAGGTTAATACAATCAAAAACCACAAAAAAATTGAAAAATACAAAACACCAAAAAGAATCTTCTTTGCTCGACCCCTCGTTGTACGTGACGTTTATGCTAACTCGTAATCAAGCAAGACGTGCACGTAAACGAAAGAACAAAACTCCCACTCCCAATATTTCTAGTGAGGAGTCTCCTATTGACGAACCCATTGTAAGAGAAGCACCAACCATGGCGAATCAAACTATGATGGGGTTACTTCAAGCACCCACCGAGGGTTATGGAGAGGCTATTGTGATTCCCGCTATCCTTGCGGAGAATTTTGAGGTGAAAACGGGTTTGTTGTCGATGATCCAAAACAACAAATTCCGTGGTGATGAGTAGGACAATCCACACAACCATATCCGCCAATTCAATCGTCTTACCGCCACTTGCAAGTTTAAGGATGTCTCGAATGACTCGATTAAAATGATGCTTTTTCTGTATTCCTTAGCGGGGCCCGCTAAAATTTGTTTAGAGAAAGAGCCACCCAATTCTATATTGACGTGAAGGATCTCGTGTCTAAGTTTGTGAACCAATTTTTTCCTCCCTCTAAGACTACGCACTTGAAAAACGAGATTTCAAAAATTTCACAAGAGTTTAATGAAAGTTTTTCAACGGCTTGGAATAGGTTTAAGGAGATGTTACATGAATGTCCTCATCACGGTTTTTCCGACTTGCATCAAATTGACACGTTTTACAATGGACTTAATGATCATGAAAGGGATTATTTAAATGCCGCCGCGGGTGGTAATTTTTTGTGTAAAACGGTTAAGGAAGCTTTGGTGATAATTGAGAATAGATCTAAGGTGTATAGTCCTCGTAGCACGTCTAGTGTTCGTAAGGCTTCGTCTTCGGCTTCACCTTCTTTGTCTACTACCATCGATTCTTACCAAATTGAGGCGAACTTGGAAAACAAGATTTTTGATAAGCTTAAAGGACTTTTGATTGAGTTTAAAGTTGGTGAACCAAGTGCTCCCGCTACGGCTAAAGCGGTTGAGGTTTCGTGCATGTATTGTGGTGGAGGTCATGATTTCTCCGAGTGCATTACCAACGGTGGTAACACTTCGAGTGCCTACGCGGCCATGGGAAATTACAACCAAAACGGTCAAGTTACCCGCTCTAATCAATTAACTCCACCGGGTTTTGGTTTAAATCAAAATGCTAACAACAACTAGCGCAAAAATCAAGTTGGTTTCAAAAACAATTTCAACAAGGGAAATTATGGTAATCAAGGGGCTAATAATCAAGTTTCAAACAAACATCAAAATGATTTTCAAAACAACAACAAAGGTTTGCCAACGTTGAAAGAACTTCCAAATGAATTTGTTGAATACGCTAATGGGAATGATGCTAGGTTTGACAATATTAAAAGAGAAATCATTAGCCTAAGATCCGAGTTTAAGAACGACTTGAAGAAAGAGTTGAAAAATGAGTTAGCTAATGAACTTAAGATCCATACCAACAAGATGGAAGGAACCGTAACTATGTTACAACAAAACCAACAAAAAATGGAACAAGGGCAACATGAGATAAAACAAGAAATGGTTAAAGCCGAGAAGATTCAATCCAAGTTTGAAGATAAAGTCTCATCTATGTTTGAGGCAATTATGTGTAAACCGTCTTCGAGTAGTCTTCCTAGCAACACTGTATCAAACCCTAAGGGTGAGATGAAAGTGATTACCACACGTAGTGGTAAGACACTTAAGGAATCGACTCCTCAACCAATTGCTCCTACGGAGGAAGCAATTGAGGAAGAACCCGAGGTGGTGGTCCAAAAGGAGCTTGTCCCAATCCCACGAAGTACCGCTCATGCCACACCTACGATTGACCCTTTGCCAACAATGGAACCCAAGATTCCAAAGGCTATGCCTATGCCTCAACCCGCACCACCTTTGCCCTATCCATCGAGACTTAGAAAGGAGAAACGTCAAGAGCGCGACAATTATCAATTTGAGCTTTTTATGAAAAAATTTTGTGACTTGCACTTTAATGTAAGTTTCGCCGATGCTTTGGTCATGATGCCTCGATTTGCCGCCAACTTTAAGAGTATGTTGAACAACAAGGAGAAATTGCACCAATTGTCTAGTTATTTGTCGGTTTATCTTAATCGCATACCTCAAAAAGTCGGTGATCCCGGTAAATTTTTGATCCCTTGTGCAATCCAAGATATGGAGGAATGCTTCTCCTTGGCCGATCTTGGTGCTAGCATTAATTTGATGCCACTTGCAATCTTCAAGTCGCTCAATCTTCCTAATCTTACTCCTTCACTAATGTCTATCGAGTTGGCTGACCATTCCACGATTCCCGCATGTGGTTTGGCGGAAGACGTTTTTGTGAAAGTTGGGAAGTTCTATTATCCCGTAGACTTTATCGTTGTTGATATCCCCACGGATCCTCAAGTTCCTCTTATTTTAGGTCGTTCGTTTTTAGATACGTCTATGGCTTTGATCGATGTTCATGCTAGAAAGATCACCTTACGTTTTAACGACGAGGAACTTGTTATAAACGCAACTCAAAACTCTCAAATTTCTCATGTTTATTCTGTTGCAACCATAAACCTCGTTGATATGATCATCGTGGTTTGCGAGGAATTTTCACAAGAAGTTCTAGGTTTTGGTGATGAAGAAACTAGTGGCAATCCCACTATGTTAGATCCGGTTCTTGATAATTCGACACCAACCTTCACTCCATTTGAAGGTGGTGGTTTTACGTTGGAAGAATTCGATGTTCCACGTACTTGTAACGAAGACCTCGACAACGATGAGGACTTCTCGATTATCAAGGATTTTCTTAACGATTTCCCATTTCCTCCACCCGAGGAGGTTATGAGTATCGAGCCCAAATCTTCACTTGAGGAACCACCTATCCTCGAGTTGAAAGATTTACCTCCTCACCTCGAATATGTCTATTTGGAGGAGGGCGAAAAGTTGCCAGTTTTTATTGCGAAGGAACTTTCGAATGATGAAAAAACCGCACTTGTCGATGTTCTAAAGGACCACAAAGGGGCAATTGCGTGGGAGTTATCCGACATTAAGGGAATCGATCCCGAATTTTGTACCCACAAAATCTTAATGGAGGAGGATTACAAGCCCGCAATCCAATGTCAAAGGAGGGTGAACCCCAAAATTCACGACGTCATCAAAAAGGAAGTCCTTAAACTCCTCGACGCGGGAATGATTTACCCTATTTCTGATAGCCCTTGGCTGAGTCCTATTCATTGTGTCCCTAAGAAGGGAGGAATGACCGTTGTGCCAAACGATGCCAATGAGTTAATTCCCACTAGACTCGTGACCGGATGGAGAGTGTGCATTGGCTATCGTAAGTTGAATGAAGCCACTCGAAAAGACCATTTTCCCTTGCCCTTCATGGACCAAATGTTGGAGCGTCTTGCGGGAAACGATTTCTATTGCTTTTTAGATGGCTTTTCCGGTTACTTCCAAATCCCCATCGATCCTCGTGATCAAGAAAAAACTACGTTTACGTGTCCATATGGAACGTTTGCCTATCGTAGAATGCCATTCGGACTTTGTAATGCACCGGGAACCTTTCAAAGGTGCATGATGGCTATTTTTCATGATATGATCGAGAAGACGATGGAAGTCTTCATGGATGACTTTTCCGTGTTTGGTAGTTCGTTCACTTCGTGTTTGTCGAATCTTGAGAGAATGTTGAAACGTTGTGAGGAAACCAACCTTGTGCTCAATTGGGAAAAGTGTCATTTTATGGTTAAAAGTGGAATCGTCTTAGGGCACAAGGTCTCGAAAGCGGGGATTGAGGTAGATCAAGCTAAGGTAGACGTCATCGCCAAATTACCTAATCCCAAAACCGTTAAGGGAGTTAGGAGTTTCCTAGGCCACACGGGCTTTTATCGTTGTTTCATCAAGGATTTTTCAAAGATTTCTCGACCCATTACACATCTTCTTGAAAAAGAGGCACGTTTTGTCTTTGACGAGGATTGTGTACGAGCCTTTGAAATCCTTAAGAGGAAACTTACCGAAGCTCCCATTCTTGTTGCTCCCAATTGGAACCTCCCCTTTGAGCTCATGTGTGATGCAAGTGAATACGCTATTGGGGCCGTATTGGGGCAACGTCATGAAAAGCACTTCTTGCCTATTCACTATGCTAGCAAGACGATGACCGAGGCTCAACTTAAATACACTACAACGGAGAAGGAGTTCCTTGCCGTGGTGTATGCATATGAGAAATTTCGACCTTATCTCGTCTTGACAAAATGCATAGTGTATACGGATCATTCGGCTATCAAGTATCTTATGGCTAAACAAGATGCAAAGCCGAGATTACTACGTTGGATTCCCCTCCTTCAAGAATTTGATCACAAAATTGTTGACAAAAAGGAGCCGAGAATCTAGCGGCCGATCATCTTTCTCGTTTGGAAGATCCTCACCAAAATGTTTATGAGCCCAAGGAAATCACCGAAACATTTCCGCTTGAGACACTTGGTGTAGTGAATTCTAAGCTTGATTCTTCCACCCCATGGTTTGCGGACTTTGCAAATTACCATGCGGGTAACTTCATCATTAAGGGTATGACGACTCAAGAAAAATGAAAATTCTTTCGTGACGTCAAGTTCTACTTTTGGAACGACCCTTACTTGTTTCGAACTTGTGCGGATCAAATCATCCGACGTTGTGTATTTGGCACCGAAGCTTCTAACATCCTTAGAGCTTGCCATGAGGGACCCACGGGTGGTCACCACGGTGCTAATCTCACGGCTAAGAAGGTGTTTGATGTCGGCTTCTTTTGGCCTACTATTTACCGAGATGCACAAGATCTTGTGAAGTCTTGTAACTCATGCCAACGACAAGGAAAAGCCTCACAAAAAGATGAAATGCCACAAAATATCATCCAAGTGTGTGAGATCTTTGACGTTTGGGGCATAGACTTTATGGGGCCGTTCCCATCATCTCGTGGTAATAAGTACATCCTCGTTGCGGTTGACTACCTATCTAAGTGGGTGGAAGCTAAGGATTTGCCCACCAAGTGTTTGAAAAGCTTGTTTTCTCAGTTTGGAACCCCTCGTGCGATCATAAGCGATCGTGGAACCCATTTTTGTAACGACCAATTCGAAAGGGTCCTAAGGAAATGTGGGGTTACACATCGGCTTTCTACGGCTTATCACCCACAAACGAGTGGGCAAGTCGAGGTTTCAAACCAAGCTTTGAAGAGGATCTTGGAGAGATCTGTTGGGGAAAACCGACAATCTTGGTCGGATAAGTTGGACGATGCTTTAGGACCGCTCATAAGACGCCCATTGGGTGCACTCCCTATAAGCTTGTGTATAGGAAAAATTGCCATTTGCCAATTGAATTAGAACACAAGGCTTATTGGGCCCTAAAGCATTGTAATGATGATATGGAGACCGCGGGAAAACACCGGAAAATACAATTAAATGAATTGGATGAACTGAGGGACATTTCTTATGAAAATTCATTGATTTACAAAGAAAAAACTAAAAAGTTGCATGATTCTAAAATTAAAAACCGGGTTTTTAACATTAGGGATCAAGTTTTGCTTTTTAATTCTCGTTTGAAAATCTTTTCCGGTAAGTTGAAATCCCGTTGGTCCGGTCCATTCACCGTGACTCAAGTTTTTCCATATGGGACCATCGAGCTAGCTCAAAATGATGGCCTCAATTTCAAGGTGAATGGACATAGGTTGAAGCACTACTTTGGCGGGGAAGTTCCATCCTTGAACTACCTCGACCAAGTCACCTTCCCCAATGATAATTAGTATTGAGGGGATCGAGTCGAGCTCATGACTCGGTAATCAAAAACGAGGTGCCTCGTGGGGGAGTCCCATGCTTATCCTATGTACATATTATCGCTTTCTAATGTAGTAACGTGTGGGGATTTGTGCCCTTCCAACCTTTGTTCCGTGGTTGTTTATGAATTATGGACTTTAAGTGATCATGATCTTCACGATTGGAGCCTCTCGTGTTCGTTTAATGGGAGCACTCGACCGTTTGCTTTGAAGACTTTCTCAATATCCATGATATATCCTTTGATGTTCTAACCTTAGGTTTTTAGCACACTTCATAAACGGCTTTAAATTTAACGGTTACACCCTTTCCATGCTAGATTAGGCATTCGACTACGTCTCTAGTATGGGGTGTTTGCACCCCTAGACTCGAAACATTGAGGACAATGTTTAACTTTAGTATGGGGGGGGTGAATAGATACTTGCCTTGCCAAACCTTCACGCTTTCCAAAGTTTATCTTTTTGTTTATCGTTTTGTTGTAAAATAAGGCTAAAAATGGCCAAATTTTATTTTTTTCTCATGTTTTATAAGTGTTTGAAGACACGAATGTAGGTTTTCTGATGGCGAGAATAAGAGTAATTTTTTACTCGACCGTGCGTGTTGAGCACTTAGCTTTGATTCCTTAACTTCACATTAGGCTAAGTCTCTTAAATGAGGACGAGAAATGATAGGGTTAATTATAACCTACTATGCTAAACGTAGAGTACTCGTATTCTTTCAAAACCTCATGTGTTCTCGTTGTTTGCTTATTCTCCCTTCGCATGTAAATATTTTTTTCTTAATAAATATTGACTTAGCGGTTTAGTTGGGATTGTTGGGTTTCTAGTCTTTTCTAGTAGCTTACGTGTAATTAAATTGGGAAGACATTAAGGTATCGCCAGCATCACGGTTTTGAAGTATTGGCACCCGAATAATCAAAAGCTTCACCCAATAATAAGATTTCAAGTGCTCACCTAAATCAAGCAAACAATTTGAAGCCCCACAAGGCCGAAAAATCTATGCAAATTTGAAAGTGAATCAAGCCTTAATCTTCGAAGCTTTAAAGATCCAAAATTCGCCTTTGCGTGAGGATATACGTCTTTGGCTATTAAAACTACCGATGAGGTGGATAATAAAATGCAAGGAAAGACCGAAGTCATAATAAAAGCTTCATGGCGATGTTTAATAAAAGATGGAGGTAAACCAAAGATAATAAGGCCCTTCCGTTAGGGGGCGTATAAAAGTCTTGGTAATAAGTCTCATGTTCAAAACAGTTATAAAAACCGTGTTTATCGATTCTTCTTGTTGACTTAATTTTTTGACATCGTTGTCTATTGGGAGGGGTTATTGATTTGATGGTCTTGGTTACACCGTTAGGACTCTATTTTTAGACCTAAATCTCTATTATCGCATAAGTCAAACAATGTGTCCTCGTGAAACATTCAAGACAAAATAAAATATAAGAGATACAACTTAGGAAAATGGGAGGATAAGTACGTGATTAGGGAATATGAGTAGTGTTAGCATTACTAACTTATAATGACAATGATCTCGTTGCACGCTTGGCATGGAATTGGGGTGAAAATCGAGGACGATGAAATTATTTCTAACGAAGCTTTCGCGTGTTCTTATTCTATGAACCTAAACGTCCCATTTTGTGATGAAAATCATACATTATGTCTAAAACGCAAGTAGTAGTAGCAATAGTGTAGCTAGTTTATCGTTCAATAAAGTGATCAAAAATGAATTTTGGAGGTGCTACGATACTTTATTCTAGCATTGTGTGAGGGCACGACAATGGTTTAGTATGGGGGAGTGATGAGACTGCTTTTATACATAGTCCCATCGTCAAAAAGGGCTTAAAATGCATTAAATATCATCAAAATACCCATATATATGTTTGTGTTTGTTGCTTCTGTATTTTAGGTACGGATATTGAGAAAATGACAAAAGATCACAAGAATCATGCAAAAACGAACACGGGAAACGAAGACGCACATTGAACCAAGCCCTAATGAAGACTTTCCCAAGAAAAACCCTTGAAGATTTGAAGACTTATGAAGAAGGGTCCTCCAATATGGAAGAATTGACACTTTATACCCTTGTGTCCTCATAATTACAAGTTTGGTCCCTAAAGTTTGTCAAAATTACAAAAAGGGCCCTCCACTTTGAAGAATTGACAAGTTTAGCCCCTCAACAAAGCTAAATTGTCAACCATTATCCTCCACAAAGTCAAATATATCATGAAGTCCTTCAAAGTACAAGAAATTACAAGTTTGGTCCTTTGAAAATCCCAAAATTACAAAAAGGACCCTTGACTTTCAACATTTGGCAAGAATGGTCCCTCATAAATGAAGACTTGGCAATTTCAGTCCTCCAAAATGCCAATCATACAAGTTAAGACCATTAGCCATCAAGAAAATGCCAAATCAGTCCCTCAAGAATCACAAAATGCCAAGAATTACCCCTGAATTCACTTTGCAAAATGTTTTGGGGCAAAAGTGTGAAAACACAAAAGTTGTTAAAGAAGGAAATGGGCGTTGATAGAGTTTATAATGGAAATGACAAGTTTAGCAAAGATGTGGGTTTGTTTGTGGCCCACAACCATTGTTACCTAGACCAACCACATGCTGCCACCTCACCCCACTCACCACTTCCACCAATCACAACACTCCACCCCTCCACATCAGATTCCACTCACCCTATTTATTAACTAATCTTAACTGATTAGTTTAATTTGGCGCCTAAACACATGGTTGAAAATCAAAAACAGATCAAAACCACCACTATTCACATGATGAACACATTTGGGTATTTTTGATTGTGTTGTAATTAGAGGTAAATCTGCTCCAGAATGATAATTAACCATCCCATAAACACATCCCAAACCTTAAACATGACACCACACCAACCAACAGCCCCACGGAAGATTCCCCTGCTACACTTTGGGAGAAAATGACAAAGGCTGCCAGTCATCCAACGACCAAGCTTCTTGCTTCAAACTTAAGCATCTTGTGAGCCCTTGATCAACTTCACATGCTTGTCAGCTCCACAAACAGCCAAGAATCCGTCACATGATTCCAAGATATTCAAACTCCACAAGGGCATTTTTAGGACTTCAAGCACTAGGGTTTATGTTATTTTTCAGCTTCCTTAGTCTCATTGTAGCCTATATAAAGGCATTAGGTCTTTACATTTTCAACTGCTTTTGGTTTTTCCTAGTTCAACTACTTGTAAATCCTCTTTTCAATTTATGAAAGTGTGTTGAGTTTTGTTGAAGAAAGACCAAGTGCCATCTTATTCTTAGCTTGTTACTGTCATATGTTAACTGAAATTGAACCTAAAAACGTTTTTTAAACCTTGTGTAAGAAATTACACATTGGATCAAAATTTCATAATTTGCTAAGTTCTTGTTCAAACCTTGGAATTCTTGGGTTATAGGGCTGAGCATAGCATCCTAATTGTGATATTAAGGTGTGGTGAGGCTTATAACTTGGGGATAATCAAGTGTGGGGTAACAAGGTTGCATCAATCAAGATTATTTTCCAAAAAGTCACCTTTCTGTTTTTGATTTTTGCTTCTAACCTTGTTGAATCTTAGCAGGGTTATTATTGGAAGCTTGTGCTTGTTCTAGCTAGCACATAAGCTCATAAATTCTTGGGTGTGGATGTACATCCATGAGGTTTGTCTTGAAACCTTGAAAATCTGATAAAAATTGGATTTTTTGTGGATTTGTGCTCTACTGTTGTTCTTGTGACTTCTTGGCTTAAATTTGCTTAGTCTTGCATGATAATGTTGTTTATATGCTAGATTGATCATTTGGTAAACTGAATCTTACTTTTGATTTGAAAAACTTGGTTTTGAAAAGTTAAAAGGGTGTTTGGGTCTACCTGTTTAAGTTGAAATCTTGTTATTGTGTTTGTGCTCTATATCTGATATATGCTTGGTTGAGAGTGTTTTGCTGCAAGTTTTTGGTTTTGAAACCTTGAATCAAACAATCTGCTATAACTTGATGAGTTTAACTGTTTTTGACCTAATATTTTGGTGAAATCTAGTATTTGTGCATGCTTAGGGTTAAGAGTTGTTAAAACATCATTATTATAACTTATTTGATAGATCTTGAGACTTGAGGTTTGAATCTGGCATATTGGTCAAATACATCAGCAAAGTGTAAAACTGCATGTTCTTGTGTTCATCAGTAACTTAAGGTGCTTGAATCTTGCTTAATTCTTTGAATCATTGCAAGAAACCTATTTAGACTTGTTCATTTGAGTTTATAATAGCTTGTGTATGCATTTGGTTGAGTTTGGCTGGCTGAATATTGCTCTAAGTGCTTATTGAATCTGTTCTGCTTATTTGTTCATGTCTGTGCTAGATCTGGTGCTTTATTGATTAAACTGTATCAATTGGGTGATTGTGTTTGTGATTTATTGATTGTTATTGACTCCTTATGATCCAAAGATCATTTGGGTGCCTTTGTGTAATTTGAATCTCAAAAAAGTTCACTAAAGACAAAAAGTCAAACAAGTCAAGCAGTGGAAAAAGTTTCCACTGCTCAACACCCAAAACTAGCCCCTGCTAGTGTTATTTTGTCATCAGCTTATCAATAAGCTATTTTAGCTTATCCAGACCTGCAACAACTTATTTTTTGTGATAGATCTTCATTATTTGACCCATTTGATTAGACTGGAGCTTATTGGACTTTGACTTTGACTTTTTGCTAGAAAACCAACTTATTTCACTTTTACATAAGTGCTTATTTGCTTTTTCCAGCTTATTGAGTCAAGTTATTTGAAAACTTTTTGTTGATTTTGCTTAATTAAGTTATTTGAAAGCTTTAGAAACTTGAATCAGCTTTTGGGGTGGCCTAGAACTCAAAAACGACTATTTTGTCGTTTTCTGTAGATTGCTTATTGCATTTTCAGGCTTATTCCTTGGGCTTATTTCAAATTTCTTTTTACAAAAGTCTTATTTAGGACAAAAGAAGCTTGTGTGTCTAATTTGAGCTTATGGCATTGGCTTATAGCTTAATGGGCCAAAAAGCCCATTAAGAATAAGCTGTTTGGTATAAGCTAGCTTATTTCACACTTTCACCTTTTGGGCCTTTGGAAAAAGTTGTTTAAAATCAAATTTTGAGTCAAGTAGTGCTTTTTGGGCTTATTTTGGACACTTTTTCATTTTGGGCCCAATTTAGCCCATTAAGTGATCTGTTTTGGGTTTAGCCCATTTTCTAGGCCCATTAAGGGTATTTAGGTAATTTCACTTTCATTTCTGAGTTATTTAGGTTAAATTAAGCTAGTTTGCAACTTTTTAGAATTTTTTATGATTTTTGGATTTTTAATAATATTTTAATATTATTTTAATGTTAAAAATTAAAAGTTTGATTTTCTAAGTTTTTATATTTTTCCTAGGTTGTAGACACTTAATTAGGAATTTTGCAACTTTCCAAATATTTTTAGAGTCTTTTAATTATTTTATAGAATTATTTTAAGTTTTAATTGATTTTAATAGTTTTTAATTGTTTAAAAATAGTTTTTAGTGGTTTTAAAAATACTTTTTAGCTTAATTAGGTTATGTTAAAGGTTTACAAACTTTAAGATCTTGTTTTGGACTTTTTAATAGTTAATATTGATTTTTAGGGCTTTAATTAGCATTAAAAAATTAATATTTAATTAACTAAAAGGTTTTGGCAAGTTTAGATTTTTTGTAAACTCTTAGAATATTTTTGTGGATTTTTAGTGATTTTTAGGAATTTTTAGGGTAAAATTTTAATTTAGGTGCTTTTTACGGTTTTACGTGTACACCTTTTTCGTCTTAGTTTAATACGACATCGTAACCGTCGTTCTCTTCTTATCCCATTTCTATTTTTCTTTCTCACAAATATAATCACAAAGATAATCAATTCATTACACACACACTAAGCCTCCTTGAGAACGATCCCCATTTTGGGTCATTTGTACACGGTTTTCCTAAATCGTCGTGCTTAATACTTACCACTTTTGCTCTCTTTTCCTAAAAAGTAGTAAAACCACTACATCAAGCTCATACTTCTGTTGAAGTGCAGGAGCCATTTTTCCTAGCATTAAGCAAGCCACCTCAGAGTGCTTCTTAACATTAGCAACGTGTTCAAGCCTTTGCGCATTAGATGCTCCTTCAGCAAGATCCTTTGGATAGGGAGTAGTCAAGATATCGATAGTACCCGCTGCTCTCAAGACAATTCTTAGCGAGCGGTACCAATCATTGAAGTTTGGAACAGTAAGTTCAGGTTGTTCAAAGAAATTTGAACGCAGAACTTATCGTGTTATTGGTGGATTGAGATATTTCTTCAGAAATAAGTTCAAATATTAGTATTTTCGATAACAAAATACTTTCAAGAAAATAAATTACCTTGGTAAAAACCCATATTATTTTCCTTGAATTCTAGAACTATATTGGCATAGATCCATTACATCAGTTGATCTGCTAGTAATGAATGTACTCAACACAACGACTTATCGAACAATTCAATTGACAAACAATTTTCAGTTTCTAGATTTTTAAGGGATTTGCATTGCCAAAAAAACGTTTTGCATTGTAAACCTGTTTCATCCCTTTTGAATGCATTAAGTTTCTAGATCTCATTGAGTAACTTAATTAAGTCGTCTAATCTGAGTAACGTAAAACCATCATATGAATTCTCATTCTACAAATGGTTTTTTTTCTCCATCACAACATCATCCAAAAATCTCATTTGATGACGAAGTAATTTCAAGTGTTCGTCAATTAGGAGCATTCAACTTAAGTTTTAAGGGTATAAATTTGATGTCAAAATCAACGTATGGAGAAGCATGCATACAATCTCCATAGCATACGTTTAATAAAACATTTAGTAAACTTATTCACGAGATTCAATTTCTTCATAAATTATGTTGCGGTATTGGTTAAACCAATTAAAGAATTTACCCACAACTCATCACATCGTACTTTGCTAGAACTCGGCTACGCACAAAGCAATACCCTTATTCATTGTGGTTCGGATGTGAATTTGTGGTAAATCATCCTTAAGATATAATTCAATTAATAATCGTAGGTAATTTTAATTTTGACGCACAGGCGAGTCGGGAATTTGGTCAGCGACTAATGGCATAACACCTCCTTCCTTAGCCGAGTACATGACCAGCAGTGCGTTAAACCCACTTTATAGTTTGTCAAAAATTGAGTAGGCCGTTAGATTATTATTGCAATTCACCAATCAACGTAATCTTATGTAATTTAAAATCTCTTAACAAATCATTATTTTTAATATGATTTAGTCCATATTATTTCTTTTCAAAAAAAACCTTGTTTACAACAATTCAACAATTTTATATATAAACAAGTAAAAAAACTAAATCATAAACACATAATAACATTTTATATGTACAACAAATAAATCAAATAGCCACATGCATACGATTTATTCAATAATCATCAAATCTAGGTCTTTATATCTCTATATAAAAGTCTTCCCTAATTCTAGATTTATCGAATCAAATAATGTTGTAGCACATAAAATCATATAAACATATAATTTTACGATCCATGAAAACATGCACGTAATCATGGAATCCCCACAAATCTTAACAACTAAATCTCTACGGATCGTAACCATACATGACATAACAATTAATCATGCAATTTAATCTAAAATTATTCCACATGTAATTTAGGGTTTATAACGCCCCAATTTACATTGCGCAACGGAAATACACAATTAGGTGTTATTCACAAACTTCATTTTACAACACTCTTTATATGACCTTACAACAGTATATTTTGGAATATAATAAGAAAATAATTTAAATTAGTGTCTAAAACCTTCAATCCCAAGTAAAATCAGTTTAAAAATATATCAGAGTAGCGTTCAGGTTCCCCTAGGATCTTAACAAATCGACAAACCTTTTACCAAAATATTGGACCATATACTATAAGTTTATGACAAACGGGAAAGAAATCTGTTTTAGACCAAATTACTACAAAAGCAATCCCGCGATCCTTCTCCAGCAAGATCCGTAATCCAACAACTTCAAGTACCTGAAATACAGGCTTAAAATCATCAACACAAAGGTTGAGCAAGTCTATAGGTTTAACAAAACATAGTTGAACACATCGTAAAAATCATTCACAATTGTTTAATAGCATTGTGGCCATACAATCTATTAATCAGGCATTTCATCTTATAGCAATAGCTAATGAATTGTATTAAGCTCATGACACCGACCCCTTAACTTAGTCACCTACGCCAAATGCCAGCATGACTATAAGAATTCCAATGCCCCTACTAGGGTATCAATTGCAAGAATACCAATTCTCATTCTCGTAAAATTATCCTTCCCAGAGGTTACTCAGCGTAATGCCCTGGTCTCGGATAGGGTTGTCAGCCCAATAGTACTATCATTAGAATAAGCGGTTATTCCCAACTCACAACATCATGTCAAAAGATAGTTAACGGCTCATGAAT
The DNA here is from genome assembly GCA_025667525.1 of Glebionis coronaria. Classification (NCBI taxonomy): domain Eukaryota; kingdom Viridiplantae; phylum Streptophyta; class Magnoliopsida; order Asterales; family Asteraceae; genus Glebionis; species Glebionis coronaria. The sequence goes on along the minus strand of JANFOE010000403.1, from coordinate 451,943 downwards.
TTAGGGACTTTTGCAATTTAGGTACTGGGTCCAACAATTAGTCATGACATGTGTTCATTTTACTTCAAATAGCATGTATCGCCCTCGCGGGTTTTAAAATCATTAAAACAAGTAGAAAGCGAGGCTATAGACTCACCTGAAGTATTAACAGTAGTATGACGACTTTCAACGATCGATGATGCCCGGCGAACACGAAATTCACAATCTATCAAAATAAAACGCGTGCCTTTAATAATACATCCAAGTAATATTTCATACTTAATAAAATGATATAAATATCTCAAAGTCAAAATCAAACTCACACCATACTCAATTTAATACATCCTTCTTACGTACACTTTTATACTTTTATTCTTTCAAAAACTGTCGATATATATATGTTAATCGTCCAAACTGTTTCCTTACTTAAACACGTCAATAGCTTACGATACTAATCAAAAACTTCACTTAATATATATAGAAAGACCTCCCAAAATTTGGTAAAAATATTTTACTTTTAAAGTTCCCTGCCCGACTCATCTTCGAACTACAAAAACCGGACAGTTTTACGTCAACAACTCATATAGTCTTTTTAACTCATTTATTTGACTCCGTTTACAAAACCGACAATCGTCTTTGAAAATAGACTCAACATCCTCATGTTTATCACTTAAAATCAGTCCATGACTCATTTAAAAATCCTTTTTATAGTCCCCAAGATTCGATCCAAATATCGACAACAATTATATATTGTGACGATACTCGTCTACCGGTACACGAATAATCAAACTAACGTAACTTTTCGCTCGTTTGGAGCTAGAAGCTCTACCTCGTACCAAATCGAAGCTTAAAACATCCTCTAAAATAATATCTAGTTAGTTCATACCAAAATCAAACTAATATTTTCTGAAAATTACCTTTTATATTCTGGTCAAAAATACATCTTTAAAAATCACTCAAATCAAATTCTCACCACATTTTAACATTATTTTTACCACTATAATCATCCAAATATTACTAATATCAATCCTAACACACTATATCATCCTAGATGATCAAATCAAATAAAACCCACCTAATAATTTCAACATTTAACCATAAAAAATAATGTATAACAAGATAAACACCTACATACAACAATTATATAAGATCAAAACACATGGTTTTTCATCAAATTATGGGTTTTTATAAAAAGTTTATGCATGTAGCCAAATTTCATACCAATGTATAGAGAATCAAAAGATAGGAATGGGTCTTTGATTAGTTTTAAGAGATTCAATCTCAAAATCAAAAATCGAGGGGTGTTTGTTGCTTGTGGGTTGACGGCAAAAGAAGAACAAGGGAGGGAGAGAGAGAGAGATTTGGTGGGTGGAATGTGTTTGTATGTGTTTTGTGTGTTTATTTTTCAATTTATATGGGAAAAGTTTAGGGTAGTTTTTGCCAATTGTGAATCTTTTGGACCAAAATGCAAATACTTGGTTAAAAAGCGGGATATGACTATTAGTCACGTTTGAAAATATTTACGGGTCTCGGGTTTCATAAAAATACTTCTCAAAACTTGAAACGCACACAAAATATGATATTATATAGTCCCGGCACGACTTAATACGACATTAAAATAAAAACGTCAAAATATTAAACATCGACATGTCTAAAATAAAAACGTAAAATTTCGGGCATCCGTTGATATCATCATTACTAATAATCCTCGCAACTCGTCAAAACATAAAAATATAACTTCCAACATTCATCCAAATCAAATCACCGATCGTTATGACAATAAATCTCGTCAAAAATTTCAAAAATATACGTAAAAATATAATTAAATAATGACCACGGGTTATGGGTTTTCACATCCTACCCTCCTAAAAGAGAGAGACGTCCCGGCGCTCAACCTGCCTCATACTCGCACTTCCTCACATCCAGAGTCAAGGTGACCTCTTATCCTCAAGAGATACTCACGTCTTTCACACCAGTTCAACTCAAGTCTTATGATATCACCACAAAACCGAATATTACTACACTTCAACTTCCAAATTTCACCTTCTAATATGATAATATTCCTTCATTATTCATACTCCTTCTGCATTACTTCCTTAGTTCCATTCCTTCTTCAATACTATAATAACTTGACCCACTACTATGTAAGTCCTCAAATTAAGATGTGCAATTTTTATCGCATAGAGATTTCATTTTCACTAGGTTTCATTAGTCCTCATAGTGAATTATTAAAGATATCATCATCCCAAGTTTCAATCACATCAACACAAATTCAATTGACATCGTTCAAATCATCCTTTCACTTTGTCCGTTGCTTTCCGAAAATACGCAATGTTCCTTCTTGACTCAATTCTTCTCACTTTCTGTAAAGATCTCTAGTACTCAAAAGTCAACCTCAGTCTCTGGGTTACATATATTATGTTCAAACCTTATTCAATGCTCATACCTTTATTGCAGCAATTTCTAATATTCAAAAATTACTCTGTCTCTATGTCCCGAGGTTACACTAAACTAAACACAATGAGATTATCAATAATTCTGACTAGTCACTTATATACTTCCTATACTCATGGTAAGAAAGAATGAGCATCGGATTACTGTACCTTCCATAGTACATCATTACCTCTTTCTAATATCATATATTGTTTAAACAACTCCGTTAGTCTCATATATTCAAATCTGAAATGTATAATTGTCAGATCACTTCCTGATATCGTAATACAGCTTATTCCAATCAAACTTTATCAATACTTCAACTTATGAAATTCCTTCAATACTACATGCGACACTCTCAGCACTCTTAGAATAATTAAACTCTCTTTGATCTGAAAAATTCATTCACCACTGGTCCTTGCATTCTTAACACATCCTCTGATCTAATGGAAGGAAAATTAGATAATCACAATAACCGTTTTTTTTACACAAAAACATAAATCTCAATTCTCTCATCTCTATTACCATTCTATTTCAAAATTTCTAACAATCTGTTGATCTTCTTTCTTTGGTATTCCTTTCCATTAGTTCATCAATTCAATTCTAACTTTCTTTCCATTCTATCCATTCTGCTTGTTGTTACCAATATTCAAAAAATCTCAAAACTTAAGAGTCAATTCTCAATTACTTTAGAAATCTTATATGCCGTTTTTGCTTCTCCTCCTTACTAAATACTCACTAGTTGATTGTGAAAGTATCCACACTCATCCTTCGTAATCTGAAACACACTTCGTATTACAGAATTATAACATACCTCATATGTGACAATCCGTCAATTTATTATCGATATTTTATTCGCAAGTATTATTTAAAAACATTATATTAATGTTATATTATGAATTCACTCATTTTTGGGAAGAAATTTGGGTTTACATCTTAAAGTAGCATCGACTACGTTTAAACCGGAGAATTCCACGTTACGTGCTTGCGTTTACATACACCGTTTTGGTGACAGTCCGACACTTCAGAAAATAAATTTATCCGTGAATATTATTTTGTAATTTTAAATTTGTGTTGGTTCATAAACTCACAAATTTACGAGAAGATATTAGGATTTACGAGCATAATTTAATGCCCTTTACGACTAAACCGGAAACCTTAGGATTACGTATTTACGTTTTTGAACTCCGTTTTTGATGAGACAATTTTTATTAGATTCGTTTTGTGCCGTTGATTCATAATTTATAAAAACGTTTTTGGTAAAACGACACGAGGGCACGTAAATCGAGGAAACTAGAATCGAGAAGTACCCGTAAATTAGTGGGATGAGACAAGTTTACACTTGCCTCACCCCACAAATGGGCGGCCAAAGGCTTCACCAACACACCTTTGAGGTGTCAACTATACACAATAACCAAGACACTTGTCTTAGTTTGCTCCAAAACCAACCACATAATAAAACCACTATCTACAAAACTAGACACTCATTTTACAACATGCAAAAACCACAAAACTCTCTCTTTCTCCTCTCTTGGCCGTCCACTATAGCACCACCACACCACCACCATCAAAAATCTAGCCATAAACAAAGGCTATAATCAACATATGTTGAAGCCTAGTTGAAAAGATGAAGATTGGAGGTGGTTATAACATGTGAAAAAGAGTTTCCATGGAGTTTAGGGGCTGATTTTCAAGAAGGTATTCATGCATATGAAGATCTCAAGAAGTTCATTTGCCAAGTTGAAGATTTGATAACAAGAACCAAGCCTTGTTCATCAAAATCTCATCATTTCATCACTTTGGTGGTATAGAGATTATTTCTTCCTATCATCTTGTTATTTTGAATATGTAATCTTGTATTTTCTTCATTTATGTATATGTTTATGATGTTGAATGATGATCAAAATATTATATGGGGATTTGGTGTTGATAAACTTGGTTAAAAAGATTGAAAGCTACATGAAAGGATGTTAAAATCATGGCTATAAATGTAGGTTGTATAAAACAATAAAAAACTATATGATAACTTATTAAAGTGGCTTGGATAATTTAATATACAGTAAGGTAAGTGACTTGTACATATGTGACAGTTGGCCACTCAATGGAATCCATAAAATGAGTGAGATATGATCAAAACAATATTGAAGTTCAAATCTGTATAGTCTGTTTTGGACGAACTGTTAGAGACATTTAGAGGTTGATTGAGAAGTAGCTAAAACTGAGTTAAATGTATCACATATCATGTAGTTTGTGCTTCCCAAAAATGAGCTTCTATCTCCTTGTAGAACTCAATATATGGTAAAAATAGTGAAAGTGAAATTCATAATCAGATTTGTAAAATAAAAGTATATATTATAAAATTAGCACTCAAGTAAAACTAATATAAAATGTATACCTAAAACCCACTAACTTATATATTACTTATAAATAAGTATATAATTTGATAAGTAAATGGGCCTTTTTGCAAAAATGGCAATATGACATGTTTTATAAGTTATAAAACTATATACATAAGTTTTACGTCTTTTCGGCTAAAACCGAAAGATTAACATTTTCGTCAATTAAAACTTAGACGGTCGGACCCGTCTAATGTAAACTTTTTACAACTCATATGCTGATGTATAAGTACATATGACAAGTAGAAACCGATAAAACTCGAGTTTTATAACATATGGACATTAACGGGCCAAATTAGCCTTATTGGACTATTAACCCAACTAATTTGGCTAAACACTAATGGATTTACTCATTGGGCTTAACCCACTTCGGCCCAACATGTGAGTATAAGGCTAATATTAAAAGTATAAAATGGGCTAATATAATGTAATGGGCTTATAATGGGCTTATTGGGCCTTAACATGTAAACAAGTAAAACTAGCGAAACTAGTTTAAAAATTTACCAACACATAACACTATAATGTGTATGAAGAGATAAAGTCTCACTTGATCATCATACTTATAATATCATCATATATAGACATAGCCATTGTTTTTATAAAGTCATTGGACAAGAGTCTAAGACGAGTATTATTTGTCTAGGTTTCCATGATTGAAGCACGTACCGTACATCCAAATCGCCGATAACCGCCTTTCCCGATCAACGTGAGTTCATAGCCTCGCACTCTTTTAAATGTTTTTACGAAATGTTTTATAGACCCGTGAGGGAGATAACGTGTTAGTTTTAATAAAATAGGACACTAGTTGTACCGATTGTTTGCTTATTGATATGGACCCGAATGATTGTATGACCCGATGAATGATTATAAGACCCGATGAATGAAATGAAATGGATTATTATTAGTTAGGTTATGTCACTAAAAGTTCCATTAGCATGAATTGTGAACTACCGGGATTTGGTAGACGCTTATGCATATAATAGTACATTTTGGGGAAGATCACCCCAGTTCGCGCCTTGACGGTTGATCCTCGTCGTGCCACATTGATTGGTAAGCGAATTTATGTATGAGAAGATTTATATAAGCGTGATTATTATGACGACACACTGTTTTAGATGGGCAAATGAGTTTCGGGTTAGCTACCCTTTGTTTGGTATAGTAAGGTAGCAATGTCATGCGACTTATAATAATCCAATAAGGAAAATACTGATATACGCATTGAATCACGATATATTGCCTGACTAGCAATACGGGGTCTTATTATTGATATTATGTTTGTGTTTTGGTTTTACATAACCATTATCATATAACGGTTTTTATTAAACTTTATACAACGTTATAAAACGTATTGTATGATGTTTTTACGACAGTGATTCGTATAATGGTTTTGAAGGCAGAAGCCTATATTATGATTGACGACTAAGCATTGCTTAAAATATCTTTGGCCTATTTTATGGCCTATTACAAAGATTTGTACAAAATGATTTTTGGTGATAATTATATACCGATGATATAGTAATGGTTTTTATTAAACTCTATGTATTCACTCGGCGTTTTCGCTGACCTTTTCTTTTAACATGTTTATCTTAGGTACTTGAAGGTAATTCTCGGGAAGACGACAAAAATTTATAGCCCGCACTTAAATAACATTTCCATTCAAATAATTTGTAAAATTGTATTAAATACTATGACTTGGGACCTATGTAAATTTGATATTTATGAATGGAAAATGCTTTATTATTAAACGACGCGATTTTTAAGCGTTGTCTATGATTTGAGTAATGTGCTATCCCGTAACACCAACGACTCTTCCGCTGAACTAAAGTATGAATATTTGGGGGTGTTACAGTTTGGTACCAGAGCTCTCGTTATAGAGAACGAAAGATTTTTAAAACCAAGGTTTTGAATAAAACATTTCTAAATCTTTTAACTATAAACATTTTTCTCAAAATGTCTAAAAACCTTTTGACTATAACGGTGCCGAAGAATTCCCAAGTTACCGACAAGGCCAAGACTGAGAAGTGTTATTTTAATATATATATATATATATATATATATATATATATATATATATATATATATATATATATATATATATATATATATATATATATATATATATATATATATATATATATATATATATATATATATATATATATATATATATATATATATATATATATATATATATATATATATATATATATATACTAGCCGGGTACCCGCGCAATGCGGCGGCGGGTACCCGATAACTAATTTCATGGCGAACAATTTTTTTTTCATAACCTTTGTTTATATGATTTTATTTTTATTAGTTGTGACAAAGTAATATCAAAATATGTAACAAATTTACCTCGAAACCTGAAACAATATTGTTCATGATGTCTTCATCTTTAACTTCAACGACATTCGGATCACTTTTGCATTGCTATCTGAATTCATCGTGTTAACAAAGTGATATGGAAGCGAACATTTGATACAATTTGTTTATCTTTGTAATTATTAATTGCACGATATTTACTCTTCTGTGGCGACGATCATTAGTAAAGTTTCATTTTTATCAAAGTTTTAGTAGCTCGATATTTTATGTAGTTGCAAGATTGCAACAATGTTAGCAACAACTTTCGCAACTATGACTATATTAAGTTATGCATTTTATTAATAATTAACCACGCCACAATAAAAGTTAAAGTAGCTGTTTATATTTTCAGTTTGGTGGTGAGACAAACAGGGTTTTGTTGTCCATTTTTTATAATTATATAGTACTACATATAACCAAACGAATTTCAGTCTAAACTTTAAAACCTTATAACCATAAAAAAAATATCAGCCCAATTATATCTTGTAAATGTAACTTCAAAAATCAGCCCAACCTAATTAATATAACCCAAGTAATATAACATCTCAAACCCTAATTTGTCAATCACAAAATTTGTGTGACTTTAATGTAGGCCTACACATTTCTATTCTCAAACCAAACACACTACATTAATTTATCTTTTCTATTAGATTCGTGTAAAACCACAAAACCGTCATCAAAACACCAACAATCACTTTCGGTTCGATATCATGCACCAATAACCGCAACAAAATCAATACCGGTTTAGAGAAAAGGGTCTTTGTTGTGGTTATGTCGGATTTAAGTGGTGGTGGTGACGGGGGATAATACGATGGGGTGGCTACTTGCTTGTTTTTGGTTTAGGGAGGGTCTGGTTAAATGGCTTGGATGTGTCTTTGTGTTGTGTTTGAGTTTTATATCCCGATCTACCATCGAAACCACAAGATCTACCACCGATATGACATATAACTGAAATCATAAAAAGTAACAGTTTCAGCGTATTGTGGCGACAAATGATGATGTTGTGGCGGCGCAGAGGATCTGATGATGGTGGTGAGGATAGTGTTGTAGTAGTAGAGGGTTCCCTAGTAGTGGTAGAGTTTTGATCTTGTCGGAGTTCATTTGGTGGGCATTGGTCTTGGTCGTCGTGTGGTCGGGTGGTGGTGCGGGTTTTGGGATGTATGCTTGGTGTGGAGGTTATGAGTTCGGGTGGTGGTCTCGTAACAGTGGTTGTTGTAACAACTTGTTGCGTGCTATAATTCTGAGAACGAAGACGGTAGGTATATATATGTATTGTGATAGGAGGTTATAACTCTATTTAATTTTCATTGATGCTACTGTTACTTTTTTTTTCTTTTATTACACCTTTATTGAGTTGTTACAAAAATTTTAATTGTTTTATTTTTTACTCTGTATTTAATTTTCATTGATGCTACTGTTACTTTTTTTCTTTTATTACATATTTATTGAGTTACAAATTTTTCAATTGTTTCATTTGTTACAAATTATTGAGATGTTACAATTTCATATTGTATTATTTCCTAATAAGGAAATGTTTAAGGCTGAAATTTTAAGACTACTATTTTTAGAAAATAGTCTAAATGTTTTATAAGGTATATATATATATATATATATATATATATATATATATATATATATATATATATATATATATATATATATATATATATATATATATATATATATATATATATATATATATATATATATATATATATATATATATATATATATATATATATATATATATATATATATATATATATATATATATATGTATATATATATATATATATATATATATATATATATATATATATATATATATATATATATATATATATATATATATATATATATATATATATATATATATATATATATATATATATATATATATATATATATATATATATATATATATATATATATATATATATATATATATATATATATATATATATATATATATATATATATATATATATATATATATATATATATATATATATATATATATATATATATGTATATATATATATATATATAGATAGTTGGGGTAAAATAAAACAATTCTTATAATAGAATAAATAAAATAGATGAGATGGATGTGTGAGTGACATGTGTCACAACATGATCACACATCACTTTTTCATATCATCTCCTTAATAAAAAATTTTCAAAAATAATTTTTTTTTCGAAAATATTTTTTTTCAAATTTTTTTTTTCAAAATTTTTTTTTTTCGAAAATATTTTTTTTCAAAATTTTTTTTTTCGAAATTTAAATTTTTTTTTTTTTTCATAATCTTTTTTTCGATATTTTTTTACCAAAATTTTTTTTTCGAACTTTTTTTTCAATTTTTTTTTAAACTATTATGGAAAAAAATATAGAGCATCACGGTTACATAATTTAGTGCATCACGAATAAGACACTAATTTATTACCTTTATGAACCATATTTATACTTTTGATGCACTGAAATTTGGAGTGTGATGTGCTACAACAATTCAATAAAAATTCAGCACATCACAGTTATACGTTTTAGAGCATCATGTTTATAAGTTAATGCATCACTGTTTTAAGTTATTGCATCATAATTCCTTCACAAAACTTATAACTATGGTGTAATTCTCAACACATTTAAAACTACGATGTGTCAAATTATAACTATCATGCACAAAAAATACATGTGATTACTAATAATATAACATTGATTTTCTATATGCATAACTATGATGCAGTAAGTAAAAATCATTATATTTTTAAGTTTTGTGCATTACGAATGATGGAGTAATTTATAACATTAATGCATCATAATTATAACAATTATACATTATAAGTAAATGCATTATAGTTATCCGTTAGAGAATACAAATATATCATTAGTATCACTTTTATTTTTGGTGCAATATAATAATTATGTATCGCATTGTAATTATAAGTTTTGTGCATTACGAGTGATGTAGTAATTTATAACTTTAATGCATCATAATTATGACATTGATACATTATAAGTAAATGCATTATATTTTTCCGTTGGAGAATAAAAATTCTATCACTTGTATTATTAGTGCATTAATGTAATAGTTTACCGTATTGTAGTTATAATTTTTGTGCATCATAGATAAAACATTGGTGAATGCACTATAATGTAGTAATTAAAATTGTAATGCATTAATTTATAATCATGATGCACTAAACATGTAACTGTAATGTAGTAAAAAAATTATGAAAACAATTCCGAAATTTTTGTTTTTCCAAAAAAATTATTCGAAAAAAGTATTTTGAAAAAAAAAATTACGGAATTTTTTTTTTCGAAATTTAACTTTGATGCAGTAAAACATGTAACTGTGATTCAGTAAAAAAATTTTAAAAAATATCAGAAAAAATATTTCTGAAAAAAAAATTTTGAAAAAAAAAATTCGAAAAAAAAATTTTCGAAATTTTTTTTTTTCGAAATATTTTTTTTTAATTTCGAAATAAAATTTAGCGAAATTTTTTTTTTCGAAATTTATTTTCAAAAAAATTCAATTTCTTTTGAAGTAAATGACATGATATGGCAATATGATGTGGAATAATGATTTGAAAAGATGACACATGTCACCTCCACAATTCACCTTATTTATTGTATTATAAGATTTCATGTAGAATAAACTCACTCTATATATATATGATGTAATTTGATTACATGATTGTTTGATGATTATTTTAATACTTATACGAGGTATTTATACGACGTAGATTGTCACAAGAAACCCTAACTCCCCTAGCAAATTAATCGAAGCTATTTCTGTAGGAAATTCTAGCTATTCCAGATCTAAACCAAGTTGTGGATATTTATGATCCCAACAAAATGGTTGATATTCGTAGAAATGTTGATATTAGTTGATTATGATATTAAAGAAGAATTGGCGAGATTATATCTGATATCGATGTCATGACGATCTTTCTTTATAGAGTGGAGTTTGACAAAACCTTACCACCTTGAAAGGTGTCATCTGATTCGGTGTCACCCAATTCTTAAATTTAAGAATCGAAAGGGTGAATGTTGCACTTGAGGCTGTCACTGGAACCATTACCCAAAAGCCTCATGCCACTAGTACCTTTCCGAAAAGTCTAATTGGATGTGTGAGTCATTTCATACTTGTGACGCATTTGATAACTATTGATGAAAGAGCTATAGGATTGGAAATTAAGTATTGTTCATACCAAACTTTTATTGCCCTTTCAAGATTGGTCTAAGAATAAGGTTGAAAGTATTGAAAAATGAGGTAGGATGTAGGATTGAGTATAAGTTGGTTGAAAACTTGAATGAAGTAAAAATTTAACTTGTATGGAATAAAAAATTGTTAAGAGGAAGTCGTTAAGTCATGTGATTGAATTATAAGGTTTAAAATGATTGTTGGTTTGTGTTAAGGGTTGTTCCTATGCCATTGTCCACTAACGAGGATGCCTAGTGTCCAAGAAATAAATTGAAGAAATCTTCTTCTGAATTGGGACCGATGGATCTTCCGGGACAGGTGGAACACCTAATGACTCTTGTAGATTAGTATTCATTGTGGTATCTTTTAAAATCCCTAGCTTAATTGAGACATCAGTTGGTAGGATGAGTTTTTGGAATTGTATGACATGACAACACGTAATGTGTTACAGTACAATTCTGACTTGTTTGTGATTAATGAAAAGACTACCTTTGATTACTAAATCCTACATGTATCAATGTTATCTATCTTTTATTGCTTCATCCTAATATTCGCATTAGTGATGCAACCATTGAACAAGTACTCATCTCATTTCCTATCATATTGTAGTTGGTTCTTAGTGAACAACTTTTCATCACTCTTTTGCAGATCACTCATTGTTTTTATAAGATAAAACAGTATCCCTTGAGAAAAATTGAATTTTCATCATTATATGGATTATTCAAAGTGAGATTTATAAGTAATCGCTATCGAAATAAAGTTGTTTATGAAGCACCTTGGAAAACTTAATTGTTTTCCTAACAAAGAACATCTCTGTTGTGACACCCCTAGACCGGGTATCACAGTGGTGGATCGATGAGCAAATAGCTTACAAAGCACAGATCATAATTATATGATTTTTGGAATACAATTGATGTAAACATTATCTTGGTACAATCGTTAAATTCGTTGAATATCATTTGTTATCAATATCCCAGTAAAAGATAATCCCCCGTCATTTTTATGCTCCTAAATGATGCTCAATCCATGCTCAAATAATCTTGCTAAATAACCTGGGAAAAACATGCTTAAAACAGTCAACATAAAGTTGGTGAATTCATAGAGTTTTGTAAAATCATAGTTTAGGATTTTAAGTTGTCCTACATGGTATTGTTGAGTATTTGATATAAAAGTCAAATTTAAAGTTTCCAATTATTCCATTCCTTAATGTACTAAGCAGTATAAAATCAAGTTCAGTAAGTGTTATTAAGCAGAGCAAGATTAGGTTTAGTACTTCCTATACTTCCATTTCAGTATGTTGCAAGGTAGTGTGAAATAATCAAGTTTAACATATCCAATATTTCCATTACCGTATTTTACTAAGTAGTGTAAAATAACCAAGTCTAGTATATCTAATACTACCATTACAGTATTTTACTAAGTAGTGTAAAATAATCAAGTTTAGTATATCTAATATTATCATTACAGTATTTTACTAAGTAGTGTAAAATAATCATATTTAGTATATCTAATACTACCATTACAGTATTTTACTAAGTTGTGTAAAATAATCAAGTTTAGTAAGTTTTACTAAGCAGTAAAAAGTAACCAAGTTTAGCATTTCCATTATTCCCATTTTAGTGTTTGCTAAGCAGTATATGATTAAGTTTAGTAACACAAACCTTATAGATAGTAGCAATGCACAAAGCATTTCTACAAAAGATAATTACATTTTCTACTACTCGAAACTGAAGCTTAACCTTCCATAATTCTCAACAGATGAGAACGTAGTGTCCTACATAAAGACACCCAAACCTAGTTCCAACATGGTATACATCTGTTGTCCCGGCCGAGGCACAGTGAGCATGACTCACCCAGATGGGGATGGTCAATCCCAAATAGATCTATTTATAACATTCGGGCGATTTACAACAGTTTAACAGTTTCTATAATAGGTAATCGTAATTAAGAGTATCATTCAATTTGCGTTCTATAGAATAAATATCTATCATATTGTTTAAACAGATTACAGTTCTATTTACGTTCTATAAACTAAATATTTATCAATCATATTGTCAAAACATGTTACAGTTCAATTTATATTCTATAAATAAGTTATAGTCATATTATCAAAACAGGTTGCAGTTATTTAATAGCATGTCTCCCCCTCGCGGGTTTGAAAAATCATAAAAGATTTAAAATGCGAGGCTATTAACTCACCTGATACAATCGTCACAATAGTTAATAGAGAACGAACATCAATCAAGAATAAATGTCAACAATCGATACATGATCATACGAGACCTAAAGATAACGAGGCGCGTCTTAGGCTCGACACAAGAAATAAATCGTACATATATGTAATAATTATATCTTAATAAGTACTTGGACATTGCATAAGTTTTATGATTCTTTATAAAAATTTTAGGTGAACACTTAGTCATTTTAAGTGAAAAATCCAAGTTGACACTTTTAGCCCATCTTAAGCCCAATAGTGGTCCACTACCCAGGTATATGACTTAAGTCCATTTTAAATTCAGTATACTACTCTAAATTGGTTATAGATCTCAGGTCCAATAATGGCCCAATAGCCATTACATGTGTAAGTTGGGCTTTTATGGCCCAAGTCCACTTTGTATAGTTTTTGGGTTCTAAACCGCATCACAACCACATACACTTAATATTTCACGTTGGTCGGTTCTCGGGTCATCTAGTCATCAGTATATAAATAAGTCCAAGATCCCCGACAAGTGGGTCCTACCACGTCGGTTTATACAAAATCATCACATTTTACGTTAATGAGTTATAATCCGTTTATTATAATTTTCTCGACATGTCTCGCTAATTTGTTCATATCTCTTGAACCGTAAATCATCTAAGTGTGTTCTTTTTACCAAAACCATTATTAACTCATGTAATATACTGATTATAAGTCTAATTACCCCAAATTTATACTTACCAAAGCTAATGCACAAATTTTATCACTTAGAAGAGTTGGCTGTCTTTGGGCAGCCAAACTCGTTTTCACCGTTTTGGCCGCCATTTCTAAACCGTAAAGAATTGGTAAACCATCCAATTGATTCTACTTGTTAATGATTTTATCTACAACTTACAGTTTTACCGTTTTCACTGATTCTGAGTTCCTATATGAGAAAAGAGTCCGTGAAGATAGTATGTTCAGATCTGGCTAGTTTTTCACTATTTTGGCCACCATTTCCAAACCGTAAGGAATTGGTAAACCGTCTAATTGATTCAAGTTCTATATGATTTTATCTACAACTTTTAGTTTTACATATTCGTAGGTCAGTATACAAATTTTACAAGAAAACAGTCCATCAAAACAGTATGTTTAGATCTGACTAGTTTTCACTATTTTGGTCATATCTTGCTATCTAAAATTCGTCACGGGACGAGCCACCCGGGGAATTAATCACAAAACAATTATCTATATTAATATGTAAGTTTTTAGTATCCTAAACCTACTGAGTTCGACATGCAATCTGTTTTTGATACGGTTCAAAAATTGTTATAAATCAAATCGTTACTAGAGCTTGTTTAGCTTGATTTTTAGTTTTCAAAATTTCATATACAATGTCCCAATACTCATTAATCCATTTCGTATATATTGTTGGAAATACGTTTTTACGTATTTATGAAGGATCGGTCGCTCCAACGATATATTATTGTATTAGGCTCGTGATCCAGTTTGTAATAAATATAGTCCATATAGCCCACATGTAGGGTGGGCTATATATACCCCTCCTAGCATGTTAGGAGGGGTTGGTGGTTCATTCATTAATAAACTTTTCATTTAATCTAATCACTTTCTCTCTCTACTTTTTATTTCCTCTCCTTTCTCTCTCTACTTTTTCTTTCCTCTCCTTTCTCTCTCTACACTTCATCTCCTTCTTCCCCATCTCTTCCACCTAATCATTAGATCAATCCATCATTTAACAAATCCTTAGAAAACGTAGACCTTCAATTGGTATCAGAGCCATGGTTAAATCTTAGGATTTGCATTTTTTATCTTTTGATTTGGTGGTAAAAATCCTTTCTTTTCTAATTTTTTTATCAATCTTTTCATCATTCGATCAATTTTTTTTATAAATTTTGATCAATTTTTATTTTTTATTATCAGTTTTATTTTTTTCGTGTGTTTTTTACAATCAGTTTTTTTATTATTATTATCAGTTTTTTATTATCAGTTTTATCAATTTTTTAAATCATCTAGTTTTATCAAATTTTTTAAAATAATCAAGTTTTTTAATCATTTTTTATCAGTCACTACTTAATAATTTTTTAATCACTCAGTCATTTTTTTTTTTTTTATCATTTTTTTAATCAGTTTTTCTTCTTGCTTTTTCATATCAGTC
This sequence comes from Glebionis coronaria, assembly GCA_025667525.1. NCBI lineage: Eukaryota > Viridiplantae > Streptophyta > Magnoliopsida > Asterales > Asteraceae > Glebionis > Glebionis coronaria. The sequence continues at coordinate 436,219 of JANFOE010000403.1, read as the reverse complement.
CAATCTGTTAACCTGTCCAAACAGTCCATATCCCATCAATCTGTCCAACATCCGTCTCAGTTTTATTCAATCTTTGTCAAGTCTGGTATCTGTTCATTCAAGCTATTGTAAAACATTCCGTATGGACGAATTTTGAAAATCTTTCCGAATAGGTTTTCCGCATAGACAAAATTTTCCGCATAGTTCCGAATAGGACTTTCCGCATAGAAAAATTTTTCCGAATAGGACTTTCCGCATAGAAAAATTTTTCCGCATAGACAAATTTTTCCGCATAGTAAATTTTTTCCGCATAGAAAATTTTTCCGCATAGAAAATTTTTTCCGCATAGACCTTTTTCCGCATAGACACAATTTATTCCGTGTAGACTCGATTTATTCCGTATAGACGGTAAGGGGATTCAAGCATAACGGGAAACAAAAACAACAAAGACTCGTCACAAACACACCCCTCACACCCTCAAACCCACCCAACAAACAGACTCAACCCACAAACTACCCACCCTCGACAACACCTCTCACTTGACTCCCTCTCTCAAACCCTCGAAATCTCTGACCCTCGCAAAACCCTCTCGTCTCTCGACTCTCGTACACATATAAACTAAAAACCCACATGACTTTTACTCTCGATCTCAGTTTTTCCATAAAACCTTCATCGATCTAAGATATCTCACCCGTAACAAACACCCAAAACTCGACTCTCTCGACTGAACCAAAAAGATTTAGACACCAAACCAAGCAACCACCTCGACTGCCTCTCTCTTTCACTCTCGACTTCGAATCATCAAACCAAAACACATCCACAAACCTCTCAGCCTCTCAGACCAACAAGACTTAATCTGAAAACCCACACCTCGACTCACTCTCGAAAACCATACTCAAACCCACACCTCTCGTCTTTCAAAACAATCAGATTCGACTTCGACTCACAACTACCTTGTCCAAAAACTGACTCACCAAAAGACACTTTTTATCAAGACTCTTCACCAAAGGACACTGACCCTCCTCAAACAACCACTCTACAACAAAACTCTCGATTCTTCTTTCCCTCACCCAACTCACAGACACTCCTCGAAAACCTCGACACAACCCTCGACATGACCCTTACCCTCACGACAGACTCAAGACTGAAACCAACCTTTGACTCGACACACCCTCACACCAGAAAGACGCTACAGAAGAGAGAGACAACAAATCAAAACAAAAAGTTCATTAAAACCTACCCGAGATCAAACGCATGATCTTGAAGATCGTTTCTTTTTCGACGAATCATCAAATGGGTTCATCTGATATGACATATATCCCCTAGAATTGGCAGTGGTTTCAATTAAGTGTTTCATGATGGTTTTGATCATATGGGGTTATGATTTGGTATATCTGTGAGAGAGAGAGAGTTTTTAGATTGAGTAGGTGAAGTTTAAGAGATTTTGTAATTTTTGGTTAGCACAGGAGAGAAAGAGGCGGAGGATTGGGAGATAAAATGGTAGGTTTGTGTTGTTAAGAAGAGAGAGAAGGACGGAGGAACCAAGAAAGAAGATAAGAGAGAGTTTTGTGTGTGTGGGCGGACTAAACAATGGGACACAGTTTTATTTACTTATTTGTTTAAGATCTAGGTCAAAGGACGGAGATAACAAGAAAGGAGTGGGGCGGTGGAAGCTCTGTTATTGGGCCACGTGTATATTTTGCCAACGACTAAAAACTTATCAGTTAAAAACTTATATTTTCCATTTTTAAAAACTTATATTTTCGAAAGCTTTTTAATTTAAGTTATTTATCAGTTTTTTTATTTTTGAAAGTTTTATCTGTTGGATATTAACTTTTATTTTCTTCAAATTGTTTTTATTTTGAGTAAGTGTGATTCAAATTTACTTTACAACTTTATATTTTTTATTTAAGTTGTTTTTATTTTCTTTTTATTTTGATTAAATTTTGGGTTATTAACTTCTAGTTGGGACTAAGTATTGTGACAAAAGTGACGTGACAACGTGATAAAGTGAATATGTTTATTTTGCCAACGACTTTCTGATCGGGTATTTGTAAGTGAAATCGGATTTTTCATCGATAAGTAATCCTTCCTTTATTTTTCATTAAATTTCCATGGATTCGTTCAATTCGACACTTAAAGAGGGAGACTTGCATCGAATGCAAGACAAAGCTAGAGAAAGTGGTGTAAATTCATTTCAAATGCTTCAGTGTCATCTAGTCACTCTTTCACGGATTCAAGGAGGGAGCGAATTTGTGACAATCTTTGGTCAAGATCGTCACATATTCATGGAATCAATGTTCACCATCTTGACCCAACTCGCAGAGCAACTTAACAATGAAAATTGTAATCACTCTGCATCGGCACTTGCTTATAAGGCTCTTGTGACACAACTCACGCCTTTCCTCCAATTCAATATCATCAAGTCTGAAAGTTCGATGCTTTGCCAATCTTTTCTTCGAGATACACATACCGAGCTTCGAGTTTTTCGTGATACAATATTGAAACTCATGACCTCGGTCTCGTCTTCGATTTATGAAAGATCTCGACTTCAGCAAGGGTATGATAATGGAGTGCAAGACTCTTCGATGCAAGAGAAAACTGATCATACGGTTGAAAACTTGGAGCCTAACGATGCCAAGAGCACAGAATCAGGAGGACAACATGATGCCAGTGGCACGTCAGGGAATGTTCACGAGATTTCTCTTGATGACACCTTACCCGTTTATGACGAAGAGCCTGCAAACATGGTACAATGTAATGTTCTTTATGATGTATATGCTGATGATATGCCGCATATTGAGCATTCTGAACCTAATTATGACAAACATGGGATGGAAAAGAGTGATAACAATACCACTTCTGATTCATCCGACGTAAGTCATAATGGGGGAGAGATTGTTCAAAATGCTAAACATCATGATAATTGTCCTATAACTGCTTCATTGTCTGCTTCTGATTCCAAGATTAAAGAGCTCGAAACGATCGTAGCTCGGCAGTCAAAAGATCTTGAGGATGCCAAACTTGAATTTTCTAAGAAAACGGACAAATTTGAAACATACTTTGAAAAACTTGAAAAGTCAAACGTTGTTCTTGAAAGAAAATTGGATCAAACTGTTCTAGATTCTAAAGCTGAAAAGGATAATCTTTTGAAACAAATTCAACTGCTTGAATCTAAGTTGGCATCCCAAGATAACTTGCTCAAATAAAATGAGACTTTAAAGGCCCAAGTACAGGAAAAGGTATTTGCTATAGCTGCGTTGAAAAACGAGTTAAGGAAAAATAGAGGACCTAGTGTAGACACTAAGCTTGAAAAACCATCAATCTTGGGGAAACCGCCTACAAATCAGTTCGTCAGACAACCGATTGTCAGACAACCTACTGCATTTAGATCCGAGCGACCACAATCCTCGAGACCGCGGTTTGCCTCCCAAGTTGATTTGGTTCATCTTTCTAGACCAGACACTCCAGCAACTAGGCCCTATGTGATCACTCCAGCTTTAGCAAGACCAAATCATATGATTGCCTCTAGTTTCCCTAAAAATACCAAGACCACGTCTAGAACTAGTTCAAATGACGTTTGCCTTAAATCTGGTCTTGGGGAAGCTAAGCAAAAGACACATGCAAGAGATAGCAATGTCCAACCTAGTCAGATGCCTTCTAGATTACCCAACACTGCTAACCATAGCATGCCATCTTCTAGGAGCATCGATCAATCATCTAGGAATTATTCAGACATTAAATATGCTACTTGTAAAACATGTAGAAAATGTGTCTTTACGGCAAATCATGATGCTTGTGTCAAGAAATTACTTGATGAGGTGAACTCCCGTGCTAGAATTAAGTCCCAGTGGATAGCTAAAATCAAACCCTTTGGTAAAGTTTGGCGCCCCACTGGTAGAACTTTCACTCTTGTAGGAAACGAGTGCCCTTTAACTAGGATAGTCTCTGATTCTACAAAGACTACTAGGGAGGAAATTGATAAAGATGATACTTCACTTAAGCCTAAACTTAAGATTTTCTATAAAAGGAAACGTTTGCCAGCTAAGATAAGTGAATCATCTACTCAGGTCGCCTCTGACATAAGTAAAGCCAACTGTGAACCCCCACGTGCTTCAAAAATTGATATCGCTAACCCACATCAAAGCATGCAAATTCCTAATGAGATTGCAGGTACCAAAGTTGATGTTCCAAAAGAATGAAGCGGTCCAATCGTTGTATACCGTTCAACTAAGGACACTCTTAGAGTTTGGTTGCTGAAGAAGCAGATATCAGAGAAACAAATGTCTCAGGGGATTCATGGTTAAGCTGCAAACAGGACTTACAGTCACATAACAGACTGTAACTCGATCCTCAAAGAAAGGAAAGTTTATCGCCGATGATAAACTTATCCTTACAACGAGAAATTAAAATTTTCTCGGACACGAGCTTACATTAAAACCATTCAAAGGTTTTAAGCTCGTGTATAGGACTTATAGTCACATCACAGACTATAACTCGATCTTCAAAGAAAGGAAAGTTTATCGCCGATGATAAACTTATCCTAACAACGAGAAATTAAGTTTTCTCGGGCATGAGCTAATATTAAAAACATTCGAAGTTTTTAAGCTCATGCACAAAGACTTACAGTTAAATGTCAGACTGTAACTCGAACTTCAAATAAAGGAAAGTTTATCATTAATGATGAACTTATCCTCATAACGAGAAATTCAATTTTCTCGGTCATGAGCTTGTCTTAAAACATTCGAAGTTTTAAGCTCAGAAAGGAAAGTGTATCTTTTAAATAAGAGAACTTTTCCTCATAACGAGAAATTAACATTTCTCGGTCATGAGCTTTCCGTTAAAACAGTCAAAGTTTTCAAGCTCATGAAAACGACTTCTAAGTAAATGTCAGCTTAGGACTCGTTCTTCAGATAAAAGGAAAGTTTATCGCCGATGATAAACTTATTCTTAACAACGGGAAGTTTACAACTTCTCGGACTTGAGCTCGTTTTATAAGATATTCAACATCTTAAGCTCAAGTAAGTGGTTTTTCAAAACTTTGAACACAATTTTTCGAGAATTTCTCAAAAGGTTTTTCTAAATCTTTCAAAATTGTGTGTTCAAAAATGTTTTGATAAAAAGAGCATGTCTTCTGGAATCGATAATATTTACGAACCTAGAAATGTCATTCAATAATGACACGGGGTTGTAAATAAAGTTCGAGCAGAAGTTCAAACTTTTAAAACATGCTCAAAATGGTTTGCTATTATTTCCAATAGTCACCCGCTTTTCACATTGAAGTCAAGCATTTCACCGGAAAGCTTTGACTTCAAAATCCGAAGTTATCAACTCCACAATCCAAAGTTCGTTGCAATTGATATCTACATACTCGACGATGCGACTACTCAAACGGTGACTACAGCTCTTTCAATAGAACACGGGTCAACAATTGAGGGGGAGCAATTGTCCAGCATTCAGAATCCTTGATGCCGAGAGTGCCAAGTTCACATATTGGTGTTAAGAAAACGATATCAATCATACACATGGAGTCAAGAGATAACTTCAGAAGTTACGAGGAAGACCAACATTCGTGAACAAGAACCATGTGCTTCTTTCATATGATGTTCTTCATCATTCAGGTCCAACCTCGTAAATTGCTAATATTGTGAATTCATTATCATATATGATCTTTGCACGTGATAAATACCTTACACTTGTGTTTAAAAGGTATTTAATATACGTTTCAAGTACACCCTCATTAATTTGAGGGGGAGCTTGTGTAATTCATGAAGATAATTGGATTTATATTTTTCTTCCCAAATTTTCTTAAAATGCTATTAAATCAATTGATATTAAAAACATCGATTGGGTTAATATTTTTAATATGGGGGAGAAAATGTGATTTAATATAGGATATGATCAATCATAAATGGTTTGACTTAACGTGTTAGCTTATCCTGACATGTGCGAAATGTTTTCGGATATCGTGGCATATGTTAAGGGGGAGCAAAATGGATTTGCACTTCAAAATGGATTTCATGGTGATTTATACTTACCCGCAACCCATTTATTTCACGACGATGAAGATTGTGGTGACATAAGGATGGTAGGATAGGTTAAAGTCCAATGATTTCTCTTGAACCGGAGGAATCTTCCCAAGGACATTCCATAGCTAGAAATAGTAGTCCTCAGGAAAGATGGAGAAAGATTGTGAACGTAGCTGAATGCCGACCAAGTACTTAAGTTAGCACTGGAACAATCACAACAAGGTGCTAGTTATGACGTATTGGTAAGCATTGAAGGGGTTGAAGAATGAAAAAGAATTGTAAAGATAAATGGTGTAAAGAAAGTAGCCCTCCTTACAACCTTAGGCAGAAACCGGGTCAATTCATATGCTATTGAGATCATTTATGATTCTCGATATTGAAGATAGACATCATGGACCCAGTGATGCAAGGCACAACCCATCCCAGCTAACTCAGATATCTCTCAAAAGATATTTGTTTTAATCACACGTAGACAACACATTATCTATTGATTTATTCACTCCGAATAAATTGGTATTGAAAAGGTGGCACTCCTCTCCAGCCTCCGATCACTAAAATCCAAAATGCACGATCGAGTCTAGAGCCATTTGAGATCATCAAATATCTCATTAGGACACACTTTCATTATTCCTTGCTTGTTCACACAATGTGAAAAGTAAGAAAGATATTAAGAGTCCTACGCAAAATCTTCATGATCTTGCCTGAACATCCGAGTAATACGAAAGTATTTACAATGAAGATGGAAATCCTTCTTGAGCGAATATCAAAAAGCTCATGGTAGGTGACTTGTGCGATTCTTTATGAATCAAACTTGTGATAACTGGAAAGCAACAGTGGTTTAATTCTTAAATGAATTTAAACACGTTCCAGGCCTCTACGCAACATCTTAGTGATCTTGCCAGAACATTCAGAGTAATACTATTAAGTATTTACAGTGACGAATGGAAATCCTTCTAGTGTTAACATCAAACAGCACTTGGTAGGTAACTTGCAAGATTCTTTATGAATCAAGCTAGTGACAACTGGAAAGCAACGATGGTGCGGTTCTTAATTGAACTTCACTTGTTCCAGGAACATGAATTGACAGCTTCAAATCATGCGGATATTATTATCCAAATGATTCACTCTTTACGTTCGCAGTCAGCTTTGGACGGTCGCGTAAAGAGAACGGGTTTACCCGCGAAATCTTGTCAAGGAGGTTCTTTATTGAAACTACCTGTCACAAGTACGATATTAATATCGTCCAACGGTCTTCGCCGACCGGAGGTAAAATGCTACCGAATTAGAATGAAATGTTCAAGGCCATTTCATCCGTGTATATGGTTTGTTGCTAACTGTCTTATGCAGCATAACAAGAAGGTGTCATTGCGGTGTATAATCCAGAAGAAGTCGTCACCACATGCTTATACTACATACACTTAGTACTTCAACAAATTCAAGAAAGTCTGAAGGTCAAGTCTTCCGCTGTATCAAACTCTGAAGCTTTCAAGAATTTAAAGGTATAAGTATGTGGAACATGAAGTCACGAAGAGGCAAATTTCACAAATGATGAATGCACAAGGTCAAGGCAAGGAAACATGCTCAAGACTAAAGTCAAAGATCACATCAAGCATATTCACAAGAACAAGATCGAAGACTCAAGCATAGTATGCTAGGTTTAAGATTTTGTAAAATGGTGTGACCTCCCTTAGGGGGAGATTGTTGGAAATGTGTTTTCCCAAAGAAAGTCTCGGTCACATCATTATTAGCATAGATCACGAGCTATAGAATATTTAGAACTTTGTAACTTGGAGCGACCTCCCTTAGGGGGAGATTGTTGGAAATACGTTTTTACGTATTTATGAAGGATCGGTCGCTCCAACGATATATTATTGTATTAGGCTCGTGATCCAGTTTGTACTAAATATAGTCCATATAGCCCACATGTAGGGTGGGCTATATATACCCCTCCTAGCATGTTAGGAGGGGTGGTGGTTCATTCATTTCAACAACTTTCATTAATCTAATCTTACTTTCTCTCTCTACTTTTCTTCCCTCTCCTTTCTCTCTCTACACTTCATCTTCCTCCTTCCCCATTTCCACCATTAATCAATAGATCCAATCCATCATTTACCAAATCCTTAGAATTAGTAGACCTTCATATATATATATATATATATATATATATATATATATATATATATATATATATATATATATATATATATATATATATATATACTAGTTGCAAAACCCGTCCGATGGACGGGTATGACTTCTAATTGTTGTTTTACTTTTTTTTATTTGATAAGTTTTTTTGTAGTTTTTTTATAGTTATATTTTAATGCATTATCAATCTTGTATTTATTGTTTAGGTTTTTTATTAATGGAATTGATTGTCTTTAAGTTATTTTGTTGGGTAAAAATTTGTTTGTATTTTTTTAAACGTAGTGTTGGTTATTTAATGCTTACTTTAGTATAACTGTTTTTAATTATGAATTTAGTATAATTGTTTTTATTATATAATTTTTCTCAAAAAATGCTCTTAAGTCAAAATATATAAATTTTGAATGTTTCTAATTTTTTTTATATTTTCAATTATTTTAAAGATTTTTGATATTTTTGAATAGTTTTAATAGATATGTTCTGTAAACTTTCGAATATATTCTATAAAAAATTCCAATATCTGTAAAAAAAATTTGAATAAGTTTTTTTTGAAAAGTTTCGAATATTCCTTAACTCAAAACTTTACGAATACTTTTAATTTTTTTTAAATTTTCTTATTTCAAAATATATTTTGTATAATTTTTAATTAAAAATACTATTCATATTAATTAAAAAGTTAAAAAAATTAGGGACGACATATGTTACACCCCACAAACCACATAGACCATATGTATAAAGTAGGGGTGAGCTTAAAACTGAAAAACCAAACCAAAAACCGAAAAACCGAAAAAAACCACACCAAAAAAACCGCCCCAATTAATAAAACGAAAGGATGGTTTCCACATTTTTGAAAACCGAATATTTGGGGAGGTTTTTGGTTGCATGTATAAAACCGAACCGAAAAAACCGCCCGCCCCACTTTAGTCTTCTAAATTGATATAGTTTAATATTTTTAAGTTGTTATATATGTTATATTTCCAATATGTTTAGTTGCTTTCTTTTGATTAAATAGATACATTTGTAAAAGATATCAAAATAATTTATTATGATTTTTTTCATCAAAACTTTGTTAGGTTTGTGATTGCTATATAAGCATTTTCATTATAATTTTTGGTTTTATATAAGCATTTTCGTAATAAACAGAAGCATATTACGGGGCTGCTTTATAGGCATTGCGTACGTCTTTGCAAATTAAGAAAGTATAATACAGAATATTTGAGTGGGAACATGTTATAGACAAAGATTGTATCAAGTATCAAAATTTAGAGTTCAGAAAAAAATGGCTAAAATGTGATTAAAAGAGATATGATATTGGCAAAAAAAATGCATGTCAAACATATATTCGAGCATAATTTTCAAATATTAAGAGCTGCACATCAAATTTAGGCTGTTTTCTATTGGTCCATTCAAGTAGCTGCTTTTGATACTACATCCTCACCATACGTTCTTTAAGCTCAGTTAACAGAACTTGAACATCTATGTGGCATTTTGCTTTGTAGACACATCTCCACTTCCTCACCCTTGACTGTAGTGTCCTTTCCAGACACTACCGACATGTCCCCAGAAACCGTGTCGTCATATTTTGGGGGCCTATTTTAGGTTTCATCTAAAACTTTCCGAGTAGATGACAGAGGAGAGAGCATGGAGATCTTATAAAATTAGGCTTGTTGATTGCATTGCTTGCTGTTAAAGGACCTGACTTTTTCTTCTTTGACTGGTCTTTTGCCGGCTGTTTAGTAATGACATTATTAGCTTTACCATTAACTTTTCTACATAATTAGCTCATGAACTTAATAAATGGGCGCACATATAAACACAGGTTAAGGGAAGCATAAACTCAGTAGCTCATGAACTTAATATTACCTGGGCAAATAGTTTGGTTATCACAAGAGTTAATAAAAAATCGATAATTTAAAATAGGCAGGCAATTTTATCCAAACCCACACAACTACTTACTTTTTAAATGATTGGAACTCTAAGTAGGTTCTCTAGTGTTTTTCCTTTCTGAAAAAGTATCTGATGAGCCCAAAAATGTTGAATTCATTAATATTGTATCCTGTTTTCAGAAACGTCACGATCTGTGTAAGAAGGGTGACCAGGTGGTTAACAAAAAACTTCTAAATGATTCTATTATTAAAAACAAATTAGGCACTTAACTATGATAAAATGGTAAGTAAAATGGATTCACAGAAGTGTGAGTGTACACAAGATCATCGCCATCTAAACATGGATATTTCAAGAAGCCTTCAATGCAACTTATGTTTCTTAGTTTTCCAAAAAATGAAAAATAGGATCTCACACTTGCTTAAGCGTTGACCTAAAACAGAACCTAATTTGACGTAAATTTTTTGGAGCACTTGCAGATAAGATAAGCTACTAAAGTGGCAAAGACATTATGCAATATTACCGAGTGATGATCAATGCAGGGTTATTAAGGCAAAGAAAAATGGGTTTCAAGAACTTTACATTAACATGTAATGTGTATGCTATATCTAGACTTCCACATATATTACAGGGATACGGTGCAATCAACCAACAAAATTTGCATATGTTACATTTCATACATCAAAACTCATCAGATAATCGAATGGGATAGAAAAAACAATTATTTTAAACAATATCCTAAATGGGTTGAATCTAATTGGGTCGCATCTAGGGTTGGAATCGGGTCAGGTTGGTCGGGTTCGGGTTAACTGGGTTGGGTAGAATTCGGGTCAAGGCTAAAAATAATTTACCTGACCAGATTTGAACTCGGGTTCGGGTCCGGTCTAGTCGGGTTCGGGTCAAGTCGAATTCGGGTCAATTATTAAAAAAAACATTTTTTTTTTATTTTTTAATAGAATTTATATTTAATTTAAATTTAAAAAAAGTAAATAAATAAATAAAAAGAATTTCTTATTCGGGTCAATCGGGTTGACCCGAACCCGAATTAGACACAAATATTATACCCGATGTGAGAACCGATTACGAATTCAGGTTAGTCGGATTGACCTGACTAACCCGAATTGAAATTTCAACCCGAGTAACCCGACCCGAATATGCTCGGGTCGGGTTTCTGTATTATGATCATTTGGCAATTGGTATTTTGAACACCTTATAACTATATATAAAATTGAAGCCAACACTTTTGGCAAAAGTCAAAATATTGCTCCTATTCCCGAAAAACTAATGTCATCTGTACTTGCGCGGTACAACAGTATCTATTGCAGAAAAATACTGCTCCTATTGCTGGAAATATAAAAAGCTGAAAATATTAGCAAACAAATACGGAGCATATGTACTAAAAGCAGTTAAAAGGAAAGTTAATATGGAAGTAAGGAGTTACTTGGGACTTTATGTACTAAACTATGATGGATTATGTAAAAATTCACTAACCTTTAGACTTGATAGTTAGTGATTGCATACTTTGATGACTATAATTCTGGGCCGAATTAGGAATATGATACAAATGAAAACCAAATAGTTTATTATTAGTACGCACCTAGAGTTCCAGACGACGTTCTCAGCAACTTTGAAATTAAACCACACGTATTTGCAGTATGCAAGCCATTTCCTGTTGAAGAACTGGAATCACTGCTGCAAGAAGATGAAATATTGGATGGCATTGATTGAGTTTCCAAATGGTTAACCCGATCATTGACTTTCGGGAGTTCCATTCTGGGAAGTTTTGTAGAATGACCCGAGCTCTAAGCATCCCATCTCACCTTGAACCGAATCAATAAAGAAGTTAGAGGTTTTTCAATGAATAGCTTACTCTCTTGATCAACATCCATCTTCAACATAAAACAAAATCATCGGATCGCTCAGATATGTCTAAGCTAATAATTGCATAGGATGTACAAAAGTCTTGTAAAAAATCTGCAAATAAGAGTACATATAATATGATTTGAGCATATGATATGTATGTAGTGACGGACCTTGAGCATTTATTGCTCCTCGTCTGACACGTGCTTAATAAATTTTAAGGTGATTGTGTGTTCTGTCTACTACTGACATGCTGCCCTTTGAAAGAGCTATTCTAGCCTTCGACGGATTTGTCTTTCCTGTATAAAAGGACACAGACCCTTTCATGATCCTAAATACACTCGCTTTCATTTTAAGACCTTCCTCGCCAAAACAACTCATGCTGGCAGTGTCAGTATAAACGTTAGGTTAAACCTTTAGATGATACTTCAACCACAGTTCAGATCCCATTGCCTATTAATGAATCATCCTCAGAAACCTATTAACTCTGATGTGCTTTTCAACTCTCACTGCAAAAGGAGAAAAATAAAAGGGGATAAAAGGTTTTAGAGGCATATCTACAATTTGGTTGTGATATTGTGAACCGCTGTTTGGAATAGGTAGGAAAATATTTTAAAAATAAGTAGTTAAGTAGCTAATGCAACATATCAACTGTTTCCACATCTTCACACACCAGTCTGTCTTTTCGAACCATTTTCATTAGAGTCATTTCGCTCCCTAGCTGCCAAAAAGATCAAGAATCATATATTAGTTATTTCATCAATCAAATTGTATGAACTTATAAATCACAAGACAAAATACCGAACATGCATGGGCTACTAAAATAGTTCATGAGCAACAAGTTAACCTTTTCTTTAATAAAATATGCACTCTGTTGCTAATAACGAATGTATGTTTCGGTAAGTTACCTTTCCTTAAGGCGCATGAGGATCTTCGCATGACAGACTGCAATTTGCAAGCCAACTACTTGGAGACGACTTTTGATATCAGAGACCATGAGACTAAGAGTGTTTCCATAAATAACAAAGTCAGTAAAAAAACACTGTGAGCCAATAAGAAAATAGATAAAGTTCACCCAAGTGATGAAAAAGTATAAAAACATGAATAATCACATGGGCAGACACATGTATATGCTCCGAAAGCCCGACTGCCCACTCTACTCAATGTCTGTATTTTCACCCTCAGCTTTGATTATCATTTCCTAAAAATTATAAAAACATGAATCATCACGACTGGTCAGTTTTCATTTGCTAAGTGTTTGACTCAACCACTGCCTCACTTTAGTTCTTTGCAAAAGTAAATCCAAAAAAAAAAACAACCTTATTTTTAAGACAATGTTGTCAGCTGATATTGCTTTCTTATCATCCTAACGAAGGACTTGGTAAAGTATCCATATGCCTACATTAGGTAACACGGATATCTCGAGAGTGTGTAGTATCTTCAAACCCTTCTAACATATGTTCCTACGTGGTGACTGCCTAAACATAATTTAGCCATGAAGAAATCCTTAATTGAATATCTGGAGAGCGTGTAGTATCTTCATGTAACACAGATACTTGGAGAGCGGGTATTATCTTCAAACCCTTGTACCCTAAAAACATCACCGGTCAACGTATTTATTCACAGACAATAAATTAATAAGCTTTAATCATTCTCAAATAGTCCTACTTGGTGACTAATTCTGATATAGGGATATGGCGTATACGTGTTACCTCATATCAGAAGTCGTAATGGAGTAATAATTATAAGGTTATATGTATATACCTCTCTAACTACCACAATGCCACAATTGACATCACATAAAACCACTTTTCCATGGATATGACTTTTTTCTAAGCACCACAACAGCAACTGTTATAAAATAAACTTTGGCTAATTAGTCCATACAGCATGATATTTGAGGCTCATTCATGTGAGATTTACTTAACAAAAGCTAGGTAGTAGAAACTATACCTTGCATCAGCTTTAGAGCAATTGTTTGTTCCTCTTTTCCATCTACAATATACACTTTTCCTTCACTCCACGGGTAAGAATTGATAGATGTATACTACAATATACAACAAATCAGGTCCACTGTAGTTCCAAATTGTGAGAGCCAACAGGAAGGAAGTTTATTATGATACTCGCTGCTACTACTGAACCATCACTAAGAAGCACCTTATCTATAAACTAATCTATCTATATGACTTGCCACCACAATGAGAAACCATGGACCATTATAGGCACAAAATTCCCAGTACAACTGACTGTTACGCTGTTCTCTGTTTTGACTCCTCTATTCTTTTAATAGAGTTAAAAAAGAAATACACGTAGATCAAAAAAAGATAAAATGAATACGTTACAAAGGTTTCAAAAAGATTGTACACAATGGTATTATACCTTCAGGTCAAATTCTTCTTGAATTACTTTATTATCTATTGTTCTCACCTGTCAAAGGGATGGTAGGACATCCAATAGAATCAGTATCTATACCTCTCTTGTATGCAATAAAAAGCGAAATAGATTGATTATAGTTTAATGTCTTGCATGACAAAATACGGCCTCAAGCACAAAGGACTTTTCGTTTAATTTTGCTTCTACTCGAGAAAATACTACATATTGTGTAAAATTGAGCTTAACGGGAAGGTAAAATAGACACAAATATATAAGATGTGTTACTCGTGATTTCTCAACTTCATCCATTTTGAGACATGATGATGTGTCCAAATCAGATATATGGCCTTCCAAGAGCGAGATTTGTTCCTTCTTCTGTTCAATTTCATCATGTAATCTGGTTATGTCAACCTACATATTAAACATTATAAGAAAGTAATAATCACTGGTATACTAACAAAAATCAATTTTTAGTCAAGGATAGAAGTTACCACAACTCATTTTACTGTCTGAAAAGGGAGTTATAGTTATCACAACTCATTTTGCTATCTGAAAAGAGAATTAATGGTTGATAAATGCACATTAAAAACATGTAAAGCATACATATATATATAATGTAGAGATTCGATTTTAATTTCCTAAGAAAGTACCTCTGGTGTTCCAATGCCATTAAAAGAATAAAGCCTTGTTGGTGTTATTGCCATCACATAGACGACCAGGTTGCACAATCGACGCTTTCCTTTCTTTGAAAGAAGTGTCAAAGCTACAATATACATGATTTAACATATATAAATCAGGCCTTAGTTAAAATAGTTGCTTTATAGTAATTTTAACCTTCAATTTCTGCTTCATCATCAAGTGGGGCATCTTTGTCAAAGTCAAACCTTTCCCATCCTGATTCCATGCCATTTGCTTCATCCTGTTTGGCTGCAAATGACACAACACAAAATTAGATGCATTAACACTGTATGTAGAAGCAACTGAACTTTGATAATAAAACTTTACTATTCATAAGCATATGCAATCATGGTTTCAACACAATTTAAAGAGGAGAAAAAGGCAAAAACATACATGTATGGCTAATGAAGGTCCGTGTTCATTTGCTTCCTTCCATAGCTTAATAGTGCTATCACTTGTGAATTACCAGTATGTCAGCATCTTCTTCTACTAAAGCATAGTCAGCTAATAAACAAATAAATAGTAACAAAAAGTAGGAAGCTGAACCGTGACTTGAATACTTATACATGTTGAAAGGATAAAAGAAAAGAGATGAAAGACGATGAGATGGGCAGAGATTTGGAGAAACCAAAACAGGTTTGGTACATGTAGAGAAGGCAATAGCCCTGGGGATGATGATATGGCAAGAATACCACATTTTGTAATACCTTGTATAACATCATATGCAAAAATATGGTTAATATACATACCCAGTCGCATAATTGATACAGTTTTAATAGCAAAAATCTAAACTCGTAAACTTTTTTATAGATTCAGATGAGTTAATAAGCTACTCCAAACAGTGGATAATCACATAAAAGTTGTATTGCTCAGTGGATTATGCTTGTGTACCTCTAACCTGCCGCTAAGTTCGGAAAACAAACATCAACTCACCTCTTCTAAATACAGTGTAATCTTCTTGGATATATGCATGCTGCATCGAATTTCGATAAGAAAGAATGCCAATCACCGTAGTTGTTTCCTTTTTCATGGTAACACCGTTGAACTGAGTAGACCCTTATTAGTTTATCTTCATCCTTGAGAAGTCAATTTTCGGGTGCTGCATAAATTTAAACTTTGGAATCAGAGACGATAAAAGAGGCTAAGTAGAAATTGTTAAAGATAACAATCTCATCATTCTCATGCGCATGACAAAATATGTGTGTTGACGGGAAGTCTATGTTTAAACTCCATTGGAACAGCATTCCCATGTCTGAAACAGAAACTACTAAATTGATACTTAAGGCTACTGCACGTCCCAAAACAGAGCTTCATCGAGCATTATTTATAATCAAATAAAAGAAAAAAAATTAATACCTTTTTGCGAAATCAATTATTAAACATCCAGGTCATTGAGTAGCTATTCCCGATTGAATATTTGAACCATCTGTACATCAAGGTGAGGTCTGACAAGAGAGTTGCGATGTACATCAAAAAGAATTTGCATTATCATTTGAAACGTCATAACATTGGCTGACCTAGCTAGTAACATCGACTTGAAGGGAATGATCTGTCACAAAATCCATCGACCCTGATTGACACCGCCCTGATCATATACTATAATAATAAGAACAAATTAAAATTTATGTTATTAGGGTTTCAACTTGGTGCAGGCAGCGTAGGCTACTGGATGTCCAAAAAAGAGCTTCATGGTAGCTAACCTACTAACACTGACTTGTGCCATAAAACGATAAGAAAGACTATCTAAGATTTAAATTAGAGCTAACCTTTTATTTACTCATTGTTTCTGTTTGTGCGAATTCATTGTTTTTTTGATCTTCAGCTTTGGTTTTTATTGATGGAGTTTCGGTTGTATTTTTTTAGATGTGTGGGTGATTTAACTTTTTAATATTTTCAAGCATTTATGTATTAGATTCTATGATTTTTATAATAACTATTGGTCTGGTCCAGTGGTAAAGCAACTTCGTATGTGTCTTAAAGACGCACGTTCGAACCCTGAAAGTGGTTTTTTGCAAAAATCCGAATTCTCATTAAAGTTTACGAAAATTCATTAAAAAAAATAAAAACGAAAATTTCATTAAAAAATTAAAAACACAAAAAATGTAATAATAATGGGAAGGTGATGACGTGGATATGATGTGGCATACCTCTCCTCTTATATATAATGTAGAGATATATATATATATATATATATATATATATATATATATATATATATATATAGGGGGGAGATCAAATAAAAAGACTTTTTTTGGTGAGAAGGATAAGAAGGATTTTCAGCCATTGATTTAAAATCAATTGATGAGATTAAATCAAAATCCTAACAAACTAACTAACTAACTAACTAACCATCTAAACGTGTTTTTTTAAAGTTCTTCAAAAATTATGAAAAAATTCCAGTAGATTGGGAATGTTGGTGCAAAAAACTTTTGTGAAAAAAGTTTTTCTAATTTGAAGTTTTTTACGCATTTTTAATGCACAAAAACGGAATTTTGATGCACAAAAACGTTTTCTTTTACGTTTTTTAGGTTTTTTGTGCATCAAGAATTCATTTTTATGCCCAACTTCTTTTGACTTTTTGCTTTAAAATATGATTCTGCATCAAACTATAATAACTTGAAAATTTTTTGAATGAAAAAATTTTGTCCACCAAAATTCACGTGTTTGTGCATCAAATTTTGTTTTTTGTGCATCAGAATAACGTAAAAAACTCAAAATTAAAAAACGTTTATTCACAACTTTTTTAGGCACCAACAAATCCGACCATTTGGAATTTTTTCAGAATTTTTTGAAGACTTTTTTAAAATCGTGTTTTCGTGGTTAGTTAGTTAGTTAGGAATATTGATTGATCTTATCCATTGATTTTAAATGATTGGCTAAAAATCCTTCTTATCCTTCTCACCAAAAAAAGTCTTTTTATTTTAACTCTCCCCTATATATATATATATATATATATATATATATATATATATATATATATATATATATATATATGTATATATATATATATATATATATATATATTCGGGAATATATATAAGATCAAGAAAAATAAAAGGAAAATAATTAAGAACGAGATGTAGATCTTATGAGGCTTTATCGAAGTCGTGGTACTAGTGAGTGATGCATGCAAGCAAACATCCAAGATCTTGTCAACACTTGATGCAACCACCATGCATGGATAGATCCGGACTAGATCTATAAGTTTCACTTGATGTAACCACCATGCATGGATAGATCCGGACTAGATCTACAAGTTTCACTTGATGTAACCACCATGCATGAATTCGTCACCTACATACCACCACTATGGTGGTAAAAACGTGGTGGTGGGGTGGATTTTGATGGTGGAACGAGTAGATCTAAAAGATCTAAATATTTTGGACATTTTCTAAAGTGGCTACGAGGTGGAAGCCATGGATGAAAAGCTTGAGAACTTTGCATGTGTGTGTGTGTTTTGTGTGAGAGAAATGAAGGACATGTGTAGACAAAGGGTTTGTATATAGTGGAGGGACATGTGACAAGTGTCACCCACCTAGACTTAGTCCAATGAGAAGAAAGAAGGTGGGTGGACATGATAGACATGTGTCACCAACCTAGAGTTGGTCCAATGGGGAAGTGAGGTGTGTTGGTGGCTTGTCAAGTGGGCCAAAAGAGTTGTTGGGCTTCTTAAACTTCTTATTGGGCTTATTAAGTCCATTAACTATCCAAATTTTAATAGATGAGCTCATAAGGCCACAAGTGGGCCTAAAGTGTAACTTATATTACAACTTTCGTTAATACACGGTTCAGGGCTCGTTTATATTTTATAAAATTCGATTCGTTTTACGAAAATCACGCCATTGATTTTAAAATCACTATTCCACTAAAATGTAGTATTTATATGTCTTATAAGTACAAATGATGTGTTCGTTTATCTAAACGACAAATATTTATCATTTATCGTTTTTATAACGTAAGTATCGTTTTAATACAGATACTTCTCACTTAACCTCTCCGTAGGTAAATGAAACATTAAACAATTTAATCAAATCGTTTATTAAGTATCTCTCGACAATAATTCAAGTAATTAAATTATTAAATTATCGGTACACGGGTTATACGACTTTTGTCTTGTTTTTAGTTCAAATAACTTTTGTATTTTTCGAAAAGGGTTTTGAAACATACTTCATTATTATTTAATGAACGAAAAATCTCGGGTTTTACACCATCCACATGCCATCTTGAGTTTCGTCCTCGAAACTCGATTACTATTACTAGGTTGAGAAATGATCTAGGATCATTGAGTAGACTTTTATTACATTTTTCTCATGGTAAAATCATGGATTTTACAACACCATCCCGTTATTTTAGCTTCGTCCTCGAAGCTATTATAAACTTTGTCATCTATTAGGGTATAGATGTCATAGATCTTTAAGGTTCGTTTTAGATAAGCGCAGAAACGAATGGTGCCAACAATGTAAAGAGATAGTTATTCGGATTGCTCTATAAGTTCGATTGAGCAGTATTTAGGTGCTGCTTCTACTATGGGTGAACGGAAATCAACGCAAAGAGATCTTTATCTAGGTCGCTCTATACATCCGATTGTGCAGTATTTGGATGCTGCTACTACTATGGATGGATAGTATTATCCGAAGGTTTGACCTTCAGTCCGACAAAGCGATAGAAGCTCGTGGAACGATTAATGATAATTAAGAGAGGACAAACTAGGAAGTTGTCAACTAGGAAAATTCAATGTAGGGTCAACTACACTTAGTTGGTTAAGCTCATGACGATAGATGTTCATTTAGAAAACCTACAAACCAAGATTTGAGGTCGGAGAGGGTTCCAGAACCCAGACATGCTGGTCCTGTTCAAGTTCGGATTGCTGCTCTGGCCATGAGCCAGGAGTAGGACATGACGGACGTCCACAACCTGTTGATCGCAGGCCAGGTGGGGTACACTGTCATGCATGAGCGCATAGACTCTCTCTCTTGGACCATATGGGAAGATGCCTAGATAGCACAAGGTTTTTGGGCCACGACCGACGAGGCCTTACAGTGGTTGTTCGAGGAGAACTACTTCCTCCATTGGCATATTCACACCTTGGAGGGGGCCTTTTGCATAAGACCCACACTTCTCTTATTGCACAAGGGCAGTCCTTATCCACTTCTTTGATCTTGCAGTTGTTTGTCACGGTGGAGTGACAGCAGAGACCGCCTACCTTCGAGGAGTCGTTGGCAGACTGCAGTCCCAGTTGCTGATTGTACTCAGTTTGCTTAAGGAGTCCTGATTGGCTTATACAGGCATTGCAGAGTACCCTGTCGGCACCTGCAGCCTTACCAGCCCTACCAGTACCAGCCCCATCCAGCAGACTTGCTAGACAGAATTTGAGTAGACGTACTAGATCTTTTGTTCACCATGATAAGCTCTCAGGTTGTATTCAAGCTATCATGCACAATTCACGAGTCAATTAGAAGTTTAAGAAATCATTCGCCAAAACACAGTAAGTCCTGTGATGGTATGTTGTAAAGGTAGCTCATTACAATATGGTATGATGAATGTTAACAATCATGAATTTGATGACGTGTGTAAAAGCCCAAATTTTTAGGGGTTTTACACCATCCCGTTATTTTAGTTTCATTTTCGAAGCTAAGGATGAATTTACTTGTTCATGGAACAAGTGAGGGCACTTTTCCTTAAACGTGCAATCTTGTGAACTCAAGTTTTAAGTTTACAAGGTTGGGTTGACTAGGACAAACTCGTCTTAAGTCTTGGTTTTCTTAGATGTGCCTCTGGGGCCCCAATGTGTCTTGATGAGCATAGATAACAGTTCATTAATGTTTCTAATAGTTCTTCAAGAGATTTTAAGTCTATTATGCTTTAATCGAGTTAGAAATATAGTTTTGGCTGGTACCGCTCTTGCGTCAACAATTTTCACGCAAAGGGCTTCCCGATATATTTCTAGCCCGTAGAAAGCAAACATTAGTTTGACCCCAAAGCTTCACCCAGCGAAATGGCTAAGATTATTGTTGATGGTGATTGGGTAGGAAGTTGCAAAGAATCTGCTTCATTTGTGGCTGAGTTGGGGCATAAGTTGCATAGAAAACAAGTACTTCAGATGATGGAAATAAAAGAAGATACCAAGAATAAAGAGATGTGCATCCCTGGTGAGATGCTGAGAGGGTCATGCCTCTACTGTTGGTGGTTCTAAAATTTGCACAAATTTCGACTTCTAAAAGGAGGAAGTCATTCATTTCAAGGCTTGTTAGACAATGGTATCGTCGAACTAATTGGATCTAAAGAGGAAGAAGATTGTCCAAAAGAGTATTGGACACCCATTATCGCTTTTTGGGAGATGACAAACATAACCCTACAAAATACACCCATTGAGAGTTGGGCATGTCTTTTATGCTTGGGTCTGTCTTCCTTGTCGATTTGAGAAATGCGAGCTTAGAAGATTGGGCATCCTCTTACCAAGTATTTTTGGTCTTCGGTACAAGAGATGACACTAAGTCTAGTGTCGATAAAGTCTGTGGTATCGTCTCCTCGAATGATCGAGGTTTCGTTTACTCATGGCAGATGAACCAACTTTATTTTCTGTGACATCCCAAAGGGGTCATATGAAATGGAAGTGAGCACTCCCAAAAAGGGTTCAAAATGCAGCGGAAAAGAACACTCCTTGAAAGGGTTCAGATGCAGCGGAAAGTAGGCACCCTCTAAAGGTTCAAATGCAGCTGAAATGGACACTCCCAAAGGAGTCAAATGCAACGGAAGTGGACATCCCCTAACGCGGTCGAATGCAGCGGAAATGATATTTGGGTTAAGGATAAGCCAAAAATCAAGAGCACAATGCTATGATCCAAAAGAGATGAATACGAGTCTTCTTAGGTTTCTATATGGTGATGTAATAACATCAATTATGAGTTATCTTAATGATAAGATACTACTGGAGGAAATCGCGAGTAAAACAGGGATACCTACATAGTCGGGTACATAAAATAATATCAATAATGAGTCATGTCGAATACATTTAAGCCCATGTGATTATAAATTTCTATTTACATCGATAAGCGTCCTTATCCATGTAAGGTGAAATTTACAACTCCATTCGGTGACCTATGATTTCTTTATTCAAACGAACAAGCGTCCTTACTCGTTTCAATAACGATTTCATAGCCCACCTTACCTAAATATTCCCGGCAAGTATTATTATTTAGGATAAATATAACATCTAAGATAATAGATATTATTAAGATACTTTGCAGCCCGTTTAGTTATAACTTTCGTCTTCGGGCGTCCCATTCCACCGTGATACGAATTTTATAAGTAAACTTCTGGTCCGGTGGCTCATGATTTCACCTTTAGACGTCCCATTCCGTCTAAAGACGTAATCATAATTAACTTAGGATCAAGAGTCTCAGGTCCCATATGTAAAATATAGGATCATAAGTACCTTGATTTTGGGTCCCATCGCATCATTTAAAGATGCAAATTTATCCAAACAATACCACATGATATTATTAAAAGTAAACGTATGTGAGTCGCTAATAAGTCGTGTTCCGTAGGTATACGTACAAAATCATAAGCGAGAGAAAATACATGTTGACGCGCGATAACGTGCGCAAGAATACGCATCAAACAAGGAGTTCATATGTATAATATAATATAATAATATATTACAATCATAAGCATAGGCATTATATCGTATAATTCCTTCTAATAAGGTATATATCTTTACATTATATATAAGAGGAGGGGTATGCCACATCATATCCACGTCATCACTTGGGCCTTAATAAATATATATATATATATATATATATATATATATATATATATATATATATATATATATATATATATATATATATATATATATATATATATATATATATATATATATATATATATATATATATATATATATATATATATATATATATATATATATATATATATATATATATATATATATATTTTTTTTTCATGAGCCCGTGTGATCAGATAACATGATTTAATAAATCATTCATTCGGCGTATCTTTAGAAAAACAAAAACCTCTCCGATTCCTTCTTATACATCCGATCTATTCTTTAGATCTTAGGTTTGTTCAATATCAAATTCTTTTGTCAATTACTAATTGAATACAGGGTTCTAGGTGTGAATCGATGCATGCTATTCTTGGTGATAACAAACCATACCAATTCCAAAGGTTAGTTTAGTTTATCCTGATTATTGATTGATATTTTTGGTGGAAATTATAATCCGTTTAACATCAATGTGAATCCTTGCTATGTTTAACACCGATTAATGTTGTTATAAGGTTATTTGTTTGGATTAATTTTCATAAGCACAAAGATTTTGGCTTATGATCTTATTTTATGGGTTTAATTCATAATAAGCTTATGCTCCCTTAAGGCGAAAACACACAAAATATAGGCTTATGAGAAACAACTCAATAAGCAGAAGAAAGTAAGCTGATAAGCCCTAAATTAAACTAAACGTTGAGATGCTAATTTGTCACAGATGCCAACATGCTTATAAATGGCAGTTTATTTTTGTGATGATGTTACGGGGGAGTAATGTTGTGATTTAACAAAGTTGTGGAGCGATACATAGTGTAACCGAGCAAAAGCCATTATCTTGAAATTAATGATAAGGTGAAGAATGTGGGCGATGTTGATACAAGCACTATATTTCGGAGGGTTACAGGTGGGTTATCAGTGGAAGAGCACACTTGGACCACTAGAAGAGATACATGTACATTGAACAATGTTTAGTATTATTGGGATGATGATGGACTAGGGTAATACCTCCAGGTGACATGATCTATGTTTATCACGGATACTTTGTTCTCTTTTTATTGTCTTTTAATAATTTAGGAGGCTGAATGTAGTATATTGTAATAATAATAATATCTTGATAGCGAGCGATGAAATTACTACAGCATCATCGATAATAGGGAGGCTGCATAGTCAAAGTTTTTAATTGAGAAACATAATCAAACTAAAGAGGAACAAGCGGCTAATAATGATGGTCTTAAGGGTTATATGTCGCGAAAATCTGTTGCTGCTAACTGATAGCATGCCTTGGAGATTGGTAAATATCTTTTTAACATTTGATTTTGGAAAAAAATGTTCTGAATCAACTTTATTATGTATGTTTCTTTAGTTTTAGGTTCAAGTGATGCTTATAAGGCATTTTTAGATTAAGTGATGCTTCAAACCAAGCAAGATGTGTTAGTATGAATAGCATTTTAAAAGGAAAAAGTAGAAAACCCAAAAAAAAATTTCAGACTGTGAGAATAGATCTAGAGCTGCTCAAAACCATAGCAGATAAATTCTCCACCACTTTCACATCACACCAAACAAACAAACTAACTGTAAGACTTCACCACAATCTGATAATAACCAGACTCAACAACGTCAGCATCTCCTACTCCCGTGTCTCACTTATTGACGTGGCAAGGAAGCTGAGGCACCCGATGGCCGATGTTGAGAGCATCGTGTCCAAGGCCATTCATGATGGTTCCATTAAGGCGGATGGTATCTAAGGAAAAATAGATGGTTATATCTGGAGATGATGGTATTGGGCCAAACCCGAACTTGGTGGATCTTCCAAAGCTAAAGCAAAATGGTAAAAGTGCTTTTTAAATGCTCAATTAAAGGAATATTTTCTGTGAGTTCCTCAAATTTTCTACTATCGCATTCATAATTTTGATTAATTAATCACCAGATGTTAGTATGTAATTTAGTTCAGAATGCTTTGTAAAATATGATATTAAGTGTTTGGGTTGGGTGCAGGCTGTGTCCAAGGTAAAGCTTCTTTGGTCGAGAAGATGCCTCACATATTGAAAACTTTGAGTACAGAAAGACAGTTGAAGTCGTCATGTGCAAACTATAGCCAATTCCTCCCTCAACTACATCAAGTAGAACAAAAGGTAACATTTCGTTTGTCTAATAATATTAAAAGCATTTATAAAAAAAATTTAAAGTCTATGTTCATGTACAAAAAACTCCATCATGCTTAATATTCTTCACATTGAAAAAGGATAGTAAGTGCACACATTATTTGTTAGGCTAGGAAAGAATAGTGAAGCCGTGTCTGCATAAAGTGTTTGTTTTCTTCACTTTCTATTGCATACTAAATTAGTTTTTATTTACCACATGACAACAGGTTCGAGGGGGATCTGAGTACTATGTTAGCAAATTGATGTTCGTCAATGAATGAAACGTGATAGGGTGTTCGCCATAGGGTGACACGTAATCTGCCAACACCAAGACAATTACCTCACTCCATGTCACCAATAGATAACTCGTCCAGAGAGTTTGAGCTACAGAAAAAGTCCCAGAATCAAGAGGTATATACTATCTATAGAAGCAGCTAACTCTTATTTTTGGGCTGTGTAGTTAGAATGGAATAGGTCAATTGGCTTAACAGTGGGCTAAAATCTATTATTATTGCATACAACCTTCAAATAATTTCATTATGATGTTTAAATATCATTGTAGTTTAATGTGGCACATTTTTGTTCAAGTTTATTGATATTGAACTACTGTTACTCAACTTGCATATCTGGGCAGGTTGCTATTTGTAGTTTTTATCTTTGTGCATTTGACTAATAAAAATATTGTTTTGATGCAGAGCCTATTAATATATTTGATGGTGGTAGCTATAACAAAGACACACCTCCAATCAGGACAAGCTACCATCATGGCAACCATTACAACTCTCTTGTGGATCCACGTCGACTGACAACTGGTGTTGGGCTTGGTTTTAGCTCTTGCAGGGGTAATGAGTCTACTCAGTCTTCAGGTTATTTAAATTTTGGAGTGGAAAGTGTACTCAGTCTTCAGGTAATGAGTCTACTGGGTCTGTTTTCTTTCAGTCAACTGTTGATATAGATCAAGTCAAGGTAGCAATATAAAGCTCGACAAGATCAACAGATTGATAATGTAACCATTAGACACAGTTAAATGGTTTGTTTTCTTTCTATCCTAAGGGTTTGTGTCCGGACTAGACGCGGGGGTCATAAATGTTCTCCACATAAATGTTCTGTTTTTCAGTTACAGCAAGATGAGTTTTCAGGAAGCCCTGTATGAGACAATGAACATTCAGAACGACAAAAGGTTAGTGAAAAAAATATTATCAAATATACCTTATATAAGGGCTGTTTCGAGAACTAATATTAATGTTATGTGTGTGGAATCTCAAGCCATAAATATTTTTGTAAAGTATACTCTACTACAAACTTCAAAATACTCCTTTTGTGCGTCTCTTCTAGATTCTTGACTCATTCAGTATCACGTATTGAATTTTCAGTTTCAATTCACACATTAACTAAAATTTAGTTAAAGTCGATTCTAGGTGCCATGTGATATAAGGACACCTGAAGTGAATATCATTGCAATATGTACAACTATTTATCAGACACCTCCTTGCGTTTCCAATATGCCTCAAAAGTTGGAAATGCCAATTGTGACCCATTAACTCATACATGGGTCGATTGAGGTTAAGTTTATAAAGAGTAGGCTACTCCGTAACTTGCCCATATGCATAAGAGGATATATCTTTTTCTTATTAAGTAACATTAGGAGAAAATTGGTTGCTATAGATGAAAAATAATTAAAGTCTCTGCCAGGAGATGCTATTATATAAAAGTTACATGGAATTGTAGTCGTTCAAACTTAGTTCTAACTTTTATAGTATGTCCAAGATTATTATAATTGCCTTTTATATTTGGTTAGCAAAAACACAATTCAGGACACGTCCAGAAATAAATGATTGCTTTTTATACCATTTGGCTGGTTTCTCTTTTGCAGGTGGAATTATCGCTGGAATTGGTGCAACCATTGCTGGTGTTGTGGCTGCTAAAAAGAGAACTGAAAAAAGGTGATCCTCCTACAGCTGATGAGTTCGGGGAGGATTTCGATAAAAGGTATTCTTCGATGGCGGATTGAAAAGGCATGCCACAGTCGTCATAAATAATTCCCCAGAGGCTTATATTGAGCTCTATTACAAGGCCGTTTAGTTTTACTTGGAAAACTTCCCAATGTTATCAATGTCGTTCTCAATTCCCTGCACTACGTTTTGTGGACATAATGTGTAAGGTTAGTGGCTAGATCTAGATATATTTTCTTATATCTTCAATTCTTCATATATGTATTATATTCTGACATAATGCATACATTGAATGCAAAAATCAAGCACAATCACACAGGATGGTTAGTTCTGTAAGTTTACCTTGAATCAACTATCTACCTGGACTTATGTGTTAAAACCAATACTGGTCGTACTTGAGTAATTCATCTAAAAGCCAGATGCTACACCCTGTTATCAGCTTATTGCAACTTTAATCGCTAAATACTAAATATTTTTAATTAGATATCAGTAACATACAGTTTGCGCATGAGCACATAAAGATTTTTACATAATATAGATGTGTGATCTTGTCTCCTGTATTGCAGGGTATAAACCCGCTGGTCTCCCAAAATTCAAAGACCCACAAGTCAAGGTGTTCATAGAGAAGTGCATGATTCGTGTCTCAAAGATTGCCTGCAAAAGAGCTCCTAAAAGATCCATTTACTTCCATACAAAGTATTAAGGAGCGTGTACATGAACGAACCTGTTACCCCAGACTTGGTAAACCTGTCAATGCCATGTACCATGGTTGATAGTGTTCCTCTTTTCACCAGTATTTCAGAATATCGCTTACTTTTTTTAGTTAGCCAGATGCAATATTAAAGTTTACCCAAAAAAAGTAAACACGAAGAAAAAGCGATAAAACGATTTTCAAAAAGTCAACTTTTGTCAAAACCAGTAACAACCAACATAATTTATCAACTGAGCCCAATTACCAGCATACAAAAGCCGCAAGAAAACAGAAAAGAGATGTAGAGATGATAGTACCTAGAGCCATTGTCACCAAGACCGTACAACTAAACAATGGTTGTGACTTGTGGGGTGTTTGCCTTTGGGTTTTACCACATATGTCCGTCCAAACTCATGTGTCCTTGATCTTCCACCTTTAATTGAAAGATACAAAATTACCATTAAATAATATGAACCAAAGAGAAAGGAGGTATCACAAAAGCCAAATTAACTGATAACGGTAAAAATGAACGATCTGTTACACATTGGTTACATTCAAAAAGAGTAGATATGTTAAGTTACACAAAAAAGGTAAAACCAACTATTTTAGATCGATATAGTAACTGCCACACCCATTTGACGACCATCATCTCTCCACACGCCCATCCAATGCTTCTATCTTTTTTTCGTTTGTACCTGCAAAGCTTAATTTGATGTTTGTTCTGATTCATGAAATATATTTTCCATATGCAGGAGGTATCTTGAAAGAAGGAATAAAAGGATCTCGGTTGTTGTACGGTTTGTGGCTTACTTGTATTTTTAGCTCTTATTGCATTCTTAGTCTGCAACCCTATATTATTTCATAAATACGTCACATTGTAAAAAAGTAACGTTAAGATCAAGTCGGTTATTATAACGACAAGACGATTTAGAAACAAATGATCAAAAGCAAAACATACAAGATCAAGTCTGAAGCATGCAAATTTAGTCACCATAAAAATGACGATCAAGACAAAGAAAACTTTAAAAAGAAACAATACACCATAAACTAAATATGAGGTTTTTGGAGCAAGCTCATATCAGGTTTCTTACTACCCAAACCCCCAACCTTAATTTGTTCGTGGATTAAAAACTTTGGATTGTAATCAAGTGGGTTGACTGTGTCAATCGTTCAAATCCTTGGCACGCTGGTTTGTTTACAAGACTTGATGTGTGGGGCTAAATGAGCAAAAGGTGGTAACTACACATATCGACGAAATGGTTGTCTGTGATTTTTAACTCATTTCAATATAAAAAAGAGTAATCTTATAATTCTACCGCAGTCACATTTACGAGGGCCGGTTCTGAGTTTTCGAATGTCTTGGACGACACGATAAAAATATGCCCTCTAAACAAATAATACATAATATTTTAGAAATTTCAAACCTACGCGAGCTGCATCGCTCGTCCTCATGCCAAGTTTTCATTACTAATAAAATACGATGATGTAAGATATAAACTTCGAATTACAATTTAAAATACGACTGCTAAAACCATAGTGTCTCTTAAATCATGAGAAAAAAACCATCAAATATTTCATCATGAACAACACTTGCTAAAATAATACTCTTTTCGTCCCAAAATTATTATCCCCTATCAATTTTTTCAGTCTTTTTTTTTCTAACTTTGACTTTAAATATTTTTTTATGTTATGTAATACTTTATGAAAATTATAACAATGAAAATACATTGAAAACATATTAGTTTATACGTTTTTATTAGAAATTATATAATTCAAATAAAAATATTTAAAATTGAAGTTAAAAAAGACCAAAAATATTATAAAAATGATAATGTTAAAACAAAAAAGTACATATCCCAATATCATCAAAATCAAACATCATTATCAATGAAAATAAATCTTATGTGTTTTGAACACTATACAACTAACAATATATAATTCATATCACAAATGAGAATTAGTGAGTACGTAGTATAAAAAAACTGATCTTCTTTTACAAGAAGTAAATATGTAAAATTTTAAGAAAAAGTAAAATACCTAATAAATACATTGAAGAAAACTTTATTTATATTAGTTACACTACGTGGGTATATCCCACAAGAACCTAAACTTTGTTTCCCTTAGAGATTTGTTGCCTTGGGCCGTCGCTCACCTCGCTCAGTACTAGGGCCGACCCTGACAATTACATTACACTCTAAGGTAAGTTATGGTTGGTCGACTTTTTGTTATATTCAATTAAGAGTACGACTTTCTAAATTTCAAAAGTCTACATATTGGTTTAACTGGAAAAATTAGATAAAACAATATTAATCAATGTATGATTGAAAATATATATTTATAAACCAAGTTACGTGAGATATTTTGGTAATATGTGGATTTCTAACTCGACAATGCAAACCGACTAATCCCATGACGATTACTCTTTTGGATAGATCCGAGTCATCACGGTGAGAAATTTACTGCTTATTGTTTCAAATTTTCCCATTGCAATACCACGATTCAAATACCAAGCGAACCTCATAACCCGATTCTTTATCGGGTCGGGTTGCGGGTTATTTCTTAAAAATTTAACAGACTCATCTAGATAATATAATTTTTAGGTTCTATAATTACATTATTAATTTCATGGGATTTTATGTTTGTCTTGCAGACAATCAATGGTGAATCTATTGATGATTAGCAACATTAGACAATCAAGCTATTTTATGTGGTGAAATACTTATTATGGGTTTATCAATTTCTTGAGCGTCAATTGTATTCATGCATTTTATGTGTAAATTTCACGAGTAATAACTACATATGTTGCATTGGGTAAAGAATATCCACAGTTAGCTTACATTTCTTTTTGTTCTTAATAGAATCAATAAATAAAATAGTATGTTTCTTTTTACTTTTATGTAAACGATATTACATAACAAGCATGCTCAACAAACATTACAAACAAATATTTAGCAAATAAAAATCAATCATAAATCATACCTGTCGGTCAAACATTAAAAAAAAATATTTATCAAATAAAAAAAAGTAAAACGACAATAAGAAATCATACCCGTCTATCGGACGGGTTTTGCCACTAGTATATATATATATATATATATATATATATATATATATATATATATATATATATATATATATATATATATATATATATATATATATATATATATATATATATATATATATATATATATATATATATATATATATATATATATATATATATATATATATATGTATACATACATAAAGACAAGTTCAAACATTTAATAAAATGTAGTGCACGAGATAATGCTCCCTAGTCTGTTGTTAAATGATCCAACATGTACTGTTGTTGTAAATCCGTTTTCATTAAGTGGCCCGTTAGTTATCCTAATAGTCAAAATAGACTAACCGGTTCCTATTCACCAAATAACTATGTAAAGATAGTATGCTCAAGTTTTAATACATTAAATGAAATAAAGGTTATAGGGTTTGCTTGAGTTTCAGTTATTGGTAAAACAAGTCCCTCTATATTTTACCAAATGTACACTTTCCGGTTCTTAACAGTTTTAGTCCTTAGAGTTTCTAGTACTTTCGGGAGATGGTGAAAATAGTCCCTCTAGTTAAAATTAGGTTGTATAACTTTTCATTTATTGGCGAGAATAATTCCCTAGGGTTCCTAAATGTTTCGGCTGATTACACCATCAGTCCTTAGAGTCATAAAATGACAATCTAACTTCCAAGAATTTACAAAAGTGGTCCTTATGGTTTAATAAGTCACAAATGGCATTTATTATTCCCTAGACTTTCTAATATTTATAATATTAGTCCTTGTAATTTCTGTTTTATCAAGACAAGTTTCAAGTGTCACGATTTTAATCCATAAGTCTTATAAACTAACGTTCTTAGTCTAAAAGTTTTATAAATTATTTCTGTTATGAAAACTTTATTCAAGTATAACATCACTAAGTGGGCTTATTAAATGTGCCATAAGAGTTAATGGGCTTCCCAAACCCTTATTAAGCTTACAAGATCCATTAGCAATTTTTGAGCTAAGGACTTCTTAATGGGCCCTATTACATTTTTAGATCCATTAATATTTCAAGATTTGCTAAATGGGCTCACAAGGCGCTAAATGGGCCTATTCAAGTTTTGGGCTATTGCTACATGGTCTTAACTAGTCCATTATTAATATTAATCATTTATCTAGGTGTGAAGTTTATGAAACCTTACAATTTTATTACTGGCTTATAAAGATTAAGTCAAGATCTCCAAAGAAAAAATTATAAAATCTAATTTTAGATTTTTCCCCAATATTTTATTAGATTTTTCAATATTTATAAAATCTAATTAGGTTTACTAAATATTTATAAAAATCTAGTTTAGATTTCCCCCAAGATTTTGCAAGACGCATATTATTCAGTTAGATTTTTATAAAAATCAATTTAAATTTTCCAAGATTGAGTAAAATATATAGATCTATTTAGATTTTTTTTAGAGACTTAAAAATCTTCTTAGATTTTCTAACGGGTTCTAGAGATTCTGTTAGATTTCCAAATGTTTCCAAAGTTTTTTATTTAATTTCCATTTAAATATTTCTAAGGGTTTGTTATGTATTAGATTGTTCGTGGTTACAATGTATTGTTCAGGTGATCATACTTTAGAATCCATTCTGTAAATGTTTGAGGAGCGAGGGCACTTTAAATCGTAAACCCAACCACTCAGTCAAAATGTAATATCGAGATAGAACATCATTAGTATAAAGCTCCCTACTAACATGACATGTTTATTTGTTTTATTAAGTAACTTGAGTATTTAATATTTCTATAATAAATATTAAATAGTCATAATACGTAAATACGTACAGAGTTATCATATAATACAATCAACATATATCAATGCATATAATAATGACTGCGCACTTAAATCATATAGTTATGCATGCTCTCTATGTTATATGCTTTCTAAGTATGTCCCAAAAAAATCCCCAAAAGATTTTTGTAAAGTTATAGTCCAACTTTTAAATAAAAGAAAAATATTTTATTCTTATTTTATTTAAAAATTAATCTAGTTCGCTAAAACTAAAGCTCCGATACCATTCTTTGTAACACCCCCAGACCGGGTATCACAGTGGTGGATCGATGAGCAAATAACTTACAAAGCACAGATCATAATTATATGAATTTTGGAATACAGTTGATGTAAACATTATCTTGGTACAATCGTTCAAATCGTTGAATATCATTTGTTATAAATATCCCAGTAAAAGATAATCCCCCGTCATTTTATGCTCCTAAATGATGCTCAATCCATGCTCAAATAATCTTGCTAAATAACGTGGGAAAAACATGCTTAAAACAGTCAACATAAAGTTGGTGAATTCATAGAGTTTTGTAAAATCATATTTTAGGATTTTAAGTTGTCCTACATGGTATTGTTTAGTATTTGATATAAAAGTCAAATTTAAAGTTTTCAATTATTCCATTCCTTAATGTACTAAGCAGTATAAAATCAAGTTCAGTAAGTGTTATTAAGCAGAGCAAGATTAGGTTTAGTACTTCCTATACATCCATTTCAGTATTTTGCAAGGTAGTGTGAAATAATCAAGTTTAACATATCCAATATTTCCATTACCGTATTTTACTAAGTAGTGTACAATAATCAAGTCAAGTATATCTAATACTACCATTACAATATTTTACTAAGTAGTGTAAAATAATCAAGTTTAGTATATCTAATACTATGATTACAGTATTTTACTAAGTAGTGTAAAATAATCAAGTTTAGTCTAATACTACCGTTACAGGATTTTACTAAGTAGTGTAAAATAATCAAGTTTAGTAAGTTTTACTAAGCAGTGAAAAGTAACCAAGTTTAGCATTTCCATTATTCCCATTTTAGTGTTTGCTAAGCAGTATATGATTAAGTTTAGTAACGCAAACCTTATAGATAGTAGCAATGCACAAAGCATTTCTACAAAAGATAATTACATTTCTATTACTCGAAACTGAAGCTTAACCTTCCATAGTTCTCAACAGATGAGAACGTAGTGTCCTACAAAAAGACACCCAAACCTAGTTCCAACATGGTATACATCTGTTGTCCCGGCCGAGGCACAGTGAGCATGACTCACCCAGATGGGGATGGTCAATCCCAAATAGATCTATTTATAACATTCGGGCGATTTACAACAATTTAACAGTTTCTATAATAAGTAATTGTAATTAAGAATATCATTCAATTTGCTTTCTATTGAATAAATATCTATCATATTGTTTAAACATATTACAGTTCTATTTACGTTCTATAAACTAAATATCTATCAATCATACTGTCAAAACAGGTTACAGTTCAATTTATATTCTATAAATAAATTATAGTCATATTATCAAAACAGGTTGCAGTTATTTAATAGCATGTCTCCCCCTCGCGGGTTTGACAAATCATAAAAGATTTAAAATGCGAGGCTATGAACTCACCTGATACAATCGTCACAATAGTTAATAGAGAACGAACGTCAATCAAGAATAAATGTCAACAATCGATACATGATCATACGAGACCTAAAGATAATGAGGCGCGTCTTAGGCTCGAGACAAGAAATAAATCGTACATATATGTAATATTTATATCTTAATAAGTACTTGGACATTGCATAAATTTTATGATTCTTTATAAAAATTTTAGGTGAACACTTAGTCATTTTAAGTGAAAAATCCAAGTTGACACTTTTAGCCCATCTTAAGCCCAATATTGGTCCACTACCCAAGTATATGACTTAAGTCCATTTTAAATTCAGTATAATACTCTAAATTGGTTATAGATCACACGTACAATAATGACCCAATAGCCATTACATGTGTAAGTTGGGCTTTTATGGTCCAAGTCCACTTTGTATAGTTTTTGGGTTCTAAAACGCATCACAACCACATACACTTAATATTTCACGTTGGTCGGGTCTCGGGTTATCTATTCATCAGTATATAAATAAGTCCAAAATCCCTGACAAGTGGGTCCTACCACGTCAGTTTATATAAAAATCATCACATTTTACGTTAATGAGTTATAATCCGTTTATTATAATTTTCCCGACATGTCCCGCTAATTTGTTCATATCTCTTGAAACGTAAATCACCTAAGTGAATTCTTTTTACCAAAACCATTAATAACTCATGTACTATACTGATTATAAGTCTAACTACCCCAAATTTATACTTACCAAAGCTAATGCACAAATTTTATCACTTAGAAGAGTTGGCTGTTTTTGGGCAGCCAAACTCGTTTTCACCGTTTTGGCCGCCATTTCCAAACCGTAAAGAATTGGTAAACCATCCAATTGATTCTACTTGTTCATGATTTTATCTACAACCTACAGTTTTACCTTTTACAATGATTCTGAGTTCTTATATGAGAAAACAGTCCGTGAATACAGTATGTTCAGATTTGACTAGTTTTTCACTATTTTGGCCACCATTTCCAAACCGTAAGGAATTGGTAAACCGTCCAATTGATTCTAGTTCTTCATGATTTTATATACAACTTTTAGTTTTACATATTCGTAGGTCAGTATACAAATTTTACGAGAAAACAGTCCATCAAAACATGTATGTTCAGATCTGACTAGTTTTCACTATTTTGGTCATATCTTGCTATCTAAAATTCGTCACGGGACGAGCCACCCGGGCAATTAATCACAAAACAATTATCTATCTTAATATGTAAGTTTTTAGTATCCCAAACCTACTGAGTTCGACATGCAATCTGTTTTTGTTACAGTTCAAAAATTGTTATAAATCAAATCGTTACTAGAGCTTGTTTAGCTTGATTTTTAGTGTTCAAAATTTCATATACAATGTCCCAATACTCATTAATCCATTTCGTATATATATATATATATATATATATATATATATATATATATATATATATATATATATATATATATATATTCGGGATATATATATATATATATATATAAGATCAAGAAAAATAAAAGGAAAATAAATAAGAACGAGATGTAGATCTTACGAGGCTTTATCGAAGTCGTGGTACTAGTGAGTGATGCATGCAAGCAAACATCCAAGATCTTGTCAATACTTGATGGAACCACCATGCATGGATAGATCCGGACTAGATCTACACGTTTCACTTGATGTAACCACCATGCATGGATAGATTCAGACTAGATCTACAAGTTTCACTTGATGTAACCACCATGCATGAATTCGTCACCTACATACCACCACTATGGTGGTAAAACGTGGTGGTGGGGTGGATTTTGATGGTGGAACAAGTAGATCTATAAGATCTAAACATTTTGGACGATTTTCTAAAGTGGTTACGGGGTGGAAGCCATGGATGAAAAGCTTGAGAGCTTTGCATGTGTGTGTGTGTGTTTTGTGTGAGAGAAATGAAGGACATGTGTACACAAAGGGTTTATATATAGTGAAGGGACATGTGACAAGTGTCACC
This sequence comes from Glebionis coronaria, assembly GCA_025667525.1. NCBI lineage: Eukaryota > Viridiplantae > Streptophyta > Magnoliopsida > Asterales > Asteraceae > Glebionis > Glebionis coronaria. The sequence continues at coordinate 400,244 of JANFOE010000403.1, read as the reverse complement.
CACGTAGACTTGGTCCAATGAGAAGAAAGAAGGTGGGTGGACATGATAGACATGTGTCACCAACCTAGAGTTGGTCCAATGGGGAAGTGAGGTGTGTTGGTGGCTTGTCAAGTGGGCCAAAAGAGTTGTTGGGATTCTTAAACTTCTTATTGGGCTTATTAAGTCCATTAACTATCCAAAGTTTAATAGATGGGCTCATAAGGCCCCAAGTGGCCTAAAGTGTAACTTATATTACAACTTTCGTTAATACACGGTTCAGGGCTCGTTTATATTTTATAAAATTTGATTCGTTTTACGAAAATCGCGCCATTGATTTTAAAATCACTATTCCACTAAAATGTAGTATTTATATGTCTTATGAATACAAATGATGTGTTGGTTTATCTGAACGACTAATATTTATCATTTATCGTTTTTATAACGTAAGTATCGTTTTAATACAGATGCTTCTCATTTAACCTCTCCGTAGGTAAATGAAACATTAAACAATTTAATCAAATCGTTTATTAAGTATCTCTCGACAATAATTTAAGTAATTAAATTATTAAATTGTCGGTACACGGGTTATACGACTTTTCTCTTGTTTTCAGTTCAAATAACATTTGTATTGTTTCAAAAACGGTTTTGAAACATACTTCATTATTAATTTAATGAACGAAAAATCTCGGGTTTTACACCATCCACATGCCATCTTGAGTTTCGTCCTCGAAACTTGATTACTATTACTAGGTTGAGAAATGATCTAGGATCATTGAGTAGACTTTTATTACATTTTTCTCATGGTAAAATCATGGATTCTGTATTTATAAATTCATTTGATTTTTATTTCATGATTAAGCATGAATATATGTATTTTAAACACGATGACAAAGTTTTGACGAACTGAGTATTGCATCGTTAATCCTAAAATTGTATATAGTTGTGCGCCTACATACAATTTGGAAGGGACCATGCAAGGCTGATTAGTAGTCACCATGAAAATTATTAATAAACACTAAATTTTATTTGAAGATTGTGAAATATTAAATTTTATGAGATCTGCAAGAAGTGTAAAAATAGGGACATATTGTTAAAGACACCTACATATGTGCCCGTACCATTTATTTTCCGAATCGATTTTAATCATTTGTGTAAGTTGTCTTATTTGACAATTGATATTCCCTTCTTGTCCAATTCTCTCGTGGTGAGATTCTTTAGAAAAGTATCTAATTATCGAGTGTTGATACCCGACTGAGTGTATCGATGTTCCTATCATTTCTTTTGATTAGATTTCATTTGAATGACCTGGGTAACGATCCAGGAGCTTTCGAATGCGTACTCAAATCATGAAAACATGAGATGTATTCATATTCGTTAGTGTTTTCGTCTGTATCTGATTTGAAATTCTCTCGCGTAAATTATGCGTTGACCTTACTCTTTTAATGTTAGCTATATCTCCATATATCTTGATTTGATGAAGGATTATGAGTTATTATTAGTCTTTTGAGAAGTTCAGATCTTATCAACGGTAATGAAACTGGAAAGTTGGTAATGCTAGTGGAATGGATTGATTAATTATGACATGACGTCATTGTCCCTTTATTGATGGGAACTCGAGTAGAAATCCCCTAAAAGATAAGATGTTGATTATCAAAAGTGATCTAAATAATTCTTGATGGATGACCATATCCTGCATTTAGACTTGAAATTATACCATGAATGGTTATGAACTAGTCATAGATCTTGTAATCTAGAAAGAACTTAAGGTAAATTTATTAAAAAGATGTTTCTGTTATCTAAAATTTTAGGAGGTATTTGCTGGTAAATTACCTAGACCTTCGCCACTAAGGCAAGTTGAATTTGGTATTGATTATATTCCCGGTGCTGCACCTGTGGCATGTGCATTGTACGTCAGCACCATCTGAATTAAAAGAATTACCGTTCAACTAAGAGAGTTGTCGGAGAAAGCTTTTATTCTACCGAGCTCGTCATTATGAAGAGCTATGGTGTTATTATTCCTTATATTTGTTGAATTACCGTGAAGCAGGTAAATTGATGATCAAAATCTATATCCACTACCCAAGTTGATAGATTTGTTCGATCATTTACAAGTTCTAACGTATATTCAGAGATTTGATCCACGGCATGGTTATCATCAAACTTCGCATCCGCGGAAAATATTATCTATTCCAATCACTACATCCACAGCTTGTAATGAACATTATGAGTTTCACGTGATGTCGTTTGGATTAACCAATGCACATGTAGCATTCATAAATTTGGTTAATCACGTGTGTAGGCTGTAAATTGATAAATTCATGCTTGTGATCATTAAGGACCATTTATTTGTTTCTAAGAATAGGAAGGAGTTAATAATTATTTATAAACTGCCCGGAGTTGTCCGAGCAATGAAAACATGTACCTTGAATATTTAACATGTGATTTAAAGCTTAACCTTTACAATATTGACCGTGTGATTAATGGTAATGGAATCTATTTTGACTCTCCAAAGATTAGAGCCATTTAAAGCTTTGGGTTATACCAAAAAGAAAGTGCAAAAATGTTTTGACAAATATTTATCAAAGAATTTTTAACGAATCATTCCCTTATACCCAGAATATTTAACTAAACTTCTTTAGGGGTAAATGTTTGTGTATACCTCAAGACAACCTAGGAGGAATTGAGGAAACCATTTAAACCGTGACTTGAAATTTGAAACGAAAAATTTATGCTTTTCAAACTAAGAAAATTTTGACCAAAGTATAATCAAAGATTTTTCGAACATTTACGAATCTTATTAATTATTTTCGATAAATCCACAAAAATCATGTTAATTAAATTCAAATTTATTTTGAACATTTTTCTAAAATTGGACGAACTGAGAAATTTAAAATTTTTTACGTTGACGTTTCATAAAAATTAAATATTTATTATTTAATTACTTGTAATAATTATCGAGGCTTTAGACGTCGGATTGAGCAAAACTGATAAAAATGATAGTTGAGACGAAACTAAAACTTAGAAAATATGAAGAAAGAAGTTTTGAATGAATACGGTCATGATATTTATTTCATCGGGGAAGGTGAATGTAATTACTGACACGTTATGTAGAAAGGATAAAGAATCAATTAAGATGTGTTCCTTAGTAATGGCTGTGTAAAATAAATTGCCGAGCAATTTAAAAATAGTCGATGCTTGTAAAAAGGATAATATAGAAAATAAAAGGGGTACGCGGCTAATGTGAACCATTAGAATTGAGAAGCCGATGGCGTTAAATGTATAAAAGGCCGCTTGTGGTTGCCTAAATATGGAGGATTTAGAGATTTTGTCATGTTGGAATCTCATAAGATTAAGTATTCTATTCATGCCATTTTTGATTTAATGTATCTTTATCTAAAGAAGTTGTACTGATGGCAAATTATGAAGGCATACATCGTCTCATACATTAGTAAACGTCTAACTATTGCAAAGGTCATCATCTGAATTTGATTCGATTTGGGTCATCATCGACAGACTGACCAAATCTGCTAATATCATTCCCGTTAATGATAGATTCTCGATGAAGAAATTGACCCTTTTGTATTTAAAGGAGTTGTGTAAACATAGTGTGCGTGTATCGATCATCTCTATCAAGATCCTCGCTTCACATCAAATTTCTAGAGATTTGCTCAGAAGTCATTGGAAACGAACCTTGATGAGAGTACTGTTTACCACCCCCAATCGAAGGGACGAGGTAAAGTAACGATACAAAACACTAGAAGTGTTGTTTTATGCTTGAATAATTGACCTTTGGTAATAAACTGTATAATCGTTTTCCTTTGGAGAGATTATCATTGATAATTATCGTATTAGGATCGAGATTGAATCTTGTGAGAATCTAAATATGAGAGCATCTGTAAGCAGGATTTGGTATGAAGATACTCGACATACACCCATTGTGAGTTGGACATGTATTTTAGGTTTAAGGTTGCCTATGATGACAAACCTAACCTTACAAAATACCCGACCCGCGAAACCTGAAATGATTGTTGAAATTAGGATCTGATTATTGACTACCAGTAGTGAGCAGGAGGTTATGTGAATATGAAATGTAGATCTTGAAGTGCAGGATGGGTAGCGAAGTTATGCCAAAAATTTTAACCATGGAGAAGTGAATTGATGATCTGAAAGATCATGGGAAATAAGTCCTCGTTGTATGGGACCATTGAGATAATGTAAAAAGTTGGTTTGAAGGGCATATAAGCTGGATCTACCCTAGGACTTCAAGGGCTGCGTGAATTATGTTTCGTATATCGAACTTGATGAAATATCTGACAAGTGAAAATCTGATTGTTTCTTGATGAAGCTTAGATCGGCGAAAAGTTGCATTCATCAAAAACCCGTGAACATCATGGATAGAGAAAGTAAGCCAACATTAAGCCTGATCATATTCCCGTAGTTATGTTTGATGAAACTCGCGTATTATAATGAATTACACTTGTGAGAAAAGACCGAATGTGGAGGACATACCCACATGGCTCTAACTCTATAAGAAGCGAGTAGTAAGATAAATTGATCCTTGAGGACAAAGATCTTGTTTAGGGGTAAATGCTGTGACAATCCGTCAATTTGTGATCGATATTTTATTCTCAAGTATTATTTAAAAACATTATTTTAATGTTATATTATGAACTCACTCATTTTTGGGAAGAAATTTGGGTTTACATCTTAAAGTAGCATCGACTACGTTTAAACCGGAGAATTCCACGTTACGTGCTTATGTTTACATACACCGTTTTGGTGACAGTCCGACACTTCAGGAAATAAATGTATCCGTGAATATTATTTTGGAATTTTAAATTTGTGTTGGTTCATAAACTCACAAATTTACGAGAAGAGATTAGGATTTACGAGAATAATTTAACGTCCTTTACGACTAAACCGGAAACCTTAGGATTACGTATTTACGTTTTTGAACTCCGTTTTTGATGAGACAATTTTTATTAGATTTGTTTTGTGTCGTTGATTCATAATTTATAAAAAAGTTTTTCGTAAAACGACCCGAGGGCACGCAAATCAAGGAAACTAGAATCGAGAAGTACCCGTAAATTAGTGGGATGAGACAAGTTTACACTTGCCTCACCCCACAAATGGTCGGCCAAAGGCTTCACCAACACACCTTTGAGGTGTCAACTATACACAATAACTAAGACACTTGTCTTAGTTTGCTCCAAAACCATCCACATAATAAAACCACTATCTACAAAACTAGATACTCATTTTACAACATGCAAAAACCACAAAACTCTCTCTTATCCTCTCTTGGTCGTCCACTATAGCACCACCACACCACCACTATCAAAAATCTAGCCATAAACAAAGGCAATAATCAACATATGTTGAAGCCTAGTTGAAAAGATGAAGATTGGAGGTGGTTATAACATGTGAAAAGGAGTTTCCATGGAGTTTAGGGGCTGATTTTCAAGAAGGTATTCATGCATATGAAGATCTCAAGAAGTTCATTTGCCAAGTTGAAGATTTGATAACAAGAACCAAAATCTCATCATTTCATCACTTTGGTGGTATAGAGATTATTTCTTCCTATCATCTTGTTATCTTGAATATGTAATCTTGTATTTTCTTCATTTATGTATATGTATATGATGATGAATTATGATTAAAATATTATGTAGGGATTTGGTGTTGATAAACTTGGTTAAAAGGATTGAAAGCTACATGAAAGGATGTTAAAATCATGGCTAAAACTGTAGGCTGTATAAAACAGTAAAGAACTATATGATAACTTGTTAAAGTGGCTTGGATAATTTAATATACAGTAAGGTAAGTGACTTGTACATATGTGAGAGTTGGCCACTCAATGTAATCCATAAAATGAGTGAGATATGATCAAAATAATATTGGAGTTCAAATCTGTATAGTCTGTTTTGGATGAACTGTTAGAGACATTTAGAGGTTGATTGAGCAGTAGCTAAATCTGAGTTAATTGTAGCACATATCATTTAGTTTTTGCTTCCCAAAAATAAGCTTCTATCTCCTTGTAGAACTCAAGATATGGTAAAAATGTTGAAAGTGAAATTCATAATCAGATTTGTAAAATAAAAGTATATATTATAAAATTAGCACTCAAGTAAAACTAATATAAAATGTATACCTGAAACCCACTAACTTATATATTACTTATAAATAATTATATACTTTGATAAGTAAACGGGAAATTTTATAAAAATGGCAATATGATATGTTTTATAAGTTATAAAACTATATACATAAGTTTTACGTCTTTTCGGCTAAAACCGAAAGATTAACGTTTTCGTCAATTAAAACGTAGACGGTCGGACCCGTCTAATGTAAACTTTTTACAACTCATATACTGATGTATAAGTACATATGACAAGTAGAAACCGATAAAACCCCGAGTTTTATAATATATGGACATTAACGGGCCAAATTAGCCTTATTGGACTATTAACCCAACTAATTTGGCTAAACACTAATGGACTTACTCATTGGGCTTAACCCACTTGGGCCGAACATGTGAGTATAAGGCTGATATTAAAAGAATAAAATGCGCTAATATAATGTAATGGGCTTATAATGGGCTTATTGGGCCTTAACATGTAAACAAGTTAAACTAGTGAAATTAGTCTAAAAATTTACCAACACATAACACTATAATGTGTATGAAGAGATAAAATCCCACTTGATCATCATACTTATAATATCATCATATATATACATAGCCATTGTTTTGATAAAGTCATTGGACAAGAGTCTAAGACGAGTATTATTTGTCTAGGTTTCCATGATTGAAGCACGTACCGTACATCTAAATCGCCGATAACCGCCTTTCCCAATCAACGTGAGTTCATTGCCTCGCACTCTTTTAAATGTTTTTATGAAATGTTTTATAAACCCGCGAGGGAGATAAAGTGTTAGTTTTAATAAAATAGGAAACCAGTTGTCCCGATTGTTTGCTTATTGGTATGGACCCGAATCATTGTATGACCCGATGAATGATTATATGACCCGGTGAATGAAATGAAATGAACTATTATTAGTTAGGTTATGTCACTAAAAGTCCCATTAGCATGAATTGTGAACTACCGGGATTTGGTAGACGCTTATGCATATAATAGTACTATTTGGGGAAGATCACCCCAGTTCGCGCCTTGACGGTTGATCCCCGTCGTGCCACATTGATTGGTAAGCGAATTTATGTATGAGAAGATTTATATAAGCGTGATTATTGTGACGACACGCTGTTTTAGATGGGCAAATGAGTTTCGGGTTAGCTACCCGTTGTTTGTTATAGTAAGGTAGCAATGTCATGCGGCTTATAATAATCCAATAACGAAAATACTGATATACGCATTGGATCACGATATATTGCCTGACTAGCAATACGGGGTCTTATTATTGATATTATGTTCGTGTTTTGGTTTTACATAACCATTATCATATAATGGTTTTTATTAAACTTTACACAACATTATAAAATGTATTGTATGATGTTTTTACGACATTGGTTCGTATAATGGTTTTGAAGGCAGAAGCCTATATTATGATTGACGACTAAGAATTACTTAAAATATCTTTGGCCTATTTTATGGCCTATTACAAAGATTTGTACGAAATGATTTTCGGTGATAATGATATACCGATGATATAGTAATGGTGTTTATTAAACTCTATGAATTCACTCGGCGTTTTCGCTGACCTTTTCTTTTAACATGTTTTATCTCAGGTACTTGAAGGTAATTCTCGGGAAGACGACAAGAATTTATGGCCCACACTTAAATAACAATTTCCATTCAAATGATTTTTAAAATTGTATGAAATACTATGACTTGGGACCTATGTAAATTTGATATTCATGAATGGAAAATGCTTTATTATTAAACGACGCGGTTTTTAGGCGTTGTCTATGATTTGAGTAATGTGCTATCCCGTAACACCAACGACTCTTCCGCTGAACTAAAGTATGAATATTTGGGGGTGTTACATCATCTATTACTTTACTGATTATTATTTCCCAATCATCATTAGATAATCCTTAACTCCTTTCTTTTGAAATTCCCGAATGGCATTTATAAGTAAGTCTTTATTATCCTTATTTTCTACATACTTGATTCCATACAAGTAGTACTTTACAATCCCAAAATAAATACCGCATCGTCGAAACTCATGATCATATAAATCCTGTTATACTTCTTTATTCAGGTCAACACATACTACTATTACTTCCCTTTCCATTTGATATTATCCAATATCATCATCGCAGCTCTATAATTCCTCAAATTCCTCCAATACTAACTATACAGGAACAGAACTTCAATCTATCCTCAGCGCTCATAAACAACTTCCTCAACTACAAAAATCAGATTTCAAAACTACAACTTGGATGCATTCTATCCATTCATGCATCTAGTTCTTCTTTGTCAGCTTTATCAACGGTTCAACAATCATTGAAAACCTTTCGATAAACCCTCCGATAATACTCAGCTTACACAAAGGAATTAACAATCTTTAGTTGGTTTCGTCGGTATCGACAAAGCCTCAATCGTTTCAATCTAGTCAAGACTTTCACGATCACTTCAGCCATAGATCGCACATTCTAAAACTATACTAACTTTAGTTGGAGTTCATACCCAAAGAACTTCACACACCATTCCTCCTTCCCTAACAATTTTCCAATTGTTATTAAATACTTTCCTTTCATTCCTTAATATCCATCAAACAAAACATTTACTAATGATTGATGTTTTGTTTGTTCATCCTCGTAGCAATCATCTTATTCCCAAAACATCCAGCTTCTTTACTTACTTCCATTATTACTTCTCTGATGACTTACCTTTCCAGTCAAATCAGATTATCCTTATTGTCTCATCTGTCAACCCTTACAATCAATCATATTACCATCCTCAACTTCCCGACAATGCCATATAACAAAATATACAATCAGATTGCATAACTTCTATCACTAAGCTAACACAAAGCTTCTTTTTCCCAAGACCACAGTGAACTCTACGATTCCGCAGAACAATCACAAAATATCCTTAAATACTAACTCATCTTCTCATTCCCTTCCGATTACTACTTGTAAAGCGCACAGAAAATTCGATCTATTACTGTTTCCTCTTACCTACCTTCTCATCATTGACCAATTAAAATCTTCAAATAGATATTCCACTGATTACTTCCTGAAATCAGTACTCAATGCTCAACAACATTCCAATTTAATTCTTTCCACCTTTACTTATCATATCCTATGACATTCATACTTATTCCGTTTAACTTTCTCACAACTCTACTTCAGTTAATTGCGCGATACCTCTTAATTCCATATGTTCAGAAATATTCCCTTAATATATATATATATATATATATATATATATATATATATATATATATATATATATATATATATATATATATATATATATATATATATATATATATATATATATATATATATATGTAGTTATTAACAATCCTTCCATCGGTAAATTTCTCATTTCAACCAATCGCTAATTCTTGTTGATTTCTCGTCCTCAGGTCAACTAAAATCTAACATCTTCAAATCTTAGTATATCCTCAATAACACCTTCAGAATTTCAATACACCATCAATAACACCTTCAGGATTCCAATATCCCATTAATAACACCTTCACAATTTCAACACACTATAATAACACCTTCAAAATTCCATTGGAATCTTAACTCAATGATTACCAGATAAGAATATACAAATTACAACATCTGAATCTCAAATCTTATCAGCATTTCCAAAATATAGATTGTGATAGCAGCAACATTCCTTTCATATTGATTTTCCATTATCTGAATAATTCCTTTATTCAATCTCCTTTACCGAAATGAAAACATTTCATTACCACAGAAATATTAATTCCTATACCACACTCCTTGCTATTCCTTTAGCAGCTCGACCTCCAGTTAGTCCGTACTTACAACAAGTAAATAGATAATTGCCTAAGTGGTATAAAATATATGTGATCTACACATCATACTTCCTCCTGCTTACCTGATTTATAGTAACAGCTTGAATACCATCTCTTCTTATCTTAGACTGTTAATTTCCAAGTTTACCTTTTGTTAGAGGAAATAAATTTCCTATTCCTTACTGTCATTCGCAACAATATCATTCCTTTACCCTTTTCTGCCACACTTAATTTCGAATCAGGATCAATCTTTAAATTACTATCTCGTTTTGTCTAGTTGAACATTCCCAAATGACTATTGATATATCAAAACATCCATCAATTACTCGAACTTATCCATATAGTTGCACCTTTCCAATTACCATCAATATTCATACGACACTCTTCACCGCATCTCTTCTCATTACTAGGAATCTAACACACAGACATCCTTTTAAAATCTTGCAGAATAGCAGCAGCATCTTCAACTGGAACAGCAACATCTTCAGTCTTAGCAGTATCTTCAACTAGAACAGCAGCATTTTCAGTCTCAGCACATCGTCTCCTCGCAGCAGATGCAGCTTCGAACAATCTAACAACTATTCCCACAATCATATAATCTACCCTAAAGTTAACAACCTTTGGAGACATATTTCAAGATACCCAGTCACGCATGAATCCCTACTAATGACAGAAACATATCTCACTCAACTCTTTCTACTGTTATCACAGATGAAAGAAAAATGATAAGTATACACATCGAGATTGAAAGAAGGATCTTTTCATCAAGATATATCATGAATACTATATGCGCCAACAACACAATACTAACTCAATTCCACAATCATCTCACAAAAGAGAAGATAACAAAACACATCAAAATACTAAAGGGTAATAGTATATTTCATCCATAAATCCGAGAAAATCGCAACAAAATCGTGTCACTACAGTCACTTACCCTTATCATCCTAAACAACAACAATAATCCATCATAATACTACCTCACAACATCTAAATAACCCCAAATACAACACAACAATACATAAACTGAAATACAACAAAGATCCATTACTCCATCACTCCATAGGATGTGGTCCATCATTTTCTTCTTCCAACTAGGCTCGCCTCTATTTCATCTTCATCTGGTCCTAACTTGCAGCACCTCCATTTTGGATCAAAACACGGCGGCTCCTCAAATCCATACCTCAAATGCGCTCCTTGAAACAGCGGATCTATCATATAATGCGAATCAGCATACACCTCACTATCCTGGAACTTCCAATGCGGTCCAAGATACGGCCCAGGATGAGCTACATATTCACTTAACCTGCGATACCTATCACTCTCTTCCTGATATTTCTTAAAATCAGTTCTATAACTTCTCACTTCAGCTCTAACCTCAGTTCTTCCAACTTCACTCTCAGTCCTATAATTATCACTTTCAGATTCTACAACATTTTTCTTATCATATGTATCATCCTCATAATCTAACCATCCACCTGAATTCTTATGATTACATCCTTGCTGACATTGCATACCCCGTTGACCTACAACATATCCCCGCCTATTGTTGTAAAGTGGTATGTCAGATATTTTCTGAAATCACAGAAAATTCAAAGGTACATAAGGTCATTATTCAAAAATATATATATATGCAATACATAATTATGCAAATGCAAATGATTTACGTATGCCAAATATATATGTATGCGATGCAATGCAAATGATAATTATACAATACTCATAAAAATGAAATTATGATGAAAGCACTCCACGTCCTTTCATTAATACCAATACCTTATCGTAGTATTTAGTTAATAAATACTCAGGAATTCAGAACAGTTTTGAGGGATACATCTATAATAACAAAGCATAACAAAAATAAATAATCTTACCGGAGCCTTGCAGAGAAGTTGCGTTGCTTTTATAAAATACTTTTGACACCAAAGTTATAGTTTAGGACATTTTCAAAACTCGACCTAATTCGCTATAACTAAAAAGCTCTGGTTACCAATCTATAACACCCCCAATTTACATTGCGCAACAGAAATACACAATTGGGTGCTATTCACAAACTTCATTTTACAACACTCTTTATATGACCTTACAACAGTATATTTTGGAATATAATAAGAAAATAATTTAAATCAGTGTCTAAAACCTTCAATCCCAAGTAAAATCAGTTTAAAAATATATCATAGTAGCGTTCAAGTTCCCCTAGGATCTTAACAAATCGACAAACCTTTTACCAAAATACTGGACCATATATTATAAATTTATGACAAACGGGAAAGAAATCTGTTTTAGACCAAATTCCTACAAAAGCAATCCCGCAATCCTTCTCCAGCAAGCTCCGCAATCCAACAACTTCAAGTACCTGAAATACATGCTTAAAATCATCAACACAAAGGTTTAGCAAGTCTATAGGTTTAGCAAGTCTATAGGTTTAACAAAACATAGTTGAACACATCGTAAAAATCATTCACAATTGTTTAATAGCATTGTGGCCATACAATCTATTAATCATGCATTTCATCTTATAGCAATAGCTAATGAATTGTATTAAGCTCATGACACCGACCCCTTAACGTAGTCATCCACGCCAAATGCCAGCAGGACTATAAGAATTCCAGTGCCCCTACTAGGGTATCAATTGCAAGAATACAAATTCTCATTCTCGTAAAATTATCCTTCCCAGAGGTTACTCAGCGTAATGCCCTGGTCTCGGATAGGATTGTCAGCCCAATAGTACTATCATTAGAATAAGCGGCTATTCCCAACTCACAACATCAAGTAAGAAGATAGTTAACAGCTCATGAATTTAGGGACATTTGCAATTTAGGTACTTATACAATTCAAATCAACAAAGGCAACAAAGACAACATTCGGGTCCAACAATTACTCATGACATGTGTTCATTTTATTTCAGATAGCATGTATCCCCCTCGCGGGTTTTAAAATCATTAAAATAAGTAGAAAGCGAGGCTATAGACTCACCTAAAGTATTAACAGTAGTATGACGACTTTCAACGATCGATGATGCCCGGCGAACACGAAATTCACAATCTATCAAAATAAAACGCGTGACTTTAATAATACATCCAAGTAATATTTCATACTTAATAAAATGATATAAATATCTCAAAGTCAAAATCAAACTCACACCATACTCAATTTAATAAATCCTTCTTACGTACACTTTTATACTTTTATTCTTTCAAAAACTGTCGATATATATATGTTAATCGTCCAAACTGTTTTCCTTACTTAAACACGTCAATAGCTTACGATACTAATCAGAAACTTCACTTACCATATATAGAAAGACCTCCCAAAAGTTGGTTAAAAGATTTTACTTTTAAAGTTCCCTGCCCGACTCATCTTCGAACTACAAAAACCGGACAGTTTTACGTCTACAACTCATATAGTCTTTTTAACTCATTTATTTGACTCCGTTTACAAAACCGACACTCGTCTTTGAAAATAGACTCAACATCCTCATGTTTATCACTTAACATCAGTCCATGACTCCTTTAAAAATCCTTTTTATAGTCCCCGAGATTCGATCCAAATATCGACAACAATTATATATTGTGATGATACTCGTCTCCCGGTACACGAATAATCAAACTAACGTAACTTTTCTCTCGTTTGGAGCTAGAAGCTCTACCTTATACCAAGTCGAAGATTAAAACATCCTCTACAACAATATCTAGTTAGTTCATACCAAACTCAAACTCATATTTTCTTAAAATCACCTTTTATATTCTGGTCAAAAATACATCTTTAAAAATCACTCAAAATCAAATTTTCACCACATTTTACCACTATAATCATCCAAATATTACTACTATCAATCCTAACACACTATATCATCCTAGATGATCAAATCAAATAAAACCCAACTAAAAATTTCAACATGCAACCATCAAAAATAATATATAACAAGATAAACACCTACATACAACAATTATATAAGATCAAAACACATGGTTTTTCATCAAAAAATGGGTTTTTATAAAAAGTTCATGCATGTAGCCAAATTTCATACCAATGTGTAGAGAATCAAAAGATAGGAATGGGTCTTCGATTAGTTTTAAGAGATTCAATCTCAAAATCAAAAATCAAGGGGTGTTTGTTGCTTGTGGGTTGATGGCAAAAGAAGAACAAGGGAGGGAGGGAGAGAGAGAGATTTGGTGGGTGGAATGTGTTTGTATCTGTTTTATGTGTTTATTTTTCAATTTATATGGGAAATGTTTAGGGTAGTTTTTGCCAATTATGATTTTTGTGGACCAAAATGCAAATACTTGGTTAAAAAGCGGGAAATGACTATTAGTCACCTTTGAACATATTTACGGGTCTCGGGTTTCATAAAAATACTTCTCAAAACATGAAACACACACAAAATATGATATTATATAGTCCCGGCACGACTTAATACGACATTAAAATAAAAACGTCAAAATATTAAACATCGACATGTCTAAAATAAAACGTAAAATTTCGGGCATCCGTTGATATCGTCATTACTAATAATCCTCGCAACTCGTCAAACATAAAAATATAACTTCCAACATTCATCCAAATCAAATCACTGATCGTTATGACAATCAATCTCGTCAAAAATTTCAAAAATATACGTAAAAATATAATTAAATAATGACCATGGGTTTTGGGTTGTCACATGGTTTCAAAACAATTCACTTTTTTTTATTAAAAATAGAGTAAAAACCCTAATTTTTTATTAAAAAACAAAACCCTAATTTATGAAAAACCTAAAAAAACATGTAACTTTGACTCAAAACAATTATAGTTAAAAAAATTTAGATTTTCGATAATTATAACATGTTAAAACGGCTCTTGATGCCACTAAAGGTTTATTAGTACCATAACAATTATATAAAACCCTAAACGAGATCAAAGCACATATAGAGGAAGCGATTTCACAAGATCATAATTAATTACATAATTACAACTAATCGAATTAGGGTTACAAACCTTTACGCTAAAGCAATTCCACAAGACGAAGAACAAATCACCAATTCGGGTTTATACCGTATATACCAAGATATAATCTAAAGTAAGACTATATTATGTTCTTGTACACACGTAATAGAACGAGCTAACCGTGATTCTAGCACGTGAAAACCGAGCTACAACGCTTGTAATTAATCTACCCAACAACCCTAGAGAGGGGCTAGTACTAGATTACGTACACAATGGATCAACCAAGAAAAACCAACTAAAACCCTTTGTTGGGTGTGTCCTGTGATCGAACCAAAAGAAAGAAGGGGAGAAGATTTATTTTTGTGTGAATTATGAGGGATAGGGAGGTATATTTATAGGCCTAAACTCCTTATAGCCCAAGATAGATAAAATGAAACTTTTGTCCCCCCCCCCCCCTTGGAGCCCATAACTGACCGACCAACACCCCTTAGGGGTGTTCCGGAATCTTCCAAACTTCTTTCCTTTTAGTTTTACATACTATATATTTATTTACCACTAGTTAATACTTAACTATTAATTAATTAACGATCGTTAAAGTTATATAGTTACTTGCTTGGTTTAAATCAATAAATACATAAATAAATTTATTAAATAAATTAATAAATACGATAAATATATTTATTAATTATATTAACTCTTTACGTATTGTGTGCAATCCCGTAATCTCGAGTTCGATCCTATCACACGACTATTAAAATATAAGTCCATAAACTTTCAGGAGTTACGCTTGTTGAAGAAGACACACGTTGATTAGTTTCCCTAGTATTCTAAGGTAACCGGGATGTTCCAGTTTGAGTGGACCTAGTGTTCATCTTATACATTCCAGGTGCTATCACAATTGTGCTCTTATCAGTTCCTAGCTTAGACAAAGTCTGTGGGGGTTTGCCAAAAATAGATGATTTAGGGCATATAACCGCATTCGGTTGACGAACAGCGGATGGTTTACCCAATTCAGACTTTCCTTTCATTTTATCAATGAGTTTTTGTAACTCACTGATGGCTATGTCCCTTTCTTGTAGCTGAGCTTTCAAATCATCTATTTCGAAAGCTTTTTCATTTAACTGACGAACCGAAGAAGCTGCCAGTTCTTGACACTTTTTACGATTATGAAATTTTTCACCTTTTTGTAAAGCAAGTTCAAGAGAAATGGAGTGTTTCTCAAGTTGGGAAAAACTTTTCGAAAGTTTGTTATATGACTGAATTTGTTTCGAAAGCTCAACTTCAAGATTTTGATATTTCTCGTCCGTTTCTGACAGTACACATGCTACATGATAATATTGATCAAGATCAGTATACACACCAAGTTTATCATTCATATGGTCAGCATAAAAGTATTCCTTCGAAAGTCGATCAATTTTGTTAGAAAGTTGGTGTTCTTGTGTCTTTAATTCAGTTTTAAGGAAATCAACTTCATCTTCAAGAGATTTAACATATATTAAATCCAGTTAAAATTTCCTCAGTGAG
Organism: Glebionis coronaria; assembly: GCA_025667525.1. Classification (NCBI taxonomy): domain Eukaryota; kingdom Viridiplantae; phylum Streptophyta; class Magnoliopsida; order Asterales; family Asteraceae; genus Glebionis; species Glebionis coronaria. The sequence continues at coordinate 383,855 of JANFOE010000403.1, read as the reverse complement.
ATCATTATAGAACATTTCCACATTATTTGAAACATCATCGATGGTTGGAACAATACATTGTTGAATGACGACTTCTACTTGTGGGTTAGGTTTAATATTTCAAACGGTATCTCTAGAAACTTTTTCATAATCGACGACACCTTTGCACAAATTTAAAACTCCTTGTTTTATAAACTCAAATTGCTGAACACTTTTACTTTTCTCAGCCCATTTACGTTTTTCATCCGAAATTTGTTTTTCTAACAAAATTGATTGATTTTTGTTCTTTTGAAAGTTCTTTTTGAGGGACAACCTTAATATAATTATCAGAATCTGAAAGGTTTATCAAATCACTTAAGTTCGTTCGACTTTCTTCTTGATGACGAATGATTTCGTCGCAGTGAGGGGAAAGCATAAGAGCAAGATTATCAACATAACTACCGATATCATAAAGAGCATGCTTGATACTTAGAACTTTCTTGAGATAGTCAGGCTTAACAAAACTCGTTATCATATTTATATTGAGCATATTCATAGTTTGAATAGACTGACCCGTTTTGTAAACAATGTTGTTTAACGTTACGACTCTCTTTTCCAAAGCAAGAATTTTTTCAATATCCTTTTCTTCACGAGTTTTATAAAGCTCAGTTTGATCTTTGTTAACCGACTCTAATTCAGTAATCTAGAGTTTATGTAGCAGCAGTTGTTCGTCAAGTTTCGATATCTTTTGTTTTGACATATGAATTTCATGTGTTGCTTCAGAACAATATTGTTCGTTGAGCACCTTACGTTCATATACCAAACCATTAGCTATAGCAACTCGTCGATCAGCTTCTTTTACATAATCACACTCTTTAAGCCTGTCTATCTGTAACACCCCCAGATTGGTCAAATGCAGCGGAATAATAGTTGGGGTGTTACTTGGGTGGATCGATAGCACATAGCATATAGAGCGATGATCATAAAGTCATTCAAATACATATTACATGAATTAATCGTACACATTGTATCTTGTTCAAAAGAAAACCACATTTATTGAAAAACAGAATTAAATATCCCAGCCCAATGGTCAACATGATGCTTTCCTATAATGCTGGAATCCAATGCATGAACCTGCTTACTTTCCTGAGAAAACATGAAAGTAAAAATGTGGGGGTCAACACGAGGTTGGTGAATTCACAGGTTTAATTAAATAAAGTATTAATATGCAAAGCATCACGAAGGTAGCAGGACATCACAGCCCAATACTACAGTAGTTCCTACTGCCCTGTAATAGAAGCTAGACATGATTTTCAGTACGCCCATTGGGTCTATCCTGATGTTTGTTTCCCTTAATCCGACAATGACATAAACCTGCTGCTCGGCCTAAGCATCACGTGACAGCTGATCACGACAGGCCGGGTGTTGTCAACACCCGAATAGTACTATCCATACATTTCGCGCTACACTATTAACTATTATAGTCCACGGGAATGGGGTAACAGTAGGCAATAAATTGTTGTTGTCTGTGCATGCTTGCATAAAAATAAAAGTTGGCATGTTTTCTCTCCCAGTTATAAAACAGTAAAGATGGGGCCATGAACTCACCTTAGTGATAATGTGGTAATGAGGATGATGTCACAGTATAGTCACGTACTGGAGAAATTACCTAAGTAATTTGAATGTCTCAGTGAATGTAGAAATAATTATGCATGACAATGGGTGCATATGAAAAATGCATGATCACAGTTTATAGTTTGATACGTTGGCTTAATTTATTCATAATAAATTAAGGATGTGTTTATATATATTGTTTTCAAGGAAATAATATATGTTAATGTACGAGTCTATGTTTAAGGAAAAAGGTATGGTAAATTAAATAAAACCACATGTTTTATTTAATTTAAAATGAAGAATAAACTTTATTCTTTAATATGATTTTAAGGTTTCACAAAAGAGATGGTTAAACGATTTCGTTAATATCGCATAGTTGTAATTTAATTAAAATAACTCGTGTTATGATAACCCTTTTTAAATAATTAAATTGGGATTACACTTGTAAATAAATATACGGTTTAGAAATCATATATATTTTCATTCGTTATAGTTATTACATCGTTAGTCCTTGTCGGTTATCCCGTTTAATAGAAACGCCCCTAGGGCTTGATAAACTTTTGGGAAAAGGCAAAATACCCCCCTCCAATCCCACGGCATAAAAACAAATGAGATTAGGGTTTGATTAAAGTTTCAAAAAGTCACAAATGGTCCTTGTAGTTCATTAGTACACACGGTTTGATTTTTGGTATCCTTTGAGTTTCAAAAACATCATAAACGACCCTTGTATTGTTATATAGTCACGAAAATGATTTAGGATTTTTCTTGTTTCGCAAAACTGGCCATATCTTTTGGGACTTGACACAAATGGCCCAAAAAGTCACTCTTTTAAATCAAACGGGCCAAAGTGGCCCATTAAGGTCACGGTTTGTGTATGTTTAAGCTTATTGGGCTTTAATGGCCCAACAAGGGTCACGGTTTGGTTTAGTTTAAGTTTTACCATAGTTAATTAATTTTACCAAGCTAAGTAAATTTTTACCGTGTAGTAAAATAGTAAATAAGGTTGAAATTTTAATATTTCCACTTTGGGTCCAATCTTTCACCATATTACACAATCGGCACAAAAAGAAAACACTTGTTTTCCTTAATGGGCTACACGGCCCATTTAATATCCGGTTAAGGTAGAATGAGGTTGGGCTTGGTAAAAATCTTGTGGTAACTTTGTATTTATTAGTTTTCACTATTGGGCTTGTTAATTTCTAATGGGCTTATAAAAATCCGGCTTATATTTATTTATTACCACTAGCTTATATAGTTTCGGCTTTTATTACCCATGAGCTTATATAGGTTCGGCTTATATTTCTTTTACACATGAGCTTATAGTTTCGGCTTATATTAATTCCACACATGAGCTTATATAACTTTTGGCTTATATTTATATTACTTCTAAGCTTAATGTTTTGGAGGCTTATGGGCTTATTTTAAGGCTTTAAGTATTCGGCTTATATTAGTGAGCTTATATTTTCCTAAGGTACATTTGGCTAAAAATGATTTTAACTTAGGGTGACTAGTATAATTCATAACTAGTTCAATATGATTTATGGGATTAGAAAAACTAGCTTAAAGCTCCCATTAGTTCTCGGCCTATATACGTTTTTAAGGCGAAAGGATAAGCTAACGCACCTATAGATTCACATATACTTATTTTTAAGGATTCATCATGTAAGGTTCTCCAAATTTAATCTATGCCGCGAGTTACAAGTTGTTTAGAGGGTGAGTATGAGCTTTTTACGTGTGCATGTATACTAACCTTATTAGGTTTATCATGGGAATGCATGAAAACGCGAAAATGAATAAGGAAAAGTATAGGGAAGTTCATGCTTACTTGTTTTGGCAAAATGTAGACGAAAAGAGGTGATAATGAGGCGGCTTATAATCAAACGAGTCTTAGGAGACTTTACTTCAAGTCTTCAATGCTAGATTCGGGTAGTAAATGTGATAGCTTGAGTTTTGTTTAGTCTAGGTGTTTTGTGAGAGTTGATCCGAGTGTTTTGTGGTGAGGGAGAGTAATATGTGTCTTGAGGTTATACTTATTCAAATGTGAGGCAAGAGAGGAGTGGCTAGGGAAGGAGACACGGCAAGAGAGAGAGATGACAAGATCTTGCTAGCTTTGTTTTGTACCAAAAGGTACTAAACCTTAAATGCCCCAAAAATGTACAAGGTTGGTAGGTTTTGGGTGTCTACCGTGGCATTTTGAGGTTTCCAAGGAATGGGAAGATGTGTAGGTAATAATGGTTCAAGTTTTGTACAAATTGTGTGTATGGTGTGGGGAGGTTACACGGCTAAGACCAAGGAAACAAGAGGGATGCATCTTAGCTTCCTTAATCATCTCTAAGTACATTCCTTAAATGCACATTTGTACACTTTACCCATTGTTTTAGTATAGTAAAACCAAAACCGGCGGTTTTGGTAATGGTTAGGGAGGGAAAATCAAGTTTAGTGTATTAAGTTTTAAAAATAAATGTTAAGTTATAAAAGTTGTAAGGTTTAGGTGAAATGTAATGTTAAGTTATAAAAGTTTAAGTGAATAAAAATGTTTTAGTGAAAAAGGTTTGTTGTTTTATGTTTATATACGGGTATGAATGGGTTTGGGTTCGTTTTGCTCATTAGTCGGGTTAAACACGTGTGTCAAATGATTTTAAGTTATAGTAAATTGAGTAAGCCCGGGTTTTAAGTGTTCAAGTTACGTTTAGTGCCTTTGGTGAAAGAATGGTCCCTAGGTAGTTATATTAGTACGTTTACGTATAAAATATGTTCATAGTATGATTTATTAAATAATCATATGTAAAAGTGATAGTTAGGGTTGTCTGAAATCATTTACTGTAAAAATATATATATATATATCTTATTTAAATACACCATTGCTTATATATTTATAAATAGGAAATTAGTCATATACTATGATCATGACGTTGTTCTTGGAGAAAAATCAGTGGGATGCATGCAAGTGATCATATGTTTCAAAAGACTCAAGGTCCTTTATATTAGGTCATTGTATGATTACTGAAATATAATCATATGAATGTAGTCACACTTTTGTGATAAAAATGCATAGTCACAGTAAAATTGTGATATGATTGCTGTAATGTTAAAATGATGCATGCTTATGAAATGCATGGGATGGTTAAAATGATTCATGCAAAGAAGAATTGGTATAAAATATTTAGATATCATGAAGTGACGTACATAATGTTCACAAGTCAAAACCTGAAATTCTCAGGTTTTACAGCATAAACCCGTTATTTTAGCTTTGTCCTCAAAGCTTAAGGTGACGTCACTGCTTAGGTAAAAAGGTGTGGATACTTGGCTTTGAATGAATCTTCGTGTTCCCAAGTAAACTCAGGTCCTTTCCTAGAGTTCCATCGTATTTTAACTAACGGGATTTGGCTTCTCTTCAACCTCTTGACTTCTCTCTCCACAACTTCCACTGGTTCTTCTACAAATTGAAGCTTGTCATCGAAATGGACTCCGTCCAATGGCATTGCTAAAGGTTCATCTGAGTAGCACTTCTTCAAGTTTGAGACATGAAATGTAGGGTGTACTCGGCTTAACTGCTGAGGCAGTTCTAAACGGTAGGCAACCTCTCCAATTCTGGCAACCACTTTGAAGGGTCCTACGTATCGTGGATTTAGCTTTCCTCGTTTCCCAAACCGTACAACACCCTTCCAAGGTGACACCTTTAGCATAACACGGTCACCTACGGCAAATTCCATAGGTTTACGTTTCCTATCAGCATAACTCTTCTGTCTATCCTGGGCAGCCTGAATTCGTTGTTTGATGAGGGTGATCTTCTCAGTGGTCTCTTGAATTAGCTCGGGTCCTGTTAGCTGAAATTCTCCCACTTCTGCCCAGCATACTGGTGAGCGACATTTGCGGCCATAGAGGGCCTCAAATGGGGCTGCCTTAATACTGGCATGGTAACTGTTGTTGTAGGAGAATTCTACCAATGGGATGTGCTCGACCCATCCTTTTCCAAAGTCGATCACACATGCCCTCAGCATGTCTTCTAGTGTTTGGATTGTTCGTTCACTCTGCCCGTCTGTCTGTGGATGATATGCGGTACTCATATCCAGGTTTGTTCCCAACGCTCTTTGAAAAGCTTTCCAAAAGTTTGATGTAAACCTGCCATCTCTATCACAGATGATTGAGACTGGTATTCCATGTCTTGTCACGACTTCCTTCAAGTATATCCTGGCTAATCTGCTTAGAGAATCATTTTCCCTGATGGGTAGGAAATGGGCGGATTTTGTGAGGCGGTCTACGATTACCCAGATTGTATCGTATCCGTGAGATGATGTGGGAAGTTTGGTGATAAAATCCATGGTGATATTATCCCATTTCCATTTTGGTATGTCGGGTTGAACAAGTAACCCTGATGGTCGTTGATGTTCGATTTTTACTTTAGCACAAGTCATACATTTCTTCACATAGGTGGCAATGTCGGCTTTCATGTTCGGCCACCAGTATAATCTTTTCACATCTTGATACATCTTTTCGGATCCGGGGTGTATGGAGTATTTGGATTTATGGGATTCGTGCATGATTACGTTTCTTAAGTCTCCATAACAGGGTAGCCAACTTCTTCCATGTAGGCATAATGTTCCATCTGCTCTCGCTTCCAACTTTTCCTTGCTTAGGTCCGTCCTAAGCATTCCTCCTATGTCTTCTTTTCCGATGTTCTCGGGCTTTTGTGCTTGAAGTTGAGCCTCTAATATCTGTTTGGGTAGGTCCAAACTAATGGTCATGACTAGGGCTCGAACTCTCATGGGAGGATCAGTTCCCTTTCGGCTTAGTGCATCGGCAACTACATTTGCTTTGCCTGGGTGGTATTTGATGTCACAGTCGTAGTCGCTGAGTAGTTCTATCCAACGACGTTGCCTCATATTTAATTCCTTCTGGTCTAGAATATGTTGCAAACTCTTGTGATCGATGTGGACTGTGCATTTGGTACCGTATAGATAGTGCCTCCAGATTTTTAAGGCAAAAACCACGGATCCAAGCTCTAGATCATGGGTGGAGTAATTTTGCTCGTGCTTCTTCAGTTGCCTTGAAGCGTAAGCAATCACTTTCTGTCTCTGCATCAACACAGCTCCCAACCCTTTGTGTGATGCGTCACAGTAGACAACGAAGTCTTCGTTACCTTCTGGTAAAGATAGAATGGGTGCACTGCATAGTTTCTGCTTGATGGTCTGGAATGCAGCTTCTTCCTTTTCTCCCCATACAAACTTTATGCCTTTCTGAGTTAGTTTGGTCATTGGTTTAGCGATCTTAGAGAAGTCTTCGATAAATCATCGGTAGTAACCGGCAAGTCCTAAGAATTGACGAATCTCCTTTGGAGATGTGGGAGATGTCCAATCTTTCACGGATTCGACTTTCGCCGGATCAACTTGGATTCCCTTGTCGTCAATTACATGACCAAGAAAGTGTACTTTTGGGATCCAAAAATCTCACTTTGAGAATTTTGCATACAACTTTTCTTCCTTGAGCAACTTTAGCACTTGAGCCAGATGTTCTCCGTGTTCTTGCTCATTCTTGGAATAGATGAGGATGTCGTCAATAAACACTATTACGAACTTATCCAGGTAGGGTCTGCATACTCGGTTCATAAGATCCATGAATATGGCTGGTGCATTGGTCAGTCCAAATGGCATGACTTGGAACTCATAATGACCATATCGTGTCCTGAAAGCTGTTTTTGGTATGTCTTCTTCTCTGACCCTCAATTGGTGATACCCAGATCGTAAGTCGATCTTGGAGTATATACTTGATCCTTGAAGTTGATCAAATAGGTCATCGATTCGTGGTAACGGGTAGCGGTTTTTCACAGTTAACTTATTCAGTTCTCTGTAATCGATACACATTCGGAATGAACCGTCTTTCTTTTTGACAAATAACACTGGGGCTCCCCAAGGTGAGGAACTGGGTCTTATGAAGCCTTTATCTGACAGTTCTTTGAGTTGTTCCGCGAGTTCTTTCATCTCGGTGGGTGCTAAACGGTAAGGTGCTTTAGCTACAGGTGCAGCTCCTGGCACCAAGTCTATTTGGAATTCCACTTGACGAGTCGGAGGTAATCCTGGCAAGTCGTCTGGAAAGACTTCGGGATAATCGCGGACGATGGGTACATCCTTGATCTGTTTCTCCTTAGGTTTCTCTTCCTGATCTGTTTTAGAAATATGTGCTAAAAAGATAGGGCATCCTTTTAGTAGATATTTCTGGGCTTGGGTGCACGAGATTACACTTAACCTAGTATCTGCTTTATCCGTATTTCCGTCTCCTCGGATAATTAGGTTAGTGCTTCCCCATGGGATGCGGACTAGTTTCCTGTCACACACAATGGTTGCATGGTACTTGGCTAACCAGTCCATACCAATGATGACGTCAAAACTACTTAGTTGTATGGGTATCAATTGAATATCAAATGGGTGGTTCTGGAGGTTTAGAGTACAGCCTCTTATGATGGTGTTTGTTTCTATGATTTTTCCGTCTGCTAGTTCAACTCTGTAGCAATTATCTAGTGGGGTTGGTAAAATGCCTAGCAAGCTACCAAATTCAGTGGATACGAAACTCCTATCGGCTCCCGTATCGAATAAAATATTTGTATAGCGATTATTTAGAAGGAACGTACCAGTAACTACATTGGAGTCGGGGTTGGTCCTGTTCTCTCCTATGACATAAACCCTGGCAGGTGCTCCGCCTTGACTTTCATTCTTATGCTTTGGACAGTCAGGTCTGATGTGTCCAATTTCTCCACAACCAAAGCAATGGATTTCCTTGCGAGCCATGTTTCCACTGCCTGTGAGCTGGCGGTTTCCTTGGTATCCACTTCCACGGGAATTCTGTCTGTTGCCATTGTGGGGCTTGTTGTTGGTACTGAAATTGTTTCTGTTGGTCGGGACATGTGCATTGCTCTGCTCGGGTCTTCTACATCCATTAGTGGAGTAGTGATGGAAATTGCACTTGGGGCATCTGGGTTTGTTTCCTGCGTATAGCGGGGGTCCTGAGGAAATAGCACTGCAGATTTGACTTAAGCCTTGCCTCTTGGGCTGTTGAGTCTGAGGATGATGACGGTAGTTATCATCGACTTTCCTCTTGTGTTCTGCCTGCCTAGTCATATGATCACGACCACGTTTGTCCACTAGTTCTGTGGCAAACTCGATAGCACTCTCGATGGTAGTAGGTCGAGATGCAAGCACACTGTCATGAACAGAGTCGGGAAGTCCACTGACGTACTTCTCTATCTTATCCGCCGTTTTCGGGTACATGCGGGTACACATCAAGGTTAGCTCTTGGAATTTCTGGTTGTAGCTTGTGATATTGAAGTTGATGCACTTGAGATTCCACAATTCAATCTCCAGCTTTTTGATCTCGCTACGAGGACAGTATTTCATGGTGAGTTTTTCCTTCAATGCAGTCCATGTCATTCCATAGGCTCCATCGTGTCCGAGGGTAGCAACTTGTGAGTTCCACCATGTGAGTGCATGTTCCAAAAGTGTACAAGTGGCGAACTTCACTTTGTTCTCTTCGGTGCAGTCACTAATACGAAATACCGTCTCGGTCCTTTCAAACCATTGCATGAGCTCGACTACCCCTTCCTTGCCCTTGAAATAGCAGGGTTTGCATTTTAGGAAGTCAGGGTAAGTACATCCTCGAGCTTCGCGGTTGCGGTTATTAGAGTTTTCACTGTCTCCATGGGTTCTGCTGGGGCGGTTTTCCCTGGCAGCTAAGGCGTCAGTAATGCCTTGCTCAATCAGTACTCTGAGTTGTGCATCAGATATGGTTGTTGCAGGTGTTTCAGCGGCGTTTGGGCGTACGCGTCTTGGTGGCATTTTCTATAAGAAAATTCTGAGATTCGTTAGTTGATAAAAGATGGTTATATTAAACTGCATGGGAAATGTCTATGCATAGAATTCACAACAAATTTGATAATCCGTTAAGAGTTCATAATAATATAAATGTAACCAAACAAATGAACAGTAGCATATCATTCATGTGAACAATAATATAGTACAAGTACAACCGATCTAAGACAGGGTTATAGAACCTGTCTGAAATAGTGGTACATATGTTTGTGATATAACCAAAAGATATCCTACCTACTAAGGTTAGGTACTACAAATACATCAGAAAAGGAAATACAATACAAAAGAGATAAATCATGAGAGCTGAGATGCAACTCAGTGCTTGTCATGATGTACAACTAAACATCTACCCTACACTAGTGTGGCTGCCTGCAGGTGCAGATGGTCCAACTGGTGGTGCATGCCTGTCCTGCATACGGATCACAGCACTCCGGGTCTCTCTGGTGTATCTCAGCGCCTCAAGTAGCTGCTGCTGGCGGGTAGTGTCGGCACTGCGTAGCTGCTCAGTCTCTGTAGTAATCCCCTGGTGACGGAGATCTGCTAGGTCCACGAAGGTCCTGAAGGTGTCCTCCTGTGAGTAGATGGCGGCTCGAGTCTCGTAGGAATGACTCTCTAACATAGCTAAACGGCAACGAAGGTAAGCTACCTCGTCCAAAAGCCAATGTATGGTCTCTCTGGTGGTATATGACTCTCCGGCCATGGCCCAATAGAGAGAGTCTAGTCTCTCTTGGAGCACGGCGCGACCCTGCTGGTCCGCCTGTAGTAGAGAGTGAATGAGAGTGGTGTCCTGTGCCTGTCGGGCTGTAAGTGCATCGACCTGTGCCTGAAGGGCACTAAGTCTAGCCTGACCGGCTCCTGAACCCTCTCCGACCTCATAGGTCGAATCGGTGATAGGGTCATGCCTCCTCTTACGGGGTGGCAAGACGCTGGTGGGGTGAGTGCGAGGTACAGAAGGTGGTGGTGGTAGGAAAGGTACGACCTGGTCCGCCTCTCTGGGAGGGGATGCAGGTACTACAAGTAGAGGTGTAGTAGGAGGTGCAGTGGGTGGTGAAGGAGTAGGTGAATCTGTGAGCATGATGACCCCGTCCTGCTGGTCATCTCGGGACTCCGTATCAGATGTAGGTCCAACTAACACTGATGTCGGTGATAAGGGTGTGATGGTAGGAACCATAAGCTCCTCGAAAGTAGTAACAACCGTAGGCGTCGTCATGATATCCGAAAGTAATATTTTATAGTTTTGAGCAAGTTTTCAACTTACACAACATAAAATGTTTTCATGATGCATATGAGATGTGGTTTAAAAACTTTTAACCATGAGGTAGAAAGTATAAATATATATACTTATGTGATTTATTTACCATGAGGAAATAAATCAATGTGAAGTTAGCTCATATAATATGCATGCTCTATAATGCCATATGCCTAACTTATAGGTTCCCGAAAATCAATTTTTCTTTTTCAAACTGATTTTTTTTTTGTTCAGTTATAGTCCAGTTTTAAAAATTTCATTTCTTAAAATTTTTAAGTCTTTGATCTGGTTCTCTATAACTATGCGATCTGATACCATTCTCTGTAACACCCCCAGATTGGTCAAATGCAGCGGAATAATAGTTGGGGTGTTACTTGGGTGGATCGATAGCACATAGCATATAGAGCGATGATCATAAAGTCATTCAAATACATATTGCATGAATTAATCGTACACATTGTATCTTGTTCAAAAGAAAACCACATTTATTGAAAAACAGAATTAAATATCCCAGCCCAATGGTCAACATGATGCTTTCCTATAATGCTGGAATCCAATGCATGAACCTGCTTACTTTCCTGAGAAAACATGAAAGTAAAAATGTGGGGGTCAACACGAGGTTGGTGAATTCACAGGTTTAATTAAATAAAGTATTAATATGCAAAGCATCACGAAGGTATCAGGACATCACAACCCAATACTACAGTAGTTCCTACTGCCCTGTAATAGAAGCTAGACATGATTTTCAGTACGCCCATTGGGTCTATCCTGATGTTTGTTTCCCTTAATCCGACAATGACATAAACCTGCTGCTCGGCCTAAGCATCACGTGACAGCTGATCACGACAGGCCGGGTGTTGTCAACACCCGAATAGTACTATCCATACATTTCGCGCTACACTATTAACTATTACAGTCCACGGGAATGGGGTAACAGTAGGCAATAAATTGTTGTTGTCTGTGCATGCTTGCATAAAAATAAAAGTTGGCATGTTTTCTCCCCCAGTTATAAAACAGTAAAGATGGGGCCATGAACTCACCTTAGTGATAATGTGGTAATGAGGATGATGTCACAGTATAGTCACGTTCTGGAGAAATTACCTAAGTAATTTGAATGTCTCAGTGAATGTAGAAATAATTATGCATGACAATGGGTGCATATGAAAAATGCATGATCACAGTTTATAGTTTGATACGTTGGCTTAATTTATTCATAATAAATTAAGGATGTGTTTATATATATTGTTTTCAAGGAAATAATATATGTTAATGTACGAGTCTATGTTTAAGGAAAAAGGTATGGTAAATTAAATAAAACCACATGTTTTATTTAATTTAAAATGAAGAATAAACTTTATTCTTTAATATGATTTTAAGGTTTCACAAAAGAGATGGTTAAACGATTTCGTTAATATCGCATAGTTGTAATTTAATTAAAATAACTCGTGTTATGATAACCCTTTTTAAATAATTAAATTGGGATTACACTTGTAAATAAATATACGGTTTAGAAATCATATATATTTTCATTCGTTATAGTTATTACATCGTTAGTCCTTGTCGGTTATCCCGTTTAATAGAAACGCCCCTAGGGCTTGATAAACTTTTGGGAAAAGGCAAAATACCCCCCTCCAATCCCACGGCATAAAAACAAATGAGATTAGGGTTTGATTAAAGTTTCAAAAAGTCACAAATGGTCCTTGTAGTTCATTAGTACACACGGTTTGATTTTTGGTATCCTTTGAGTTTCAAAAACATCATAAACGACCCTTGTATTGTTATATAGTCACGAAAATGATTTAGGATTTTTCTTGTTTCGCAAAACTGGCCATATCTTTTGGGACTTGACACAAATGGCCCAAAAAGTCACTCTTTTAAATCAAACGGGCCAAAGTGGCCCATTAAGGTCACGGTTTGTGTATGTTTAAGCTTATTGGGCTTTAATGGCCCAACAAGGGTCACGGTTTGGTTTAGTTTAAGTTTTACCATAGTTAATTAATTTTACCAAGCTAAGTAAATTTTTACCGTGTAGTAAAATAGTAAATAAGGTTGAAATTTTAATATTTCCACTTTGGGTCCAATCTTTCACCATATTACACAATCGGCACAAAAAGAAAACACTTGTTTTCCTTAATGGGCTACACGGCCCATTTAATATCCGGTTAAGGTAGAATGAGGTTGGGCTTGGTAAAAATCTTGTGGTAACTTTGTATTTATTAGTTTTCACTATTGGGCTTGTTAATTTCTAATGGGCTTATAAAAATCCGGCTTATATTTATTTATTACCACTAGCTTATATAGTTTCGGCTTTTATTACCCATGAGCTTATATAGGTTCGGCTTATATTTCTTTTACACATGAGCTTATAGTTTCGGCTTATATTAATTCCACACATGAGCTTATATAACTTTTGGCTTATATTTATATTACTTCTAAGCTTAATGTTTTGGAGGCTTATGGGCTTATTTTAAGGCTTTAAGTATTCGGCTTATATTAGTGAGCTTATATTTTCCTAAGGTACATTTGGCTAAAAATGATTTTAACTTAGGGTGACTAGTATAATTCATAACTAGTTCAATATGATTTATGGGATTAGAAAAACTAGCTTAAAGCTCTCATTAGTTCTCGGCCTATATACGTTTTTAAGGCGAAAGGATAAGCTAACGCACCTATAGATTCACATATACTTATTTTTAAGGATTCATCATGTAAGGTTCTCCAAATTTAATCTATGCCGCGAGTTACAAGTTGTTTAGAGGGTGAGTATGAGCTTTTTACGTGTGCATGTATACTAACCTTATTAGGTTTATCATGGGAATGCATGAAAACGCGAAAATGAATAAGGAAAAGTATAGGGAAGTTCATGCTTACTTGTTTTGGCAAAATGTAGACGAAAAGAGGTGATAATGAGGCGGCTTATAATCAAACGAGTCTTAGGAGACTTTACTTCAAGTCTTCAATGCTAGATTCGGGTAGTAAATGTGATAGCTTGAGTTTTGTTTAGTCTAGGTGTTTTGTGAGAGTTGATCCGAGTGTTTTGTGGTGAGGGAGAGTAATATGTGTCTTGAGGTTATACTTATTCAAATGTGAGGCAAGAGAGGAGTGGCTAGGGAAGGAGACACGGCAAGAGAGAGAGATGACAAGATCTTGCTAGCTTTGTTTTGTACCGAAAGGTACTAAACCTTAAATGCCCCGAAAATGTACAAGGTTGGTAGGTTTTGGGTGTCTACCGTGGCATTTTGAGGTTTCCAAGGAATGGGAAGATGTGTAGGTAATAATGGTTCAAGTTTTGTACAAATTGTGTGTATGGTGTGGGGAGGTTACACGGCTAAGACCAAGGAAACAAGAGGGATGCATCTTAGCTTCCTTAATCATCTCTAAGTACATTCCTTAAATGCACATTTGTACACTTTACCCATTGTTTTAGTATAGTAAAACCAAAACCGGCGGTTTTGGTAATGGTTAGGGAGGGAAAATCAAGTTTAGTGTATTAAGTTTTAAAAATAAATGTTAAGTTATAAAAGTTGTAAGGTTTAGGTGAAATGTAATGTTAAGTTATAAAAGTTTAAGTGAATAAAAATGTTTTAGTGAAAAAGGTTTGTTGTTTTATGTTTATATACGGGTATGAATGGGTTTGGGTTCGTTTTGCTCATTAGTCGGGTTAAACACGTGTGTCAAATGATTTTAAGTTATAGTAAATTGAGTAAGCCCGGGTTTTAAGTGTTCAAGTTACGTTTAGTGCCTTTGGTGAAAGAATGGTCCCTCGGTAGTTATATTAGTACGTTTACGTATAAAATATGTTCATAGTATGATTTATTAAATAATCATATGTAAAAGTGATAGTTAGGGTTGTCTGAAATCATTTACTGTAAAAATATATATATATATATATATATCTTGTTTAAATACACCATTGCTTATATATTTATAAATAGGAAATTAGTCATATACTGTGATCATGACGTTGTTCTTGGAGAAAAATCAGTGGGATGCATGCAAGTGATCATATGTTTCAAAAGACTCAAGGTCCTTTATATTAGGTCATTGTATGATTACTGAAATATAATCATATGAATGTAGTCACACTTTTGTGATAAAAATGCATAGTCACAGTAAAATTGTGATATGATTGCTGTAATGTTAAAATGATGCATGCTTATGAAATGCATGGGATGGTTCAAATGATTCATGCAAAGAAGAATTGGTATAAAATATTTAGATATCATGAAGTGACGTACATAATGTTCACAAGTCAAAACCTGAAATTCTCAGGTTTTACACTATCTCCTCGACTAAGGATGTGTTTGCTTGCTTCAAACGTTTATTAGCCTTTTTGTTTTCACAAATTTCATGTTTTAAATAATCAATAATAGACGCAAGCAAATCACGGTCCTCATCCGAGTCAGTATCCTGAGCATCATTTCCGTCATCATTACACATATGGGGTTAATCCGTAGAGATATTGCTATCCTCCGTGTCCATTATATATGTGTCATTGATGCTTTCGGTTTGCTCAGGATGTCGTCGTTCATTAGCAAATATATTATAGTTATCATATGATGGTACCTTTTCAATTGACTCAGAATCATAGATAGGTCCAGAAGTGTTAGCAGTCTCTGGAATCACTTCTTGAATCTTTGCCATGTACACATAATGTGCCTCCAACTTTTGGTCATCGGCTTCATCGTTAGTGTCATCACGCCAATCAACTTCATCTGCTGTGAGTGGAATCCCTGCTTCTTTATTCTTACACAGCTACATCTTTTCCTTGTGATATCCAGAATCCCCGTTTTGGCTTCTTACATTCTCTAGCCATGTGCCTAAATCCCTTGCAATTGAAGCATTGAATCCCAGTCTTCTGCACAACTGGAGTGCCTACAGTATCTGTAGCCCAAACTTGATTCGGTATCCTCTGATTATCATACCTAGCATCATGATCATACCTAGGTGCATGATCAACTTCCTTATATCTAGCATTGGATGATCTGAGGTTGTTGTTGGTAGGTTTGTAGATCTTCTTATAAGTTGTGGTGAGTAAAGACATGAGTTCCTCAATCTTCTTGTCCCTTGAAGTTTGTTCATCATCACTGTCTCCATCTGACTCGGTGTCATAATTTGGAGGTGAAGTAGGGAAAATTAATTTTGCTTTGTTTCTAGCAGTAGCTAGAGGTTTGGTGGATGGGCTTGATGATCTTGAGGAATGTGTAGGTGGTTGTTGATGGTGAACGGGTTTTGTTGAAGTAGCAGCCACAAAAGCAATAGAGTTAGCAGACCGTTCTGCCTTTTCAACCCTAAGTTCATTCACTTCATTCTGATGTTGTTTCAAGATATCATAAAGTTTGTGATAGGAGATATTCTTGATATATTCCCTTTCTTTAACCAAAGTCACAAACCTTTGCCATTCTGGTTTGAGTTGAAGTAGAAACTGAACATTGACATGATGATTGGAGATGGTGCAGTAATTTCTGACAAGCTCATTCATCATTTTGTATAATCTCGAGTAATATGAGTCGATGGATTCACCATCTTCAGATGTGAATTTTCCAAACTCCCAAAGTAGATTATTCTCGAGATCTTGAACATTGATCGACTCACCTTGCTTCAATCGATGAATTGCATTCCATATTTCCATAGCATTAGGACATGCATCAACCGTGGAATAGATATCGTTATCAATCCCAGTGAGTATGTAGTTAACAGCATCAGCTTCAGCTTGGAGGAGTTTCTTTTTCTCAGCAGGACATGTATCAAAATTCTCCATAGCTCGTGTAGTTGATAAAGTACCATCCTCTGCTTGTGTGGTAATTGGTCTGAATTCAAAAACTGGAGGTGGATTCTCAAGGCAGTGATGAAGAGCAGTTCGGTTCTCTTTTGTGTCGATAAATCGGAGAAAACGAGATCTCCATTGAACGTAGCAACCGACAGTGAGCACTGGTGGATTACCGTTTCCACCTTGTTCCAAGCGAATTTGATTTTCTGTCGCATTGTTGTTGTTGTTGTTAGACATGGTAAATGTGTGTGAATGGACTAGGATCTTAGTGGATGTGTTATGATGAGGTGAGGTTGTCAATTCTGAGAAATTGTGTGAAATCCCCTAACAAAGTGTTCACAATAAACCAAAAAATTCCAAGTAGCTTCGGAATAAATACCTTTGTGCAAATTATTTTCGAAATAATTGTGCAAATTATCTTCGTAATAATTCAAAAAGTTTGCTTTCGGAATAAAACTGATATTCGGAATAAAATAGCTTCGGAATAAATACCTGTGGAATAAAAGATATCTTCGGAATTTAGCTTCGGAATAATACTGTCTTCAGAATAAACTACCTTCGGAATACCAAGATCTTCGCAATAAAAAACCTTCGGAATAAAGCTGATATTCGGAATAATATACCTTCGGAATACCAAGATCTTCGTAATAAAGGTATCTTCGGAATAATGTCTTCGGAATTTTTACAAAAACGAACTTCGGAATACTGCAAAAACGAACTTCGGAATGTGTAACTTCGCAATTATCTTCGAGATCCAAACACAAATCCACTTCGGAATGTGTAACTTCGCAATTATCTTAGAATATTCTTAGACTAAGAAAGAAATTAACTTCAGAATAAGAAAGAAATCAAAGTTTACTTCGGAATAAGAAAGAAATTAACTTCGGAATATTCTTAGACTAAGGAAGAAATTAACTTCGGAATGATAAACACCTCAGAGATAAAGTGTTATCTTCGGAATATTAAAACCCTAGGATGAATTTCGCAATATCACCAAAAGTATTCCGAAGAGAATGAAACAGTTAGCCGACTTCCACCTTTATCAGATCTAACAATCCCAAAACGTGATTTTAAGCCAAAAATTAATCCAAACTCCCAAAAATTTTGTGTTTTTAGCAAAAGTAACTAATCCAAATCCCTACCAAAACTATGTAGGAGATTTGTATGGAGATTAAACCATAAAAAAAACACAAAAAAAATTGGATGAAGGTTTTTGGATCAAATTCCTCACTAAAATCAATAAGAACACAACCACGAATCTTCAATCACCTATCCACTATAGGCTCTTGATACCAAATGTTAATCCCACTTCAATCCATAACACAATATTAAGATGATATTTATAGAGAGAAATAGATGAAGGTAGAGAGAGAAAGTAGAGAGAATGGAAGGTTAATGTTTTCTAGAGAGAGAAAGTGAATGTTAACCAACACCCTGTTCCACACATGGAAGAGGGTTTATATACCCATGAGCTTGGTGGGCTCATGGGCTTGTTTCTTGGACCGGGTTTGGCCTATCTTGGGCATAAATCCCCTACCTTAAATAATATAAGCTTAAAGTAAAAGCCTGGTTTTCCTGACTAACCTATTACAATACAAGACCTTTAACAACTAAGATGATCTATTACATTCTTGTTTGACTATATAAAATGTGACAATCTAACATATTCAGGTAGTGAATTATTTTCTCGTATAATATTTTGAAACTTATTTTTGTGTTGGTTGATGAACTCACAATTTACGGATTTAAATTTGGGCTTACGTGCATAATTTAGCGTCCTTCACGACTAAACCGGAAACCTTAGGATACGTATTTATGTTTTTGAACTCCGTTTTTGATGATACAAATTTTATTAGATTCGTTTTGTGCCGTTGATTCATAATTTATAAAAATGTTTTTCGTAAAACGACCCGAGGGCACGCAAATCGAGGAAACTAGAATCGAGGAATACCTGTAAACTAGCGGGATGGGACAAAACAAGTTTATCCCACCCCACTCATATGGGACGGCCAAAACTTGACACCACACAAGTGATGTGTCAAAGTTTTAGCTAGTTGCTTACACTTGTTAAGTAAAGCTTAACAAGTAAGCTACAACTTTCCATCAAACCACAAAACCACCTTAACCTTACCATTTGCACTCATAACACATGAAAAACAACTCATAAAACTCTCTCATCCACCTCCCTTTTGCCATCCCACTTCACCATCAAACACTCCTTGTTGATCAATTCTAGCCAAAAAATCTTATGTTATCTACTCATACCATGAAGAAACCTTGAAGCCTTATTGATTGGTGATCATATTAACATCAAAGAAGGTGATTTGCTTGTGTCCTAGGGCTGATTTCTCAACAAACAATCTTGGTGGTTGATGATCTTGAAGATATATTTGGTGTTCATCAAGTTGTTGTCATCCAAAAACAAGATATAATATTGGTCGGTAAACAAGATCATCCTTTCCATTTTTCTTGTTATTTTTGTAAAGATCAAATGTATTTTCTTTCTTATTGTATATGTATATGATGAATATATGATGATAAAAATGTTGTGTGGGGATCAAGTGTTGATAGATATGATTAAAAAGATGAAAAACCATAAGTAACAATGCTAAAATCTTGCTTAAAATGTTGGCTGTATTAAAACAGTAAGTAACCAAGTTATAAACTGATACAATTGCATGGTGGAATCCATTTACACTAAATGTTAGATGTCATACACATGTGAGAGTTGGCCATGCAATAGAATCATCAAAATGAGTGAGATATGCTCAAAACAAAATTAGTATACCAATCTGAATAGTCTGTTTTGTAGGGACGGTTAAGGATACTTATACATGGATTGAGCAGTAGCTATAACTAACGTATTTGTAGCACATAATATTAAGTTTATGCCATCCAAAAATGAGCTTCTATCTCCTTATAGAACTCAAGATATGATAAAAATGGTGAAAGTGAAACTAAAAAATCAGATTTTGTGAAATTAAAGTTTAATAATATTATATAAGCACTCAAATAATATAGTGTAAAATGTGAAATTAAAACCCACTAACTTATATTTCATTTATATAAATATGTATAAGGATAAATAAATGGACATTTTATAAAAATGGTAGTTTGGTAAGTTTTATAAGTTATAAAAACTATAAACATGATTTTTACGTCTTTTCGGCTAATACCGTAAAATTTACGTTTTTCGTCAATTAAAACTTAGACGAACGGACCCGTCTAATGTAAACTTTTTAAAAGTCATATACTGATATATAAGTACTTAATAAAAATAAAAACCGATAAAACCCGAACTATATAACATACGGACATTAACGAGCTAAGTTAGCATATTTGGACTAATAATTTAACTAAATAAGTTAAACACTTATAAAAATTACTTATTTGGCTTAACCCATTTGGGCCCAACATGTAAAGTATAAATACTGATAATACAAGTATAAAATGGATTAATACAAGTTAATGAACTTATAATAGGCTTATTAGACCTAAAATATGTAAATAGGTAAAACTAAGTAAACTAGTAAAAAGTTACCAATACATAAACACTAAAATGAGTAAATAAGAATATATAAACCCACTTGATCATCATCATATGTATAAAATCATCATATATATATTTGTTATTTTGATAAATTCATTGGACAAAAGTCTAAGACCTATTATTATTTATATAGGTTTCCGTGACCGAAGCACGCCCGTAGCCGATAATCCGCCTTTCATTATCAACGTGAGTTCATAGCCTCGCACTCTTTTAAATGTTTTTATGAAATTTTTTTATAAACCCGCGAGGGAGATAACATGTTAGTTTTAATAAAAATAGGACACCAGTTGTCCCGGTCGTTTGTTTATTGCTTTGGACCCGAATGATTGTATGACCCGATGAATGATTATATGACCCGATGTATGAAGTAAAATGGATTATTAAAGTTAGGTTATGTCACTAAAAGTCCCATTAGCATGAATTGTTAACTACCGGGATTTGGTAGACGCTTATGCATATAATAGTACTATTTGGGGACGATCACCCCAGTTCGCGCCTTGACGGTTGATCCCCGTCGTACCACATTGATTGGTAAGCGAATTTATGTATGAGAAGATTTACATAGCGTGATTTTTGTGACGACACGCTAACTTAGATGCGTAAATTGTTTGTCGGGTTCGCGGCCCGTTGTTGTGATAGTAAGGTAACAATGTCATGCGGCTAATAATAATCCAAATGTAATCCAAAATGTAATCCAGTACGATTTAATATTGATGCTAATAACGATAATAATATTACCTATAATGGTAATATTGAGGCTACGGTCTCATGGACGGTTTAAGATGTATGCTTTGATTTATATATTGCCTGACTAGCAATACGAGGACTTACTTCTGATATTATACTTTTGTTCTGATTTCAACGATTTTTTTATATAACGGTTTTATTAAACTCTATGAAATCACTCGGCATTCGCTGATATGATTTTTGCATGTTTTTATCTCAGGTGCTTGAAGGTAATCCGGATGGAGATCGACTCTGATGGCCCACATAATAATAAAAATTTTCATTCGATCTAGGTTTTGTAAACTTAATGACCTGTATAATTTGGGACCTGTTGTACACTTTAAAACTTTTTATCGAATGAATGTATGTTAAACCTTGTACAACCATTTTTATGTGTTGTCTATAATTGGAGTTATTGTGCTATCCCGTAACACTCTAAAAGACCCTTTCGCTGTACCGATACGAACTTTGAGAGTGTTACAGTTTGGTACCAGAGCTCTCGTTATAGAGAACGAAAGATTTTAAAAACGAAGGTTTTGAACAAAACTTTTCAAAATCTTTTAACTATAAACATTTAAGAAAATATTGAAAAATCTTTTGACTATAACGGTGCCAAAGATCTCCGACGTTACCAACAAGCCCTATTGAGAAGATATATATTTTGATATATATAATTTAATTTATATATATGTATATATCGTGGTTTCAGTATGTAATTGTTTAATAAGTATGTTATCCTAATACGAGATATATATAAATGCAGATTGTCATGGCTGACCCTAATATTCCTGTAGAGAACCATGCTATTCCCGAACCTAATGTAGATGATGACCCTTATTTAAACTTAGTGGATTATGATATGGATGATGATGTGGAGGAACCATTTGAGGATCTCGAGCCCGAGATAGGACTAGGAGATCAGATTGCCCCTCAGGTTGATATGGTAGAGAATGAGATTGATAATATTGGTAATGAGAATGATGATGAGATTGGGATAGATAATATAGATAATGAGGATGACGACGAGGATGTCGAGGAGGAGATAGGTATAGACGATGAGATTGATGATGATGAGGAAGCTGAGATTATTTACCCTTATGATGTTCCGGAGGGCGATCCCTTACCCCCTCCAGTTTATTTGTCTGATTCTGAGGTTGAGCTACCTAGAGATGAAATGTCTGAATCGTCTGAATCTGATTCTGAATCAGAGGAGGATGAGGATGATGATGCACCTGACGGTACTGATGGTATTGCTACTCGTAGACATGTGGTTGGAGAGTCGTCTAGGGGTCGAGAGGCTACTCATATGGATGGTATTTTACCTTGGGCCTTGAGACGTGATTTAGATGCTTCCCGTGCTCAGAGTAGTATGACAGAGGCTGGATTAGGTGTTGTTCAGACTCATGTTGCTTATTTGGAGTCGAAGACTAAGGTTGGTGAGAAAGAGCGAGAATTGCTTAGTTTGGATTTGACTGATGTAGAGCGTGGGTTGAATGAGGCTTTTAGGAGGTTATCTGTGTTAGAAAGTGGTGAGTTTGCTGCAATGAAGAAAAAGGTGAATTCTATGGAGATTCAGTTGAGTGTAGCTCGTGCGATGCGTGAGAAAGCTGAGAATGAGTTGAATATATCTGTGGGTTGGAATAGTAGATTTTATGTTGATATGGTTGAAACAGGAGTGATCCGCAAGCGCCCAGCTGAAGATGTGTCTAGTGATCGTCTGACAAAGATACAGAAGACGATGGATGATGGACCATCTGGCGGTTCTCAGTAGACCAGTCTGTGTTTAGTAGTAACCTTTGTATCTTTTGTACTTTTGTAACTTTGACTGAACCTACTTGTTAGTTAGTAGACCTGGCACAAATTTTGAGTATGTATAGTGCTAGAACTTTGATATGGAATGTAAATTAAGAAAATGCTTTTGTTTCAAATCCAATGAAATATGTATCTTGTCTTAAATTCCATATTATGCCTTATTTGTATCTTGATTATGAATTCAATCCATATTATATGAATACCTTGTTGGGTGAATGCTTAATACTTTGAAATTGTGAAATTATAGAACTATGCCGCCCAAGAAAGCTGTGACTAAGGATGATGTACGTAGGATTATTGTGGAGCAAGTTACCGCATCTATGACTGAATTTATGGCAAATGCTAGAAATGAAGCTGGCGGTAGTGGAGCTGGCGGTAGTGAAGCTGGCGGTAGTGGAGCTGGCGGTAGTGGAGCTGGTGGTAGTGGAGCTGGCAGTAGTGGAGCTGGCGGTAGTGGAATTGGTGGTAGTAATGTGAATGTGAATGCTAATAATGTGAATGATAATGCTGGAGGAAATGTAGGAGGACTTGGAACTAATGCACCTGAAGTTGGTGGCTGTATGTGACGTTCATGAAGTGCGAACCTCTACCTTTTAATGGAACTGAAGGCGTTGTAGGATTAAGCCAGTGGATTGAGAAGATTGAGTCGGTGTTTCGGATTAGTAAGTGTAAGGAGGAAGATAAGGTGACTTTTTCTATGGCTACTCTTAAAGGTCGTGCGTTGACTTGGTGGAACGGGAGAATTGCTTTTATGGGTATTGATGCTGCTAATGCTACTCCTTGGGCTGAAATTAAGAAGTGGATGACTTAGGAGTTCTGTCCCCGTAGTGTGATCATTAGGTTAGAACAAGAGTTGATTCATCTAAGAATGAAAGGTGTGGACATTGATAGCTACACAAACTGATTCCATGAGTTGGCCTTGCTGTGTCCTCGATTGGTGGAACCTGAAGAGATCCGAATTGAGCAATATATTAAAGGGTTGACCAAGAATATCCAGGGGGACGTGACATCATCGAAACCACTGACCATTGATGATGCTGTTCGAATGGCTTACCAACTCATTGGGAAGATAATTCAGGATAGGGAAGATGAAGCCCGTGTTGGTGAGAAAAGAAAGGGTGATGGCGATCGTGTAGATAGAGGTGATAATAGGAAGAATTTCAATCGTCGTCAAAACCAGAGAAAGGGGAATGCAAATGCTCTTACCAACAACACACCGCGCAACGATGATAGATGTCCTAAGTGTGGCAACAAGAGGCATGCTGGCGACTTCTGGAAGTGCCAAAATTGCGGAAAGCTTGGACACAAGGTTGAAAGGTGTAAGAAGGGAACCATTTGCTTCAACTGTAACGAAGAAGGTCATAGGAAATCGGATTGCCCTAAGTTGAAAGCGATTGTACCTGGAAGAAACCCACAGTGTGGTGCTTATCAACTTGGAACAGTCGAGGTGAAGAAAGAGGATCCAAATGTCGTTACTGGTACGTTTTTACTCAACAATCATTATGTTGTTGCTTTATTTGATTCGGGTGCTGATAGGAGCTTTGTATCCACTAAATTTAGTGCCCTTATTGACATTGAACCTGTTGAGATAAATAACAGTTATGAGGTGGAATTGGCTGATGGTAAATTAGTGAAAACTAATAAGCTATTAGAAGGATGCTCTCTAAATCTCCTAAACTGTTCCTTTCCGATTGATTTAATGTTGATAGAATTAGGTAGTTTTGATATTTTTATTGGTATGGATTGGTTGTCGTTGAATAATGCTACTATTTTATGTGGAGAAAAGAAGGTTAAGATTCCTCTTAGGAATAGAACGTTAGTAATTGATGGTAATCGAGGTGAATCCCGTTTGAAAATCGTTTCATGTATTAAAGTCCAAAAGTACATCAGGAACGGTTGCGAGTTATTCTTAGCTCAAGTGACAGGGAATGAGTCTAGGGAGAAACGATTGGAAGATGTACCTATTATCTGTGAGTTTCAAATCGATTTAATTGCTGGTGCTGCACCGGTGGCACGTGCGCCATACCGATTAGCCCCTTCTGAATTAAAGGAGTTATCTGAACAACTTAAAGAGTTGTCTGATAAAGGTTTTATTCGACCGAGCTCGTCGCCTTGGGGAGCTCCAGTCTTGTTCGTTAAGAAGAAGGATGGATCTTTCCGTATGTGCATTGATTATAGGGAACTGAATAAGTTGACGATTAAAAATCGATATCCTTTACCTTTGATAATTTGTTTGATCAACTACAAGGATCTAGTGTGTATTCTACGATAGATTTGCGGTCTGGATATCACCAACTTCACGTCCGTGAAGAAGATATTCCTATAATTGCATTTAGAACTCGTTATGGACACTATGCATTTCAAGTAATGCCATTTGGGTTAACTAACGCACCTGCGGTTTTCATGGATTTAATGAATCGAGTGTGCAAGCCCTACTTGGACAAGTTTGTGATTGTGTTTATTGACGATATTCTAATCTATTATAAGAATGAGGATGAACATGGAGAACATTTAAGGATTATCTTGAGTTTGTTAAAGGATGAAAGGTTGTATGCTAAGTTTTCGAAATGTGATTTTTGGTTAGATTATGTGTAATTTCTTGGTCATGTGATTAACAAGGATGGAATTCATGTTGATCCTTCAAAGGTTCAAGCCATTAAGAATTGGTCTGCACCGACAACGCCAACAGAAGTGCGACAGTTCTTAGGATTGGCTGGCTATTATAGGCGCTTCATTAAAGAATTTTCTTTAATATCTAAACCCTTGACTAGGCTTACCCAGAAGAATAAACCTTTCGTTTGGGGAAGTGATGAAGATGGAGCATTTCAGACATTGAAGCAAAAATTATGTAGTGCGCCAATTTTATCATTACCCGACGGGAGTGAAGATTTTGTAGTGTATTGTGATGCATCTCTTAGAGGTTATGGAGTTGTCTTGATGCAGCGAGAAAAAGTGATAGCTTATGCTTCTAGGCAATTAAGGAAGAATGAGGAGAATTACACTACTCATGATCTTGAGTTAGGAGCTGTAGTCTTTGCTCTTAGGTTGTGGAGACATTATCTGTATGGCACCAAGTATACGGTATTCACCTATCACAAAAGCCTACAGTATATTCTCAATCAAAAGGAGTTGAACATGAGGCAACGAAGATGGATAGAATTGTTAAGTGATTATGATTGTGATATAAAATATCACCTAGGAAAAGCCAATGTTGTTGCCGATGCATTAAGCAGAAAAGATAGAGAGTCTATCAGGGTACGTTCTCTAGTCTTGATTGTGCACAATAATTTGCCTGAGCAAATTAGAAATGCACAAATAGAAGCCTGTAAGAAAGAAAATTTTGTTAATGAAGGGTTCCGAGGAGAAGGAGATCCTTTAGAGGTTAGAGTTGATGGAGTGAAATGCTTAAGAGGTCGTATGTGGATACCTAAGTTTGGAGGCTTAAGAGATTTGATTATGTTAGAATCCCATAAATCTAAGTATTCCATTCATCCGGGATCTAATAAAATG
Organism: Glebionis coronaria; assembly: GCA_025667525.1. NCBI lineage: Eukaryota > Viridiplantae > Streptophyta > Magnoliopsida > Asterales > Asteraceae > Glebionis > Glebionis coronaria. The sequence goes on along the minus strand of JANFOE010000403.1, from coordinate 357,807 downwards.
TACCATGATTTGAAGAAGTTGTACTGGTGGCCGAATATGAAAGTTGATATTGCTATGTATGTTCTTCAATGCTTGACTTGTGCTAGAGTCAAAGCTGAACATCAAAAGCCATCAGGACTACTTCAACAACCGAAGATTCCTGAATGGAAGTGGGAGCGAATTACGATGGACTTTATCACCAAGCTTCCTAGACTTTATCACCAAGTTAACTCGTATTTATCTTGAGAATGTTGTATGCAAGCATGGAGTGCCTGTATCGATCATTTCAGATCGAGATCCTAGATTCACATCGAATTTTTGGAAATCTCTCCAAAGATCTTTGGGAACGAATCTCAACATGAGCACTGCGTATCACCCCCAGACTGATGGGCAGAGTGAAAGAACGATACAAACACTGGAAGATATGTTGAGAGCTTGTGTGATAGATTTTGGTAAGAATTGGGATAAACATTTGTCGTTAGCAGAGTTTTCATATAACAATAGTTACCATTCTAGTATTAAGGCTGTACCGTTTGAAGCTTTGTATGGTAGGAAGTGTAGATCTCCTGTATGTTGGAGTGAAGTTGGGGATACCCAGCTCACGGGACCAGAATTGATCCGGGAGACCACGGAGATGATAGTTCAGATTAAGAATAGGTTGTTGACTGCCCGTAGTAGATAGAAAAGTTACACGGATGTGCGGCGGAAACCGATGGAGTTTGAAGTGGGTGACCGAGTAATGTTGAAAGTATCGCCATGAAAAGACGTTATAAGATTTGGAAAGCGAGGGAAATTGAATCCCCGCTATATTGGACCCTTTAAGATTTTATCTAGAGTAGGTCCGGTGGCTTATAAACTAGAGTTACCCACAGAACTTCATGGTGTTCACAACACATTCCATGTATCTAATCTGAAGAAATGTTTAGCAGTGAGTGATGAGAAAATTTCGTTGGATAAGGTTCGAATAGATGGGAAGTTGCATTTTATCGAAGAACCCGTAGAGGTTATGGATCGTGAGGTAAAACAACTGAAACAAAGTCGGATACCTATTGTCAAGATCCGATGGAATTTTAAAGCATGGACCGGAATTTACATGGGAACAAGAGGACGAAATGTGGAAGAAATATCCGCACCTCTTTGATTTCAATAAGAAACGGACATCAAAGTGAAATGGATCACGAGGACGTTGATCCCTTTAAGAAGGAAAATCTGTGACAATCTAACATTTTCAGGTAGTGAATTATTTTCTCGTATAATATTTTGAAACTTATTTTTGTGTTGGTTGATGAACTCACAATTTACGGATTTAAATTTGGGCTTACGTGCATAATTTAGCATCCTTCACGACTAAACCGGAAACCTTAGGATTACGTATTTACGTTTTTGAACTCCGTTTTTGATGAGACAAATTTTATTAGATTCGTTTTGTGCCGTTGATTCATAATTTATAAAAACGTTTTTCGTAAAACGACCCGAGGGCACGCAAATCGAGGAAACTAGAATCGAGGAATACCCGTAAATTAGCGGGATGGGACAAAATAAGTTTATCCCACCCCACTCATATGGGACGGCCAAAACTTGACACCACACAAGTGATGTGTCAAAGTTTTAGCTAGTTGCTTACACTTGTTAAGCAAAGCTTAACAAGTAAGCTACAACTTTCCATCAAACCACAAAACCACCTTAACCTTACCATTTGCACTCATAACACATACAAAAAAACTCACAAAACTCTCTCACCCACCTCCCTTTTTCCGTCCCACTTCACCATCAAACACTCCTTGTTGATCAATTCTAGCCACAAATCTTATGTTATCTACTCATACCATGAAGAAACCTTGAAGCCTTGTTGATTGGTGATCATATTAACATCAAAGAAGGTGATTTTCTTGTGTCCTAGGGCTGATGTCTCAACAAACAATCTTGGTGGTTGATGATCTTGAAGATATATTTGGTGTTCATCAAGTTGTTGTCATCCAAAAACAAGATATAATATTGGTCGGTAAACAAGATCATCCTTTCCATTTTTCTTGTTATTTTTGTAAAGATCAAATTTATTTTCTTTCTTATTTTATATGTATATGATGAATATATGATGATAAAAATGTTGTGTGGGGATCAAGTGTTGATAGATATGATTAAAAAGATGAAAAACCATAAGTAACAATGCTAAAATCTTGCTTAAAATGTTGGCTGTATTAAAACAGTAAGTAACCAAGTTATAAACTGATAAAATTGCATGGTGGAATCCATTTACACTAAGTGTTAGATGTCATACACATGTGAGAGTTGGCCATGCAATGGAATCATCAAAATGAGTGAGATATGCTCAAAACAAAATTAGTATACCAATCTGAATAGACTGTTTTGTAGGGACTGTTAAGGATACTTATACATGGATTTAGCAGTAGCTATAACTAACTTATTTGTAGCACATAATATGAAGTTTATGCCATCTAAAAATGAGCTTCTATCTCTTTATAGAACTCAAGATATGATAAAAATGGTGAAAGTGAAACTAAAAATCAGATTTTGTGAAATTAAAGTTTAATAATATTATATAAGCACTCAAATAACATAGTATAAAATGTGAAATTAAAACCCACTAACTTATATATTTCATTTATATAAATATGTATAAGGATAAATAAATGTACATTTTATAAAAATGGTAGTTTGGTAAGTTTTATAATTTATAAAAACTATAAACATGATTTTTACGTCTTTTCGGCTAATACCGTAAAATTTATGTTTTTCGTCAATTAAAACTTAGACGATCGGACCCGTCTAATGTAAACTTTTTAAAAGTCATATACTGATATATAAGTACTTAATACAAGTAAAAACTGATAAAACCCAAACTATATAACATACGGACATTAACGAGCTAAGTTAGCATATTTGGACTAATAATTTAACTAAATAAGTTAAACACTTATAAAAATTACTAATTTGGCTTAACCCATTTGGGCCCAACATGTAAAGTATAAATACTGATAATACAAGTATAAAATGGATTAATACAAGTTAATGAACTTATAATAGGCTTATTGGACCTAAAATATGTAAATAGGTAAAACTAAGTAAACTAGTAAAAAGTTACCAATACATAAACACTAAAATGAGTAAATGAGAATATATAAACCCACTTGATCATCATCATATGTATAAAATTATCATATGTATATTTTTTATTTTGATAAAGTCATTGGACAAAAGTCTAAGACCAATTATTATTTATATAGATTTCCGTGACCGAAGCACGCCCGTAGCCGATAATCCGCCTTTCATTATCAACGTGAGTTCATAGACTCGCACTCTTTTAAATGTTTTTATGAAATTTTTTTATAAACCCGCGAGGGAGATAACATGTTAGTTTTAATAAAAATAGGACACTAGTTGTCCCGATTGTTTGTTTATTGATTTGGACCCGAATGATTGTATGACCCGATGAATGATTATATGACCTGATGTATGAAGTAAAATGGATTATTAAAGTTAGGTTATGTCACTAAAAGTCCCATTAGCATGAATTGTGAACTACCGGGATTTGGTAGACGCTTATGCATATAATAGTACTATTTGGGGACGATCACCCCAGTTCGCGCCTTGACGGTTGATCCCCGTCGTACCACATTGATTGGTAAGCGAATTTATGTATGAGAAGATTTACATAGCGTGATTTTTGTGACGACACGCTAACTTAGATGGGCAAATTGTTTGTCGGGTTCGCGGCCCGTTGTTGTGATAGTAAGGTAACAATGTCATGCGGCTATTAATAATCCAAATGTAATCCAAAATGTAATCCATTACGATTTAATATTGATGTTAATAACGATAATAATATTACCTATAATGGTAATATTGAGGCTACGGTCTCATGGACGGTTTAAGATGTATGCTTTGATTTATATATTGCCTGACTAGCAATACGAGGACTTACTTCTGATATTATACTTGTGTTCTGATTTCAACGATTGTTTTATATAACGGTTTTATTAAACTCTATGAATTCAATCGGCATTCGCTGATATGTTTTTTGCATGTTTTTATCTCAGTTGCTTGAAGGTAATCCGGATGGAGATCGACTCTGATGGCCCACATAATAATAAAAATGTTCATTCGATCTATGTTTTCTAAACTTAATGACCTGTATAATTTGGGACCTGTTGTACACTTTAAAACTTTTTATCGAATGAATGTATGTTAAACCTTGTACAACCATTTTGATATGTTGTCTATGATTGGAGTTATTGTGCTATCCCGTAACACTCTAAAAGACCCTTCCGTTGTACCGATACGAAATTTGAGAGTGTTACATAAAATATAGGGCTAACATAGAACTATGGTTGGGACAATAAAATCTATACCCTTTGGAATTCTCCGGGTAACCAATGAAGTAACCGCTAATGGTTCGAGAATCCAATTTCTTTCTTGTGGATTATAAACCCGTGCTTCTGCTGGACAACCCCAAACATGCAGGTGTCTCAGACTAGGTTTACATAATGAGTAACTTTCTAAAAATAGCAGGTTTCTATATATAGTAACTTTCCAAAAATAGCAGGTTTTCATATATAGTAACTTTACAAAAATAGTAAGTTTCCCTAAATAGTAAGTTTCTAAAAATAGAAAGTTTCCATAATTAGTAAGTTTCCAAAAATAGAAAGTTTCCATCTTTAGCATGTTTCTATAAATAGCATGTTACCATATTTAATGTATTTCCATAAATAGCATGTTACCAAATTTAGTGTATTTCCATAAATAACATGTTACCATATTTAGTGTATTTCCATAAATAGCATGTTACCATATTTAGTGTGTTTCCATATTTATCATGTTGTCATAATTAGTATAATTTCATAATTAACATGTTTCCATAATTAATCGTATGTGATGTGTAACACCCTTAAATATTCATACTTTAGTTCAGCGGAAGAGTCGTTGGTGTTACGGGATAGCACATTACTCAGATCATAGACAACGCTTAAAAATCGCGTCGTTTAATAATAAAGCATTTTTCCATTCATGAATATCAAATTTACATAGGTCCTAAGTCACAGTATTTCATACAATTTATACAAAACATTTGAATGAAAATTATTATTTAAGTGCGGGCCATGAATTCTTGTCGTCTTCCCGAGAATTACCTTCAAGTACCTGAGATAAAACATGTTAAAAGAAAAGGTCAGCGAAAACACCGAGTGAATTCATAGAGTTAAAAAAAACCATTAATATATCACCGGTAAATATAATCGTTACCGAAAATCATTTTATACAATCCTTGTCGTAGGCCAAAAAATAGGCCAAAAACATTTTAAACAAATCCTTGTCAAAATCATAATATAGGCTTTTGCCTTCAAAACCATTATACGAACCAATGTCGTAAAAACATCATACAATACGTTTTATAACGTTGTATAAAGTTAAATGAAAACTGTTATATGAATATGGTTATTTAAAACGAAAACACGAACATAATATCAATAATAAGACCCCGTATTGCTAGTCAGGCAATATATCGTAATTCAATGCGTATAGCAGTATTTTCGTTTTTGGATTATTATAAGTCGCGTGACATTGTTACCTTACTACAACAAACAACGGGTAGCTAACACGAAACTCAATTTTCCCATCTAAGTTAGCGTGTCGTCACAAAATCACGCTAGGGAAATCTTCTCATACATAAATTCGCTTACCAAACAATGTGGCACGAACGGGACCAACCGTCAAGGCGCGAACTGGGGTGATCGTCCCCAAATAGTAATATTATATGCATAAGCGTCTACCAAATCCCGGTAGTTCACAATTCCTGCTAATGGGACTTTTAGTGACATAACCTAACTTTAATAATCCATTTTATTTCATACATCGGGTCATATAATCATTCATCGGGTCATACAATCATTTAGGTCCAAATTAATAAACAAACAATCGGGACAACTGGTGTCCTATTTTATTAAATATAACATGTTATCTCCCTCGCGGTTTATAAAACATTTCATAAAAACATTTAAAAGAGTGTGAGGCTATGAACTCACGTTGATTGGGAAAGGAGGTTATCGGCGATTTGGATGTACGGTACGTGCTTCAATCACGGAAACCTAGACAAATAATACTCGTCTTAGACTCTTGTCCAATGACTTTATAAAAATAGATATGTATATATATATGATTATATTCTAAGTATGATGATGATCTTGTGGGATTTTATATCTTCATACATATTAAAGTGTTACGTGTTAGTCAAATTTTTGACTAGTTACACTAGTTTCAATTCAATTTCATATTAAGGCCCAATAAGCCCATTACATTATGTTATTCCATTTTACACTTCTAATATCAGTATTATACTTACATGTTAGGCCCAAGTGGGTTAAGCCCAATAAGTAAGTTCATAAGTGTTTAGCCAAATTAGTTGGATTAATAGTCCAATAAGGCTAACTTGGCCCGCTAATGTCCGTATGTTATAAAGCTCGGGTTTTATCGGTTTTTACTTGTAATATGTACATATATATCAGCATATGAGTTATAAAAAATTTACATTAGACGGGTCCGACCGTCTAAGTTTTAATTGACGAAAACGCTAAATTTACGGTTTTAGCCGAAAAGACGTAAAATCATGTTTATAGTTTTATAACTTATAAAACTTATCAAATTACCATTTTTATAAAACGTCCCATTTATTTATTATTGTACATACTTATATAAATTTAATATATAAGTTAGTTGGTTTTAATTTACATTTTATATTATATTTATTTGAGTGCTATTATAATACTATCATACTTTAATTTCACAAAATCTGATTTTTAGTTTTACTTTCACCATTTTTATCATATCTTGAGTTCTACAAGGAGATAGAAGCTCATTTTTGGACGACATAAACTTTATATTATGTGTTACAAATAACTTAGTTTTAGCTACTGCTCAATCCAAGTCTAGGTATCCCTAACAGTCCTCACAAAACAGACTGTTCAGATTGATACATCAATTTTGTTTTGATCATATCTCACTCATTATAATGATTTCATTGCATGGCCAACTCTCACATGTGTACAAGACTGAATACTTACTGTATATTGATTCCACTATGCCATTTTATCAGTTTATCATATGGTTGCTTACTGTTTTTATACAGCCAACTATTTTAAGCATGATTTAACCATTTTACATGTGGTTTTCCATCTTTTTACCCATGTTTATCAACACCAAATCCCCACATAATATTTTTCATCATCATTCATCATAATATACCTATACATAAATAAATAAAGTACAACATTACATAATCAAAATAACAAGAGGATAGGATGAAATAATCTCTATACCACCATTAGTGATGAAAAGATGAGTTTTTGATGAACAAGGCTTGGATTTTGATGGCAAAACTTGTGATAAACCAATATCATCTTCAAGTCCACCAATCTTTATAAACTCCTTGTGGGAAATCAGCCCTAGGACACCAAGAAATCTCCTCTTTGGATGTTAGAATCACCTCCAATCTTCAAGTTTTCAAAGGTTCTTCATCATATGTGTAGATAACACAAAGTTTGTGGTTAAAATTGATCAAAATGGGGTGTGTGATCATGGTTTTGGACGGCCAGGAGTGGGAGAGGATGAGAGAGTTTGAGGGTAGTTTGCATGTGAGGATTGTGAGGAAATGGTTTAAGAAAAAGTGGTTTGATGGTTTTACTTAACTTATCAAGTTAAGTTAACAAGTGTATACTTGTTAGTTACAAGTTTGCCACATCATGGATGTGGTGTCCTTGTTTTGGCCGTCCCTTTTGAGTGGGTGGGGCAAAACTTGTTTTGTCTCATCCCACTAATTTACGGGTATTCCTCGATTCTAGTTTCCTCGATTTACGTGCCCTCGGGTCGTTTTACGAAAAACGTTTTTATAAATTATGAATCAACGGCACAAAACGAATCTAATAAAAATAGTCTCATCAAAAACAGAGTTCAAAAACGTAAATACGTAATCCTAAGGTTTCCGGTTTAGTCATAAAGGACGTTAAATTATGCTCGTAAGTCCTAATCTCTTCTCGTAAATTTGTGAGTTTATGAATCAACACAAATTTAAAATTCTAAAATAATTTTCACGGATAAAATTTATTTCCTGAAGTATCGGACTGTCACCAAAGACGGTGAATGTAAACGTAAGCACATAACGTAGAGTCCTCCGGTTTAGACGTAGTCGATGCTACTTCAAGACGTAAACTCGAATTTCTTCCCAAAAATGAGAAAGTTCATAATATTACATTAAAATAATGTTTTTAAATAATACTTGAGAAAAAAATATCAACCATTTACCCCTAAACAGGATCTTTGTCCTCAAAGATCGATTTATCTTACTACTCGCATCTTATAGAGTTAAAGCCACGTGGGTATTTCCTCCACCTTCGGTCTTTTCTCACAAGTGTAATTCATTACAATACGCGAGTTTCACCAAACATAACTACGGGAATACGATCAGGCTTAATGTTGACTTACTTTCTCTATCCATGATGTTCACGGGTTTTTGATGAATGCAACTTTTCGCCGATCTAAACTTTATCAAGAAGTAATCAGATTTTCACTTGATAGACATTTTATCAAGTTCAATATACAAAACATAATTCATGCAGCCCTTGAAGTCCTAGAGTAGATCCAGCTTATATGCCTTTCAAATCAACTTTTACATCATCTCAATGGTCCCATACAACGGGGACTTATTTCCCATGATCTTTCAGATCACCAATTTACTTCTCCATGTTTAAATTTTTTTGGCATATCTTCGCTACCTATCCTGCACCTCAAGATCTACATTTCATATTCACATAACCTCCTGCCCACTATCGGCAGTCAATAATCAGATCCTAATTTACACAATCATTTCAGGTTTCACGGGTCGGGTATTTTGTAAGGTTAGGTTCGTCATCATAGGCAACCTTAAACCTAAAATACATGTCCAACTCACAATGGGTGTATGTCGGGTGTCTTCCTCCCAACTTCTGCTTACAAATGCTCTCATATTTAGATCCTAACAAGATTCGATCTCGATCCTAACACGATAATTATCAATGGTAATCTCTCCAAAGAAAACGATTATACGGTTTATTACCAAAGGTCAATTATTCAAACATAAAACAACACTTCTAGTGTTTTGTATCATTACTTTACCTCGTCCCTTCGATTGGGGTGGTAAAGAGTACTCTCATCAAGGTTCGTTCCCAATGACTTCTGAGCAAATCTCTAGAAATTCGATGTGAAGCGAGGATCTTGATAGAGATGATCGATACAGGCACACCATGTTTACACAACTCCTTTAAATACAAAAGAGTCAATTTCTTCATCGAGAATCTATCATTAACAGGAATGATATTAGTAGATTTGGTCAGTCTGTCGACGATGACCCAAATCGAATCAATTTCAGATGATGACCTTTGCAATAATTAGACGTTTACTAATGTATGAGGCGATGTCTGCCTTCATAATTTTCCATCAATACAACTTCTTCAGATAAAGATACATTAGATTAGGATTGACGTAAATAGAATACTTAAACTTATAAGATTCCAACATAACTAAATCTCAAAATCTTCATATTTAGGCAACCACAAGTGGCCTTTTATACGTTTAACGCCATCGGCTTCTCAATTCTAGTGGTTCACATAAGTCGCGAACCCCTTTTATTATCTATATTACCCTTTTTACAAACATCAGCTATTTTTAAATTGTTTAGGCAAATCATTTTGCACCGTCATTACTAAGGAACGCATTCTAATTGGTTCTTTATCCTTTCTATATAATGTGTCAGTATCTATATTCACCTTTCCTTGTGAAATAATTATCATGGCCAAAATTCACTTAGAAATTCTTTCTTCATATTTTCTAAGTTTTAGTTTCGTCTCAACTATTATTTTTATCAGTTTTGCTCAATCCGACGTTTAAAGCGTCGATAAGTATTACAATTAATTAAATAATAAATTTTTAAATTTTTATGAAACGTAAACGTAAAAATTTTAAATTTCTTAGTTTGACCAATTATATAAAAATGTTCAAAATAAATTTGAATTTAGTTAACACGATTTTTGGTTGATTTATTGAAAATACTTAATAAGATCCGTAAATGTTCGAAAAATCTTTGTTTAAACTTTGGTCAAAATTTTCTTAGTTGAAAAGCAAAAATTATCGTTTCAAATTTCTTTTTTTTTTGGTAAAAGGGTAGCAATGACCCCGGTAAATAGAACCAAAAAAAGCGTTGAAGTACAAGGAATGTGGCTGAAATACCACATTAACCGCAAGCTACAGGCAGCTTGTTAAACAAAATGTTTACGACATGCCATAAACATTAACTAGTCTAGAATACTGGAAATATATAATCTAGACAAAAACCAAGACGATAACATAAAGTTACGAGGAAAATAATAAAATATCAACATGGGATCAGCCAGTAGGAGTGCTTGCCCCAATATGAGTATTGAGAAGATTCACCGATTCATCAAAGACGACCTCGACTCCCTCCTCCTCCTCATTATCTTCCTTGCTTACTTGAGCCCATTCGTCAATACCAGGCATGGACAAAGATGAAAATTTATTAGATGTAGAAACACTGCTCGTTTGAACTTTAGCCTTGTTCGGACCATTAAGATTGCTGGACTGCTGCAACTGACCAGATTTGGTATTCAACTTACTACTATTATCAGCACTCGTACTTGTAGTATCCAAGTGAGTTTTTGGGCGAAAACAACCGTCTTACCTGCTTAGAAACCCTTGCTCAATGGAACACCTCTCGGAACTTGATTCCCTAAATTACCTTTGTACTTCTTCCTCTTGCTTTGCACTTGTTGGAACCCATCATTATCAACATGAGTTGTCACTTTTTCAACCGTTATAGGTTTAACATTTTTCGGACAAGAATCAACGGAATGACCAAAAATATTACAAGTATGACATCTAGGCGGTTTCCATTCGTATTCAACTCGAATTAACTCCTTAGTACAACCAGAGCCTTCAAGATCAGGGACACCAATAGTAACGTTATCTGTAAACTCCGAATCAGCATCCATCTCAATAAGACAACGAGCAAAACTACAACGACCCCACGACTCTTTGCACATATTATCAGTATAATTATCCATCATAATAAGCTTACCAAGAAACGAAGCAATTAAACTAATACCTTCCTCTTCAAATACCTGTAGCGGGACATCATGAAACTTAACCCATACCCCTCTTAGATTGTCTTGAGGAATACACAAACATTTACCCCTAAACATGAGTTTAGTTAAATGATTTGGGTATGAGGGGATAATCCCTTAAAAATCCTTTCATAAAATATTTGTCAAAACATATTTGCACTTTCTTTTTGGTAAAACCCAAAGTCTTAAATGGCTCTAATCTTTGAAGAGTCAATATATATTACATTATCTATTAATTACACGGTCAAATCATGTAAAGGATTAAGTCTTTCATCACGTGTTAAATATTCAAGGTATAAGTTTTCACTACTCGGCCAACTCAGGGCAGTCTATACATGATTATTAACTCCTTCTTATTCTTATAAACAAACAGTCCTTAATGATCACAAGCATGAGTTTATCAAATTACAGCGCTACACACGTGATTCACCAAATTTATGAATGCTACATGTGTATTAGTCAATCCAAACGACATCACGTGAAACTCATAATGTTCATTACAAGTTCTGGATGTAGTGATTGGAATAGATAATCTTTTTCGCGGACGCGAAGTTGATGATAACCATGTCGAGGATCAAATTTTTAAAACATACGCTAGAACCTCGTAAATTATCGAACAAATCTATCATCTTGGGAAGTGGATATAGATTTCGATCATCAATTTACTTAGTTCACGGTAATTCAACAAATATAAGGAATGATAATACCATAGCTCTTCTTGATGACGAGCTTGGTAGAATAAAAGCTTTCTCCGACAACTCTCTTACTTGTACGGTAATACTTTTAATTCAGATGGTGCTGACGTACGGTGCACATGCCACAAGTGCAGCACCGGGAATATTATCAATACCTAATTTAACTTGCCTTAATGGCAAAAGTCTAGGTAATTCACCAGCAATTACCTCCTAAAATTTCAAATAACAAAAACATCTTTTAATAAGTTTACTTTAAGTTCTTTCTAGATTATAATATCTATGACTAATTCATAACTATTCACGGTATACTTCCAGGTCTAAATGCAGGATATGGTCATCCATCAAGAATTATTTAAATCACTTTTGATAATTAACATCTTATCTTTTAGGGGATTTCTACTCGAGTTCCCATCAATTAAGACTATGTCGTCATGTCATAATCAATCAATCCATTCTACTGGCATTACCAACTTTTCAGTTTTATTACCGTCGATAAGATGTGAACTTCTCAAAAGACTAATAATAATAATTCATAATCCTTTCACAAATTCAAGGATATCAGGAAACATAACTAACCTTAAAAGAGTAAGGTCAACGCATAATCTACGCGAGAGAATTTCAAATCAGATATAGACGAAAACATTTAACGAATATGAATATATCCCATGTTTTCATAATTTGAGTACGCATTCGAAAGCTCCTCGGATCGTTACCCAGGTCATTCAAATGAAATCTAATCAAAAGAAATGATAGGAACGTCGATACATCCAGTCGGGTATCAACACTCGGTAATCAGATACTTTTCCAAAGAATCTCACCACGGGAGAATTGGACAAGAAAGAGAATATCAATTGTCAATTAAAACAATATCCACAGATGAGTAAATTCAATTCAGAAGAATGAATGGTAAGGGCACATATGTAGGTGTCTCTAACAATATGTCCGTATTTTGCACTTCTTGCAGATCTCATAAAATTTAATCTTTCAAAATCTTCAAAGAAAATTTAGTGTTTATTAATAATTTCATGGTGACTACTAATCAGCCTTGCATGGTCCCTTCCAAATTGTATGTAGGTGCGCAACTATATACAATTTTAAGATTAACGATGCAATACTCAGTTCGTCAAAACTTTGTCATCATGTTTAAAATAAAAATATTTTCATGCTTAATTCTGGAATAAGAATCAAAATGAATTTACAGGGATGTTCTTTGTTATGAAAACAATTAAGTTTTCCAAGGTGTTTCATAAACAGCTTTACTTCGATAACGATTATTTATAAACCTCACTTTGAATAATCCTTATAGTGATGAAAATTCAATTTCCTCATAGGACACTGTTTTAACTTATTAAAACAATGAGTGATCTGCAAAAGAGTGATGAAAAGTTATTCACCAATAACTAACTACAATATGATAGGAAATGAGCTTAGCCAATTTATCATGAGGTTCATGACCTCGAAGGCACTAAGGAATACAAAGAGAATAATCCATAACGCAACTCAAACCGAGATGAGTACTTGTTCAATGGTTGCATCACTAGTGCGAGCATTAGGAACAAGCAAGAAAAGATAGATAACATCGATACATGTAAAAAAAAATTTTTTTTGATACATGTAAAATTTAGCAATCAAAGGTAGTCTTTTCATCAATCACAAACAAGTCAAAATTGTACCGTAACACATTACGTGTCACTATGTCATACAATTCCAAGAACTCATCCTACCAACTGATGTGTCAGTTAAGTTAGGGATTTTTAAAAGATACCACAATGAATACTAATCTACAAGAGTCATTAGATTTTCCACCTGTCCCAAAAGTTCCATCGGTCCCAATTTAGAAGAAGATTTCTTCAATTTATTTCTTAGACACTGGGCATCCTCGTTATTGGACAATGGCCTAGGAACAACCCTTAACACAAACTAACAATCATTTAAAACCTTATAATTCAATCACAGAACTTAACGACTTCCTCTTAACAATTTCATATTCCATATGAGTTAAATTTTTACTTCATTCAAGTTTTCAATCAACTTATACTCAATTCGATATCCTACCTCATTCTCCAATACTTTCAACCTTATTCTTAGACCTTAATAGGGCAATAAAAGCTCGATATAATCAACACTTAATTTCCAATCTTATAGCTCTTACAACAATAGTTATCAAAGGAGTCACTAGTATGAAATGACTCGCACATTCAATTAGACTTCTCGAAAAGGGACTAGTGGCATGAGGCTTTTGAGTAAAGGCTCCAATGACAGCCTCAAGTGCAACATTCACCCTTTCGATTTCAAATTTAAGAATTGGGTGACAACGAATCAGATGACATCTTTCCAGGTGGTAACGTTTTGACAAACTCCACTCTATAAGGAAAGATCGTCATGACATCGATATCAGTTTTAATCTCGCAATTCTTCTTCAATATCACAATCAACTAATATCTACATTTCTACGAATATCAACCATTTCGTTGGGATTATGAACATCCACAACTTGGTTTAGATCTAGAATAGCTAGAATTCCTACGGGAATAGCTTCGATTGATTTGCTAGGGGAGTTAGGGTTTCTTGTGACAATCTACGTCGTATAAATACCTCGTATAAGTATTGAAATAATCATCAAACAATCATGTAATCAAATTACATCATATATATATATATATATATATATATATATATATATATATATATATATATATATATATATATATATATATATATATATATATATATATATATATATATATATATAATCCAAGTTATATATATATTAAAATAACACTTCTCAGTCTGGCCTTGTCGGTAACTCGGGAATTCTTCGGCACCGTTATAGTCAAAAGATTTTTAGACATTTTGTGAAAAATGTTTATAGTTAAAAGATTTTGAAATGTTTTATTCAAAACCTTGGTTTTAAAAATCTTTCGTTCTCTATAACGAGAGCTCTGACACCAAACTGTAACACCCCCAAATATTCATACTTTAGTTCAGCGAAAGAGTCGTTGGTGTTACGGGATAGCACATTACTCAGATCATAGACAACGCTTAAAAATCGCGTCGTTTAATAATAAAGCATTTTTCCATTCATGAATATGAAATTTACATAGGTCCCAAGTCATAGTATTTCATACAATTTATACAAAACATTTGAATGGAAATTATTATTTATGTGCGGGCCATGAATTCTTGTCGTCTTCCGGAGAATTACCTTCAAGTACCTGAGATAAAACATGTTAAAAGAAAAGGTCAGCGAAAACGCCGAGTGAATTCATAGAGTTTAAAAAAACCATTAATATATCACCGGTAAATATAATCGTTACCGAAAATCATTTTATACAATTCCTTGTCGTAGGCCAAAAACATTTTAAACAAATCCTTGTCAAAATCATAATACAGGCTTTTGCCTTCAAAACCATTATATGAACCAATGTCGTAAAAACATCATACAATATGTTTTATAACGTTGTATAAAGTTAAATGAAAACTGTTATATGAATATGGTTATTTAAAACCAAAACACGAACATAATATCAATAATAAGACCCCGTATTGCTAGTCAGGCAATATATCGTAATTCAATGCGTATAGCAGTATTTTCGTTTTTGGATTATTATAAGCCGCATGACATTGTTACATTACTACAACAAACAACGGGTAGCTAACCCGAAACTCAATTTGCCCATCTAAGTTAGCGTGTCGTCACAAAATCACGCTAGGGAAATCTTCTCATACATAAATTCGCTTACCAATCAATGTGGCACGACAGGGATCAACCGTCAAGGCGTGAACTAGGGTGATCGTCCCCAAATAGTAATATTATATGCATAAGCGTCTACCAAATCCCGGTAGTTCACAGTTCATGCTAATAGGACTTTAAGTGACATAACCTAACTTTAATAATCCATTTTATTTCATACATCGGGTCATAGAATCATTCATCGGGTCAAACAATCATTCGGGTCCAAATCAATAAACAAACAATCCGGACAACTGGTGTCCTATTTTATTAAATCTAACATGTTATCTCCCTCGCGGTTTATAAAACATTTCATAAAAACATTTATGAGTTATAAAAAGTTTACATTAGACTGGTCCGACCGTCTAAGTTTTAATTGACGAAAACGTTAATTTTACGGTTTTAGCCGAAAAGACGTAAAATCATGTTTATAGTTTTATAACTTAAAAAACTTATCAAATTACCATTTTTATAAAATTTCCCATTTATTTATTATTGTACATACTTATATAAATGTAATATATAAGTTAGTTGGTTTGAATTTACATTTTATATTATATTTATTTGAGTGCTATTATAATACTATTATACTTTAATTTCACAAAATCTGATTTTTAGTTTCACTTTCACCATTTGTATCATATCTTGAGTTCTACAAGGAGATAGAAGCTCATTTTTGGTTGACATAAACTTCATATTATGTGTTACAAATAACTTAGTTTTAGCTACTGCTCAATCCAGTTCTAAGTATCCCTAACAGTCCTCACAAAACAGACTATTTAAATTGATACATCAATTTTGTTTTGATCATATCTCACTCATTATAATGATTCCATTGCATGGCCAACTCTCACATATGTACAAGACTTAATACTTACTTTATATTGATTCCACTAAGCCATTTTATCAGTTTATCATATGGTTGCTTACTGTTTTTATACAGCCAACTATTTTAAGGATGATTTAACCATTTTACATGTGGTTTTCCATCTTTTTACCCATGTTTATCAACACCAAATCCCCACATAATATTTTTAATCATTATTCATCATCATATACATATACATAAATAAAGAAAATACAATATTACATAATTAAAATAACAAGAGGATAAGAAAAAACAATCTCTATACCACCATTAGTGATGAAAAGATGAGTTTTTGATGAACAAGGCTTGGATTTTAATGGCAAAACTTGTGATAAACCAATATCATCTTCAAGTCCACCAATCTTTATAAACTCCTTGTGGGAAATCAGCCCTAGGACACCAAGAAATCTCCTCTTTGGATGTCAGAATCACCTCCAATCTTCAAGTCTTCAAAGGTTCTTCATCATATGTGTAGATAACACAAAGTTTGTGGTTAAAATTGATCAAAATGGGGTGTGTGATGATGGTTTTGGACGACAAGGAGTCGGAGAGGATGAGAGAGTTTGAGGGTAGTTTGCATGTGAGGATTGTGAGGAAATGGTTTAAGGAAAAGTGGTTTGATGGTTTTACTTAACTTATCAAGTTAAGTTAACAAGTGTATACTTGTTAGTTACAAGTTTGCCACATCATGGATGTGGTGTCCTTGTTTTGGCCGTCCCTTTTGAGTGGGGTGGGGCAAAACTTGTTTTATCTCATCCCACTAATTTACGGGTATTCCTCGATTCTAGTTTCCTCGATTTGCGTGCCCTCGGGTCGTTTTACGAAAAAAAAATTTATAAATTATGAATTAACGGCACAAAACGAATCTAATAAAAATTGTCTCATCAAAAACGGAGTTCAAAAACGTAAATACGTAATCCTAAGGTTTCCGGTTTAGTCGTAAAGGACGTTAAATTATGCTCGTAAGTCCTAATCTCTTCTCGTAAATTTGTGAGTTTATGAATCAACACAAATTTAAAATTCTAAAATAATTTTCACGGATAAATTTATTTCCTGAAGTATCGGACTGTCACCAAAGACGATGTATGTAAACGTAAGCACGTAACATAGAGTTCTCCGGTTTAGACGTTGTCGATGCTACTTCAAGACGTAAACCCAAATTTCTTCCCAAAAATGAGTGAGTTCATGATATAACATTAAAATAATGTTTTTAAATAATACTTGAGAATAAAATATCAACCATAAATTGACGGATTGTCACATGATGAGACTGATTATACATAGTCTCATCGTCTAAATCGGGCTTAAAACGCTTAAAATATCATTAAAATACCCAAAAATATGCATGTGTTTGTTCATTGTGTATTTTAGGTACGGATATCGTGAAATCAACAAAACATCACAAGAATGAAGCAAAACGAACACGGGAAACGAAGTCGCACAAAGAACCGGACCCGAATCATGATTTTTCATTGAAGTCCTTGGAGTTTTGAAGATTGGAAAGAATGGTCCCTCAAGAATTGAAGACTTATCATTTTATACCCTTGTAAAACCTCCAAATTACAAAAGGGTCCCTAAAATAACAAGAATGTACATCATTGGTCCTTGAAGAATGCAAATAATGCATAAAACGCCCTTGGAACAATTTTGATTAAACTTTTGTGGCCAAATTATGAAAACATAAACTTTGTTATCAAAGGGTTTATAGTTTTTGGCTGATTAAAATGGAAATGACGAGAGAATGAAACATTGGGGGCTATACCTGTCAGACAAGAAAACCCATCACCACCAACCATAAGCCGACACGTCACCCTACCCATTTGACCAGCCAATCACAATCGCCCCTCCATCCACCTCACCCTGCCACCTAAGTATCCACTAACCCAATTTTAATATTTATAAACAGACTTTTGAATCTGTTTTATATATTAAATTTGGACGGTTAACAAACACTATACCCATTAACCTGCTAAAACACCCCTAATCCCTACCCACGAACCCTAATTCAAACTCCCCTAAAAACCCTATAATCAAAACCCAAATTATCCATAATACTGATTTGGTCAAAGTCAAGATCCAAGTCAAACATGGTCAACTCCAAAGTCAAACAAGTCAAAGGGTCAAACTAGACAAGTATGCAAGTGGAAGGACCAAAAATGTCATTAGAATGAAGATTCTAGCTCATTTGGACATTCTGCCAAAGTCTAGGGGCTTAACCTGCCAAAAATACATCTAGATTAGACATGATTCGTGTGTTTATGCTGTTAACCAATCAAAATGCAAGAATAATTAAACATGGATCGCCAGCTAAACAAGCCAGCTCACCAGCTCATTAAATGAACCGTATTTCCATAGTGCAGCCACTAACTCATTTATGGACCGATAAGAAGCTGACACCCCATAATCACTTTATCCATTTTTGGATATCAATCCGTGTGTTCAATTATCAACCAACCAAAGACTGTCACGTGGCATCTTCTTCAACAAATGAACCCAGATTCAATCTCAAGCTATACTTTTTTTTGGTAAAAGGGTAACAATGACCCCGGAAAATAGAACCAAAAAAATCGTTGAAGTACAAGGAATGTGGCTGAAATACCACATTAACCGCAAGCTACAAGCAGCTTGTTAAACAAAATGTTTATGACAGGCCATAAACATTAACTAGTCTAGAATACTAGAAATATATAAACCATAAACAGCATTAAGGAAGTGTTTGGCTTTGCTTTTGCTCAAACTGTGCATCAAAAAGAGAACAAGAACAAAAAAAATAGTCATAACTGTGTTCATGTTGGGCTTAATTCGTGTTCAATCATGGTGTTGTAGTGGTTTGTGATTGTGTTTTAGGGTGTAAGTTGACTGGGCATCAAGTGTAAGCCAAAGAAAAAAAAGGGTATAAAAAAATTGGGAGTTGCCACAGCTCGAACACGTGACCTCCACTCCCCCCACGACTCAGTCACACTCACTCCAAACCACTTTCCCTAAGGACTTTATTGGTTTTACTTTGTTTTATTTTGTATTTAAAGACTCTTGTTTTTGGCTTATAAATAATAAACCGTAGCTTTTCTGCTCATTTTTAGCTTATTAGCTTAACCTTTTTTTACATCTTCATTTTTCTTGTGTTGAGTCACTAGTTTAGGATTTTTTGTCATACTTTTTATATTTTTCCATTTCATATTATATTTATTAAGATTATTTTTAGTTTCAGTTTTAAACCATCAACACTTGATTCCCTAATATATAAAAATTATCACTTTATTCGGCTTAATTCCAATTAAAAAAACACATTAAACTACTATATTGATCATATTGAGAGGGTACCATATAAATACCTTTGATCTGTGTGTATGTGGTTTTGCAGCGCGAACACTCTTGGGTGCCTTCTCTTTGTTCTTATTCATAGTGAGGTATGATAATAGGGGAAAGCCGCAAACTACCGTCGCTTTTATCCGCCGTCGGCTTACAATGAATTTGATCATGAGACCAGTTTATATAATAATTCACATTAAGCCTCCGTTTCAAACACGATTCCATTAAACCTAAAATAAAACTTTTATGTTTTGGTGCGTTTATCTAGTTAATTTTGCAGATGGGTATCACAAATATTGTTATAGTCAGGTTGAGTCTCTTTGTCTTGGGTAACATGACACATGTTCGATTCCTTCAAGTGACAATATTTTTGTCAAATTTCGGATGAAGAAACTGAATCCGAAAATTGTGGAAAAAATGATGACGTGGATTAGTGGAGTGCTTATTGGCATTTTCCTCCTCTTATATATAATGTAAAGATATATATATATATATATATATATATATATATATATATATATATATATATATATATATATATATATATATATATATATATATATATATATATATATATATATATATATATATATATACATATATATATATATACATATATATATATTGGTGATACAACTACGTCTTAGATGGACATGAATATCTGAATATGAAATCATGAAGTGAAAGTGTCATGTCAACACACGAAGTAAACGTGGCAGATTTCACTGAATGTGTTTCGTCCGTCTCACATGGAACGAACACTGCGTGGCCAACTATGAACAAAAGTCAGAGATGGTACTGAAATTTTTGTGGCTTGATTTGTACATGGCATAACAGAATAAGTATATCTCTGGAAAGGTACTTTGAATCATTGAGGATGAGTTCAGGAATTATGCATGAGTCGTGTGTCTTAACTCATGTCCCGAGAGCTATACGTGTGACACATGTCTTGACTTGTGTCTTGACATATGTCTTTAGTACAAAAACATGAGAAGATGTGTCTTGACGTATGTCTTGACTTATGAAAAGAAATCATAATGAAAATGGTGGTTAAAATGCCAGAGTTGGCGGATCTACTAGACTGCTGACCTTTGAATTTCTGGTTACGTCCGTTACCAGAGTTCTGTTGGTATTGCAAAGTATTGGTTGTCGCGGTAGTTTTCCCTACTCCCTTGTCTATCAGTTTCATGACGGTCATTATCATGATTGTGATTCATGTAACTATTCAGCTGAGTGGTCGGCTGGTAATGGTTCCCACTGATATGACTGAAAAGACAACTGACTAACATGTGACATATAACTAAAAAAATAAGGACATGGATTGTGATGGAAATTGTCTGGTGGTGAAGCATCTTCTCGTCCAATCGCTTTGATCTAACGCCTTTGTCTTCGTCTTGTAGGATCTCCAGGTTGTGAACAACATCAGCGTCTCGTAGCGTCTCCAAATAATCAGCAGCATCAACATTTAGTAACATCTCCAAGTTGTGAGCGGTGTCAGCATCTTGTAGAATATCAACAAGTGGAATACGCCTAAGATGATTTAGAATCGACTAGCGAATACTCGTTGAGTATTTTAAGTGAAATACACATGGATTACGGTACGTGTAGTACATATGGGATACGGTACATGAAGTACACATGGAATACACACGAAATGATCGGTATGGGGTAGATCATCTAACATGATTTTAAAGGAAAATAATTGGTTAAACGGTTAGGAAACCGAACTGGAATGAGCATCATGATAGCCTAGCAATTCCAACATAGACATCATTTTGGTTGCATAGAGAAAACGCTAATAGTGTGGTTAACCGAAGTTTAACGATAATTATCATGAAAGCATGATTAATGAAAACCAACCATGGCTATCATAAAAGTCAGGGTTAAATGAAATCCATCAATTTTTAGCATGAAGGCATGATTAACACGAAGAAACATGGAACAAAATTAACATCAAGGAGCATAGAAACATAATCAGCATGAAAATGAAGTTAACCATGATAGTATAAAAACATACTTTACATAAAGAAACATAGAGATTAATGAGGGAACATGAAAGACATATAACTGTGATGAAATGAAATCTGAAAAATCGCTTGTGTGAACGACCATGGGTCAGTTCACAAAATAAAACTAACATGAGTAAGGATGAACGACTATGGATCGGTTCACCAAAACAAAATTGACATATGAGGATGAACGCATATGGGTCGGCTTATCAAAAAAAAAATGACATGAGCTAATGTGAACGCCTATGGGTCGGTTCACCAAGCAAAATAATGTGAATAAAGCACATGCCACTAAATATGGCCAGTCCTATACCAACCATTACTTAGTCAAAATTTCTGAAGCAATAATACATGAAAATAAATAAGTGAAAATCAACTATCAAAACTTAACCGAAAACGTATGACCAAGTATGAAATACGATGGTTCAGTCCATATTAGCCAAAGTTCTCAATGAACATCTTGCATAAAACAATGACATGTAACGAAGTATGGATGACGGTTGTTCAATCCATATTAGTAAAAGCAATTCCAAGGAAAACATCATGGGTAAAACATCAAGGTGCTGAAAATATCAATACGTGTAATAACAAGCATCAACTTAGGAAGCTCATGGTGACTACCCACTATTCATAGGTCGAATTTTTGAGCCTACAGGTCAAAACCTGTCTCTGATACAATAATTGTAACACCCCATTTTGATAAATGGAATATCACCGAATAATTATGGCGTGTCATCAAAGCATACAAGGTAATATGTACCAACATACATGACCCAAAGGGAAAACCGAAATCAAACATCGGTTCCCATACATAAGCCGAAAACATAAATAAAGTAAATGAGATAGGAAGGACAAAACAAGTGTCCAAGCAAGCATAAAGTAAATGAAGTGCAAGGGAAAGAAGTCTAAGGAAGCTTTCATCCTATACACGTGCTCCAAATTCTCATGTCTTCCCTTGGGTACCTGCCGTTTTGGGACATGGAATGAAAATATCAGGCTGAGCAATACGCTCAGTGAACGGATATATGACAATGAAATGAATATCATAAACACAAGTAAAGTGAACTGGAAGTATGAAATGATAGTGCAGCGGAATAACGTAAGTCCTGGAAAACCTGGTTAAAGCTTATAAGACTAGTTTTATATTTCTGAAAAGACTTATGTTTAGTTTATCTTGAAAATCTGTATTTTAAATATGTCGAGAGCCCATATAGGTCATGTTATATCCATGTGCATAAATACTTGGAGGGGTAACCTCGTCATGCAATTAGAGGGCCCTCATTTATTAATATATAAAATGGGTGGAGGGATCAGCTCCTGTAATGGATGCAAGGCACACACCGCAGTTACCATGAAATCATACTACTTGTCCTAGGATGCACCCATTCGCCTCACATGTTAATAATAACATGGCCAAAATACTATAAAGGTACGCTGCGAGCAATCACTCTCACCGCAGAAGAGTCATAACACCGGTTCCTCTAGTGTTATGGTTATAGAACCCCCATAACTAGGTGAAACTGGCATGCATGTATATAGCTCAGGCAATCTAAAATAATCATACATATATTGGTGTGTTTAAGACACTTAAACTACTAGTGAAAATAGATGGCTGCAAACGGGGAAATCTTAAGTATAGGAAAGAATGTCCTTACTGAAGGACGGATTATCCGTACCTTGTGTCCAGTAATGTGAACGAAGAAGGCGCGAAGAATCCTACTCCGACTCCACAAGTGCTACATAATAAAGAGGGGCGTGTATGAGTTGTTTGATTAACTTATACTTAACTGATTATTAGTTTACTTGACGTGTTATTACTTGTTTACTTGTTCCTGTCTTGTTTTAAGTGTTCTAGACTTGTTCTACTAATTCATGTTTAATCCTATGTTTTCTCAATGTTTCATGTGTTATGATTAATGTAATTCATGTTTCTATGTGTTTAAGTACTTGTTGCATTATAATGCGTAACTTTCTAAAAATAGCAGGTTTCTATATATAGTAACTTTCCAAAAATAGCAGGTTTCCATATATAGTAAGTTTTTAAAAATAAAAAGTTTCCATAATTAGCATATTTCTATAAATAGCATGTTACCATATTTAATATGTTTTCATAATTATCATGTTGCCATAATTAATATATTTTCATAATTAGTCGTATGCTTATTAAATAATTAAATGATGTAACATATAGATTAATAAGCTTATATTATGTCATGTATAATTATATTATAAAGTTTAATAATAATAAATACTTAGCCTTAACTTATTATTATTAATTAATAATGGTATTCCATGTTAACATAAGGTATCAGTAATTAATAATATTTCATGTTTCATGTAATTAAACTTTACCTTAAAAGATATTAATTAATAAAGGTAAGTCTTAATTAATTAAATTAGCGTACCTAAATAATTATTTTAATAATTATTTTATCATAAGTTTTATTTAAATAAATAACATAAACATAACTTATAACATGGTTTTATTTAAATAAAATTCATATCCTAAGTCATGTAAACTAATCAATTTAACTAACATGTGTTGATCCCAAACTTAGATCGATTAGCTTTGTGTTAACGAGATTGAATCAAGATTAACACGTAGAGAAACTTTTTGTTAACAACAATCTAAGTGTTATGTGGAATTTAACACTTAGAACAAAGAACAATGTTAAACACAATATAAACCAAACTTTCACTTTGATTGATTAAACTGTGTGTACAATGAAAGTGTAAAACATATATTAAACCTAAACCCTAAGACCTCCTTTTATAACATAAGGAGTCTTGTACAATAAGCAAACTTGTCAACTATTCTAGGAAGATATATCAAGATAAACATAGAAAATACAAGATACAGTACATATCTTTCTAACATATCAAAACATGTTGACCTCGTATTTTGTTGTAGTTGGGACTTCTCTTGTCAGCGCTTGAATATCTCTTGTCAGTGCTCATTCTGTCAGCGCTTGATTTACTCTTGTCAGCGGTTGAAATCCCTTTCTCAGAGGCATAGTGATGTAACTAATTTTATTCCCAACAATCCTCCCCTAAACTTGATACTTATACTAATGTTCAATTTTCTGAATAAAAACAAAATACAAAGAGGATTCTTACAAATAAAACCTACTCCTGAATCTGAGATATTATGAATCTCATAAAGTCCATGCTAACATCACTGGTATAATCAACTTCAAGTCTGGTGGTGATTAACTTCTTCAATAACTCTTGTGATAGTGGATACTTCTCATCTATCAACATACTCTGCAAACTTTGTAGTACTAAGATAAAACACACCAACAGCTAAATACAAATGCCACTTCAAGCTACTCAGATCATCCAGATCCAAACATACTGGATCATCAATGTCATGGACAAACATTCTTTTGAATGTTGTCCAAATCTTTATTCCATTCAATGATGAAGGAGCTTCAGCCTCATACCTCTCCTTCATCAAACTCCACATAGTTTCCACGTCCTCCCTATCCAAACTAGTAAACAGAGAAACCAAGGAAGTAAAAGTGTGTATCTTTCCTCCAGTCCTGGTAATCACCCAAAAACCAACTGAATCTTCTTCATACTTAATGATTGGGTTCTTGAAGTCTAAACGCACAACAACAGCCAATTCAGAAGCCACAAATGGAGATAACACCATATTCTTCTTTAAAGTGACTTCTTGTGGATTCAATTGATCAAGCACTGGGAATCTCAACTTGAACCCTTTCTTCACTGGCCTAGGCACAACCATTGCCTTCTTAATCTTTAACTCTTCCTCTAGCTCTTCCTGTCTCTCCTCATATAGCATCCTAAAAGTGTTTGCTTCGCAGACATACTCGCAAATGGGAAAAGCATAATACTCCAATTGTGAAAAAGAAAGATTTCTTAACTTTGTGTGACTCCACCCAGCTTGGTGGCATCTAAGAAGCATGTTGTATAGATCTCTCTTAGTTGTCTTGTTCTCAGAAAGTACTTTTCTTTCCCTGTGCTCCAAAATAACTTTGCAATCATTTTGGACTCTAAATAAAATTTCCAGACCCCAAATCTGCTCTGACAATGTCATGTCTGGATTCTCTATGCAGGCTTCTTCCCATTTGAAATACATGGTAGACACATGAGGCATGCCAAAATCTACCTGTTTCTTTAACTCTCCGAGCTTTTCCTTTCCTAGCTCATCCTCCCCATATTCCAACTTCTCTGGTTCTTCTAACATATTAGAACCATGTTCACTCTCTTCTTCTTCATCACTAGATTCATCCTTCTCATCACCTTCAGATTTTGATGAGAGAATTTGTGCTTCAATACAACCTTTATCAAGCTCCTTCTTTTCTTTCTCTTGCAGTTGATGAGCAAGCATTTCATCAAACTTTGTATGGGTTGCATCTTTAGCAACATCTTCTACTACTAACACAGCTTTACCCTTATCCATATGATCAATAGAGGGAAAAGTAGAAGATTATACATGAGTGGAAGGCTCCTGAATCACAAGTGGTGGTTGGGATACACCAGTCATACTTGGAATCCTGTCAGCGTCGAAAATAGGCTTGTCATCGTTCAAATTGCCTTTGTCATGGTTGATAGTCCACTAGCTTTTATCATCATCTCAGTGAAAGACTGCTTCATAGGAGTGATCAAGAAGGGAGTAGCTTGTTCCTTCATCCCTGTCAATGCTTCAGCTACTCCCTTAGTCCCATACGAACCTTCGTGGGACCCTTTATCACTTATATTTAATGGCTCAGTAGGTTCATCCTCCCCTTTGTAAGAATCATCTTCAAAGGACAAAACCATAGCTCTCCTTCTTCTTGAGCCAACAGCTTCCAACACAACTATCCTCTCCCTCAATTGATGGAGTTAAAGGCCTTGGTCAGTGAATTTTTGTACAAGTTCCACATTGGACTTTTGCAAGCCAATGCAGATAGCCGTCAATTCTAAAACAGATAATGGTTCCAGACTGCCCTCCTCCAAAATGGGGATTTGACTCCTCAAAATGGATTCATCAGGCAAAACTCTCTCAGCTTCATGGCTAGGACCACTAGAGAAGGCTCAAGTAGTCCTTTTTCTCTTCTCCAAGCGAAATTCAAAAGGTTCAGATGAGGAGGTGGATTGGTGAACATGTGCTGTGGGTGGTGAGGTGACAGCGGGTGAAATGGGTGTGTTAGCGGCTAAAAGTGAGTGTCAGCGGCTGAAGGGTCAACATGCATAGGGTCATCTTGGTGAGGTGAAGGTGGTTGGTGGTCTTGGGCAGGTTCAGGTTATGAGTGAGGTTGAGGGTTGTTGGCTGCCTTAATAACAGCCAACATAGAAGGTGTCAAAGGTAAAGGTCTGAAAGGTCTAGTATTCATGGACAGAAAATTTTTTGCTTTCTGAGTAGGGATCTTGTAAAAACTATCATGATTCCTACGACAATAACGTTGGTGCTCAAAAACCATTTGTAAAAATCTAGAGTAAGAAAGAGTCATCTTGTTACCCTTGTTTTTCAACATGCCCTCAAAAATCAGATGGGAAAAATTATATTTTTGCCAGTGGCCAAACAAACAAGAATACAACCAAAAGAATGATTGATTTCATTGAAAGAAGTACACTTAGGACTAATACATTGCAAGATGACATGTATCAAGAACTTCTAGGCTGGGGGAAATTGTTGTTTAGAATATTTATTAATTTTGCCCTTAGGGGGAAATTCATAACCCAAGCCTCTAAGCCCTTCTTCTAACTGTTCTTGAAGAAGGGTAGTCACCCCATCAGCATCATCAAGCCTTAAAGCTTGATGAATGAGTGCTTCAGTGACCACCCGTTTTATCCCATGAACAGTCCCTGACAATGTAATGACTCCATCAACTGTTTCAGAACTGGTAGTGTTCCAAAATTGTTTGACGTGTGTGATAGGAATGAGTAGAGCATGAGTCAAAGCGTAGCTTAAGTTAGAAGCCAAGAGATACTCAATCATTCTAGTGTATTGAGGATGATGTGTGTCATCAGCCTCAAGGTAGGCGATCATGTTGTGTTGATCCCTAAAGCCCAAAGTAGGACCAGCAGGTTTAAATAGAGGAGCTATGAAAACTGGTTGTGAAAGGTTTAGAAAGTATGATAGTGAAAATGGATGGTTTTCGAGAAAATATAAGATAATCAAGCAAGTTATCCTGTTTAAAATAGTATGAACCATATTTATAGGATGGAAACTAGGACACTATTGGTTGAAATAAGAGGTAAGTTATTCAAAATATAATGATGAAAATCTTGGAAAATAATAACTTATCACTGAGCCATTAAAGAATTTACCAAATCCCATAAAATTATGGCCCAAAATATCGCAAAAGTAACAACTAGGTGGGGCCCAGTGTTCTTCAACGGTCAAAATGTTAGTGTCAGCGGGCAACGGCTATATTTTGTCAGCGTGTGAATTTGCCATGTCAGCGTTTGAAAATGTGCTTGTCAGCGGGTGAACCACTATGTGTCAACGGCAAAAAATAAAAAGTAATAAAATAAAAAGACCTTAACAAAGAGGTTTACCCTAATGAAGATAACTCTTACTCTGAAAATGACTGAAGTTTGGCAAGCAATGTCCAATCACGCACACTTGCATAAGCAAGATAGACATAATTGTCCTCAAGTGTCCCTTGCTAACCAAAGTTCTTAAGAGTGAAGAAATCTCATATAAACCCTTTGTAACTTCCCAGGTAAGCCCATTTTTATTTACACCAAGTCTCCCAACCGACCAATCCCAATTCTAAGTTAAAAAGTCTTGGCAACATACATAGTATATCAACTTTGCATGCTATAGTGCCTCAAGATTTATAAATTCCAACAATTCTTAAAAAGAAAAGCCTTCATTATTCCTAACTCCTACTCACCAGTGGACACAATCTAGAATTATAATAAGAGCACTCTATAAGTACCCAAATACCTAAAGGTTTCCCAAACCTCCCCTTAAACTTACACAGATTGCAAAGAAATAATTATGATAAATTTTTTATTTCAAGATAGAAATATAAACATCTCAACCATCATAAATAAAAATCTTCAAGATATGAAGTCCATAAGCAACTCTTTATCCTATTGCACAATGCTCAAAAATCCTGCATGATTAGATCAAAAACTAACATTTGATGTTAGCGGCCAAAATCCACGTGTCAGGGGATAAAATGCCTTTGTTAGGGTTAGAAAATATAGTGGAAAATCTAATACATTTACATGAAATAATAACAATGCATATCGTGTACATACTATACAATAATATCGATAACACATATTTTATGGATTGATCATTCCAATACTTGTTACCAAGTACTGGAACCTCCCAACATTAAAAGGTTTAGGTAATAAATCAGCTACATTATCTTCTGTGTCCACTCTATCTGGATGTATTAAACCTTTTTCAAAATAATCCCTTATAAAATGATGTCTTATTTCTATGTGTTTAGTTTTAGAATGATGTATAGGATTTTTAATATGCATAGAGTACTGTTATTATCTACAAAAATCTTAGTATGCATAAATTTGTACCCATAATCCAAAAGCCGATTTTGATTCCATAGCACTTGCCCACAGCATGCAGCAGCTACTACATATTCAGCCTCAGTTGTGGAATTGGCTACCACAGTCTGCTTCTTGCATTGCCAAGGTATAAGCCTGCTCTCAAGAAATTGGCATCCACCAGTTATGGATTTTCTATCATGATTATCACCTCCATAATCACTATTTGAATAGCCAAATAAGTTCCAAAGGAGACTCTCTATGATACCACAATCCCAATGTGGGAAAGCATCTAAAGTATCTAAAGATCCTTTTAACTGCATGAAGGTGACACTCCTTGGATGTGACTTGATAACGTGTACATGCACATACTGCAAACATAATGTCAGGTCTTGAAGCTGTAAGATACATCAATGATCCAATTATTGTTCTATAGTGCCTGACATAAACCTCTTTACCTTCACGAACATTTCCCCATGGGTGTTCCCTGTCCATGGGAGTGCTAGCTCGTTTTTCATGTGGTGAAAAACCAAATTTCTTCAAAATCTCAGCCACATACTTATCTTGAGAGATGAAAATGCCATCCTCTTTCTGTTGAACTTGTAGACCGAAAAGAAGGTCACCTCTCCTATAGCACTCATCTTAAACTTATATGTCATAAGTTTTGAGAATTCATCACTCATACTTTGGTTAGATGAACCAAAAATGATGTCATCTACATAAACCTGGACAAGAAGAAAATCATTTCCTTCCTTTTTAGTAAATAATGTCTGGTCTATGGTACCCCTCTTGAAGCCATTATCCACCAGGTAGATGGAAAGTGTTCCATACCAAGCTCTAGGGGCCTGATGAAGGCCATACATCGCCTTCTTTACTCTATAAACTTTATCTGGATGCTCAGAATCTTCAAAACCAGGAGGCTGCATGACATAGACTTCTTCTTTAATTGTGCCATACAAAAATGCACTCTTCACGTCCATTTGGTAGGCTTTGAAACCCATGCAGGAAGCATAGGCTAGAAAAATCGTTATTTCCACAATCCTAGCAGCAGGTGCAAAAACCTCTTCATAATCAATACCCTCTTCCTGTGTATATCCCTGAGCAACCAATCTTACCTTGTTTCTAACAACAATTCCTCTCTCATCCTTCTTGTTTCTTAGAACCCATCTTTTCCCAATAGGCCTGACATACCTTGGACAATCTACTAGCTCCCAAACATGTTGTATAGCAAACTGATGAAGCTCATCTTGCATTGCTTCAACCTAGATTTCTTCTTTGAGAGCATCAAAAATCTTTTTTGGTTCTAACTGAGAGAGAAAACAGGCAAACAAACATTCTTGAACAAAAGGAGTATCTTCCTTCTTGTGAATATTGGTAATGAATCCACCTTGAGTCTTCTTAGTTCTCCTTGTTTGAACAGGAGTCTGAATATCACCAATTATTTGGGAGGGAGGATGATCTTTTTTTTTGGTAAAGGGTTTCCCCGGTAAATATATTAACCAAAAAAGCGTTGGACTCCATATTACCAATATCATCTTCATTGCTACTCCTAAACCCACCAATATCATCTTCATTGCTACTCCTAAACCCACTTGAATTGTTTTGTACCTCCCCAACAGCCACTTGTTTCTGTGATTCGTCACAAACCTCACCACTCGCTGCCTTCAATCTCTGCATACGCTGGGCAAGGCTATCCAAATCCACATAGTACCCACGACCCTCCATCTCCAAGACCAAAACCCTAACTCACAAAAACCTTAAAAAAACAAAATAACCTGATCTCCAAATCGAATCTACACAGCCAATATTTAAACAGATCACAAACAATAAGGAACATAAACAAAAATGACAAAACGGCACAAACCCTAAATCTAATCAGATCCTAAACCCTAACAGCGGCTGAAGACTCAAGATAGGCTTCGCACTTGGGACCATGTGGATGTGTCAGTGAAATGTCCTCTTTGTGAGTTACAACCGGATAGTCATGAACATTTGTTTTTCGAATGTGGTTTTTCTAAACAGGTTTGGAATGAAGTGAAAGACCTTGCTTGGCTTCCTGGTTCGTTACCATCTATTGATGCTATTTTACATGATATTCTTCCATTTGCTAATCTGAAATCTTCGAGGAGCGTGGTAGAAAAGTTGATGGTTGCGGCGTCTATGTATTCCATTTGGCAAGAACGGAATTATCGCATTTTTCGGAAGGAAAAGAGATTGGCTGGTCAAGTGGCTGATTTTATCAAGTCTACTGTTCGCCTAAAACTTATGTCGTGTCGCTGGAAGCAATCTACCAATGTTCTTAAGCTGTTTCAAAGATGGAAGCTGGCTGATTCGTTACTCATAAGAAGATGATGGACTCTTTGGTGTGCTTGTGTACCTTTAGGTGGTTCTTTCCTATTGGTGTTCTTGTTTTTGTAGCTGTGATTATATGGCCTGTCATATAATCTTGTAGTTCAAGCATTGTCTTGAGGTTAATACGGTACTTCAGCCGTATTCCAGTGTACTTAATGATTTGGGTGATTAATATATTTTACCGGGGAACCTTGTTCCCTTTTACCCAAAAAAACACAAATTCGGATTGCGTCGATACTCGCCTCCCGGTACACGAATATTCAAACCTATGTAACTTTTGACTCGTTTGAAGTTAAAAGCTTTATCTTATACCAAAACGAAGGTAGAAAGAAGCTCTACAACTATGTCCTATAATGTTAACCTGGACTTGGACTTAAGACCACGAAAATAAGCCCTAAAGAATCTGTTCTAAAATGCCTCTTTCAAAATCACATCTACACTTGTTTTTAATCAATTTCATCAACTCCTATACCTCTAATATCATCATTCAAACATCCTAAGCTAATCATAGCATCCTATATCACTTGTATGAACAACCTTCTTCAAAAACCCCTTTCATAAATCACACATGAAATACAAATAAATATTATTAAATATCATTAACATAAATATAGAACCATACCATGAATAAAATAGATCAAAGCTCCAAGAACACCAAAATCCCCATAAATTTCGTGGGTTTTCAGGGTTAAAACACCAAGGAAAAATCTTTTCCAAGCTCCAATATTTCAAATCCATGTTCCTAAACATAATTAAACACAAACCACGAATTTAATTAGATCAAAACATAGTTTTTATCAAAATCTATCAAAAATTAAATCTTGAAAAAATGTTGTTGCATGTTGTAAATTTGTGGTGGGATTTACTTATCTTGATGATATAAACATGGGTGTTCGATTAAATTTCTCAAAAATGATTTTTGGTGGTGGTTTGGTGGTGGTGTGATGGTGGTCGTATGGTGTAGAGAGAGAGAGGAGAGTGTGTGAAATTTTTGAGTGTAAAAATGAGATGTGTGTGTGTGTGTGTGTGTGTGAAAGTTCCATAAATATGAGAGGGAGGGTAGAAAGTTTCATATTAGTCTAATTTTGGCATTAGTTGCAAAATAAGTTTTAAATAACGAGAATGAGTTAGCTGTCTGTTTTGAAAGTTTACGGGAGTCGGGTTTAGTCCCGGATTCAAAAAATTAAAATCTCGTTTAATAAAATACTTTTCCAAAGATTTAAACGCACACGAAAAGCAATAGTAAGGTTACGACTCGACTTAATAC
Organism: Glebionis coronaria; assembly: GCA_025667525.1. Lineage (NCBI taxonomy): Eukaryota > Viridiplantae > Streptophyta > Magnoliopsida > Asterales > Asteraceae > Glebionis > Glebionis coronaria. The sequence continues at coordinate 324,945 of JANFOE010000403.1, read as the reverse complement.
GTGATAAATCAAAAAGTTCAAAAATCTCAAATATCGAAACAATTGATAATATACATAAAAATTTGGGCATCCATCGGCATCGCGACCACTAACGGTCCTCTCTAATCGTCACAACATTCAAATAAAGCCACATATTACCGGTTTTGACATAAACCGTCAAACATAACAATACTTACCATTACTTAGAAATTTCAAAATCGGTTACATAGTTAGGGTAAAATGATGACGTTAAGTTCGGGTTATTACATTGTCACCTCCTTAAAGAATCGACGTCCCGACGCTCGCCTCACCTCATACTCGTATTGTGCACTCCTAGGAAAAAGGAGGGCACTTCTTATAAAGAAATCCTCACGTTCCCACGTGAATCTCGGTCCACGTCTCGAGTTACATTGCACCTTCGTAATAAGAATCTTACTCTACTTTAAACGCCTAACCTCTCGATCGAAAATCTCCAATGGCTCTTCTACAAAACGCAACTTGTCGTCGAGTTGTATCTCATCCAAAGGGGATGAGTAAGTCCTTATCCGCCAAGAACTTCTTCAAGCTCGACACCCGAAAATTATATGAATTTTACGAAGCTCATCCGACGATCCCAACTTATAAGCAACTGTTCCCATCCGTTGGGTGATCTCAAATGGTCCAACGTACCTTGGACTTCACTTTTCTCCATTTCCAAAACGAAGTACACCTTCCCTAGGTGGTACCTTAATCACTACCATGTCTCCAACTTCAAATTCAAACGGCTTCCTGCGATTATTGACACAGCTCTCTAGACGGCTCCTCGCGGTTAACAAGCGATTCTCAATCCGTACGATCCTTTCGTAGTCTCCGAAATCATCTCCGTTCCAATCATTTTTCCTTCCTCTACTTCATTCCAACAATCTGGCTATCTACACCATCATCCACGGTTCTCATAAACAATTACTCACAAAATCAATTCTCATGGGCCTCACATAACTCCGTCGAAAACATTCCTGAATACTCAAGACTAGATAATCGGTTCAAGTCATACAAAATCACCTTATTGCGTAATCTCGAACATGCCAACATACTTCGTCAAAAGCGAGTTCATCAATACGGGAACCATTCGGCGTACACATTACTCTATCGCACACATTAAAATTTAAATCAAACACAAAATACATCGCTAGGGACGTAAAACCAAGTTACGACACGTTTGCAAAAAAGCCAAACCACGCCAAATCAATAATTTTAATCAGGTTAACTCATGCTTGCTAAATAGCCAAGCCATGATAAATAAGAATAGATGACCGGACTTTCGGGTAAGTCCAGTGAATTGGAAGGTTGCCAATTAAAGGATATCCACTGGCCGGATAGCCATGGACGCATATCCAAAATAACAAGAAATATTTTCCGTCATCGGAGGGAGCTCCCACCCAGATACACACTTAAAAGATAATACAAGAACATCATCTTACTTCCGCCCACACGAAGCCAAAGTCTCAATAAGAATCATTGTTGAAGGTCACAAAGATATTACACGGTATGTGTTCTATGATTGAACGTCATTGGACAATGTCGTCTCAAGTTCGCACAACTTACGATCACTCGACTAGATCACATACCATATAAGTACCTAAAAGCAAAGGTCAAACATAAACTTCAAATATATATCTCCACCGTTAAGCATCGATAAAAACCTTGAACGAACCCTTGAAAATAACAACTCAATTTCAAAAACACAACCATCTAACCCCTCCATTAAAGCGATGCTCGATTCTCAATTTCCAAAGTCTTCTCGCTTGCGATGTCAGCTACAACATACTCCTCAAGGTGGCAATGAATTTATTAATTCTAGTCAATAAGAAATTTGGTCCATTGGCGAAGACTCACAACATATCGGGCTTACCATTAACTTCTGCTCCAGAGCTCAACATACAAAAGCGTCCCACTAACTTCTACTTCAGCACTCATCATACAAAGGCGTCCCACTAACTTCTGCTTCATTGCTCAAGGTGACGCATCATATTCCTCGTTTGATTCGTCATACTAGCCCCAAGGGTTTCGTCATCAAGAAAAGTCTTCGATGACCCTTCGATAGTAGCAAGTAAAATTATAAAATCTTCACATCCATGATAAGTTTCCATTGATAACTTGATCCTCAGTCAATCCACAAGTACACGTATAAATCCTGGTGACGCTTAAACAAGTCGCCTAATCTCAGAACGGCTAACGGTTCTTAACAATTAGCTTATGAATCTCGCGATCATCGGGACACATTAGAAATGGTCAATCTAAATAAATCATAACTCGAGAGAATCCAACGGGCTACTCGTACATAGACGATAATCGATGACGGCCATAATGACGGCGACACTGAACGATTCATACCAACGAAACATGATTCGAAGAAAGACGTACGCACACCAAACAACCACAAATCGAGCCAGACATACTTGATCCCACTCATTTATAACTCCTTGTCTACATCAAAAGGCGTCCCCTTCCATGTATACAAGATTTTATAAATTTACGGTTTGGGAACTTATAACTTTCTTGTTCAAATAAAAAGGCGTCACAATCTATTTCAACAAGACGATTATAAGTCATCCTACTCAAGTATTACTATCTCCAAACACGATATCAAATCCAAATTACATACCATAGTAAATACAAGGTGTCAACAACCTACTTCATGATTTCCGTATTCAAATGTCCCATTCCATCTGAATAAGGAAAACACAAACAATCTAAGGTCCAGTGGTTTAAAACTTTTTTTTTCAAATGTCCCAATCCATTTAAATAAGACAACTTTAAACAACTCATGGTTGGGCGAGTTAAAATCTCTATATCTAAATGTCCCTTTCCAATTAGATAAAGGGTATTAAGTCACTCAACCGAATGACTACTACGAGCATATCTTTGTTGTACCCAAACTATATATATTTGATTAGGATATATATATCTTAGGTCCAACATTGGCATCCTCCTTTTCGCCAATAAAATGTAATCATATAAAATCAAATCACACGTCGCATTACGTAGAAAGCGTTTCCTCGGAGAATTGATACTTCAAAATCATAAGAAGTAATCGGAACACGAATATCACATCAATCAATTACGTTTCAAAAGGAGATGTCCTAAAATGGCACATCACGATACGATGATAACAATCGAGCTTAAACAAGTTGATATGTGATAGATCACGAAAGAATATATATACTCAAAGTATCAAACACGTTTCACACTCGTATTCAGATAATACACAATTATCAAGATCGGTGATTGGCGGTGAAACCAAATCCTATACAAAACCGTATTATAGAATGTATAATAATCATGCAAGGACCATTGCTTCACGCGCAATGCCTTTAAATACCAAAATATATTCATACATATACATACTACCATTCCTACATACACATAGGATCACATTATCACAATAATTCATAGAGTAATGCGAGAATAGCCTTACCGGAGCCATGAGGAGTAGTTGCGTGCTTAAAACTTTTTAGGACACACCAAAGTTATAGTTTAGGGTTTTCAAAATCGACCTAGTTCTCTATAACTTTCCTACATACACATAGGATCACATTATCACAATAAATCATAGAGTAATGCGAGAATAGCCTTACCGGAGCCATGAGGAGTAGTTGCGTGCTTAAAACTTTTTAGGACACACTAAAGTTATAGTTTAGGGTTTTCAAAATCGACCTAGTTCTCTATAACTTGTGGCTCTGATTACAATTTTGTAACACCCCAAATTACCACGCAACGGAATACCACTTTTGGGCATTACTCATAGCACATCACACACAATCATAGAAAACGATCTCAAAAGAGACGTTAAATTTATAATTACAACATTGTCTAAAATAATTTCCATCCCAAAAGATACCATCAGAGTAGCGTTTAGTCCCAAAAACTGTTACCCACACAACATTCTCATCAAAACACTTTAAATAAATTATTCATTTGAAAAGGATGAAAATAATCAAAGTTTACACAAGTATGCACCAACTCCCTCCTCGCATGCTCCACTGCTAACCATCTTGATTACCTGAAATACATGCTTAAAAGGGTCAACACAAAGGTTGAGCGAATCTATAGGTTTTTCAAATCATCATTTGAACACAAGTATAAAAACCAATCATGATCATTCAATAGCATTGTAACGCTTACAACGTATCATTCGAACAATTTACATAACCGTAAAAGTTAAGTGATTGTATTTAAGCTCATGACACCAACCCCATAAACTAATCACCCCCGCCAATTTGCCGGCGTGGTATAAGTGAAACCATTGTCCCTCTTAGGTATTCGTTGCAAATATACCTTTTTCTTAACACAAGTTATCCGTCCGCAGAGGGTACTCAACGTACTACTCTCGTCTCGGATAGGGTCGTCAACCCCGTAGTACTACTAATTGTATAAGCGGCTATTTCCATCCCCCACAAGGATTAGACAATATTTACCTGTTCATGAAATTAGGGTATTTAGCAACTAGTACTCAATACAATCAAGGCAACATTCTAATCGAAACAATCATTCGGTTCCAAACAATCAATCATGACTTGTGTTCCATTTATTTCAAATAGCATGTATTCCCCCTCGCGGGTTAAAATCATTTATAAGATAGTATAAAAGCGAGGCTATAGACCCATCTTATGTAATAGTAGTAGAGATGACGATTTCCGACGATAACGATGCCCGTGAAACTCAAAATCAACACCTAGCGAAGAAAGCGCGAAATAAATCAACGTACTCAAGTATCGATATGTACTTAGTACAAACAATTAAACTCACTCAAAACCTCTTTAAACACATACCAGTGATCCACACAAGTGATATTTACTAGACGCTTCTATTATACTTTATTATTAAAACAAACGCTCCAAAAACCAATCTGCCGGTACATACCAAATGTACGGACTCTTTTCCCCCACTTAAACACCACGAAATTTTACGAAACTCACTGTAGACCTCACTTACATCATGTACAAAGCTCATAAAAATTTTCATAAAAAGATTTTACTTTTAAGTCTAGCTGCCCAACACATTCCCAACCTTGAAAACCGGGCAGATTTATATTCTTACGTTATAAAACCGTTTTGACTCACATAACCAATACCATTTGTAAATTCATCTCCTAAATTTGAAAATAGACTCATAAATCCAGGTTTAGAGCTAAATAACAGACCTCAACCATTTTTAAAACTCTACTTATAGTCCCCGAGATTTGACCTAATATCGAACATAAATTCGGATTGCGTCGATACTCGCCTCCCGGTATACGAATATTCAAACCTATGTAACTTTTGACTCGTTTGGAGTTAAAAGCTCTATCTTATACCAAAACGAAGGTAGAAAGAAGCTCTACAACTATATCCTATAATGTTAACCTGGACTTAGACTTAAGACAACGAAAATTATCCCTAAATAATCTGTTCTAAAATGCCTCTTTCAAAATCACATCTACACTTGTTTTTAATCAATTTCATCAACTCCTATACCCCTAATATCATCATTCAAACATCTTAAACTAATCATAACATCCTATATCACTTGTATGAACAACCTTCTTCAAAAACCCATTTCATAAATCATACATGAAATACAAAGAAATATAATTAAAATATCATCAACATAAATATAGAACCATACCATGAACAAAGAAAATCAAAGCTCCAATAACACCAAAATCCCCATAAATTTCGTGGGTTTTGAGGGTTAAAACACCTAGGAAAAATCTTTTCCAAGCTCCAATATTTCAAATCCATGTTCCTAAACATAATTAACACAAACCCACGAATTTAATTACATCAAAACATAGTTTTTATCAAAATCTATCAAAAATTACATCTTGAAAAAATGTTGTTGCATGTTGTAAATTTGTGGTGAGATTTACTTATCTTGATGATATAAACATGGGTCTTTAATTAGATTTCTCTAAAAATGAATTTTGGTGGTGGTGTGATGATGGTCGTATGGTGTAGAGAGAGGAGAGTGTGTGAAATTTTTTAGTGTAAAAATGAGATGTGTGTGTGTGTGTGTGTGTGTGAAAGTTCCTTAAATATGAGAGGGAGGGTAGAAAGTGTCGTATTAGTCTTATTTTGGCCTTAGTTGCAAATAAGTTTTAAAGAACAAGAATGAGTTAGCTAGTCGGTTTTGTAAACTTACTGGAGTCAGGTTTAGTCCCGGATTCATAAAAATTAAAATCTCGTTCAATAAAATACTTTTTCAAAGATTAAACGCACACGAAAAGCAATAGTAAGGTTCCGACTCGACTTAATACGTAATAAATCAAAAACTTCAAAAATCTCAAATATCAAACAATCGATAACAAACATAAAAATTTGGACATCCATCGGCATCGCGATCACTAATGGTTCTCTCCAATCGTCACAACATTCAAATAAAGCAACATATTACCGGTTTTGACATAAACCGTCAAACATAACAATACTTATCATTACTTAGAAATTTCAAAATCGGTTACACAGTTAGGGTAAAATGATGACGTTAAGTTCGGGTTATTACAATTAGTAACTTTCTAAAAATAGCAAGTTTCTATATATAGTAACTTTCCAAAAATAGCAGGTTTCCATATATAGCAACTTTCCAAAAATAGTAAGTTTCCATAAATAGTAAGTTTCCAAAAATAGTAAGTTTCCATAAATAGAAAGTTTCCAAAAATAGAAAGTTTCCATAAATAGTAATTTTCCATAAATACTAAGTTTCCATAAATAGAAATAAGCTTATTTAATAAGCATACATATAAGCCAAAGCTTAATGGACATATTTTATAAGTCATGATTTATTAAATAATATAAGAGTAAATCTTATTTTAATAAATACTTTAACATAGAGTAATCTTATAAATAATTATTAATTAGTAATATTACATGATTTCAAATGATTATTAATTAATAATAAAGCATGATCTTATTTTAAATAAACTTTACCGTAACTTGATAATTGAATAATTAAATTAAAGGTTATAATTAATTTAATTATACCATGGATAAAATGTAATTATTAATTAGGCTAAGTCTATAATTAATTTAATTAAATGGGGCCATGATTAAATCATTATTAATTATATCCTAAGTCCAACATTAAATTAGCAAAGTTCATAACTAAACACACCCTTGTGCGTGTTTCAGTTTACTCGAGCCGCGAACCTAGCCCACCGAGTCCTAGTGACTCGGTTGCACAAACCAAAACCACCACCACCACAGCCTAGCCACCGGTTGTGGCCCTGTTTCCACTGTTAGGCCGAAACAGCCACCGGTTGTGGCTTAGCCACTGGCCAGCCAAAACAGCCATCGGTTGTAGCCGGTTCCCACCGATGGTAGTGGCTAGTCGCTGCTTGTGTAGCTTTCCCACCGAGAGTTTGAACTCTCGGTTGCCACTGATCAAACAAACACCCCCCCCCCCCCCCCCCCCCCCCCCCGGCTAGGGTCCTTGCTGTTGCAGCTGCCAAAGAAGCCCAGTCACCGAGACCCTTGTGTCTCGGCTGGCCGGCTTAAAACCTCACCGAGACCTTTATGGTCTTGGTTTCCGTGCCAAACCAAACCAAAACCCGAATCAATCCCGATTATTAATCCTTGTTTTAATTGTTTTTAAAACATGTTTATACCCATTGTTTGATAATTAATCATGATTTATAATAATGAAAAGAAAAGGATAAATGATTACCGAATATGACTGATTTAAGGATGAAACAAACACGATCTATACCCGAATGATCAAAGATTAAACTTGTTTTCTCCTTCCCTTTTATTTTGCAAAACCGGCGGCCAAGAACCAAAGAGAGTCTACGGTTTTTATTTTTTTGTAAAACTTCTAAAATGAAACTATAGGGAATGGTTTTGTTTGGTAGATAAATGCTTAACGGGCCGAGCTTTGGCCCTTCCTTGTTTCTTTAATAAACGGCTAAACAACACCCCTTTAATATACATTATGTTTTCGTGTTTTAATAATTCTCATGTATTACATATTCGTGACGTAAGTTCGTGTTTTAAATTCGTGTTAAGTCTTGTCGTGCATTATTTATTATACGTAATACTTGTCGTTATTCATTAAATGTTCATGATACTTGTCGTATATTAATTAATTATAAATTTTTAATTAATCTGTGTTTTCGTGTATTTAATGTCTTCATGTATGTTATGCGAGTTTTACAATTAAGGTACTCACAACCACAACTCAGTATGCACTAATGGATGTTGCACCAAGGAGTACGGGATAACATATCCAGACTACAAAAAAGGTTATTTGGGGAAAGTTTGTTCAAGAAAAGTATGAGCCTATGATTGCGCGAAAAAAAAGACTTTATTTTGAAAGGAGATCCTATAGTAGTAAAGGAACACCATGAAATAGCTTCTGGGGAGCAGTTCAAGCCTACTTTTATGCGTGTTACAATCTCGTCTATACGTGAAACACGAGCAACAAAACTAGCAGTCAAAGTTTGGGATCCTGGAATTACATGAAGCGAGATTTTGTAACAACACCTTGAGGATAAGGTGTTTTTGTAGGGTGCAGTAATGATACGAAACTGGATGATTAATTATGGAATTATTGATAAGTAAGTATTAATGATGTTTTATTTTATTATAAGATATGTTTCATTTTGGTAAAGATTAGGTTGTGACTTCTTTTACTAGAATAACGTTATTATATATAGAGATAAGGGTTGTAAAGTTATTGGGCAAAGAAATATGAATATGGTTTATTATGGTTTCTTAGTTTCTTGTTAACTGGGAGAGCTTATTCGACCTCTCAAATGTCGATTACTCTATCTTTATTATCCTAATCGGTTTGGTTCATATTAATTGGTATCAGAGCTGTTTCGAATGGTTTATAATGTCCAGGTGCCCCATCCTCAAACAAGTTAGCTTTTTAAGTGAGTTATACACTTGGGACTTATGAACCGATTACGAGCCTAGTATGGGATAGGTTCGTATCATTTTGAAAAGTGTTAATGGTGGTTTTTATACTCTCCTCGTCGCACCAGCAGACAAAAAGAAGGAGGGTGTTTTTGAGAAAGTGTAAAATAATAAAACTTGGATTATTATAATCTTAGAGGCCTGTGGCTCAATATTGATAATGATCCGCACATACCACCTCGCTAATTAATGAGCCGTGGACGGAACAAGTGTAAAGTTCGTGAAAAAGAAAGGAAATTTTCAAATAAAGTTTTTCTAAAATACTTAAAACTTATATTAATACTTTTTGAAAATCATTGGACCACTTCAATATAGGTTATAATGCCTTAATGAAGGATTACGAGTAGAATCGAGACAAAAAAGACCGAATAAGACCGAAACGAAGAAACGACTACTCGTAAACAAAAAGAGAAAAGAGAGAAACCAAGAGGAGTGAATCAAAGCCATGTATCAATTCTTAAGAGATGAATGATAATCTTCAAGTTGTAGAGAAAAAGATCTTGTGTCATATATAGTGGTTCATGACGTGCGTTTCCGACGTAAGGCGAAAAGGCTTTGGTAATGAACAATACCAAGCTCTTTTTGTTATATAGATCAAGAACACTTAAACTAAATGTATAAAACTTTTACAAAACATGAGGAAGGATATAGATTCACTTTCTCTCCCTCATGATCGGATTAATATCATTGTTAAAGATCTCAATGAAAATATCCTTGGAATAATTCAATCCAAATGTGTAATATCCTAATTACATCATATAATGTAATTTGGTATCTCAAAGGATTAGTCAATCAACTTAGAGACGAGTTCAATTGCACATACTACACATCATATAGGGCCCACTCACTGTATTAGGTTGCAAACTACATAAATCATGCTTGATACTTTAAGCTACTACTAACTCACTCTACAACACCTATGTGAGTAAAGTATCCTATTGATCCCAAACTTAGATCAATTAGCTTTGTGTTAACGAGATTGAATCAAGTTTAACACTTAGAGAAACTTTGTGGTTGTATGAACAATCCAAGTGTTATGCGGAATTAACACTTAGATTAAAGAACAAGTAAAACAAATAAACCAAACTTTCACTTTTGATTGATAATCAAACTTGAGTACAATGAAAGTCGAATACTGAATAATGTGTCTAAACTACAAACCCTACGACCTCCTTTTATAACATAAGGAGTCGTGTACAATGGATAACCTATCAACTATTCTAGGAAAAGATAAATATAGAAAATACAACATTGAGTATATCTTTTCTTCAAATAATAAACGTGTTGACTAAGTTCTCCTATCAGTGCTTGGACTTCTTCTTGACAGCGCTTGTATATCTCTTGTCAATGCTTGATCTGTCAGCGCTTGTTTTCTTCCTATCAGCGTCCAATTCACTCTTGTCAGCGTCTAAGTGTCTTGGCTCATTTTATTCCCAACAATCCTCCCCTAAACTTGATATCTACTCTAGCTAATCAAGTTTCTGAATAAAAACTAAGTACAAGGAGGATTCTTACAAATACAAATTACTTTCTAATTAGACAATAAATAAATCTAATTAAGTCTTTGCCAACATCACTAGTATAATCTATTTCCAGCTGTGTAGACACCATCTTCTTCAAAACTATGTTAAGAATACGTGGGCTCGATTTGGTTTGAAACGCGTTCAACTTCATGAGGATTCTTTCCTTTTCCAATTCAATTCGAAGGAAGGAATGGAAGGAGTGCTTGAAAATGGTCCGTGGTTGATTAGGACCGTGCCTATTTTTTTGAACATATGGTCGCCTACCACTGATTTGCAAAAGGCGGAGATCAAGAGAGCGCCGGTGTGGGTTAAACTTCATCATGCGCCGATTGCTGCTTATTCGGAGGTTGGTCTTAGTCTTATCACTACCCAAATTTGGTACACCTATTATGCTTGATTCTTATACGAGTAATATGTGTGCTAACTCATGGGGTCGTAGCACCTATGCTCGTGCTCTTATTGAGGTTTCAGCTGATGTTGAGTTACTGGATTCGATGGTGATTGCTGTTCCTAAAGGTCGTGGTAAAGGTCATTCTTTGGTTACGATTGATATCGAGTACGAATGGAAACCACCTAGATGCTCTACATGTTTGATTTTTGATCATATTAATGATCGGTGCCCGAAATTGCCTAAGGAAGTGGTCGCTCATGCTACTAGTGCTGTGGTAGAGGATGGGTTTGAGGTGGTTAAGAATAAGAAGAATAAGGGTAAGAAGAAGCAATCACAAGCTGTAGGTATCAAGTTAACTAAACCGGCTCTTAATCTTCAGTTTCGTAATGTTGAGAGGGGTGAGACCTCTAAAGCTACGGGTAAGAATCCTAAGCCGGCTGCTCCTATGCTTAAGAAGGGTTTCTTGAATAACAAAGCCTCGAGTTTTGTAGCTAAGACTAATTATAAGGAGAAGAGTTCTCATAATTCTTTTAGTGCTCTTTGGGATAAGATAGATGATGGTACATATTGGGAGGATGGTTTTAACACCAAGGAAGATGTGATTAATGCTAGTGATACTGAGGTTTAAGAAGTCATATCGATTGATGATCGACATGGTTCTCGTCAGCCTGATATTCGCTCTAAGTGTTAATCATGATGTCGTTTTACTTTCATTGTTCATGCACCTTTAGGTGGTTTTTTCCTATTGGTGTTATTTGTTTTGTAATTGTTTAGTAAGATCATATGGCATGTCTTATGATATAGTGGTTGTTCAAGCTGTTGCTTGAGGTTAATGTAGCATTGCAGCTACATTCCAATGTACTTCAATGCTTTTTGGGAATATATTTTACCGGGGTTGTTTCCCCTTTACCCAAAAAATCTTCTTCAAAACTTACTTGGACATAGGATATTCAGCATCCACAAGAAGATATTCTGAAAACTTTGTAGTGCTTAGATGGTAAACACTAGCTGCTGAAGGTAGACGCCATTGTAGTCCAGTGATATCATCCAGATCCAGCCATATTAGATCTGCTTCATCTGGTTCAATCATCATTTTTAAGGATGTCCAGATCTTTATTCTATTGACTAAAGTAGGTGCTTCAGCCTCATACTTGGCCTTCATTAATGTCCAAAGAGCTACCAATCTTCTCTATCCAGGCTTGCAAACAATGAGATTAAAGAAGTAAAAGTATGTACCTTCTTGCCATATTTGGTGATCATCCAGAACCTACTTGCATCTTCTTCATAGTGAACTATTGGGTTTCTGAAATCCAAGGGTAATACTTTTGCAACATGTGAAGCCTCTAATGGTGAAAGCTTAATGCTTTTTCTGATTACTACTTCACTAGGATTCAGCTGTTCAAAATCTGGGAACTCAATAGGAACTCCCTTCTTCACTGGTCTTGGAGCAATTGAAGCTTTCTGGATCTGCAAATTTTCTTTAATCTCTTCTCGCCTTTCATCTGAGAGAAGCCTGATGGTATTTTCCTCACAAATTCTTTCCTACATTGGATAAGTATGATGTTCTAATTCTGCAAAAGAGAGTGTTCTCAATCTATCAAAGGTCCATCCACCTTGATGACACCTGAGCAACATGTAGTATAACTCTCTTCTATCTCTCTTGAGTTCAGAAAGCACTTTGCTAGCCTTGTGCTTCAAAATTACTATGCAGTCTTCTTGCACTCTCAACAAGATCTCCAATCCCCATATTTGTCCAGTGATGGACATCTCTGGATGCTCTATAGTCTTGTTCTCCCATGCAAAATACATCTCTCTCACTTCAGGCATATCAAAATCCACTTTGCCCTTTAACTCTCTTAACCTCTCCCTGGCTACCTCATCCTCACCATGCTCTAACTTCTCTGGATCCTCTATTATCATCACACTGATCCAGAGCTCTCATCATCATCACTACCATACTTCTCTTTCTCTGTGGTAGCCCAATCCTGTTCTTGCATTTGTGCAGCCAAAGCTTGATCAAATTGTACCTGGGTTGCATCCTTTGGCACCTCAACTTCCACTATAAATGCTTTACCCTTGTCTTTAGCTCCAATAGCTGGTAAAGTGGTTGTTGGTACCTGTGTTGTAACATCCCTAATAATAACTGGTGGTTGGGATACACCAATCATACCTGTTGGCTTGTCAACGCCTTCTTTGCTCTTGTCAACGCTCAAACTTTGAACATCAGCGGCTGACTTTGTAACTTGTTCCATCATCTCCACAAATGATAGCTTCTTTGGAGTGATCAAGGAGACATCAATAACAGGCTTCTCCTTCAAGCTAGTCAATGCTTCAGCAATTTCCACCTATTTAGTACTAAAAGAACCACCTTCATCATCTTGTGTGCCCTTGTCACTCAAGTTGAAAGGATCTGTTGGTGCATCTTCCTCCCCTTTGTAAGAATCCTGCCCTGATGAAAGGACTCTTGCTTGCCTCCTCCTAGCTTGGGCAGTCTCCAAAACAACTAGTCTCTCCCTCAATTGCTTGAGTTCAAGACCCTGACCTGTGACAATTTGTACAAGGTCTGCATTTTGCTTTTGCAAGCTAATAAAAACCACCGTCAATTCCAAAAGAGTATAAGGTTCCAATCTACCCTCCTCTAGAATGGGAATTTGACCTCCCAAAGTAGATTCATGGGGCATGGATGGGGTCTTAATGATGTTAGGACTGTCTTGGCCTACATCTAAGCTAGAACCAATAGTCCCATCCCCACCTATGTCACAACCACACTTGTGGTGGTGGTTCCCTCTGCTACATGGCTAGGACCACCAGAGGAGAACACTCCAGCAGTCCTTTGCCGTTTTTCCAACCTAAATTCTGGTGGTGGAGAAGAGGAAGTGGAAGGAGGGTCTGTTTGGGTGTAAGGGGGTGTTTGGGTTTGTGGTAAAATGGTGTCAACGTTTGGATTGGTCGTGTCAGCGCCCACATTGGTCGTGTCAGCGCTGGATGGTTGAGGGTGAATATTCATATGTTGGGGGGGGGGGGGTGGAGGTTGTTTTGGTAAGGGGTCTGGTTGAGGTTGTGGGTGAGGTGGAGGGTTTGTTACTGCCTCAATGATAGCAAGCATGGTTGGGGTGAGTGGTAGATCTCTGTATGGTGGTGTATTCATATTCCCAAAAATTGTTTACTTTTGCACAAGGATAGCATAAAAATTATCATGATCCCTTGTGCAATATCCTTGCAAGTCAAAAACCATTTGTAAAAACCTAGGGTAAGCAATAGTCATCTTGTTACCCTTATTGTGACACATGCCATCAAAAATCATTTTTGAAAAATTATAATTTTGCCCAGTTGCAATACACACAATGGCACTCCCAATTGAACAATTGATTTCATTGTGTGAGGAGCATTTGGGACTCAAACATTGAAGGATGACATGTATAAGGTACTTCCAAGCCGGGGGAAACTGTTGGACTATTAATATATTACATAATAATAAGTATGTACAATAATAAATAAATGAGACATTTTATAAAAATGGCAATCTGATAAGTTTTATAAGATATAAAACTATAAACATGATTTTTACGTATTTTCGGCTAAAACCGTAAAATTTACGTTTTCGTCAATTAAAACTTAGACGGTCGGACCCGTCTAATGTAAACATTTTGTAACTCCTATACTGATATATAAGCACATATTACAAGTAAAAACCGATAAAACCCGAGCTTTATAACATACGGACATTAACGGGCCAAGTTAGCCTTATTAGACTATTAATCCAACTAATTTGGCTAAACACTTATGAACTTACTTATTGGGCTTAACCCACTTGGGCCTAACATGTAAGTATAATAATGATATTAAAAGTGTAAAATGGACTAATATAAGGTAATGGACTTATAATGGGTTTATTGGGCCTAAACATGTAAACAAAATAAACTAGTGAAACTAGTATAAAAAGTTACCAACACATAACAATATAATGAATAAAGATGTACAATCCCACTTGATCATCATCATATATATATATATATATATAAAATCATCATATGTATACATAGTTATTATTTTTATAAAGTCATTGGACAAAAGTCTAAGACTCGTTATATAGGTTTCCGTGATCGAAGCACGCCCGTAGCCGATAATCCACCTTTCATTATCAACGTGAGTTCCTAGCCTCGCACTCTTTTAAATGTTTTATAAAATGATTTGTAAACCCGCGAGGGAGATAATATGCTAGTTTTTGATAAAAATAGAACACAAGTAGTCCCGATGGTATGCTTAATGATATGGACCCGAATGATACTATGACCCAATAAATGAGATAAAAATGATTATTAGTAGTTAGGTTATGTCACTTAAAGTCCCATTAGCATGAATTGTGAACTACCGAGATTTGGTAGACGATTATGCATATGATAGTACTATTTGGGGACGATCACCCCAGTTCGCGCCTTGACGGTTGATCCCCGTCGTACAACATTGATTGGTAAGCGAATTTATGTATGAGAAGATTTACATAGCGTGATTTTTGTGACGACACGCTAACTTAGATGGGAAAATTGTTTGTCGGGTTCGCGGCCCGTTGTTTGTGATAGTAAGGTAACAATGTCATGCAGCTAATAATAATCCAACACAATTCAATAATGATGCAAATAACGATAACAATGTTACATATAATGGTAATATTGAGACTATGGTCTCATGGACGGTTTAAGATGTATGCTTTGATTTATATATTGCCTGACTAGCAATACGAGGACTTACTTATGATATTATACTTGTGTTTTGATTTCAACGATTGTTTATATAACGGTTTTATTAAACTCTATGAATTCACTCGGCATTCGCTGATATGATTTTTGCATGTTTTTATCTCAGGTGCTTGAAGGTAATTCGAAAAGAGATCGACTCTGATGGCCCACATAATAATAAAACTGTTCATTCGATCTATGTTTTGTAAACTTAATGACCTGTATAATTTGGGACCTGTTGTACACTTGAAAAACTTTTATATCGAATGAATGTATGTTAAACCTTGTACAACCATTTTTATGTGTTGTCTATGATTGGAGTTATTGTGCTATCCCGTAACACTCTAAAGACTCTTCCGATGTATCGATATGAAATTTGAGAGTGTTACAGTTTGGTACCAGAGCTCTCGTTATAGAGAACGAAAGATTTTAAAAAACAAGGTTTTGAACAAAACTTTTCAAAATCTTTTAACTATAAACATTTGAGAAAATATTTGAAAAATCTTTTGACTATAACGGTGCCAAAGAACTCCGACGTTACCAACAAGCCTTATTGAGAAGATATATATTTTGATATATATAATTTAATTTATATATATGTATATATCGTGGTTTAAGTATGTAACTGTTTAATAATTATTTTATGCTAATACGAGATATATAAATGCAGATTGTCATGGCTGACCCTAATGTTCTTGTAGAGAACCATGTTATTCCCGAACCTAATGTAGATGATAACCCTTATTTAGACTTAGTGGATTATGATGTCAATGAGGATATGGATGATGATGAGGAGGAACCATTTGAGGATCCCGAGCCCGAGATAGGACTAGGAGATCAGATTGCCCCTCAGGTTGATGTTGTAGAGAATGAGAATGATAATGTTGGTATTGAGAATGATGATGAGATTGGGATAGATAATGTAGATAATGAGGATGACGACTAGGATGTCGAGGAGGAGATAGGTATAGATGATGAAGTTGATGATGATGATGATGATGAGGCTGAGCTTATTTACCCTTATGATGTACCGGAGGGTGAGCCCTTACCGCCTCCAGTTTATTGGTCTGATTCTGAGATTGAGCTACTTAGAGATGAATTGTATGAATCGTCTGAATGTGATTCTGAATTAGAGGACGATGAGGATGATGATGCACCTGATGGTACTGATGGTATTGCTACTCGTAGACATGTGATAGGAGAGTCGTTTAGGGTTCGAGAGGCTACTCATATTGATGGTCTTGCACCTTGGGCCTTGAGACGTGATTTAGATGCTTCCCGTGCTCAGAGTAGTATGACAGAGGTTGGATTAGGTGTTGTTCAGACTCATGTTGCTTATTTGGAGTCGAAGACTAAGGTTGGTGAGAAAGAGCGGGAATTTCTTAACTTGGATTTGACTGATGTAGAGTGTGGTTTGAATGAGGCTTTTAGGAGGTTATCTGTGTTAGAAAGTGGTAAGTTTGCTGCAATGAAGAAAAAGGTGAATACTATGGAGATTCAGTTGAGTGTAGCTCGTGCGATGCGTGAGAAAGCTAAGAAAGAGTTGAACATATATGATGGTTGGAACAGTAGATTTTATACTGAGATGGTTGAAAGAGGAGTGATTCGTAAGCGCCCAGCTGAAGATGTGTCTCGTCCGACGAAGATACCAAAGACGATGGATGATGGACCATCTGGCGGTTCTCAGTAGACCAGTTTATATTTAGTAGTGACCTTTGTATCTTTTGTACCTTTTGTAACTTTGACTGAACCGACTTATTTGTTAGTAGATCTGGCACGGATTTTGAGTATGTATAGTGCTAGAAACTTGATATGGGATGTAATTAAGACAATGCGTTTGTTTCAAATCCAATGAAATATGTATCTTGTCTTGAATTCTATATTGTGCCTTATTTGTATTTTGATTATGAATTCAATCCACATTATATGAATCCCTTGTTGGGTAAATGCTTAATACTTTGAAATTGTGAAATTATAGAACTATGCCGCCCAAGAAAGCTGTGACTGAGGAAGATGTACGTAGGATTATTGCGGATTAAGTTACCGCATCTATGACTGAATTTATGGCAAACGCTAGAAATGGATCCGGCAGTAGTGGAGCTGGCGGTATTGGAGCTGGCGGTAGTGGAGCTGGTGGTAGTGGAATTGGTGGTACTAATGTGAATGTGAATGCTAATAATGTGAATGCTAATGCTGGAGGAAATGTAGGAGGACTTAGAACTAATGCACCTGAAGTTGGTGGTTGTACTTATGTGACGTTCATGAAGTGTGAACCTCTGCCTTTTAATGGAACTGAAGGTGCTGTAGGATTAAGCCAGTGGATTGAGAAGATAGAGTCGGTGTTTCGGATTAGTAAGTGTAAGGAGGAAGATAAGGTGACTTTTGCTATGGCTACTCTTAAAGGTCGCGCGTTGACTTGGTAGAACGGGAGAATTGCTTTCATGGGTATTGATGCTGCTAATGCTACTCCTTGGGCTGAAATTAAGAAATGGATGACTTTGGAATTCTGTCTCCGTAGTGTGATCATTAGGTTATAACAAGAGTTGATTCATCTTAGAATGAAAGGTGTGGACATTGATAGCTACACAAACCGATTTCATGAGTTGGCCTTGTTGTGTCCTCGATTGGTGGAACCCGAAGAGATCCGAATTGAACAATATATCAAAGGGTTGACCAAGAACATCCGAGGGGAAGTGACATCATCAAAACCACTGACCATTGATGATGTTGTTCGAATGGCTTACCAACTCATTGGGCAAATAATTCAGGATAGGGAAGATGAAGCACGTATATGTGAGAAAAGAAAGGGTGATGGTGATCGTGTAGATAGAGGTGATAATAGGAAGAATTTCAATCGCCGTCAGAACCAGAGAAAGGGGAATGCAAATGCTCTTACCAACAACACACCGCGCAATGATGAAAGATGTCCTAAGTGTGGCAACAAGAGGCATGCTGGCGACTGCTAGAAGTGCCGAAATTGCGGAAAGCTTGGACACAAAGTTGAAAGGTGTAAGAAGGGAATCATTTGCTTCAACTGTAATGAAGAGGGTCATAAGAAATCGGATTGCCCTAAGTTGAAAGCGATTGTACCTGGAAGAAACCCCCAGGGTGGTGCTTATCAACTTAGAATAGTCGAGGTGAAGAAAGAGGATCCGAATGTCGTTATTGGTACGTTTTTACTCAACAATCATTATGCTGTTTCTTTATTTGACTCGGGTGCTAATAAGAGCTTTGTATCCACTAAATTTAGTGCCCTTATTGACATTGAACCTGTTGAGATAAATACCAGTTACGAGGTGGAATTGGCTGATGGTAAATTAGTGAAAACTAATAAGCTATTAGAAGGATGCTCTCTAAATCTATTAAACTATTCCTTTTCGATTGATTTGATGTTGATAGAATTAGGTAGTTTTGATATTATCATTGGTATGGATTGGTTGTCGTTGAATAATGCTACTATTTTATGTGGAGAAAAGAAGGTTAAGTTTGAAAATCGTTTCATGTATTAAAGTCCAAAAGTACATCAGGAACGGTTGCGAGTTATTCTTAGCTCAAGTGACCGGGAATGAGTCTAAGGAGAAACGATTGGAAGATGTACCTATTATCTATGAATTTCCTGAGGTATTTCCTAAAGATTTACCCGGACTTCCACCGATAAGGCAAGTTGAGTTTTGAATCGATTTAATTCCTGGTGCTGCACCGGTGGCACGTGCGCCTTACCGATTAGCACCTTCTGAATTAAAGGAATTATCTGAACAACTTAAGGAGTTGTCTGATAAAGGTTTTATTCGACCGAGCTCGTCGCCTTGGGGAGCTCCAGTCTTGTTCGTTAAGAAGAAGGATGGATCTTTCCGTATGTGCACTGATTATAGGGAACTGAATAAATTGATGTTAGAAATCGATATCCTTTACCAAGGATTGATGATTTGTTTGATCAACTACAAGGATCTAGTGTGTATTCTAAGATAGATTTGCGGTCTGTATATCACTAACTTCGCGTCCGTGAAGAAGATATTCCTATAACTGCATTTAGAACTCGTTATGGACACTATGAATTTCAAGTAATGCCATTTGGGTTAACTAACGCGCCTGCGGTTTTCATGGATCTAATGAATCGAGTGTGCAAGCCCTACTTGGACAAATTTGTGATTGTGTTTATTGACGACATTCTAATCTATTCTAAGAATAAAGATGAACATGGAGAACATTTAAGGATTATCTTGAGTTTGTTAAAGGATGAAAAGTTGTATGCTAAGTTTTCGAAATGTGATTTTTGGTTAGATTTTGTGCAATTTCTTGGTCATGTGATTAACAAAGATGGAATTCATGTTGATCCTGCAAAGGTTGAAGCCATTAAGAATTGGTCTACACCGACAACGCCAACGGAAGTGCGACAGTTCTTAAGATTGGCTGGCTATTATAGGCGATTCATTAAAGAATTTTCTTTAATAGCTAAACCCTTGACTAAGCTTACCCAGAAGAATAAACCTTTCGTTTGGGGAAGTGAAGAAGATGGAGCATTTCAGATATTGAAACAAAAATTATGTAGTGCGCCAATTCTATCATTACCCGACGGAAGTGAAGATTTTATAGTGTATTGTGATGCATCTCTTAGAGGTTATGGATCTGTTTTGATGCAGCGAGAAAAAGTGATAGCTTATGCTTCTAGTCAATTAAGGAAGAATGAGGAGAATTACACTACTCATGATCTCGAGTTAGGAGCTGTAGTCTTTGCTCTTAGGTTGTGGAGACATTATCTGTATGGCACCAAGTGTACGGTATTCACCGATCACAAAAGCCTACAGTATATTCTTGATCAAAAGGAATTGAATATGAGGCAACGAAGATGGACATAACTGTTAAGTGATTATGATTGTGATATAAAATATCACCCAGGAAAAGCCAATGTTGTTGTCGATGCATTATGCAGAAAAGATAGAGAGCCTATCAGGGTACGTTCTCTAGTCTTGACCGTGCACAATAATTTGCCTGAGCAAATTAGAAATGCGCAAATAGAAGCCTGTAAGAAAGAAAATTTCGTTAATGAAGGGTTTCGAGGAGAAGGAGATCCTTTAGAAGTTAGAGCTGATGGAGTGAAATGCTTAAGAGGTCGTATGTGGATACCTAAGTTTGGAGGCATAAGAGATTTGATTATGTTAGAATCCCATAAATCTAAATATTCCATTCATCCTGGATCTGATAAACTGTACCATGATTTGAAGAAGTTGTACTGGTGGCCGAATATGAAAGCTGATATTGCTATGTATGTTCTTCAATGCTTGACTTGTGCTAGAGTCAAAGCTGAACATCAAAAGCCATCAGGACTACTTCAACAACCAAAGATTCCTGAATGGAAGTGGGAGTGAATTACGATGGACTTTATCACCAAGCTTCCTAGAACATCATTTGGAAATAACTCGATTTGGGTTATTGTCGACAGACTGACCAAAACAGCACACTTCATTCCAGTTAAAGAGCAGTTCTCACTGGAGAAGCTGACTCGTATTTATCTTGAGAATGTTGTATGCAAGCATGGAGTGCCTGTATCGATCATTTCAGACCGAGATCCTAGATTCGCATCGAATTTTTGGAAATCTCTCCAAAGATCTTTGGGAAAGAATCTCGACATGAGCACTGCTTATCACCCCCAGACTGATGGGCAGAGTAAAAGAACGATACAAACACTAGAAGATATGTTGAAAGCTTGTGTGATAGATTTTGGTAAGAATTGGGATAAACATTTGCCTTTAGCAGAATTTTCATATAACAATAGTTATCATGCTAGTATTAAAGCTGCACCGTTTGAAGCTTTGTATGGTAGAAAGTGTAGATCTCCTGTATGTTGGAGTGAAGTTGGGGATACCCAGCTCACGGGACCGGAATTGATCCGGGAGACTACGGAGATGATAGTTCAGACCAAGAATAGGCTGTTGACCGCCCGTAGTTGACGGAAAAGTTACGCGGATGTGCGGCAGAAACCGATGGAGTTTGAAGTGGGTGACCGAGTAATGTTGAATGTATCGTCATGGAAAGGCGTCATAAGATTTGGAAAGCGAGGGAAATTGAATCCCCGCTATATTGGACCCTTTAAGATTTTATCTAGAGTAGGTCTGGTGGCTTACAAACTAGAGTTACCCCAAGAACTTCATGGTGTTCACAACACATTCCATGTATCTAATCTGAAGAAATGTTTAGCAGTGAGTGATGAGAAAATTTCGTTGGATAAGGTTCAAATAGATGAGAAGTTGCATTTTATCGAAGAACCCGTAGAGGTTATGGATCGTGAGGTAAAGCAACTGAAACAAAGTCGGATACCTATTGTCAAGATCCGATGGAATTCAAAGTATGGACCGGAATTTACTTGGGAACGAGAGGATGAAATGTGGAAGAAATATCCGCACCTCTTTGATTTCAATAAGAAACGGACATCAAAATGAAATGGATCACGAGGACGTTGATCTCTTTTAGGAGGAAAAGCTGTGACAATCTAACATTTTCAAGTAGTAAATTATTTTCTCGTATAATATTTTGAAACTTATTTTTGTGTTGGTTGATGAACTCACAATTTACGGATTTAAATTTGGGCTTACGTGCATAATTTAACGTCCTTTATGACTAAACCGGAAACCTTAGGATTACGTATTTACGTTTTTGAACTCCGTTTTTGATGAGACAATTTTTATTAGATTCGTTTTGTGCCGTTGATTCATAATTTATAAAAACGTTTTTCGTAAAACGACCCGAGGGCACGCAAATCGAGGAAACTAGAATCGAGGAGTACCCGTAAATTATTGGGATGAGACAAAACAAGTTTTGCCCCACCCCACTCTATGGGACGGCTAAACAAGGGACACCAACACCCATGAGGTGTCAACTTGTGGTTACAAGTTGTTACACTTGTTAACTTAACTTAATAAGTTAACAAAACTAGCAAAACCACTTCCCACTAAACCATTTCTCACTTTCATCTCATGCAAACCACCCAAAAATCCTCTCACCCCTCTCTTCTTTGTCGTCCAAAAACCATCACCAAACACCCCATTTTGATCAATTTTAACCATAAATCTTGTGTTATCTACACATTTGATGAAGAACCCTTGAAGCTTTGTTGATTGGTGATCATTATAACATCCAAGGAGGTGACTTGCTTGTGTCCTAGGGCTGATTTCTCAACAAGTGTTCTTGGTGAAAGGTGATCTTGAAGATAAATTTGGTGTACCCCAAAGTGTTGTCATCAAAAGACAAGTTATAGTCTTGGTTGGTAAACAAGATCATTCTTCCCATTTTCATTGTTATTTTTGTAAAAGTAAAATGTATTTTCTTTTCTAATGTATATTTATATGATGATATATGATGATAAAAATGTTGTGTGGGGATCATGTGTTGATAAGCATGGTTAAAAAGATGAAAAACTATATGTAAAAAGGTTAAAATCTTGCTTATTAAGTAGGCTGTATAAAAACAGTAAACAAACATATGTTAAACTGATAAAATGGTATGGATAAATTAATATACAGTAAGTATTAAGTCTTGTACATATGTGAGAGTTGGCCATGCAATGGAATCATTATAATGAGTGAGATATGATCAAAACAAAATTGATGTACCAATCTGAATAGTCTGTTTTGTGAGGACTGTTAGGGACACTTAGACTTGGATTGAGCAGTAGCTAAAACTAAAAATGTAGCACATAATATGAAGTTTATGTCATCTAATAATGAGCTTCTATCTCCTTGTAGAACTCAAAATATGATAAAAATGGTGAAAGTGAAACTAAAAATCAGATTTGTGAAATTAAAGTATAATAGTATTATAATAGCACTAAAATAAATATAGTATAAAATGTAAATTTAAAACCCACTAACTTATATATAATATAATAATAAGTATGTACAATAATAAATAAATGAGACATTTTATAAAAATGACAATTTGATAAGTTTTATAAGTTATAAAACTATAAACATGATTTTTACGTCTTTTCGGCTAAAACCGTAAAATTTACGTTTTCATCAATTAAAACTTAGACGGTCGGACCCGTCTAATGTAAACTTTTTATAACTCATATACTGATATATAAGTACATATTACAAGTAAAAACCGATAAAACCCGAGCTTTATAACATACGGACATTAACGGGCCGAGTTAGCCTTATTGTACTATTAATCCAACTAATTTGGCTAAACACTTATGAACTTACTTATTGGGCTTAACCCACTTAGGCCTAACATGTAAGTATAATACTGATATTAAAAGTGTAAAATGGACTAATATAAGGTAATGGACTTATAATGGGCTTATTGGGCCTAAACATGTAAACAAAATAAACTAGTGAAACTAGTATAAAAAGTTACAAACACATAACAATAAAATGAATAAAGATGTACAATCCCACTTGATCATCATCATATTCATAAAATCATCACATGTATACATAGTTATTATTTTTATAAAGTCATTGGACTAAAGTCTAAGACCGAGTATTATTTATATAGGTTTTCATGATCGAAGCACGCCCGTAGACGATAATCCGCCTTTCATCATCAACGTGAGTTCATAGCCTCGCACTCTTTTAAATGTTTTATAAAATGATTTGTAAACCCGCGAGGGAGATAACATGCTAGTTTTTGATAAAAATAGAACACGAGTAGTCCCGATGGTATGCTTAATGATATGGACCCGAATGATGCTATGACCCAATAAATGAGATAAAAAGGATTATTAGTAGTTAGGTTATGTCACTTAAAGTCCCATTAGCATGAATTGTGAACTACCGGGATTTGGTAGACGCTTATGCATATGATAGTACTATTTGAGGACGATCACCCCAGTTCGCGCCTTGACGGTTGATCCCCATCGTACCACATTGATTGGTAAGCGAATTTATGTATGAGAAGATTTACATAGCGTGATTTTTGTGACGACACACTAACTTAGATGGGCAAATTATTTGTCGGGTTCGCGGCCCGTTGTTTGTGATAGTAAGGTAACAATGTCATGCGGCTAATAATAATCCAACACTATTCAATAATGATGCAAATAACGATAATAATGTTACCTATAATGGTAATATTGAGACAATGGTCTCATGGACGGTTTAAGATGTATGCTTTGATTTATATATTGCCTGACTAGCAATACAAGGACTTACTTCTGATATTATACTTGTGTTCTGATTTCAACGATTGTTTTATATAACAGTTTTATTAAACTCTATGAATTCACTCGGCATTCTCTGATATGATTTTTGCATGTTTTTATCTCAGGTGCTTGAAGGTAATTCGGATGGAGATCGACTCTGATGGCCCACATAATAATAAAACTGTTCCTTCGATCTATGTTTTGTAAACTTAATGACCTGTATAATTTGGGACCTGTTGTACACTTGAAACTTTTATATCGAATGAATGTATGTTAAACCTTGTACAACCATTTTTATGTGTTGTCTATGATTGGAGTTATTGTGCTATCCCGTAACACTCTAAAGACTCTTTCGATGTACCGATATGAAATTTGAGAGTGTTACATCATATGTAATCAAGGAACCACTGGGCAATGCAGCAATGTATGCACATACTATATCTAGGTCAATACCAGCAGGTTTAAGCCTTGGTGACTCAACATTGTATGTGTCAACATCTGAAAGTGAGGCGCTGACAAAGGTTGATCGACCACTGACATAAGGTGATCCAGTAACAGGATGTGTGACAATCCGTCAATTTCAGGTTGTTATTTTGATCTCAACTATTACGTATTACGTGTTTACTTTAATGAGAATTTTAAATTATCGGCTAACCGAGAAGGTTATAGTTTGAAACTTAATGTAAGACTGTCGTTTAGATGAAAACCGACAAGAAATACATTAAGTATCGGTAATATATTCTCAAATCTATCATGTGAATGATTCTATTGTATTTATATTTATTTCTCGTGTTTTACATTTTAACGAATGATGAGAACTACTAATGATCGCAATACCGACGGATGCCCGAAAATTTACATTTTATTATCGATTGTCTCGATATTTTATATTTTCGACGTTTTCGATTTAATTACGTTTTAAGTCGTGTCGAAGCTTTATCATTATATTTATGAAGCGTTTTAACTTCTGAAAAGTATCTTTAAGAAACCCGAGTCCCGTAAATATTTTCAAAATTTACAGTTTACATTTTCTACCTTGTAAACTATTTAATTGCATTTTGGACCAAAACTATGCAAAATTGGCAAAATTTTCCACTATCTATTTTATAATAATAATTCATTTTTACAAAAAAAAAAACAAAATCTCTCTCTTTCTTTCTTTCTAAACCGTCCACCCCCATCATCAACAACCCTTTGATTTTGATTTTCTACTTTGAATCTTCCAAATCTAATTCAAGACCCATCTTGGAAATTCAACAAGCTTCATTTTGGTATAAAATTGTCCAACATGCATTCACTTAATTTTTCTTTTCAATTTTTGATGAAGAACATGTTGTTTGATCCATTTTTATGGTTAAACATGTTGTTATTATTATTATATTTGAGTGAGTGTTGTTGCATGTTTATTATTTTGAGTGGGTAGATTTTTGGATGATCATTCAAGGGTGTTAGGAGTTAGATATAGGTGTTATGATGATATTAGGGTAATATTAGGAGTATATGAATTGATAAAACGGGTTGAAACATTGATTTGGTAGGATTTTTAGATGACCATTTTACATCAGTGGGTAAAAGGGTATTATTGAAAGTCTTAGGTCTGATTATAAAATGATATGATGTAATAGTGTTGTAGTAATCTTCAAGACGCTCGTTTTTCCGCTTGAATGAGCTTCTAACTCATTACGAGCGAA
Source organism: Glebionis coronaria (assembly GCA_025667525.1). Lineage (NCBI taxonomy): Eukaryota > Viridiplantae > Streptophyta > Magnoliopsida > Asterales > Asteraceae > Glebionis > Glebionis coronaria. The sequence continues at coordinate 298,550 of JANFOE010000403.1, read as the reverse complement.
AAGTTATGCTAGTTTTAGTATTCGTGTACCGGGAGACGAGTATCGGCACAATCCGAAAATTGTTGTCGATATTTGGATCGAATCTCGGGGACTATAGAATGAGTTTTAAAAATGTTCAAGGACTGTTGTAAGTTACTAAACCTCAGGTCATGAGTCTATTTTCAAACCCGAGTGTCGGTTTTGTAAACGGAATTGTTTAGATATGTCAAAATGGTTTTGCGAGTTGAAGACGTAAATCTGTCCGGTTTTTATAACACAAAGATGTGTCGGGCAGAAGGTCTTAGAAGTAATATTTTTGAATGAAACTTAAACTGAGTCTTATTCATATTATGTGTGTGTTTGTCACCAAGTTTCGGCGAAATCGGACAAGTCTAGATAGGGTAGATTGGTGTGTACATTTGGAGTGTACATGCTGATTGGTATTTTGGACACGTAATCTAATAATCGTGTGGCGTGAGTTGAGTATTCACTATTGGACATGGTGATTTACTCAAGTGTTAAGTCATTATGTAAATGACTTAGTTACTGGTCCGAGGGAAGTAAAATGATAAGTTGACTTGCGTTGACTTGGCGTCTTAAGACGGGTCAATATCGAGAGTGCAAGTGTTTAAAAGAATAGTGTTGAATAAAAGGGTATAGAATAACACTTGTATTGTAAATTTTTCGGGATTGTCTTGGTTTTGTAGAGTCGATTATTAACGAACGCACCTTATTTAGTAGGTTGCGGTTTTCGTGTTTAAACGGGCATCACTAATCGTCGACGATCGTCTCATTACCACTATTGGCTAAGGTGAGTCTATAGCCTCGCTTTTAACATGTTTACTTGTTTTATAAAACCTGCGAGGGGGATAACATGCTTGTTTTATTAAAATAAAGGGTACAACGAGAAGTTGTGGAAACCTTATTAATGGGTGCAACGAGAAGTTGTAGGAACCCTATTTACTTGAAAAGTATTTATTGAAATTGAAAGGTACAACTATAAGTTGTGGTAAACTCATGATTGTTTTAAAATTGAACACAAGGAACTTAATTGTATGTTTAGATGAAAGTTATAACGTAAGTTTGTTTAGCCTTAAAAGACCCATGAATCGTGAATTGTTAATCGAAGTAACGCTAATGCTATGGATAGATCTATCGGGGTGACGCCCAGTCCGGTCGCGACTAGCTATCGCGTGGTGTTGTGATGCACTAGTAATGAAACATCGGATCAGTGTATAAGAGAAATATACGCACTTGGCTAGGTGTGTTGGGCTGAAATAATATATGTAAACGTTCAATGTCACGAGACTTATGTAATGACACGATAATTATGTCCGTACAACATAATTATCTTTGATAAATTTAACCATGGAAGGTTATTTTTGAATACTTGTGTTGTCTTTATTTAAATTAAACTCTATAGATTCACTCGGCAAATTTTGATGACTTTTTAGCATGTTTTATCTCAGTTCCATTAGAAAGGCAACCGAGGAAGGCGGTTTCGTGAAGCTTGCTTATTTGAAATGTTTTGGCCCGCTTTCATAAATTATATCCATTCAAAGAATCTTTTATTATTTACTGTGTTTGTAAACTTTAAATTATTTGGGACCGTGTGAAAAGTTTTATTGTTAAATGAAAATGAATGGTTGTTTTTATTAAAATGACTCGTTTTGAGCCGTTTTCTATGATTATGAGATTGAACCATGATAGTAACACCCAATGACCCTTCTGCTGTTATGACCGAAAATTAGGGGTGTTACAGATTGGTATCAGAGCTCAAGTTATAGAGAACGAAAAGATTTTCCAAAAATGAATTTTTGAAATCTTTAACTGTTGCAAGCGAAACCTTCGAGTTGCCAATGGACGAGAATGAAAGTATTTATATATATATGGATTATATATATGTTTTAATCTTTATCGATTATTTGTACTTGTGAATTACAAGGTATGTTTTCATTTATAAAATTATAAATGGTAATTTTATATTTATACGAGATGTTTATACGGCGTAGATTGTCACGAAGCCACCCTAGTCATTTAATTGCTAGCGCCGAAGCTATTCCAGAAATGAATCCTGTTATTCTCGAGATTAACTAAGTTGTGGATATACATGATCCCAACGAAATGGTTAATATTCTTGCTGATATTCTTTTGGTTACGAGGATTTTGATTTCCTTGGTTCTTATTCTTGATTTATCGATCCGTTCATTTTGTTTAGCAAATTTAATTTGCATTTTCATTAATCTTCGACATTATATTGTTTCGACAGAAACAAGTTTGTCTGAGATGGTACTATTGATTGTTAGGAATTAAGATTGATTGTTATGGTATTCACATGCTAACCAGGATTCCATATCATATCACTTTCTGTTAAATCAGTTTCTCATTTGTTTCGATCTTGATCTTTCGCGTTGAGCTGGTGATGCTTGAATAAAGTGATTTATAATCGTCGAGATAAATTGACAATTTATTTGAACAAGGAAATTATAAATTGTTGAACTACAAATTTCTGAATCTTATTTGGAAGGACTTGATCAATCTATGGAAATAACGATTCATAAACGTGAGGGCTTAAGCATATAGCATCTGCGTGATTAAACTCTTATTGACTCATAATTCGTTTGCTCGAATCATTCTTTGATTTTGTTCTTATAATTCTTTGATCGTGAAATGGTTGTATTGGGGCTTTTCTAAAACCGCCAATTGAGGAGGATATCAAGCGTCTCTGAAAGACACTGAAGAAATCTTCTTCTTGTGGGACCGAGGAGCCTTCTTAGCCATGTGAATTACCTAGTAACTCTTAGTAGATTAGTTTATCAATTGTAGTATCTTTCAAATCACTAACTAAACTGTGACATTAGTTAGTAGGACTAGTCTTTTAAGTTGTATGGCATTAGACGATGATTATCTATAATGCTTAACAATACAACTTGTACTAGTTTGTGATCAATGGAATGACTATCTTTTGATTCCTAATTCTACATCGTTCTATTATTATCTTTCTTTGCCTTTCTCATTTAAATTCATGTGGTATAACGCAATCATTGAATGAATACTCATTATGATTTGATTTGTGTTACACAAGACTCATGCAGTCAATGAAAGTTATGACTGAAGCACGAATGCACCAAGTTATTAGTGAATAAGTTGTTGTATCTTTAGTTGAATTCATGGCCAACATGAACGATGGATTTGGAATCGGTGGAGCTGAAGCTAAAGCCGATAATGTTCGTGGTATGGATGGAACAAATGTGCCCGAAGTTAGAAGCTATATCTACACCTCCTTCATTAAGTGCAAACCATAGACTCCTAAGGGGACTAAAGATGATGGAGGATTGTGTCAGTTGTTGAAAATGCTGGCGTCAGTCTTTCGAATCAGTGACCCTAATCAGGAGGATAAGGTGCAGTTTGAAATCGCTACTCTCCAAGGTCGTGAATTAATTTGGTGGAATGGCAGACTTGCTTCCATAGGTATCGTTACTTATGGGACACCATGGACTAAGGTGAGGAAGCAGTTAACTGAGGAGTTTTTCCTCGAAGTATTTCCAAAGTATGGAGCAAGTGTTGTACAATCTGAGACTAAAGGGAACTAACATTGGTAGATATATCAAGTGCTTCCACAAGTTGACTCCTTTATGTTCAAGAATTGTGGAACCCGAACCGTCAAGGTCAAGCAGTATATTCACGGCTGACCAAGAATAAATGCGGTGATGTGACTTCTTCTAAGCGAATTGCTATTTGTGAAGCTGTCTGTATGGCTTATTAGCTCATGGGACACATAATTCAAGGCAAGGCTGACAAGGTCACTGAAGGGAAAAATAATTCCGAATTTAAAATTCTTTTCGTGCATTAGAGCTCGTAAGTATATCAAAAAAGGTTGTGGATTATTCCTGGCTTAGTATCGTAGAAGGAATCGTAAAGAAAGTGAGTAGAGATATTGTAGTCATTCATGACTATCCCGAAGTGTGTCTGGAAGAATTGCCAAGGCTTCCGCCTCCAAGGCAAATAGAATTCCTAATTGATCTAATTCCTGGTACTGCAACTGTGGCATGTGTGCCATATCAATTAGCATCATCCGAGCTCAAGGAATTAATTTGTACAGTTTTAAGAACTATTTGATAGATGTTTTATTCGACCGAGCTCGTCAGTTTGTAGATCTCCTATTCTATTCGCTAAGAAGAAAGATGATTTGTTTCGTATGTGTACCGATTACCGAGAGCTGCATAGGCTAACGATCAAGAATCGTTACCCGCTTCTAAGAATTGATGATCTATTTGATCAACTTCAAAACTCTCGTGTTTTCTCCAAGATTCTGGTGTTTTCTCCAAGATTGATCTTTGTTTTGCTTATCATCAACTTCGCATACGCGAGGAAGATATTCCTACTACGGCATTTAGAACTTGTGATGATCATTATGAGTTTAGAGTTATGCCTTCTGATTTGACCAGTACACCTGTTGTATTCATTGACTTAATGAATTGTAGGTGTAAGCCTCTTGATAAATTCGTGATTGTTTTCATTGATGAAATTCTAATCTACTCGAAGAGCGAGGAAGAACATGTCGAACACTTAGGGACTATCTCGAACATGTTAAAGAATGGAAATTTTACGCGAAACTCTCAAAGTGTAATCTTTTGATTAGTTCCGTACGATTTCTCTGACATGTGATTGATAAAAGTGGCACACATGTTGATTCTGCGAAAATCGAAACCATCGAAAATTTGAATGTTCCAACTATTCCAACTGAAGTACGACAAATTCTAGGTTTGGCTGGTTACTACTGAAGGTTTATTAAAGGATTCTCTTTGATATCAAAAACATTAACTAAGATAACTTAGAGAATGAACCGTATGTGTGCAGCATTGATGAAGAGAAATCTTTTCAAAGCATGAAAAGAAAACTCTGCAGCACGTCAATCTTATCGTTACCTGAAAGAAGTAAAGATTTTGTTACTGATCGTGATACATTTCTTAAAGGATTTAGAGCTGTTTTGATTGTATATGCTTGTAGGAAACCTAGGAAGAATGAGGAAACTACTCAACCCACGAATTGTAATTGGGTGCGGTGATTTTACTCTTCGTCTATTAAGACGTTAATTGTATGGCACTATATGTACGGTATCCACCGATAGTAAGAGCCTACAATATGTTCTGGAATAAAAGAGGTAACTAAGCCTTTAAGTGATTACGATTTTGTTATTCGTTATCATTTGGGAAGTAGGAGCAAATTACAATGGACTTCATTGTTAAGCTCTTGAAAAACTCAGCCTGAATATGATTGAAATTGTGTCAATGTTGACTGATTGACTCTGCTCATTTTATTCCGATGAATAAATGATCGTGCGAACTAAGAATCGTTTGTTAACTGCTCGTAGTAGACATGAAAGTTATGATAATGTGAAGCGAAAACCTTTGAAATTCGAGGTAGGTGGAAAAGTTATGCCAAGTTATCACCATGAAAAAGGTGTTATATATTCTGGAAAACGTGGGAAGTTAAGTCCCCGTTAGTCTGGACTACTCGAGATGATATCGAGAGTAGGTCCGGTGGCATGAAAACTTAAATTACCTCGAGAGCTACAAGGAATTCACAATACTTTTCATATGTCGAATCTAAAGAAATTTCTTCCTGACGAAGATCTTATTATCTTTTTGATGAAGTATGAATCGACGGTAAGTTGCATTTCACCAAAGTACGTGTTGATATTGCCGATAAGGAAGTTAGGAACTGAAGCAAAGTCGTGTTCCTATTGTCAAATCTAATGGAACTCAAGATGAGGACCAAAAATTCGTTTAACTCTTTGATTTCAACGAGCGATCGAGGAAGAACGCAAGTTGATCTTTGGGACGAAGATCCCAATTTGGTGGGGATAATGTGACAATCCTTCAATTTCAGGTCGTTATTTTGATCTCAACTTTTACGTATTACGTGTTTACTTTAATGAGAATTTTAAATTATCGGCTAACCGAGAAGGTTATAGTTTGAAACTTAACGTAAGAATTTCGTTTAGATGAAAACCGACAAGAAATACATTAACTATCGATAATATATTCTCAAATTTATCATGTGAATGATTCTATTGTATTTATATTTATTTCTCGTGTTTTATGTTTTAACGAATGACGAGAACTACTAATGATCGCGATACCGACGGATGCCCGAAAATTTACATTTTATTATCGATTGTCTCGATATTTTATATTTTCGACGTTTTCGATTTAATTACGTTTTAAGTCGTGTCGAAGCTTTATCATTATATTTATGAAGCGTTTTAACTTCTGAAAAGTATCTTTAAGAAACCCGAGTCCCGTAAATATTTTCAAAATTTACAATTTATATTTTGTACCTTGTAAACTATTTAATTGCATTTTGGACCAAAACTATGCAAAATTGGCAGAATCTACCCATCCACCCCACTATATATTAATTCTCCACTATCTATTTTATAATAATAATTCATTTTTACAAAAAAAAAATATCTCTCTTTCTTTCTCTCTAAACCGTCCACCCCCATCATCAACAACCTTTTGATTTTGATTTTCTACTTTGAATCTTCCAAATCCAATTCAAGACCCATCTTGGAAATTCAACAAGCTTCATTTTGGTATAAAATTTTCCAACATGCATTCACTTAATTTTTCTTTTCAATTTTTGATGAAGAACATGTTGTTTGATCCATTTTTATGGTTAAACATGTGGTTATTATTATTATATTTGAGTGAGTGTTGTTGCATGTTTATTATTTTGAGTGGGTAAATTTTTGGATGATCATTCAAGGGTGTTAGGAGTTAGATATAGGTGTTATGATGATATTAGGGTAATACTAGGAGTATATGAATTGATAATATGGGTTGAAGCATTGATTTGGTAGGATTTTTAAATGACCATTTTACATCAGTGGGTAAAAAGGTATTTTTGAAAGTCTTAGGTCTGATTATAAAATGATATGATGTGATATTGTTGTAGTAATTTTCAAGACGCTCGTTTTTCCGCTTGAATGAGCTTCTAACTCATTACGAGCGAAAAGTTATGCTAGTTTTAGTATTCGTGTACCGGGAGACGAGTATCGGCACAATCCGAAAATTGTTGTCGATAATTAGATCGAATCTCGGGGACTATAGAATGAGTTTTAAAAATTTTCAAGGACTGTTTTAAGTTACTAAACCTCAGGTCATGAGTCTATTTTCAAACCCCGAGTGTCGGTTTTGTAAACGGAATTGTTTAGATATGTCAAAATGGTTTTGTGAGTTGAAGACGTAAATCTGTCCGGTTTTTATAACACAAAGATGTGTCCGGCAGAAGGTCTTAGAAGTAATATTTTTGAATGAAACTTAAACTGAGTCTTATTCCTATTATGTTTGAGTTTGTCACCAAGTTTTGTCGAAATCGGACAAGTCTAGAGAGGGTAGATTGGTGTGTACATTTGGAGTGTACATGCTGATTGGTATTTTGGACACGTAATCTAATAATCGTGTGGCGTGAGTTGAGTATTCACTATTGGACATGGTGATTTACTCAAGTGTTAAGTCATTATGTAAATGACTTAGTTACTGGTCCGAGGGAAGTAAAATGATAAGTTGACTTGCGTTGACTTGGCGTCTTAAGACGGGTCAATATCGAGAGTGCAAGTGTTTAAAAGAATAGTGTTGAATAAAAGGGTATAGAATAATACTTGTATTGTAAATTTTTCGGGATTGTCTTGGTTTTGTAATTTTGATTTTTTATCATTTAAGTATGATTTATACTTGAGTCGATTATTAACGAACGCGCCTTATTTGGTAGGTTGTGGTTTTCGTGTTTAAACGGGCATCACTAATCGTCAACGATCGTCTCATTACCACTATTGGCTAAGGTGAGTCTATAGCCTCGCTTTTAACATGTTTACTTGTTTTATAAAACCCACGAGGGGGATAACATGCTTGTTTTATTAAAATAAAGGGTACAACGAGAAGTTTTGGAAACCCTATTAATGGGTGCAACGAGAAGTTGTAGGAACCCTATTTACTTGAAAAGTATTTATTGAAATTGAAAGGTACAACTATAAGTTGTGGTAAACTCATGATTGTTTTAAAACTGAACACAAGGAACTTAATTCTATGTTTAGATGAAAGTTATTACATAAGTTTGTTTAGCCTTAAAAGACCCATGAATCGTGAATTGTTAATCGAAGTAACGCTAATGCTATAGATAGATCTATCGGGGTGACGCCCAGTCCGGTCGCGACTAGATATCGCGTGGTGTTGTGATGCACTAGTAATGAAACATCAGATGCATTGTATAAGAGAAATATACGCACTTAGCTAGGTGTGTTGGGCTGAAATAATATATGTTAACGTTCAATGTCACGAGACTTATGTAATGACACGATAATTATGTCCGTACAACATAATTGTCTTTGATAAATTATTCACCATGGAAGGTTATTTTTGAATACTTGTGTTCTCTTTATTTAAATTAAACTCTATAGATTCACTCGGCAAATTTTGCTGACTTTTTAGCATGTTTTATCTCAGGTCCATTGGGAATGCAATCGAGGAAGGCGATTTCGTGAAGCTTGCTTATTTGAAATGTTTTGCCCCGCTTTCATAAATTATATCCATTCAAAGAATATTTTATTATTTACTGTGTTTGTAAACTTTAAATTATTTGGGACCATGTGAAAAATTTTATTGTTAAATGAAAATGAATGGATGTTGTTATTAAAACGACTCGTTTTGAGCCGTTTTCTATGATTATGAGATTGAACCATGATAGTAACACCCAATGACCCTTCCGTTGTTATGACCGAAAATTGGGGGTGTTACAGGATGCACATGTGATTCTCTCTCATTTACTTGAGCTCCACTATGTGAGATGAAATCCATGTTTCCAGATGTCGACTTGCTTCTATGATCCAATAAGATTTCATTCTCTACAATCTTTAGCTTATTGTAGACGTCATCAAAAGTAGAACTCTTATGGGCATTGGTAGGAATGATAGAACTAGCTTTAATTTTCCACGCATCACCAAGACTTTTAAGGAAAGTAGTAATGATATCAGCATCATTATACTCTGTTCCTATAAAGGTCAACTTGCTAGTGATGTCTAGGAGTCTGCTTCTTACCTCACTCCTCTTCTCATTGGGAAGAGCCTTAAACACAGCATACTCATGCAAAAGTTGCTTCTTCTTTTCTTGGGCAGTATCATCATTACCACCATAGGTTACTTAAAGAGCTGCCCAAAGTTCTTTGGCAGACTCAAAGCTTCTATACTTATGTTGATTGTTTGGACCCAGAGAGAGTTTGAGAATGTTTAAGGTCTTCATGTCATTCCTTCTCTTGGCTATATCAGCAGTTGAGACAGCTCTTCCATCCTTAGGTCTTTCTCTACGTTCTTCAGCAGTAGAACCAGTAGTAGACCTTTCTTGAATAGCAGCAACAATCTTAGTTGCTTTATCGAATTCATTTCCATATTCAATGATCTCCTAGAGAGTATGATCATGAATTTGAAGGTATTGTTCAAAATTGAACTTCCATTGTTCAAAGTTGTCAGGGTTGAGCATGGGGATTTTTAGGTTGTGGATTGATGAGGAAGAAGATTCTGTAGCAGACATCTTTTCTGGTTTTAGGGTTTTGGTGTTTTTGAGGTTTACTGTTCTTCTAGATCAAAGTTCCTCAACAAGCTCTGATACCACTTGTTGATCCCAAACTTAGATCGATTAGCTTTGTGTTAACGAGATTGAATCAAGTTTAACACTTAGAGAAACTTGGTTATTGTATGAACAATCCAAGTGTTATGCGAAATTAACACTTAGATTAAAGAACAAGTAAAACAAATAAACCAAACTTTCACTTTTGATTGATAATCAAACTTGAGTAAAATGAAAGTCGAATACTGAATAATGTGTCTAAACTACAAACCCTACGACCTACTTTTATAACATAAGGAGTCGTGTACAATGGATAACCTATCAACTATCCTAGGAAAAGATAAATATAAAAAATACAATATTGAGTATATCTTTTCTTCAAATAATAAACGTGTTGACTAAGTTCTCCTATCAGTGCTTGGACTTCTTCTTGTCAGCGCTTGGATACCTCTTGTCAATGCTTGATCTGTCAGCGCTTGTTCTCTTCCTATCAGCGTCCAATTTACTCTTGTCAGCGTCTAAGTGTCTTGGCTCATTTTATTCCCAACATATCCAAGACCATGAAGGTTTGAGAGGGTGAAAGAATAGAATCGCATACCAAAAATAAGTTTCAAGGCAAGGATTCCATGAACAATCAGATAGTCAAGTAATGATCAAAAGAATGATCAAAGGGCGTGTGGAAGGACGAAAACATACCTTAGCCGCAAAGTGTATCCCTAGTCTTCTATGGACTAATGCAACAACCAAACTTGACCAAAGTGCATACATAGTCTTCAAGGACTAGTATCACATCCACCATTCTTGATATCATCATCCCATGATGTAGGAGATCAAAAGGAGATGAGTCTTCAACGAGTGTAAGTAACTGATCCATAATCAAATGAATGATTAGCCTTCATGAGTACCTACATAAAGAAAGATACAAACTAGTAGATACATTTCAAGAGCAAATCAAAAATGCACAAAAGCTACTAATAAGATCATAATCAAGACAATTTTATATGACATAAATTTTAAGGTCTTATTTTAAAGAGAAAATAGTTTTGACCAAAAAGAAGACTTTAGTACAACCAACCCTTCTAATTAGTAGAGACAATAGATCGATCTAAGCTTGAAAGCACATTATACTTGAAAGATCTTATGTAACCATCGCTGTGATACCAATTGTAGAAATTAGAAGGGGGGAGGTTGAATAGTTTCCCTAATTAAGTCCTAATTAAAATTATGTTCGTCATTAGAAATGATTATTAGTTGAAAATTTTGTTTAATAATAGTTAAGCCAATTTCTAATACTTTAAAACATTTGCTATATCTAGTGATTATGATAGTGCAATGCATAAATGTAAAGATAAGTAAGTAAAGAGTAAGAAAAAAGACAACCTAAGGAAGGACACCAAGATTTATAGTGGTTCGGAAACGAAGCTCTCTCTTCGTTCCTACTCCACTCCTCGAGTACACCTTACTTGAGATTTCCACTATATCCACAAGCTCCCTTCTTGGGTAATAACTGAGATTTTGCTAGTTAAAAAGTTCACGAATCTTTTCGAATTGACTTCCGGTTTAAAAGCGTGACTCAGTCGTTTTTGGTTAAGAAAAAGGTAAATTTGATTATCTATTTCTACTAAAAAGGTAAATGCGAAAAGGATTAAAAATAAGCTAACAATGATTAACTAATGATAACGAGACAATTTAAAATAATAGAACGGGAATTAAAACTGAACGATTAATAATTAATGAAAACTAACAGACGAAATTAACTATCGACTAAAACGGTAAATGCGTGAATTACTAAAAATAAGCTAAAAACAAATTCCAGAAAAACTGTCACTTTTCGGAAAAATAAAAAAAACTACTCGTTCGGAATAAATCCTTCACTCGGGAAAATATACTCGTTCGGAATACTAGCTCGTTCAGAAAAAAAGGCTTCACTCGGGAAAATACCTTCATTCGGGAAAATGACCTTCACTCGGGAAAAAGTCCTTCGTTCGGAATGTTTACCTTCGTTCGGAAAAACTAGCTTCGTTCGGAATAATTACCTTCGTTCGGAAGTAGGTGCAAGGTCATCATGAGAAGAATCACTCGAGAGAGTATCAGCCTCATCAAAATCATCATAAGTTGGCATGTATGGATACTCAAAAGTAAAATCATCAGAATCATCCCCATCGGAACTAGAATCATCATAGATCGGTGGAGAATCGTAGATTGGTGGGGGATCCAATGTGGAGAAAGAATCATCAACATCATCCACATCGTCTTGGAAAAGTGGATTATAATTGGAAGACTCAAAAAGAGGAATATCATATACAACAAAGTCATCAAGCTTAAAACTTTCCAAAGTAGAAGTAAGCTCTTCTTGAAGCACATTAATCATTTTCGCGGATTCTTTTCCGTTTGTCTTACTTGTAATCTTCCCCATCTTAAAAACTTGAGCATCATTCCCGACTCTTAAGATTAGCTCACCTTCGGCAACATCGACTAATGCTTTTCTGGTTCTCAATAATGGCCGACCAAGTATTAACGGAATACGAGGGTCCATTTCATAATCAACAACAACAAAATCAACCGGAAAAGTGAAGGTACCAACTTTAATAAATACATCTTCAGCAATACCGACGGGGTAAGCGAGAGTACGATTTGCTAGCTCAAGAGTCATCTTTGTTGGTGTAAGATCGGGTAATGATAACTTTTTCCAAACACTTAAAGGCATCAGATTTATACTTGCCCCGAGATCAGCTAAGACAGTGAATTCTTCGGTTTTGTTGAAAATGCAAGGCAACACAAAACGACCGGGATCTCCAAGTTTTTCCGGAAGTTCTTTAAGAATAACTGCAGAACAGTTTTCATTTAAGCGTGTGTTGACAAACTCAGCCATCTTTTCCTTCTTGTTAAGCAACTCCTTGAACGTTTTCACAAATTTCGGCATTTGGACAAGTGCTTCAACAAGGCTAATGTTAAAGTTCATTTGGGAGATCATCTTCAAAAAGGAGGTAACTTGAGAATCCTCCTTAGTGAGCACTTTGCACTTGTCTAATCGTGAGGGATAAGGAATATTAGGTTTAGGAGGTGTGGGTGTAGAAGGTGAAGGTTGAGAAGTAGAAGGATTAGAGGTGGAAGGTAGGGATGGTGAAGGGTTTTTCTTAGGTACTTCTTCCATAATAGGTGGAGGCGGTAATGGGGAACTAGTACTAGGCGTGGTAGTAGGAGGGTTAAATGGGGGTGGAGGAGGTGTAGATGGAGTAACCGGGGAGGGGTAGAAGGTCCTACGAAAGTAGTTCCACTACGTGTAGTAATAGCACTCACATTAGCTCTCGGGTTTGTTTCGGTGGTGGAAGGAAGAGAACCTTGGGGACGAAGGGTTTGTAGTAGTTGAACGAATTTCCTATCCGTGGACTCTTGTATTTGTCTAGTTGATTCTTGCATTGCTTGCATTATTTTCTCATGTTCACTCAATTTTTGCAAGACTAAGTCCATTGGTGGATGAGGTAAATTGAACCCTTGTTGTTGAAAACCTTGGTTTGGGTATTGGTTATAAGGTGAAAAACCTTGAGGATTGAAACCTTGGTTTGGAAAGCCTTGATTTTGCATTTGATAAGTTCCCTGATTTGCATTTGAGCCCCTCACATTGCCATTACCTTGAAAATTAGCTCTTGGTGGCCCTTGATTGTTTTGGGTGGGTGAGTGTGGTCTTTGTTGAAAGCCGGGTGGAGCCAAATAATTCGTAGAATTATAGGACAAATGATTAACATCGACATTAGGCTTGAAATGAACCCTCTCCGTGTTGTTGTAAGCATACACTTTCGCGTGAGATTGATCATAAGCTTTATCACAGTTAGCATAAGAGTGTGGCCCACCACAAGTTTCACAAGTTATATTAAGAGCATGAGCATGTTGAGTGGGAGGGTTATCTCATAGAACAAGATGTTTTACTATAGAAGTAAGCTCCTTGATTTGAGTAGTGACTTCACTCTCACTGGCACTAGCCATAGTAGCCCTAACACTCTTGGTTTGGACTTTGGCTTTGTTCTCAATGATAGCCCAAGCTTCATTCATAGTTTTAACCAAAATATTACCCCCCAAGGCACTATTTAGTGAATCTTGGTCATTCAAACCTAATCTATTATAAAAAGTATTAATTTGATGTACCTTTGTAAAACCGTGTTGTGGACACTTTCTTAAAAGTTCCATAAAACGATCCCAAGATTCACTAAATGTCTCACGGTACTTTTGTTCGAATTTGATAATGTCATTCCGCAAAGCGGTAGTACGTGAGAGTGGGAAAAAGTAATTGATAAACTTGGTCTCAAGGTCCGTCCATGTTGTAATACTTTGGCATTCCTTTAGACATTGCGACAGCATTCCTTTTAGGCATTGCGATATAACAACAAGTATTCCAAGATTTTTCAAAAACGTGTTTTTGAAAATATCTTGGAATTTTTGGTTTATCGAGAACATAATTTAGGGGATTTTAACATTAGTTCTCGGCTTCTACACACAACAACAAACACATTTACTTTCTTTCATTGATCGATCAACTTTGTAAATCTTAACTTATTAAAATGGAGTACACATCTCTTACGGATAAGTCCATCCTCTCGGGTACGGATAATCGTCCACCTATGTTGGAGAAGTCTATGTACGAGGATTCGACTTCCCAAATGGAACTTTACATGTTGAACAAAGAGAATGGACATCTCATTTGGGCATCGGTGCTCAATGGACCATTAGATTATGGTACAGTGACGGAAGGTACGACTACTCGTCCTCGTACAACAGGTGAATTGACTAGAGATATGAAGATTCAAGACAAATGTGATAAGTATGCTACAAACATCATTCTCCAAGCCCTTCCTCCAGATGTCTACAATCTCGTCTGCAAACATAAAGTTGCCAAAGAGTTATGGGATAGAATTCGTGTTCTAATGCAAGGCACCTCGTTATCTAAACAAGAACGAGAGTGTAAGCTTTATGATACTTTTGATAAGTTTGCCTATGTGCCAGGGGAGACTCTCAATGACTACTATCTGAGATTTACCCTATTGTTGAATGAGCTAAATATCTATGGCATGGAAATTCCTACGTTTCAATTGAACACCAAGTATTTGAACACTCTTCCTTCAGAATGGAAAAAGTATGTGACGGATGTTAAATTGGCTAAGGACTTGCATAACACCAATGTGGATCAACTTCAAGCTTTTCTTCAACAACACGAATGCCATGTGATCGAGGCTCGGTTATCTAAACCTCAAGTTCATGATCCACTTGCCATGTATGCTTCTCAACAAAACATGGCTTATACTTATCAACAACCATCATACTTGCAGCAGCCACCACCACACACATATCAGCAACCACAGCAACCATCTTATCAACCACCGATGATGCCACAGCAAGCATTTCAACAAAGTGTTCATCAACAATCTTTTCCACAGCAACCAACATATCAGACATCACCATCACAAGCCAACACTTCTCCAATGGGCTATACTCCTCAGCAAGGAAATTTTCCAATAGAAGCACAATCAGCACAAGCTTTCTACTCTAAGGAACTTCCACCAATCCAAGCACCGGTCTTTACTCCAAATGATACGCCAACTGATGTTCTAAACCATCTCACTGCCTACTTGTCAAAACTTGTTGCAACTAGAGGATTTCCACCAACAAACAATCAGCTCCGCACCTTTTCAAATCCTCGACAACAAGCTACTGTTCAAGATGGTCAAGTGACAGTGTAACCTATTCAGGGAAGGCAAAATACATATGGACCTCCTACAAGGACGGTGAATGCTCAAGCTGTGAATTCACAAGCTAATGGAAATGGAAGTCCCATTGGTCCTCAAAAGGCTGTGACTTGCTACAATTGCCGAGGACAAGGTCATATGGCTAGGCAATGCACTCAGCCGAAAAGGAGAAGGGATGAAGCATGGTTTCGTGAGAAGATGTATTTGGTCGATGCTTAGTCTAAGGGAAAGATTTTGGATTCAGAGGAGTTAGCATTTCTTGCAGACCCAGGGGCAGCAGATACTAAAGGCATTTCAGTCGTTTCCACTTCTAATGCAGCTTATCAAGCAGATGATCTTGACGCATATGATTCGGATTGTGATGACATTCACTCTGCCCAAGCTGCTCTCGTTGCTAATCTCTCTCACTACGATTCTGATGTCGTCAGTGAGGTACCCACCACAACCAATCTTGGTAATGATGATAACCCACATCAAGTTGGGCATGAAAATGACAACCTCGAACAGCATTCGGGAACTAGTAACTCAAATGATGTGGTACCCAATCCTACACATTTGAGTGAACCTCAACCAAATGCTACGACGGGTATGGAATCTTATGCTCAACATGATTTGGTCATGGTACCTAAACATATTAATGATCAAATGCATATGGCCCTCAGACAATCCGTAGATACCAATTCCACCCTAACTGTTGAGCTTGCGTTGCATAAAGAATAGGTCAAAACTTTTTAAATGGTCCCTCAAGCAGAGAAAATAACATGTTCTGAATTTGACCAATTTCGTTTTGAAAAGATTGAACACTTGAAAGAAATTGAATCATTAAAAGCTAATCTTTCCAATGAATTAAAAGCAAAAGAGTCGTTTGTCAATGATTTTCAGAAACTTAAAATAGATTTCGAAACTCTCGAGTCTAAAAAGGTTGAATCAGAAATTAATGCTACCAAACTTCTTAAATTCAAGGAACAACAGCTTTTAAAACAATACGCTTCCACAGAAAAGGTTCATCTTTTAACTAAATCATTTAAAGAACTCGAACTTAAGCGTCTTCAAAATTTACCACCTAATCCCGGTTATGCAAAACAAGCTCAGGAATATATATTCCCGGTCTTTATGATATGACCATAATTGGCAAATCGAAAGAAGCACCTTATGTTCGTAGTTCTGAGGAGACACAGTCACTTACGGAAGAAACTCATTCTAAAATGTTTTCAAAATTCCATACGATTGATTATGATAAGCATAATAAAGATCAACTTTCTAAAAAGACACGTATTCGCTTACAAAAGGAATTAGCTGAACTAACAGTTCTTGTGCCCCCAAGTTTGTCAAATGAAAACCCTCCTAGTACGTCTCCTACACTCGTCAAAACGGATTTAACGAAGTTACTTCCACCGGTAAGTAAGGCATCCGTTAATTTAAACGCGGTACACCAACACTTAGCCGATTTTGACAAGGTCATTTTGGAACGTACGATGGCCACGGCCATAACGGAAGGTGAATGGAACTTTGAGCACACTAGAGCTGCGTTCCGAGATGAAATTGTTCCGTTTGTAAAGAATGTTAAAGCTTGTCTTAGTAATCTTGATCAAGATTTGCATTTGGAAATAGAAGAAGTTAAACGTGTTTTCAATGAATTGGATGATGCTTATGAAAACAGTTTACTTGAAATAGAACGGGTTTCACGCCAAAATGATCAGCTTCTGAAGCAAGTGATGTCTCATGATATAGTTTCCGTCTGTGTGAATAAAAGTGTTGATAATGATTCTATTGTGCATAATGTTGAATCTGTGGATACTGTGGTAGATAGTACTTGTCACGAATCTGACGCTGAATTTTTAAAGCTTCAAGATTCATATTCTTCGTTGTCAAAACGTTTTGATGAGATTCAAACACATTGTATTTCGCTTGAATGCAAGCAACAATTTATTCAAGAAATCTTTGAAACGTCATTCGAAGGTGTTAATATCGATGATGCAAACTTTGAAAAGAATTTTCGATTGAATTTACAATCAAAATAGCGTCAGCCAAGTGACAAAGTTGCTAAATCTTTGCGGATAGACATAGAGAAATCTAAGGAGCTTAACAGTGTGAACGTACTTGAGGGCACTGAGAATTTTAAACTTGATCTAGATAATCGAGTTTCCAAGGTTTTGTCCAAAGTTGATAACTTAAAATAGAAAGATACACGACTCTTCGATTCAGTAAAGCCCGCATGTGCTAATACCACTGCACGGAATCAATCGTTGATTGAACAATTGAATCAAAAGTCGGCGGAAATATCTGATTTAAGGGAACAAATTTGTGATAAAAATCTGGTCTTGGCTGAGTTAAAGGAAACACTTCGTACTCTAAAAGGTAAGAATGTTGTGGATAACGCAGCCATTGTCTCAGCATCGTCCTCTAGTGCAATCAAAAGGAACCTTATAGCCGTCACACCATTTAATAAGGGCCCTAGGACTAAACCATCTCAAACTTTGGTCACTAAAGATAAGGCGGAATCAAAACCAGCTTCTAATATTCCCGTGTTGCCTTCTACAGGAGTAAACACCACTACTAAGGCTCAAAGATCTAAGCTTAAAAGAAACAAGAAGAATGATAGGATCTTGCCTCCATCTAGTAGTCCAGTGAAGAAGAAAGTAGAAGCCCATCCTAGGAATGTTATTTCTGTTTTGAATAAAAAGAATCATGTAGCTAAACCTAAAGGCTCTGCGGTTGTGCAGCGTTCTAAGCCTACTGTGAATTCTAATTTGAAATGTTGGAATTGTAATGAATGTATGTTTTCTAGTCGTCATGATTCTTGCCTTATTGACCATGTGAATGAGATGAATGCCCGGATAAATGGATTAGAATGGAAACCGACTGGGAAAGTGTTAACCCAAGTTGGTTGGTTGTGGCGCCCCACTGGTAGAACTTTCACTATAGTAGGAAATATGTGCCCTTTGACTAGGATCACTCCCATTACAGCGAAGAAATCGTGCCCTTCAACTAGGAGTACCAAGGCTACCAAAACACAAGCGTGTCCTTTGACTAGGAACACCGACTCTACTGTAGGAATCAAGTGCCCTTTAAATAGGTCTATTCCCACTGTAGTGCCCGCGAATAATCCAAAACCTAAGAAAGTTGGAACAGTAAAACCTGTTAGTGCTAAAACTCACATTAGAAAACGCAGGAAATCTAAGGGTCACACAAATGTTAGCAATTCTGATAATCTTATATCTGTATTTGCTAACACTCCGGAACCGATAGTTTCCAATGCATTGTCTACTGTTGTTATTGAAAACAGGTGGTCCAAATTGTTCTCTGGTATTTGGACTCTGGTTGCTCCAAGCATATGACCGGAGATCGCTCTTAGCTCAGAAATTTCGTCAGCGGGTTTCTTGGTACGGTTCGATTTGGAAATGATCATATTGCAAAGATAATGGGTTATGGTGAATATCATATCGGGAAGGTTATAATTTCAAGAGTGTATTATGTGGAAGGTCTCGGTCACAACTTATTTTCCGTGGGATAATTTTGTGATGCAAACCTAGAAGTTGCTTTTCGAGAGCATACCTGCTTCATTCGTAATTTGGAAGGGGTTGATTTATTGAAAGGTACTCGAGGGAATAATTTGTACACTTTGTCTCTACAAGACATGATGGCCGCTTCTCCCATATGTATTCTCTCCAAAGCATCAAAGACTAAGTCATGGTTATGGCATCGACGGTTATCTCATCTTAACTTTGACGCTATTAATCATTTGGCGAAAAACGAACTTTTTCGTGGTCTTCCTAAACTTTCATTTCACAAGGATCATTTGTGTTCCGCGTGTACAATGGGGAAAAGCACTAAGAAATCATACAAACCCAAGACTGAAGACACCAACCAAGAGAAACTTTATTTGTTGCATATGGATCTTTGTGGGCCAATGCGTATTGAAAGTCTTAGTGGTAAAAAGTACATCCTCGTCATTGTCGATGATTACTCTCGGTTTACATGGGTGAAATTTCTTACAACAAAAAGTGAGGCACCTAAATTTATCATCGGATTTCTCAAGCTGATTCAATTGCGTCTCAACACAACTGTCTAATGCATTCGTACAGATAATGGAACTGAATTTGTGAATCAAATCTTGCGTGATTACTATGGAGAAGTTGGCATTTCTCATGAAACATCTGTTGCTCGCACTCCACAACAAAACGGTTTCGTTGAAAGGCGAAATCGCACACTTATGGAAGCTGCTCGAACGATGTTAATTTACGCAAAGGCTCCATTGTTTTTATGGGCAGAAGCAGCATCTACAGCAGTGTACACCCAAAACCAGTCACTAATTCGTAAACGCCATGGTAAAACACCTTATGAGCTTCTCCAGGGAAAAGTACCAGATTTATCATATCTTTATGTATCTGGTTCTCTTTGCTATCCAAATAATGATGGTGACAATTTGGGAAAACTTCAACCAAAGGCTGATATTGGTATTTTCATTGGTTACGCACCCGCAAAGAAGGCATACCGAATCTACAACCGTAAATCTCGCAAGATCCTCGAAACTATGAATGTTGATTTTGATGAGCTGACAGCAATGGCTTCTGAGCAAAGCAGCTCTGAACCCGCACTTCATGAAATGGGACCCAGTAACATTAGTTCTGGTCTTGTCCCAAACAACCCTACTTCATCATCATTTACACCACCTTCTAGGAATGAATGGGATACGTTGTTTCAACCGTTCTTTGATGAATTCTTTACTCTTCCAAGTATTGTTGCTCCAGAACCTGAGGTAATAGCTCCGGTAACCGAAGTTATCGCTCCAGCAACCGAAGCACAATCTGATAAGTCTGCACCTACAATTGGTCAAGATATACCATCAACGAGTACTTCTCAATCAACACCCGAACCAACTACCCATGTCATGCCTATTGATGATGAAGAGGATGATGATGATCACGATTTGGAATTCGCTCAAATGCGTGAACTTCCATTCTTTGGTGTCCATATTCCCGATTCTAATCAAGCCGGGTCGTCCACCTCAGAGGAAGCTCCTACTACGGTTTACTCCAATCCACGGATTCTGAACATGACAGTAAGTGGACAAAGGATCATCCTATAGATTCTATTATTGGTGACCCTAATCGTCTGGTATCCACACGAAGTCAGCTACAAGAAAATGCAATGTTTTGTTATTTTGATGTTTTCTCACTGAAGTTGAACCTAAGACATGGCAAGAAGCTTTTACTCAATCCTGTTGGATAGAAGCTATGCAAAAAGAACTTAATGAATTTATACGTCTTGAAGTATGGGAACTTGTCCCATGCCCAGATCAAGTGCAATTACTCACTTTGAAATGGGTTTACAAGGTGAAACTCTATGAGTTAGGCGGAATATTGAAGAACAAAGCTTTGGGGATTTCAATGCCGCTCTTAATCTTGAAGACATGTCGATGGGTTCCTCTTATGTTGACATTGCTATGTGAGATTTTAGGACTGTGTTGAAATGATTGAAGTTATGGATGTTTCCCGGACTGGCCTCCACTATACGTGGAATCAAAAGCCTAAAGGAAATAACGGTCTTCTCAAAAAACTTGATAGAGTTATGGCTAATTTGGAGTTTGGGGATATCTTTGCAGGGGCGTTTGCTATCTTTCAGCTATATCGGACGTCGGATCATTCCCCTGCTGTGTTGAAGCTGCTTACCATGTCTCTCACTGTGCCGAAACCGTTTAAATTTTTTAATGTCCTTACTCATTATGACAGGTTTAATGATGTGGTCGGTTTAGGCTGGTCTTTACAGGTTAGTGGTTTTCATATGTTCCGTGTTGTGAAAAATCTTAAGGGTCTTAAGAAGCCGCTGCGTAAGCTGATGTATTTTTTTTTGGTAAAAGGGTAGCAATGACCCCGGTAAATAGAACCAAAAAAAGCGTTGAAGTACAAGGAATGTGGCTGAAATACCACATTAACCGCAAGCTACAGGCAGCTTGTTAAACAAGATGTTTATGACAAGCCATAAACATTTACTAGTCTAGAATACTGGAAATATATAAACTAGACAAAAACCAAGACGATAACATAAAGTTACGAGGAGAATAATAAAATATCAACATGGGATCAGCCAGTTGGAGTGCTTGCCCCAATATGAGTATTGAGGAGATTCACCGATTCATCAAAGACGACCTCGACTCCCTCCTCCTCCTCATTATCTTCCTCGCTTACTTGAGCCCCTTCGTCAATACCAGGCATGGACAAAGATGAAAATTTATTAGATGTAGAAACACTGCTCATTTGAGCTTTAGCCTTGTTCGGACCATTAAGATTGCTAGACTGCTGCAACTGACCAGATTTAGTATTCAACTTACTACTATTATCAGCACTCGTACTTGTAGTATCCAAGTGAGTTTTTGGGCAAAAAACAACCGTCTTACCTGCTTGGAAACCCTTGCTCAATGGAACACCTCTTGATTCCCTAAATTACCTTTGTACTTCTTCCTCTTGCTTTGCACTTGTTGGAACCCATCATTATCAACAGGAGTTGTCACTTTTTCAACCGTTATAGGTTTAACATTTTTCGGACAAGAATCAACGGAATGACCAAAAATATTACAAGTATGACATCTAGGCGGTTTCCATTCGTATTCAACTCGAATTAACTCCTTAGTACAACCAGAGCCTTCAAGATCAGGGACACCAATAGTAACGTTATCTATAAACTCCGAATCAGCATTCATCTCTATAAGACAACGAGCAAAACTACAACGACCCCAAGACTCTTTGCACATAGTATCAGTATAATTATCCATCATAATAAGCTTACCAAGAAACGAAGCAATTAAACTAATACCTTCCTCTTCAAATACCTGTAGCGGGACATCATGAAACTTAACCCATACCAGAATACGAGTTAGTTCCTCCTTTAGAAGATTCGTTTTCATAGTCCACTTCTTAAGAAAAATTGGTGAATTACGAACCATCCATGGACCACCTTCCAGAACCGCATTAAGACCCTCACTAGATCCAAATTGAAAAAAGAAAAAACATTTCTCATTCATCATGATACGCTTAAGACCATGTTTTGCCCAGTTATTCTTAGCAAAATACTCAACCACAGGGAATGCAATCCTTTTACCAAGAAAGTAACCATATAAAGTGTTATGGTAGCGAGCATTTACTGTTTCAACAACCTTCCTAGGAATAGAGATATTAACCCCTTCATAGACATTTTCAGAATTAAACGAAGAAGAGACTGCATTAATACCTCCATTAGTAGACGTAACCATATCACCTTCAAATCTGCAAAGTAACTTAAGAATTTATTTAGCACGATCAGGTGAGATCAATTCCCACAACAGATGTTTCTTCATTCTTAATTCCTGCATAAATTCACCCGCGTCACCAACCGTGCGAATCGTTACACCAAATAATTTCAAAACCGCATGTAGATTACACGGTTGCAAACCATTAATGGTAGCAGCCTTAGCTTCAAGGTAATCTTCATGACAAAGGGGCTCAAGTTAATAGGCTGCGGGTTGAGCTTGATCAAGTTCAACGTGATTTGGACTTGGATCCTTCTAACCTTATTTTGCATGAGGAAGAGGCAGTGTATGTTCAAGCGTATAATGATGCTTTAATTACGGAAGAGTCTTGGTTAAAACAGGGTGCTAAGATTGAATGGCTTCGGGTTGGTGATTCAAATTCGGCTTACTTTCACAAGGCTGTTAAGGTAGGGTTTCGAGGAGTCGCATTAATGTTGTTACTAATATGGAGGGTATTACGGTTTCTGATGAGCTGGTAGGCCCTGCTTTTGTTGCGCATTATGAGACGTTTCTTGGTCAGGAGGATGTTACCACGCCAGTCATGTCTTTAGACTTATTTCCTAATCGGCTTGATGAGGTGGATGCGGCTGCTATGATTTGGTAGGTTACTCCCCAGGAGGTTAAATCTGTCGTGTTTTCTATGGGGAATGATAAATCCCCTGGTCCTGATGGGTATACGACTGCGTTTTTTAAAGAAGCTTGGAATATTGTGGGTGATGATGTTACTAAGGCTATTCAAGAGTTTTTTGTTAATGGCAAACTTCTCCGTGAGGTAAACCATACCATTATTGCTCTTATTCCGAAAGTGGTATCCCCAACTCGTATTAATGATTATAGACTCATTTCTTGTTGTAATGTGTTATTTAAGTATAATACCAAGATTTTGGCTAACCGTATTAAAGGGAGCTTGAATGGTTTGATTAGTTTAAACCAATCAGCGTTTGTTCCGGGAAGGCGCATATCGGATAATATTTTGCTTACTCAAGAGCTTATGCATAACTATCACTTGGATCGTAATGAGCCTAGGTGTGCTTTTAAGATTGATATTCGGAAGGCTTATGATACGGTTGATTGGAATTTTCTTTGGGGTCTTTTGCATTCGTTTGGGTTTCATGATCGTATGGTTAGTTGGATTATGGAATGCGTTTCTACTACTTCGTTTTCGGTTAGTGTTAATGGTATTCTTCATTGCTATTTTAAGGGTAAGAGGAGTTAAAACCAAACCTAAAAAACATCAATGGCTGCCAAAAAATCCCTTCTTCTCATAACCTAATTTTCTTTTTCCTTTAATCCGAATACCTTATAATGATGCTGTTTTCTCGAATAATCACTGATTATTCTTGAGTTAACAAAGTCTTTATTTGGTTGATTGATTTTAGGGTAAATTAAATTGGTTTTAATTTTCGTTTTTTGCCGTCATTGTCTTGTGCGAGTGTATTGTTTCTCTCGTTGGTGGTTACTTGTCTCTTTTAGGTCGTCACGTGTTACCTGGGCAAGTAGGTTCGTTTTGTTTGTTTAAACAGTTATTAGCATTAATTGTTTTTTAGGGTTTCGGTGTGTTTGGGTATTGTTTTTGAGCGGGTAGCATTTAATCATCCTTCAGAATTATTGCAGCATTAAATCGTCCTTGTTTTTATCTTGTCGACTGAACCTAGTTTGTGGCGGCTGACATTATTGGTCGGCTGACCCTTCATAATTGTTGCAGCATTTAATAGTCCTTGTTTTTATCTTGTCGGCTGACCATAGTTTGTGGCGGCTTACATATTTGGTCGGCTGACTCTACTTTTTTGGTCGGCTAACATTATATTAAGTGGTGCATTTGTGCTGTAATTGATTTGTAGGGTTCTCGTGGTTGGCTGAATTAAAGTGGTCGGCTGTAATTGGTTTATTATTTTGTGGTTCGAGTGTTTCTGTGTCGTAGTTTTGTTGAAGCTATGGTGGATTCGAGCAATGAAAGTGATAAGCCACTGTTTACAGGTTGGAATGATGTGGTTAAGGTGTCTACTCTTGAGGTTTTAGTAACGTTAGAGGAGATATCTAATTTGTTTTCTATTCCTTTGAATACTGTGCGTGACATTGAAGTGTTTGCAAATGGTGTTAAGGCAAACAAATTTCCTAAATGGTCTACTTTACCTAAGGAGACCACTATGCTTTATTATGAAGTTTTGTGTGAACGCCATAAGAATCTAACTAGCAGCATTTCTTCACTCAGTTCAGGTGGTTCGAGTGTGCACTCTGCACATATGGCTAAGGAAACAGATGACCCTATTACTAATGTTTCCTCTTCTGGTGATGTATTTTTGGACCTTGCAGCTAAGGCTGCAACCATTAATGGGCTGCAACCGTGTAATCTACATGAGGTTTTGAAATTATTTGGTGTAACGATTCGCACGGTTGGTGATGCGGGTGAATTTATGCATGCGTTAAGAATGAAGAAACATCCTTTGTGGGAATTGATCTCACATGACCGTGCTAAAGAAATTTTGGAGTTACTTTGCAAATTTGAAGCTGATATGGTTACGTCTACTAATGGAGGTATTAATGCGGTCTCTTCTTCGTTTAATTCTGAAAATGTTTGTGAAGGGGTTATATCTCTATTCCTAGGAAGGTAGTTGAAAAAGTAAATACTCGTTACCACAACACTTTATATGGTTACGTTCTTGGTAAAAGGATTGCATTTCCTGTGGTTGAGTATTTTGCTAAGAATCACTGGGCAAAACATGGTCTTAAGCGTATCATGATGAATGAGAAAGGTTTTTTCTTTTTTCAATTCGGGTCTAGTGAGGGTCTTAATGCGGTTCTGGAAGGTAGTCCGTGGATGGTTCGTAATTCACCAATTTTTCTTAAGAAATGGACTATGAAAACGAATCTTCTAAAGGAGGAACTAACTCGTATTCCGGTATGGGTCAAGTTTCATAATGTCCCGCTACAGGTATTTGAAGAGGAAGGTATTAGTTTAATTGCTTCGTTTCTTGGTAAGCTTATTATGATGGATAATTATACTGATAATATGTGCAAAGAGTCTTGGGGTCGTTGTAGTTTTGCTCGTTGTCTTATTGAGATGAACGCTGATTCAGAGTTTATAGATAACGTTACTATTGGTGTCCCTGATCTTCAAGGCTCTGTTTGTAGTAAGGAATTAATTCGTGTTGAATACGAATGGAAACCGCCTAGATGTCATACTTGTAATATTTTTGGTCATTCCTTTGATTCTTGTCCGAAAAATGTTAAACCTACAACGGTTGAAAATGTGACAACTCATGTTGATAATGATGGATTCCAACAAGTGCAAAGCAAGAGGAAGAAGTACAAAGGTAATTTAGGGAATCAAGTTCCGAGAGGTGTTCCATTGAGTAAGGGTTCCCAAACAGGAAAGACGGTTGTTTTTCGTCCAAAAACTTGCTTGGATACTACAAGTACGAGTGGTGATAATAGTAGAAAGTTGAATACTAAATCTGGTCAGTCGCAGCAGTCTAGCAATCCTAATGGTCCGAACAAGGGTAAAGCTCAAATGAGCAGTGTTTCTACATCTAATAAATTTTCATCTTTGTCCATGCCTGGTATTGACGAAGGGGTTCAAGTAAGCGAGGAAGATAATGAGGAGGAGGAGGAGGGAGTCGAGGTCGTCTTTGATGAATCGGTGAATCTTCTCAACACTAATATTGGGGCAAGCACTCCAACTGGCTGATCCCATGTTGATATTTTATTATTTTCCTCGTAACTTTATGTTATCGTCTTGGTTTTTGTCTAGTTTATATATTTCCAGTATTCTAGACTAGTTAATGTTTATGGCCTGTCATAAACATTTTGTTTAACAAGCTGCCTGTAGCTTGCGGTTAATGTGGTATTTCAGCCACATTCCTTGTACTTCAACGCTTTTTTTGGTTCTATTTACCGGGGTCATTGTTACCCTTTTACCAAAAAAAAAAATAAGGGTAAGAGGGGGCTGCGCCAAGGTGATCCTTTGTCTCCTTATTTATTTACGTTAGTTATGGAGGTGTTTACTTCAATGCTTAAACGGAGGGTCCGATCTTCTGAGATGTTCACTTATCATCGTCACTGTTCGGATATGGAGATTATTAATCTATGTTTTGCTGATGATTTGTTCTTATTTGCTCATGTTGACGCTCATTCTGCTAGAGTTATTATGGATACTTTGGAGGAGTTTAAATTTGCTTCCGGGTTAGTTCCTAGTCTTCCAAAGAGTACTACATTCTTTTGTAATGTTCTCACTATTGTTAAAATTGCTATTCTTCAAATTCTGCCGTTTGAAGATGGTAGGTTGCCTGTCAAATATCTTGGTGTGCCTTTGGTATCATCTCGGTTACTTTACAGGGATTGTCAGGAATTGATTGAGAAATTTCGTAATCGTGTTAGAGATTGGAAGAACAAATCTCTCTCGGTAGCGGGTCGTCTTCAACTTGTTCAATCTGTTATTGGGTCTATGCATGTGTATTGGGCTTCCGTCTTTATTATGCCTACTAGACTGTTAATGGATCTTGAGCAAATGATGCGGGGTTTCTTATGGTGTCAAGGTGATATGCAGTGTGGTAAATCTAAAGTTGCTTGGGAAGTTGTGTGCCTTCCTAAAAGTGAGGGTGGGCTTGGTATTCGCCGTCTAGATTTGTTCAATAAAGCTCTTATGGTTAGGCATATTTGGAATCTTCTTGTCCATAGAGTCTTTGTGGGTTCAGTGGATCCATTCATACAAGCTTAGAGGTCGTAATTTTTGGGATATTTTGATTCGAGGTAGCTTGACATGGAGTTGGCGGAAGATGTTGTTAATTCGTCCCATTATCCGCAAGTTCATATGGTCTAGAATTGGTGATGGTGGCTCTACGTCGTTATGGTATGATACATGGTGTATGGCTGGGCCTTTGGCGAACTTTGTGACTACTCGTGATATCTATAGAGCGGGTATTAATACAGCCTCTAGAGTTTGTGACGCGGTTGCTCATTTGTCTTGGAATTGGCCTGCTGATTGGAACATTAAGTACCCGTTAGTCACTGCTATTCCTCCGCCTGTTCTTGATCTGGATGCTCATGACCGTTTGGAATGGAAACTCGATGATGGTTCTGTGATGCCTTTTTCTGTGGCTACGGTTTGGAATTGTATTCGTCCTAGGAATGATCATGTCGACTGGTATCGGGTGGTATGGTTTAAAGGATGTATTCCGCGGCATTCCGTTCATCTATGGTTGGTGGTGAAACGTAGGTTGCGTACGCAAGACTTGATGCATTCTGATAATTCGTTGGTGTGCCCGTTGTGTTCTTCTCAACCAGATTCTCATGCCCATTTATTCTTTGAATGTGTTTTTTCTAATCAGGTTTGGGACGTGGTCAAGGTGTTGGCGGATTTACAAAATATAGGTTCTAACTTTGAAGCTATTATGGGTCAGATTTTGCCTAGTGCTAGTCGGCGTCAAGCGGGGAGTGTTATTGCCAAGCTGGTGATTGCTGCTAGTACGTATTACATTTGGCAAGAGAGGAACTGGCGTTTGTTTCGGAATGCTAGACGATCTCCTGTTCAGTTGGTTGAGATTATTAAATCTTCGGTTAGGCTTAAGTTACTAACTTGTAGATTTAAGAAATCGCATGTTGGAAGGAAGTTTATTCGTCTTTGGGAGCTTCCGGTTTCTATTGAAGTCTAGGGTTATGGTTATTTCGCATGAGTAGCTGTTTTGTTTTGTTTAGTCACCGCGAGGGTTTGTCTCGTTTGGTGTTGATTGTTCAAGTTTGTCTTGAGGTTAATGTGGTACTTCTGCCACATTCCATTGGTTTGTAATGTTTTTTGGTGTAATATAATTTACCAGGGCTGTTAAACCCTTTTACCCAAAAAAAAAACAAAGCTCGACTAGTAGCTCGTGGATACAAGCAATTATTGGGCATCGACTTTATGGAATCCTTTGCACCAGTTGCCCATTTGGAAGCAATTAGACTATTCCTCGCTTATGCAGCCCACATGAATATGATCGTCTATCAGATGGATGTGATGACGGCATTTCTTAATGGTGAAATCAAGGAAGAGGTCTATGTTCAACAGCCGGATGGTTTTGTGAATCCTAATTATCCTAATCATGTGTACAAGCTTAAGAAGACTCTCTATGGGTTGAAGCAAGCTCCACGCGCATGGTATGATCTATTGTCACAATTCCTCATTACGCAAGGCTTCGCTAAAGGCAAGGTGGATCCCACGCTGTTCATTCAAAAACGAGGTAAAGATATGATTATGGTACAAATATATGTTGATGATATTATATTTGCAGCCTCGACCCAAACCTTATCCGACGAGTTTGGGAAACTCATGTCTTCCATGTTTAAGATGTCAATGATGGGCAAGGTATCATTCTTCTTAGGTCTTCAGATATCTCAGAGTCCCAGAGGCATCTTAATTAATCAATCCAAGTATGCCCTTGAATCGCTTAAGAAATATAAGATGGAATCTTGCGAACCCGTGGATACTCTAATGGTGGAACGAACAAAGCTTGATGCAGATCCGACACTTTATCGTGGAATGATTGGTACCCTTCTGTATATCACAGCTAGTCAACCTGATCTTCAGTTTGCTATATGTATGTGTGCTCGGTATCAAACTCGGCCTACTGAGTTACACTTGGCTACTGTTAAACGGATCTTTCGGTATCTTAAAGGAACCATTAATCGGGGACTTTGGTATTCGAATGACTCTTCTATTGCACTAATGGCATATGCAGATGCGGATCACGCGGGTTGTCAAGATACAAGGCGTAGCACGAATGGAACATTGCAACTACTAGGAGATCGATTAATCAGTTGGGCATAGAAAAGGCAGAAAAGCTCTGCAATTTCAAGTACGGAAGTAGAATACATAGCTATGTCCGGTTGTTGTGCTCAAATTCTTTGGATGAGATCACAATTAACCGACTATGGTCTAGGATTCAACAAAATTCCGATGTACTACGACAACAAGAGTGCAATTGCCTTATGCTGCAACAATGTTCAATTCTCCCGGTCGAAGCATATTGACATTCGCTACCATTTCATCAAGGAGCAAGTGGAAAATGGAGTAATAGAGCTTTACTTTGTCCGACCTGAGTATCTATTGGCGGATATTTTCACGAAGGCTTTAGATCGCGCTCGAATGGAATTTTTGGCCGACAAGCTAGGAATGAAAACTTTCTCGCCTGAGACTCTAAAGGAACTGGCAGATGAAGCGAAAGAATAGTGGTGGTAAACTATTCTCCATATCCTTAGTGATCATTTGTATATATTGTTTATATCTTTATCCACAAAAGTAAAATACAAAAATATAAAATCATATAAAAACCATAAAAATTGAAAAATCCAGAAAAATCCAAAAATATTTTTAATTTATTTTTCAAAGACATGTCTTTTGGTACGATAATATTTACGGCCTTAGAAATGTTTATTAATATTGACACGGCGCCATAAATAGAGTTCGTACAAAAGTTGTAAATATTTCATAAAACATGCCTATATGGCTTGTAGTTATTTCAGACTGCAACCCGGTTTTCATATTAAAGTCAAGTATTTCTTATGAAAGCTTTGGCTCGCAACGGGAATCAATTTTTTATCGGGCAAGGTTTACTTTAAAACCTTGTAAGGGATCAAGTTTACTTTATAACTTGGTCTAACACAAATCTATGTACGTTTCAGTGCATTTATTTGTTAAAACAAGAGAAGTCTTGTTTTTATGAAGTTATCATCTCTACAATCATAGCAATCTGCAATTCGTATCTACATACTCGATGATGCGACTACTCAACCGACGACTATAGCTCTTTCAGTAGAACACGGGTCAACAATTGAGGGGGAGAAATTGTCAAGCATTCAGAATCTTCGATGCCGAAAGTGCCAAGCTCACTAATTGGTGTCAAGACAACAATACCAATCGTAACCGTGGTGTCAATAGATGACTTCAGACGTGAAGAGGAGACCGACATATGCTGACAAGAACCATTTGATCTTATCATATGATGTTCTCATCAATCAGGTCCAACCTTGTCAATTTTTTTCTAATATGGTGAATATGTGATCATGTTACAAATCGGTATCATATCTCATACATTTGGTATCATGAAGATATAACGGACTTGCATTTTTCTTCCCAAAACCTTTGTTAAAACTTCATTAAATCAATTGATATTCAAACGTATGAATTTGATAAGAATAACAAGATGAACTTTTTAATCAAATAAGCATCAATATGAAACAAGATACATAACCGATCCGAATAAAAATCAAAATCAAAAACAAGAAAGGTAGAATAAGAAAGATTAAAAAAGCTTGAAATTAAACTTAAAGATTAAAGATTCAAAACAAGATTAAAGACTTACAAGAATAACTTGAAAGAAAGACAATAATGAAATGACAATATGAAAAGTGCTTGAAAAAAATAAAAATGGAGAACTAATGGTGAATTAGCTAACACCCTTTCTAATGACATAAGGAAGGTATTTATAGGAGGAAATGGAAGGAGTGTGTTGCTTCCTTCTTTCTTTCTCGTCTTTTCGTCTTTTAAATTCTTCGTCTTTCTCGACGTTGTCTCGGGATTTTTCGATATGAAATGAACTCGTATTATAATTTTCTTCTTTTATTAGACTTGGTTCTTCGACTTCGTTAAACTTTCGTCTTTAGACTTTTTCTTCGATAAATCTTCAGAATAGGCCTTTGACTTCCGTTCTTTTTCCACTCTTGATCTTTTGACTTCGTCTTTTGTCTTTTTCTTCGATAAAAGCCCGTGAAAGCCAGTGTTTTCTTCCCTTTTCACATTTTTGTCCTAAATCACAACAAAAACACAAACCACGCATAATTCCGACTTTTACGACATTAAATACACGTTTTAGCTTGGTTATTATTATAATTAAGTGGTAAAAGGATGGGTGTTTTCACACCTATCGAATGTTAAGTGAAAATGTTCTTGAATTGATCTATTCGAATTGATCACGGTTTAAAGTGTTACTCAGTTGTTCTTGGTGAAAAGAAAGAATAGTCGTTGATTATCTATTTTAAAATGAAAATGTCGTTGAGTAATTAATTAAGATAAAATAAAATAAAAATAAAAGCTTGAAAAGATTTAGACTAAAAATAAAGGCTTTAAGAATAAATGACGAAAGATTAAAACTCGACAAAAAGTAAAATTTGAAAACTTAAAAATAAAACTAAGACAAAACAAGTTTAAAATAATACTAAGTAAAAATGGCAGGAAAAGTTAAATTTGAATTTAAGAATAAAAACAGGAAATAAAAACTAAAACTGTAGTCAGATCGCACCCTACGGTCGCAGCACACGATCGTAGTCTGGATCGTATTCTAGATCTTAGTCTAGATCTTAGTCTAGATCTTAGTCTAGATCTTAGTCTAGATCTTAGGCTAGATCTTAGTCTTTGATCTTAGTCTTTGATCTTATTCTTTGATCTTAGTCTTCGATCTTAGTCTTTGATCTTAGTCTTTGATCTTAGTCTTTGATCTTAGTCTTTGATCTTAGTCTTTGATCTTAGTCTTTGATCTTAGTTTTTTATCTTAGTCTTGGATCGCAGGAAGTGATCATAGCCTAGATCGTACCCCACGATCGCAACAAAGTGATCACAGCCAGCGATCTTAAACCATGATCGCAGCCTAGATCATACCCCACGATTGGAACAAGTGGATCGCAATGGACGATCGTGGCCTGGATCACAATCTTTGATCGCAGTCTCTGATCGCAAGTAGAAACCCTAGAGTTTATGCGATCACGAAACTCGATCGTAACAAGTAAAACCCTTAGACCTGATACGATGGAATGTAAAAGGTAAATAAGCAAAACCATATAAGCACTTTTCTAATAGCACTTACCAAAACTTACCAAATCAATAATAAAAAGCACTAAATAAGCACAAATGAAAAACTTTCAAAACAATAAATAAGCAAGATTTATAAAATAAACTTTTAAAGAGATCAACCTTTTAAAAACACTTGAAAATAAGCTAAACACAAGATAAGCTGAAAGCACCAAAAAGTTGAGATTATCAAACGTATGAATTTGATAAGAATAACAAGATGAACTTTTTAATCAAATAAGCATCAAGATGAAACAAGATACATACTTGATCCGAATCAAAATCAAAATCAAAAACAAGAAAGGTAGAATAAGAAAGATTATGAAAAGCTTGAAATTAAACTTAAAGATTAAAGATTCAAAACAAGATTAAAGACTTACATGAATAACTTGAAAGAAAGACAATAATGAAATGACAATATGGAAAGTGCTTGAAAAAAATAAAGTAGAGAACTAATGGTGAATTAGCTAACACCCTTCCTAATGACATAAGGAAGGTATTTATAAGAGGAAATGGAAGGAGTGTGTTGGTTCCTTCTTTTTTTGGGTAAAGGGGTCAATCCCCGGTAAAATATATTAAATCCCAAAAAAGCCATGAATGACATGCCATCCATTTTACTTATCAAATACAAAGGCAATTACACCAATAGAAAAAAACCACCTAATGGTACATAAACAACAGGAAACACCTATCATGAAGCAACAAAAATTGACTCAGGTAACTCCCACAGACGAGCGTAGGCTTCACTCTCTTTGGACCTCTTCAGACTGCATGAAAGGAGCTTTAAACGGACAGCAGATGTAACAGTCTCAGCAACTTGCGTGATCATTCGTTTGCCTTTATTAAACAATATCCAATTTCGTTCTTGCCAAATATAATAGGCTGTAGAAGAAACAACCAGTTTGGAAACAACAATAGCCGTTGACCGTCTTTTCGCACTAGGGTTAAGATGAGCCACCATACCATAAATATCACAAGGCAAAGCTGCTAAAAAAGTCTTCCCTTTAACTTTATCCTACACTGCTGCTGCAAAAGAACAACTGAAAAAAAGATGCTCATGGGAGTCCGCTTGAACTTCACATAACGAACAAACATCACCTAGCGAAGAGGATGCATCCCAAAAAGAGAGACGCTCCTGTGTTTTCAATTTATGCTTGACAATCAACCATAAATTAAATGCATGGCGAGGAATATTATGAGGAAACCAAACTGTATAAAACCAAGGGACTTTAAGATCCCTTGGTCGAATAACCGACCAAATCTGCTGCACAGAAAACTTTGGCACCGTGGAATTACCAACACGCCACACCAACCTATGTGATTGAGAAGCATCGCTATGGGCAGTACACAAATGCAAGATAGGATATTTTGCAAGCAATTCCGGAGGCCAGACCAAAGTACCATTAACAAGAAGATCCTATACCTTTGAATTTAATGTAAGCCCAGCTCTATGGATATCACGAGAAGACACATGAGAGTCAATAGGCCCAGAATCACACCACTTATTGAACCAAAGAGAAGTATTCGCACCATTCCCAAGATTACTCCATAAGTACTCACGAATGATGGGCCTCATCTCCAATATTTTGCGCCAACCCCACGAGACATTACCATGCAAAGGAATACTCCAAAAGTTACGACCTTTAAGTTTATACTCGTGAATCCATTTAACCCACAACGTATCTTTAAAAGTAAGCAACTTCTAAATATTGTTAACCATAAGCGCAGAATTAAAGTATTCTAGACGACTAATACCTAAACCCCCCTCGTCTTTAGCAAGCAAGCAATTTCCCACGCAACCTTAGACCTCCCTTTCTTCATAGGTCCATGACACCAAAGGAACCCACGCATAATTTGTTCTATATCCCGGAGAACCCAAGAAGGAATAATAAAAACTAAAGCCCAAAAGACATGCATAGAACCAAGTACAGACCTGATCAATTGAAGACGTCCCATGATAGAAAGAGATTTATTCTTCCAGTCTTGAACCCGATTGAGAACCTTCTCTACCAGCTCCTTACAATCCCTTATCATTAACCTAGAAGAAATTAGTGGAACTCCTAGATATTTGACAGGAAAACGTCCTTCTTCGAAAGGTAAAACATCAAGAATGCCACGTTTAACATAATTTAGGACATTACAAAAGTACGCAGTAATTTTTGGCAAGCTAGGATGTAAACCCGAAGCATCTTTGAACTCCTCCAAAACATCTTTTATAACCCTAGCAGAATGAACATCCCCGTACGCAAATAGAAAAAGATCATCCGCAAAACATAGGTTAATGAGCTCCATTCGAGAACAATATATATGATATGTGAAAACTCCTGAGTTCGCCACCCTCTTATGAAGCATAAGAGTCAAAATTTCCATAACAAGCATAAACAAATAAGGAGAAAGAGGGTCTCCTTGACGAAGACCCCGCTTACCCTGAAAGTATCCATACAACGCCCCATTAACACATATGGAGTATGAAGTGGTAGTGACACATTCCATAATCTAACCAATCATCCTCGTAGGAAAACCAAACCCTTGAAGCACCATACGCATGAAAATCCAATCAACCATGTCATACGCCTTCTGGATGTCAACTTTAAATGCACATCGAGGAGTGTCCCTATCAAGATGATACATATGCATAAGCTCTTGCGTCAATAGAATGTTATCAGCTATGTTTCTACCCGGGATGAAGGTAGATTGGTTAGGGCTCATAATAGACTGAAGACTGTGCTTGATGCGGTTAGCAATAATCTTGCTAATACACTTGAATAAAACATTACAACATGAAATAGGCCTATAATCCGTAACCTTCGTAGGCGATCTGACTTTGGGGATCAAAGCTATAATAGTGTGATTAAGCTCTTTCAAAAGCTTACCATTTGGAAAGAACTCCTTAATAGCCCTACAAACCTCCTGCCCAATGATACTCCACGCCTTCTTGAAGAAGGCTGCTGTGTATCCATCCGGGCCAGGAGCTTTTTCATCACCCATGGAGAAGAGCGCCTCCTTGATTTCCTTATCCGAAACCTCACAAACCATAGCAGCAGCATCATTATCAGTAATAACCTTACGAAATAAATTAGGCATATTGAAAACCTGATTATCATTAGATGCTCCAAGAAAGGCTTCATAATGAGTGACAAACGCCTCCAGGACCTGATCATTGGCAAACGTATTACCTACTCTATGCATGACCACGTTGATTCTGTTTCGGCTAGCTCGACTCTTGACAGCTTTATGAAAGTAGGCTGTTTTTGAATCTCCCTCCTTTAACCATGTAACTTTGGCTTTCTGTTTAAGAAACCCCTCTTCTAATAGCACAACATGGTTGAAATCAACAACATACTTCGCCTCTTCGGCACGCAACGTAGCATTGAACGGATCATTATCAAGAGCCGTTTGAATCCAATCCAACTCACCACGCAGCGCTATAACATTCTTTCTTTCTCGTCTTTTCGTCTTTTAAATTCTTCGTCTTTCTCGACGTTGTCTCAGGATTTGTCGATATGAAATGAACTCGTCTTATAATTTTCTTCTTTTATTAGACTTGGTTCTTCGACTTCGTTAAACTTTCGTCTTTAGACTTTTTCTTCGATAAATCTTTAGAATATGCCTTTGACTTCCGTTCTTTTTGCACTCTTGATCTTTTAACTTCGTCTTTTGTCTTTTTCTTCGATAAAAGCCCGTGAAAGCCATTGTTTTCTTCCCTTTTGACATTTTTGTCCTAAATCACAACAAAAACATAAACCACGCATAATTCCGACTTTTACGACATTAAATACACGTTTTGGCTTGGTTATTATTATAATTAAGTGGTATAAGGATGGGTGTTTTCACACCTATCAAATCCCCTACACTTGACCATTGCAATACCCTCATGCAATGCATTAGTTAGAAAGCAAGATTTATATTTTCCATCATAATTAACCCACCTTGGCCTTTATTAAACATAAGACATTAATGAAACTAAAAAGAGAGAAAATTACAAAATGTTAGAAAAGAGAACAAGTAAAGAGATCGAAGACTTACATTAGGACTTTGGTTGTCATGAATGTTTATCACCCTCAAGTTTCACGTTCCCCATACCAAGCTTAAAAACGAGATCATTGTTATTATAAGTTAGCAAACTAACACAAACTCATGTGGCCTAATTATTTACTTAAACTCCCTTATTCCTAGATGTATCTCTTATATTTTATTGTTGTCTTAAATGATCACGAGGATGCATTGTTGACTTATTTCGATAGCTTATTTAGGCCGAAAATAAAGTAGGACAATTTAATCAATAGTTACCTAAAGGACAAAATCTTTAAAAACTGCTTCTTGGGACCTCATAAAGTTCATATCTTGGCATAACTCGCTTCACGATTTGAGACCTTTCTCGGACCGATATTTGGCATTAATTTCATATTTTGAATCTTGAGAGACGTTCTTGAAATAATGGTCTTTTCTTCATAATAGGAGTTTCTTCACTTGAAGTTTTTGAGAGATTCTTCATACTTGGACCACGACTTCTTCATTTTTCTCCAATCTTTACTTGGGATTTTGATATACAACGATCCGACTCCTTTTAGGACTTGGATCTATTTATCCTCATACCTTGCTAGGGTCTTTTCGGATAGACTTATCCATGATCTTTAGGGGAGTATTTGCTTTTCGTCGTGTATCTCGATCCTTCATATTGATTTATGATAAATGATTCTTCACATCACTTTGGATCTTTAGCAACAAAATGTAGCCCTCATGCCTTGTTAGGGCCTTTTCGGACTCACCAATCTTCGCGTCCCGCTTCAATAAGTTATGCCTTGGCTATGAATTCTAATTAATACCGAGCAACTTTTAAACGATCTTGTGCTAGAAGGTAAGTAACTTTTCAAATCGTATGACCTTACTTATTGCAATTAAATTATTTAACAAGCGATGGGAGAAAAAGCTCATAATTAACTCACATAAATTCATGAAAGAATACCAAACTTATAATTAACTCTATCATCTCTCGTTCTCCAAAATTTAAAATCTCAAGGAACGAGACTCGTGAATGCTTAGCCTATTAAATCAAAGTTTTGGGTTTTCAAGTCATCTATAAGATCTTGCAACTTCTTAGACTTTTTCAAGTTTAGAATTCGCATTTTAAAGTTCCCTTGATAAACGACTTTCTAGGATCAATTATAGGAACTTGCGAAAAGTTCTTGTTCTTAACCCGTAAGAGTTAAGACTTTCGCGTTTTAAAGTTCCCTATATAAAAGCCTAGCAAAACTTGATTTAAACACGTTAAGGATACTAGCTAGAGTAAACTAAAATAAGTAAAATCTGGTTGAGTCAAAAGACTCATAACGGGCCTAATATATCATAGACATCTAAACTTATTAAAACCATTTTATTAAAATTTATTCTAGCAATGAAAGAAAATAACGATAACAAAGGAAAATACTAATAGGCCAAAATAGATCCAAAATTTTGAAAAATGAAAAATCAATTTTCCGGTTAAAATAAGGACAAATTCATGGAAAAACCCACTTAACTTCATGGAAAAACCCACTTCCCTTAAGCAGTTATTGAGCACGGTGGTAGAAAGTGTGATGAAGTGAAAGCATAACTCCATTCTTTCCAAAAGTCTTTCCTTTTATTTCATCAGATGGATACTGAGATGGCTTAAAAATTGTGATACCCGGATCGAGCACCTTTTCCTTTAGGGGAAAATAAGACTTAGACTCAGTAGACCTTGAAGATTCGCCCATAAACCGTACAATCTAATCCGAAGAAGGTGGAAAGAGAGGTGCCAAAACATAGGTACTACGGATATTGGTGTCTTCCGAATTCTTATCCTTGGAAATGGGTTTTTTTACATCCGAAGGAGGATAAAGACCATAATCAAAGTCCAAAGGAGGAGAATCATGCTCATTGGGAAAGTATGTATTTAGAAAGGTGGCGAAATCTTCCTCAAATGAGTAATCATCCAAAGTAGGATCAAGCATTGTTGGCGGAGGATCTTCATCAAAAATAGGAGCACAATCATTAGTAGAAGACATAACACTTGAAGAATCACTCGAAAGAGTGTCAACATCATCAAAATCATCATAAGTTGGCATGTCTTCATACTTTGAAAAAAATCATCATAGTCATCCACATCGGAACTAGAATCAGCATCATTGATTGGTGGAGCATCATATATTGGTGGGGCATCCAAATTGGGAGGCGGATCTTCAGAATCTTCCACATTTTCTTGAAAAAGTGGATTATCATAGATAGGCTCGAAAAGAGGATTGTTGTAAACGGTAAAATCATTGACATCAAGCTTTGTAGTTTCAAATGGAGTTGTGACAAACTCGTCTTGAAGCACATCAATCATTTTTACCGATTCTCTTCCATTGGATTTGCTTGTAATCTTCCCCATCTTAAAAATTTGTTGATCATTCCCGACCCTTAAGATTAGGTAACCTTCGGCAACATCGACTAAAGCTTTTCTGGTTCTCAAGAATGGCCGTCCAAGTATTAATGGAATACGATGGTCCATTTCATAATCAACAACAACAAAATCGACCGGAAAAGTGAAGGTACCAACTTTAACAAACACATCTTCGGCAATACCAACAGGGTAAGCGAAAGTTTGATTTCTAGCTCAAGAGTCATCTTTGTTGGTGTAAGATCGGGTAGTGATAACTTCTTCCAAACACTTAATGGCATTAAATTGATACTTGCCCCGAGATCGGCTAAGGCAAAAAATTCTTCAATTTTGGAGAATGTACAAGGTAACACAAAACGACCGGGATCTCCAAGTTTTTCCGGAAGTTCTTTAAGAAGGACTGCAGAACAATTCTCATTTAATCGAGTGTTGACAAACTCTTCCATTTTTTCCTTCTTATTAAGCAAATCTTTAAACATCTTAACAAATTTGGGCATTTGGGCAAGAGCTTCAACAAGGCTAATGGTGATGTTCACTCCAGAAATCTTTTTCAAAAAGTTTGACACTTGGATGTCATCCTTGGTCAGTAATCTAGCCGTGTCTAACCGAGAAGGGTAAGGAATATTAGGCCTAGATGCGGAAGGTTTAGAAGGAGAAGGACTCTCTTCTTGAGCAAGCTTAGGTGGAGGGGTGGGGATGGAAGGAATCGGTGTAGGAACCGAAGGGGAAGGCGTAGAAATGAAAGGAGGGGGTGGGGGAATTAAACGATTACTCAGGGGAGGAATGTCACAATAAGTGGGTGAGGGATGAGTCACCGAAGAGGAAATAGGATTACTCGTTATGACCTTCGGGCCTTGTCTCTCCTTTATTGGCGAAACGGTTCCTCATGGGTATTCCCACTGCTTGTGGTAATTGCACTCACATTGGCCCTAGGATTGGTCACGGTATTTGAAGGAAGAGAACCCGAAGTAGAGGGTTGAGTACTTTGGAAGAAACTAACCATCATATCCCTCAAATCATTTGTTTGGTTGCTTAAAGAAGTTTGCATATCATATCTAAGCTCAGTTTGAATATTATTCCCTTGTTTAGTGATATCACCTTTCAAGTTA
Organism: Glebionis coronaria; assembly: GCA_025667525.1. NCBI lineage: Eukaryota > Viridiplantae > Streptophyta > Magnoliopsida > Asterales > Asteraceae > Glebionis > Glebionis coronaria. The sequence continues at coordinate 258,596 of JANFOE010000403.1, read as the reverse complement.
ATGATTTGGCTTTGAGGGTTTTTCACCACCTCTCCATGGGTCTCATGAAAGTTTCAACATCTTGATTAAATGTCGTGGGTTGAGTGAGGGGTGGAGCTTGGTGAGCGGGTGGTGGATATGGATTAGAAGCTCAAGGTTGGTTTGGATTGCTTCTATTGAAGTTGTTTGGGTTGTGGTTTTGAGGAGAAAAACCGGGTGGTGAAAGAAAGTTGTTGGAACGATAACTTAGCAAGTTACGATTACCTGGAGGTCGGGCTTGATAGCCTTCCGTTGAATAGTTACCGTTAGCCGCATACACGTTTTCCGGATTGTCATAAGTAGAAGGACAATCAGTGTATGAATGAGGACCGCCACAAGTCTCACAAGAAATTGTTACAGCTTTAACTTGTTGAAATTGGTTCGTGGCCATGGTTAAGAAATTTTTGTTCATCTCGGCTAGTTGGCGGGTGAGTTGGGTGAGTTCGGCTATCTCAGGGTTTGATGAAGTAGAAGAAACATTGACTCTCGGGTTAGTTCTTGAGGATGCGGATGAATCCTAACTTTTGTGATGAGTGGTCATGTTCTCTATAAGTTCTCTACACTCCTTAGGTCTTCTTTTCATAAATGTACCACCAGCGGCAGCACTAATCGTATCACGATCACGAAAAGTTAAATCGTTGCAGAAAATATCAATTAAGGTGACGGGGAGCATATTATGGTTAGGACAACGATCGATCAAGACATTATAACGTTCCCAAGAATCGAAAAGAGTCTCATCGGTTTCTTGAGTGAAACCACTGATTTGATTCCTAAGACTAGTTACCATGGATGATGGAAAGTAGAGTGACAAAAATCGTTGAGTCATTTCGTCCCATGTATGAATTAAATTCTTAGGAAGACGATCAAACCATTTTTCAGCATGGTGGGATAAAGTGTGTGGAAATAGATGAAGGCGAAGAAAATCCATGGTAACACCGGGTAATTTCATGCTTTGAGTGACGGTTATGAATTTATCGAGGTGTTTGTTGGCATCATCATCCGGTAATCCGCGAAATGGACAAGTATTTTGAACTTGTTGGATCATGTGATGCTTCAACGAAAATTCGGGATCCGTGATTTGCATCAGCGCAATCGGTCCTCCACGTCCATTCATAGTAGGTTGGCATAGCTCCTCCATTGTACGAAGGTCGGGTTGAGGGTCAAGGTTGTTATTATTCATGTTGGGGTGAGGTGGATTGTTATTATTATGCACACCGGCCATATCTAAGTCTCTACGAGTCTCGAGCTCAGGATAAGACGAAGATCAAGTACGCATACAATAAAAATGAAAAACAATATTTTTGATTTTTTTTTATCTTTTTAGTTTTTATGGATTTTTTGAAAAAAAATTATAATTTTTAGGATTTTTGAAAATTTTTATGCTTGAAAATAACGTTCCCAAGAGAACGGATCCCAAAATACAGCGCGTCTCTAAAAAAAAACCGTTAATCTTCACGAAAAGAGCCGGCAGCGGCGCCATTTTAATAACTGGTTTTTGTTAAGTGAAAATGTTCTTGAATTGGTCTAATCGAATTGATCACGGATTAAAGTGTTACTAAGTTGTTCTTGGTGAAAAGAAAGAATAGTCGTTGATTATCTATTTTAAAATGAAAATGTCCTTGAGTAATTAATTAAAATAAAATAAAATAAAAATAAAAGCTTGAAAAGATTTAGACTAAAAATAAAGGCTTTAAAAATAAATGACGAAAGATTAAAACTCGACAAAAAGTAAAATTTGAAAACATAAAAATAAAACTAAGACAAAACAAGTTTAAAATAATACTAAGTAAAAATGGCGGGAAAAGTTAAATTTGAATTGAAAAATAGAAACAGGAAATAAAAACTAAAACTATAGTCAGATCGCACCCTACGATCGCAGCACGCGATCGCAGTCTAGATCGTATTCTAGATCTTAGTCTAGATCTTAGTCTAGATTTTAGTCTAGATCTTAGTCTAGATCTTAGTCTAGATCTTAGTCTTTGATCTTTGTCTCTGATCTTAGTCTTTGATCTTAGTCTTTGATCTTAGTCTTTGATCTTAGTCTTTGATCTTAGTCTTTGATCTTAGTCTTTGATCTTAGTCTTTGATCTTAGTCTTTGTTCTTAGTCTTTGATCTTAGTCTTGGATCGCAGCAAGTGATCGTAGCCTAGATCGTACCCCACGATCGCAACAAAGTGATCGCAACCATCGATCTTAACCCACGATCGCAGCCTAGATCGTACCCCACGATTGCAACAAGTGGATCGCAATGGACGATTGTGGCCTGGATCACAATATTTGATCACAGTCTCTGATCGCAAGTAGAAACCCTAGAGTTTATGCGATCACGAAACTCGATCGTAACAAGTAAAACCCTTAGAACTGATACGATGGAATGTAAAAGGTAAATAAGCAAAACTAAATAAGCACTTTTTTAATAAGCACTTAACAAAACTTAACCAAATCAATAATAAAAAGCACTAAATAAGCACAAATGAAAAACTTTCAAAACAATAAATAAGCAAGATTTGTAAAATAAACTTTTAAAAAGATCAACCTTTTAAAAACACTTGAAAATAAGCTAAACACAAAATAAGCTAAAAGCACCAAAAAGTTGAGATTATCAAACGTATGAATTTGATAAGAATTACAAGATGAAATTTTTAATCAAATAAGCATAAAGATGAAACAAGATACATATTTGATCCGAATCAAAATCAAAATCAAAAACAAGAAAGGTAGAATAAGAAAGATTATGAAAAGCTTGAAATTAAACTTAAAGAATAAAGATTCAAAACAAGATTAAAGACTTACATGAATAACTTGAAAGAAAGACAATAATGAAATGACAATATGAAAAGTGCTTGAAAAAAATAAAAATGGAGAACTAATGGTGAATTAGCTAACACCCTTCCTAATGACATAAGGAATGTATTTATAGGATGAAATGGAAGGAGTGTGTTGCTTCCTTCTTTCTTTCTCGTCTTTTCGTCTTTTAAATTCTTCGTCTTTCTCGACGTTGTCTCGGGATTTTTAGATATGAAATGAACTCGTATTATAATTTTCTTCTTTTATTAGACTTGGTTCTTCGACTTCGTTAAACTTTCGTCTTTAAACTTTTTCTTCGATAAATCTTCAGAATAGGCCTTTGACTTTCGTTCGTTTTGCACTCTTTATCTTTTGACTTCGTCTTTTGTATTTTTCTTTGATAAAAGCCCGTGAAAGCCAGTGTTTCCTTCCATTTTCACATTTTTGTCCTAAATCACAACAAAAACACAAAACCAGACATAATTCCGACTTTTACGACATTAAATACACGTTTTGGCTTGGTTATTATTATAACTAAGTGGTAAAAGGATGGGTGTTTTCACACCTATCAGTTATCTACAAGATAGTTATGCACGATACATTATAAATAAGATGGAGTTATTCATATACTAAGTTAAAGTTTATACTACACTTAATTCAAACTGTGACACTATCATATTGATTGATACAAACAAACTAACTGGCGTAGTATTGTTTTATGCAAAAAGTAGTTCCCTACCCAAGTGGGAGAAATATTTATTGTGGGCATGGAACAATTTAGGCAATATGATTAAGGGTTTTCTAGACTATATAAGTAAGTAAACTATTTCTATATTAGGACTACTACACATTTGTGGTAGGTTGCCCTGTTGGATATGGAATGCCAAGATATAAAGATAAACTACATGATTATAATTTTCTAGATAACGTTAAACATGGTAAGTTTGTGATTAACTTGAAAGTTATTATGAGATCATGAATGATACTCGTTTTTACTTTAGTTTAATGATGATGTCTTATTGATTAAGACATGAACAATAAGTCTTCTACTTGTGAAGAGACTTGGAAATTAAAGTAAGATTTGTAAGCTTGTAATGTCTTATTGATTAAGACATGTACATGTAGTCATTGAATTGGTCAATAACTAATAACAAATAGTAAGAATTGGTTTGTATGTCTAATAGTTAAGACATACACTTTAAGTTTTGATTGGATCAAAGACTTATGATTAAAGTACATGCAATTGGCTTAATGATACTATTGATGATATTAGGTTTTGAACTTAATTTGACATAATAGATAAAACCATTAAGTATAAGTTCATCAAAATAAGTCATGAGATTATCTCATGAAGTTGATCTTATTATAATACCATGGTTGGTATGTCAAGTAAGTGAAATTGCCATATATATACATAGATATCTTTGGTGTTTGGTTTTGATGAATTTAACTTATTACTCCTTAAAATATATCAAGGTTAAGGTATTTAGTGCATTTGGAATATACTCAATATAACTCCAATATGTAAGGTAAATTAAGATATTATTTTTAGAATAATAAGATGGGACGAATCCCATAGATTTTTAATTAAAGGTTAGACTTTGTGAGAGATCTTGGAGATTTTATTAACAAAAGTCTAAGTACTACTTAGTGTATTTTGTAGGAGGCCCAAAGGAAACAATAGGATAATACTCCTACGTAAATCCCACGTCTAGAACAAATTAGTTGTTGCTAGATAAGCTGAGTTCTCTGAGAATAAGTCTCACTTTACAAGAAGCGAGTGGGAGTCCCACGCTTGTTCGAAGCAAGTGGGAGTCTTGAATTATTTCAAAAACATAATACACGAGCCATCTAAACACACTTGTTGAAGTCAACTAAGGCTAAACATGGAAATGTGAAACCTTAGAATGATGTTACTCACATTCATAGATCCCACAAGGATTACCTATGATATGTTTCTAATATCAACAATAAGATTTTTGAGATTGAATATCATTGTGAAATTGCTAACCATAAGTGATGTATTATCAAATTGGGAATTAATGGATAAATTAAACTGTGAATAGAAAGATGCATCCATAGGAAGATAATCATGAATTTGGAATTTGATTGATTTTTCACCTATCAATTATTTGATGAGGTTGAAAATGAGTTGCCTTGTTAGGAAGATTCATAAGGACAATGTTGTATATATTTATTGCAAGATAAAATATTGAATGTTTTAAATCTTACTTAAGAAATTGACTATGATTAAAACCTTTTTACATTTGTGAATAATAAATATGTAAAGATGCTTTAATTGTCATACTTGCTTTAAATGTTATAGTTATGGCAGACTGGATTACAAAATTCTTTGATGGATGATCACCTTGTAAGATATGCGATCATAAGAAGATTTTATGAATCCAAAAATAATATTTATAAGATATACAAAATGATAAAATCTACATATGGATTAAAAGCATGCATCTAAATGAGCTAAGTCTTAAGTTTAATTGCAAAGTCAATCACTTGTAGGATTTGATTTAAATTATAGGTAAGATTACTCATGGGTAAATCTCAAATCCAATGGGAGTACTTAGTTTTATTTCTCTAAATTGAATATGTTATCGGACATATTAGAAATTATATATCATCTTATAAATTGTTCTTAAGAGTAAAGTAAAGTCTCTTATAAGTATTTTAGAAAATGAAATTTGCAACGTTGGAAAATATGTTATGATTTAAAATATTTGGTGAATTAAGTCTAAAGACAATATAAGTAATCATTGAGAGAATCTTGAATGATGTATCTTACATGGGTAAGATAAAACACGTGAATGAATGCCTAAGACCCACTAAGGATTCATTAAGAGAATTATATTGTACGTGGGATAAGTTGTATCTTTTGCATGAATGCAAGTTGATTTGACAACCTTAAATTCTAATTGAAAGATATTAGAAATAATGTTAGTAACATTAAAAGTCTAATTGGAAGACATTATAAGGAATCTTGGAAACATTGATATCTAATTGAAAAACATTAGTAGGAACATTCAAATGAGTGTTGGATTAGGAATTTATTCCTTGAACCAATATTAAAGATACTATTGATATACTTTGTGGTAATCATAGTAATATCATTATGGTTGACAAACTTGGAGTTTGGTTAAATATCTAAACCATTATTTAAGGAATGTTCAAGTTTTACAAAATAGTAGCATAGTTATATGATATACACTAGTGCTTGTTTTAATTGAGATGATACTCAATTTTACTTTTAGCAAGTCCTTGTTATGGATAACATCATTGCTAGAAACTAACATGTTTGGTTTAAAAGCATAGTTGCATTATACATTAAAGAGTTATAGTATTTTGTAGTTTTGAAAACTATTAAGATGAACATTTCCAATAAATGTTGTATACATCTTATGGAAAGTATTGTGACAATTTATATGATATTGTTATATCATATTGCACGTACAGAAATTGACTCGTCGCCATATTTAAAGAATATCACGATTTGTGACTGAGACTATAGCATTCAAACTAGAATTATCATGTAGTGATCTTAATTGGTGTTTGGATAAGGAACGGTTAAGCAATTGTATTAAACAATGAATTGATATACGAGGTATTATCGTTTTCATTAAATACTATTGTGTCTTATATTTGCATGTTTAATCCATGGATGTAGTATCTTCATTTTTTATGTATTGTATACATTCTAAATATCCGTTGTGAATCATCAATATACGTATATTGATGAACTAAGACAAATATGAGGGTTGGTTGTATCTTTGGAAAATACATAAAGATGATTCTTCTAAACTCATAGGTTATTCAATGTGGTTATGTTGGACTACCCCACACTGTGTAGTATTCTTTATGGATCAACGTCATCAAGAATATACACATATGGTAAGTATTGTTATCCTTATACTTGAGATGCAAGTAGATATTTGCATGGATGGATAGCATTTCTTGATTTTTAGTAAATGTTGTGTCATTTACGTGGGTAGTTATAAAACTTATTTTAGAAGTGTTTATTACATGTGTAAAAGGTACTTGTAGTAAAATATCTCCATGAATGGAATATGATACATATTGAGCCCCTTGTAGGGTTGATCAAGATGTTTGTGTAAAACCCGCTTTAATAATCCTAAGATCATTAAATGCACGAAGTTACCGTTAAATTTGAACTTTGTAATTAATTATTATACGACATGCATCACGACTATTTAATACGAATATTATGTATATTAATTAATTATCATAAGTATTATGTACGTAAACACGAATATTAATATATGATAAGTATGTACGTACGATATTAGGAAAACGTTCAAGAAACGAAGCACGATAAATAAACACTAACATGCACGGTAAATATTAAGCAAGAAAAACAAATATTAAAACTATAGGGGTGTTTGTTGGCGTCGGATAGAAGGAAAGGGAAGGGAGAACCGGGCCTTGGCCCATACCCATTAACCAATTTTAGTTTAATAAAAATACAAGAGGTTTCATAAAATACTTTTTACAGAAAATCAAAACCCTAACCCCTCTCTTTGTCTCTCTTGCCGCGGCACCCTAAAAAGAATAAGGACGATCCATTGTTGATTTTGATTAATAGTTCATACGGTATAGTGTTCGTGCCTAAACCCTTTTCACGCATACGATATCTTGAATTCCCTAATCTTTTTTTTCTATGTTATAGATTTTTAAAAACAAGTATGAAAAACATGTTTAATAAAAAGATTAATAAAGGGATCGGGTAATAATATGGTTAGTGGTTTGGGTACACGCGAACCGAGACCAAGATCGGTCTCGGTGGCGTTCGGTGACCAACCACCGCACCACTATGGTCGACGGTGGTGGTTTGTGTTCAGCCGAGACACCACATCCCCAACATGGGGGCTGTGGCTTTGGTTCAGCAGGCGACCGAGACCCCAAGAGGGGCTCGACGTGGTTCTCGGGCAGCGAAGTACCCCAGCCGAGGCTGGGGTTGGTGTTGGTTTCTAATGTGACTCTAATTACGCATCATATTTCCTCGTAAAATGTGCTAAAAACGGATAAATAATCATCATAAATGCCAAATATATTCTTGTTTTGTCGTTTGTTCATGTGCATGTACGGATATCAAGAAACTCACAAGAAACAAAGCCAAAGATCTAAAACGGACACGAGAAATGAAAAGACCGCGAAAATCGAGTCTGACAGTGCTTTGATATTTTATTGGGCTGACCCGACACCATTTATATGGGTCGGACCGACCCATGATCATTTATCTATTATAATACTTAAAAGTCCAGCACGTTATAAAACCCATTCCAGCAGGCCTAAATGAAATGAAATAAAAGAGAATGGCCCGTTTATAAGAAAAAGCCCAACAGCCACAAAGGCTCGAGAAGAGTCAAGCCCATATGTAAAACCCGCATTAAAATACCATGAACAGTACATATGTACAGTAAATACACGAAAATACGATAAAATTAAAACTTTTCATTTATAATATATTTCACGTGTCACGATAATAATAACATGTATGTACGTATGTATATTATAAATGTGTTACGTTCACGATAATTAAATTCACGATAAATGATGAGACTGCAATTATACATAGTCTCATCGTCCAAATCGGGCCTAAAATGCTTAAAATATCATTAAAATACCCCAAAATATGCATGTGTTTGTTCATTGTGTATTTTAGGTACGGATATCGTGAAATTAACAAAAGATCACAAGAATAAAGCAAAAACGAACACGGGAAACGAAGCCACACAAAGAACCGGACCCGAACGATGATTTTCTATTGAAGTCCTTGAAGTTTGAAGATTTGACAAGATTGGTCCCTCATCTTTTGAAGACTTGTCATATTATCCCTTGTGAAACTCAAAATTACACAATGGGTCCCTAATATTTCAAGATTATACATGATTGGCCCTTGAAGATACAAGAAAATGCAAATTATGCCCTTTGAACAAGTCTACAAAACATTTGGTTGCCAAAGTATGAAAAAGTAAACTTTGAAAATAAAGGGATTGAACTTTTGGCTGATTTAATATGAAGTGCAAAGTCTATGGGAATAGAGGGACTAATAGTGGCCAGACAATGAAACTCCAACATCCAATACCCAGCTGCCATATCACCCCCACTTACCATTTCATCCAATCACCACCACCCACCATTCCACGTCACAAATCCACCACTACTTTTAATAAATCAGATTTATTAATAATCTGATTAACCAAAATTGTGAGGGAAACATAATTTTTAAACCGTTTAACACCCCTAACCTAATCTAACCCCCACTATTCACCCGTCCCCTCCAATCCTAGAACCCTAATCCCAATCCCCACCATTAAAGGGGTTTTAACCCTAAACCTCCAGATCAGCAATATAACCGTTTCTCACCAAAACCCACTCACCCTTTTCCCTCTTCGTGACCATAAATGGACCCCCCGGTTGTCCCCACTCAACAAAAATGGTAAAGAGAGCATCTCTTCAGAATATCAACGTCCCACATCAATTCCTTTGTCCCAAAGTTTGATATGAATGTTCCTAGATCAAGTATACAACCTGGCACATCACATGGACCATTTGACCGAATTCAAAAACTCAAGACCAAAGGGCTTTCTTAGAATTTTAGTTGCTAGGGTTTTCGCATTTGTATTCAGTTCTAGATAGTTCTATAGCTTAGTATAAATACATGTGGCATGTCACATGTATCAATGTTCCAGATTTTTATTCATTTTGTAAACTTTTTCATCAAATAGTTAAAGTAATGAAAAACCTTGCATTTGTTTAATCTCTAAGTTCCATTTTAGTTTAAATTGTTTTTATATTGGTGTGTTTCAGTTTTGTGCAAGTTTACATTTTCTACCAAAAAATCTTTTCAAGAACTTTTGTTTAAGAATTTTGGGACCCAAGTCTTATAGGTTGCTTGTTTATGCTTGGATTGACACATAAGAATAAACAAGTCTATAAGGTTTATTTTATTTCAGTTTGTTTCAAAAAATTTCAAGTGTGGAGTGTTTCAAAGATTTTCTAAAATCTTTTTTTATTGCTAATTTTTACTGTAGCATAAGCCCCTTCAAGAGCTTCTGACAAAAGCTCTTGAAGTGTTTTGTTACTTGTAGTTGTCTCTTGGTTTGTTGTTTTGTGCAGGATGCAAGATTCAAAACAAGACCCCATACATTATCAGTCCTTACTTTTTTTTCTTTTTGAAGATATAGTCACCCCTGGTTCAGTTGTTGAACCTCAGCAGGGGCTCTCTACACTTCCCATCAGCTCACAAAAATCCTCAAGTGTCCATTTAAAGAAGGCAGCATCTCAAGGTTGGCTTGAACCCTTTATATGTACTTTTTTGTTGGTTTTTGCCATGTTCATGTGATTTGTTGAGTATCTGCTTAAATGCTTGTTGAGAATGTTTTTTTATGTTTAGTTATTGTTGCTTGACTGATTTTAAGTGTTAATGTTAGGGTGGTATTGATTTGATAAAACTTTCTCTGAAATTTTTCATAATTATATTATAAGAGGGTGTTTGGGTTTATGTTTTAAACTGCATTGGGTGATACTAGGTGGATTGGAATCAGTCTAAACATGCTCTTATAGCTAGTGATAGGTTTATTTAGTTGTTTGAATTAAGTTTATTTGAGACAATAGGTTTTTGCTTGTGAAGTTTTTGGTAAAAACTGCCTTAGATTAAGCAGCAAGGTAAAACAGGTATGGTTTTGATTTTTAGGTTATAAATTTTTGTAATCAGCTAGTGTAATTGGTAATATAGGGTAGCAAACTTGTTACTTGTGATTTGGTGAGCTAGGGAGTGAATTTTGGTAGTCTAAATCTCACTTGATTGCACAATAGACCAGCAAAGGCTCTCAGACCCCATAGGCCATCATAGTAACTTGAAGTTGCATGATTTTGTGTGATTTTGTGTGATTTTTGTGTTTAGCTTTGTTGTTTTTTGCTTGTTGTGACTCCCCACAACCCAAGTGGTTGTGGGGGTGCCAATTGTTCCAAAATTCATTAAGTAAATAACAAGAAATCAAGCAATCCCGTTTTTCTGCATAGAGCAGTAGGAAGAAGTTTCCCACCGCTAGTATACTAGTTCCCACTGCTGGGGAAAAAGACAAGGTCCTAAGACCTGTCAACATCAGATTTTGGTTATTTTGTCTTTAGTGGCCAATTTTGATTGTTTTTCAGTCTTTTTATTTTTCCTTAGTTAAATTATTTATTTTGAGATTTTTCATTAAGTTTGATTTTATTCTGCTGTTCATTTAACATTTTTTGCATTATTTTTAGGTTTTAAATAGATTTTATTAAACTGTTTTTGTCCTTTAGTGCAAAAAAGTTTTGTTTTTCAGTTTTAAAATTTTTCTTAGATTATGAATAGTAATTTAAGATTTTTAGTATAAAAAGTTCATTGTTCACTTTATTTTATTATTTTTTAGAATTAACTTAAGTTTAAAAAGGTTTTAATTAAAACTGTTTTGTCTTTTAGTGGTAAAAATTAGTTTTTTTGAACTTTTTCATTTTTCTACTGTTTAGTTAAGTAAAATAGGATTTTTGAAAAAGTAAATTTAATTTTAGCATTATTTTATTATTTTTAATCATTATTTTAGTTTAAAAATTGTTTTTAGCATTTAAAAATAGAAAGAATAGTTTCTAAAATTTAGGAAAAATACTTTTTAGTGTTTAAATAATATAACTGAGATATTTGTTTGATAAAAAATATTTTGGGCTTTTTCTTAATTATATTTAATTTTAGGGCTTTAATTAGCATTTAAAATTGAATATTTAATTAATTAAAGGTTTTAAATTTTATTTATTGAATTTTTATTCTTATTTATATTATTTTAAACTTATTTTTAATTTTTAATTAATTTTTAGCTTAAGTTTTTAATTTCGTCGCGTTTTACGTATTTACGTCATCGTTTTTACGTTTTACGTCGTAGTGCAATCGTAGTGTAACTCGTCTTTAATTTTCTCTCTTTAAACCAAAACCGACATTAATCCAAACTTGATTTTATTATATTGGCACACATCATACACACCTCCGCCGAGAACGAACTCGCATTTATCGAGCATTCGCGTTTTCCTAAACGTGAACGTTTAATACTTGCCACGGTTACTTGTTTTTCCTAAAACAAGTGACTAAAATACAACATCAATTTTGGTGCCGCTGCCGGGGAGGTGTTTAGCCATATATATATAGTGTTTGTGTGAGTAGTGCGTTTTTACTTTTCAATTTTTAGAAAGCGTAAATATCGTACATACTCATTTTTGTTATTTTTCTTATTATACTATAATATCCAAATAAATCGTGTTTAGTTTTCCTAAACTAAACACACAACAATCTTTTTACTATATTGTAGATATATTGGTTTTCGTTTTCTTGTGAATATTATTAATATATTGTTTTTACGTATCAAAATAAATATATAATATCTCCAAAAGCGTGAAAACGCAACTTTAATTAGGATTTCATCACTCAATTATTGTATTCGAATCCAAAGCAAAAGTTTAGAGACAAAATACATAAATACCTTAGTGAGGCTTAATTTTGATTAACACAAACTATAAGGTGGGTATAAGCAGGTTGTATTTCACGACCTAAGGGAAAAAGGCTCTTAAGTGCTTAGCGTCGCCTCGTTTCCCCCGCTTGCTTGTGCGTGTTTTGAGAAAGAGGGCTAATCAAGGATTTGCCACGCAAGTATTATCTACGTATCATATATATTTTCTTGTTTTCAAGATTAAACCCTCTTGAACGTTTTGGTGTTCCACCAACGTTCTAAAGTCATCGAAAGCGTTCACTCCACGTGATCGATTTCATTCCTTGATGCTCTGAAATTGAGTATTTGCAAGTTCGTTTATTCTCGATTCTAGACAAATTGAAAGGCCTACTAATATCAAGCTTTAAATTGTTCTTGGTTGTTAAGGGATATTTGGATTCTATGTCTAATTCAATCAACACGTAAAAAGATGAAAATATTAAGGCTACGTATCCGTAAAACAAAGTGCAAGTACCAATTACTATTCAGAAAGTACAAGTTTCTATTGCATGAAAAGTAAAATGCTTGAAATGTACATTAAATGAAAGTATAGGGACTGAAAGTGTAAAATAAGAAACAATAGGGACAAATATGTAAAATTTAACAAATTTACAAACAAACTTAACAAATTGTAAAACTAACTAACTGAAATTGTAACTAAAGGAAATCTAGGGACCAACTTGTGCAAAACCTAAAAAGTATGAAAATTTAACACTAATTACAACAATTAACAAAAACCAAGGACCTATATGCAATTAAAATGGAACTTTTGACAAAAAACGGGTTATATGAATCGAATAAGCTCAAATGAGCTTATTACTCAACCAAATTCACTCTAGTCTATTGACGCGGGAATTGATGAGAAACTATCACAGAAATTCTGGTCCGCCAAGATGTGGTTTTAAAGTTGATATTCAAAAGGCTTATGATACGGTAGATTGGCAGTTTCTCCGTCACACTCTGATTGGGTTTGGTTTTCATCATATAATGGTTGATTGGATTATGACATGTGTTTCTACTACGTCGTATTCGATTTGTATCAATGGTAATTTATATGGTTGGTTTCAAGGTAAGAGAGGTCTTCGACAAGGTGATCCGTTATCTCCGTATCTCTTCACTTTGGTTATGAAAGTTCTTTCCCCTTATGATGCAGCGAAGGGTTCTTGATGCTGATGACTTTTATTTCCATCACCGGTGTGAGCAGCAACGAATTATTAATCTTTGCTTTGCAGATGATCTTTTCTTGTTTGCCAGGGGTCATTTGGGTTCTGTGCAAGTTATTATGGATGCTTTGGAGGAATTTAAAATTGCTTCTGGTTTGGTTCCAAGTATCCCTAAGAGCATTGTTTTCTTCTGCAATGTTTCCACTGCTGTTAAAAGCACTATTTTACATATAATGCCTTTTGCTGAAGGCGAGTTACGTGTCCGATACCTTGGTGTTCCCCTAATCGCTTCCAGGCTTCTGTATAGGGACTGTAAGGTCCTTGTAGAAAAGCTTGAGAGTAGAGTTAATGATTGGCGCAATAAATTTCTTTCTTTAGCAGGAAGAATCTAGTTAGTTCGTTCAGTCCTATCTTCTATGCATATTTACTGGGCGTCAGTCTTTATTTTACCTGTGCGGATTATTCATGATTTGGAACAGCTTATGAGAGGCTTCTTATGGTGTCAAGGTGAAATGAAGAAGGGTAAGGCTAAAGTTGATTGGGACTTTGTCTGTACTCTATTTTATAAATGTGGCCTTGGTATTCGTAAGCTTGCTGACTTTAATGTTGCTTTAATGGTTTCTCATATTTGGTGTATATTGACTCGTAAAGATTCTTTATGGGTCAAATGGATCTATTCTTACAAGTTAAAGGATAGAAACTTTTGGGATGTTCCTTGTATTGGTGACATGAGTTGGGGCTGGAGAAAACTTCTCCAAATCAGACCACGTGTTCGTAAGTTTGTATGGTATAATATTAATAATGGTAGAGTTGCTTCTATGTGGTTTGATAATTGGGCAGATTTATGTCCTTTACGGGACACCCTCACGGTCCGTAATATCAATAGATCGGGGTTCTCTTTATCTAATAAGGTGAGGGATCTTATCGTTGATGGTGCTTGGCAGTGGCCGCAGGATTGGAATACTAGATTTCCGAATATTGTTTCTATTCCTGTGCCTATTATTAATGATGACAAAGAAGATGAGTTGTTGTGAAGGGATATTAGTGGTATTTCTCGGCCGTTTTCTGTGGCGTTAGCTTAGGAGTCCATACGTGATCGGGCTATGGAAGTTAATTGGTATAAGGCTGTCTGGTTTTCTCATTGTATTCCTCGTCACTCTATTAATTTGTGGCTGGTGGTTAGAAGGAATTTGAAGACGCAGGATAGGCTTAAGCAATGGGATGTTGGCCCGTTGGTGGATTTAAGCCTTCTTCGGTGTCCTTTATGTAGTTTGGTGCAGGACTCCCATGACTATCTTTTCTTTGAATGTTCTTATTCTATGCAGGTTTGGTCTAAGGTTCGGACCTTGTGTGGTATGGATACTGTTCCCCTTCGTATTGATGATATATTAGCTCATGTTATTCCAATTTCGAATGGGAAATCATGTGTTAGTATTCTTGCTCGTCTTATGTTGGCTGCTACTGCTTATTTTATTTGGATGGAACGAAATTCAAGACTATTCAAGAAGAAGCGGATGTCTGTTGATCAGTTATTTCAGATTCTATGTGATACTATTCGTTTGAAGTTGATTTCTTTCCGTTTCAAGAAATTATCTACCAGGTCAAGTTTGCTGCTTGACAAATGGAGGGTTCCGAGCTCAAGATTTGTTCCATGATAGGTGTGTCGGGTGAGTGTTGTACTCTTTTTTCCTTGTCCAAGGTTTTTCCCATTGGGGTTTCTTTGGTAAGGTTTTTTAAGGAGGCAGACTCATTTGGATTCATCCTGCTCCTCTCATGGTGGTGTTGGATGCTGAAGAGTGTGCGCGGTTTCATGTTCACATCTTGGTTTTTATCTAGTTTACTTTTGTCTTCTAGATTCGATTAGGGTTGTTGATCTTTCATAGTCTTTGTTAACAAGCTGCATGTAGCTTGAGGTTAATGTGGTAACTCAGACACATTCCTTTGTACTTAAACGCTTTTTTGGTTAATATATTTACCGGGGTAACCCATTACCAAAAAAAAATTCACTCTAGTCTTTTGCAAACAGCTTAAAACTCAAAATAAGCTAGGCTGGTAAAAGGATTTCGATTAAAAGCTAGTAAATCTCTAGAAAGCTTATTTCAATAAGCCAACAATAAGCCAACAATAAGCTAAAATGAAATTTAGACATCTATCCAATTTTCTTGTCAAATCTGATTAATCAATGACCACAAAGCTTGGAATGTCTTTCAAAATTGAAAATGATCAACTGAATAAGCCAGAATCTTCAATAAGTCAAAAACAGCTTATTTGACCAAGTTTGACCAAAAACTCAAAAAGCTCAAATTCACAGGAATTACACAAGACATGTTTGTAAATTGATTTGTAAAAGAAAATGGATGAATTTATGAAGTAGATTTGTAGAACTAGCAAAACAGATTGAGTCTTATCACAGAAACTTGAGTTTCCTCATAAGCTAACTAAAAAGCCAAGAACTCACTGAAAAGCTTAAACTGTATTATTTCCTATTAAGCATTGAAAGTTCAGATGTTAACCTTCAAATGCAAGCAAGTTTCAGGCAAAATTATCAAGTTACCAAGAAATGCCAATTGATCAAAGTTGACTAGTTTACTGATGAGTTTTATCAAAGAACTGACCCATAGTTTTTTCAATGCCAATTGCCTTTTTGAAAACTGATGTGGCCTCAAACCTTTACCAAAATTACTTACACTAATGTACTTAGTGTAATTTAACTTTTTTCAACAAGATTTAACAACTGAATCACCAAAGATGACTTAAACCAAACACCACTTTTCAAATCTAAACAAGAAATTTTCAAAGACTTTTTAAGCTCAAATGAATTACTGAGTATGACACTTATCAAAACTTGTTCTAATGAAGTAATGTACTGGTTCAAGAGCAAAATCCAGCTGGTTAACTGGTCAAAACTCAAAATCACTAATAATGATCAATGACTGATATAAAAACCAATTTTAACTAAGTGAAAGTGAATTAAAGACTGTAAATCTGCAAGTAAGCTATCAAACTATCAAAATCAAGCTATAAGTAATCTAAACACACAATCAGTTCATCACATAGAAGCTACACTAGGAATTTAGCATGCATAAACGTTTTAGAGGAACAAAAATAAGAAACTTGGAACTTGTTAGCTTGATGCCACCGTTGAAGGAGTAGAGAGGCGCTGAGCCTTCTAACAAACTCTAAACCACCATTAATCAACCAATAATCATCATCATATCATCACAAAATACTGCTACAATATCACCCTGCTACACTGCATGAACTTGACTACAAATGAACTTCAAATGAAAAACTGAACAGCTACAAATCTTCACAGCCTCAAACAGCTACATTGAGTGAAGATGAAGATTTCTTGGACTTGGTGACGTGTTTCAACCAATGACAAGCTGCCAAGTGTACAAATTTTCCTAATTGAATATCTTGAGTGACGAACTCCTTTGGGGGGTTTTGATGTGATGACTTTCAGTCTAATTAAGTGATGGGGTTGTCTTTGTCTCTTTATTTGGAGCAAGATTGATGTAGAAAACTTGTCTTGATATGCATTCTAGCTCAAGATCAGTTCTGGGCTCGTTGTTATGTTTGAGTTGCCACGTGGCTCTTTTTGATTGGCTTTAATTTGATCACACGGATTGATATCCAAAAGTGGATAAAGTATTATGGAGTGGCGTCTTCTCATTGGTTGAAAGAAAGAAAGTGCGCCTACTGTTGAGATTGCTTTTATTAAATGTAAAGGCTGCGTTAGTGGCCAGCTGGCATTGATTTGGCGATCCAAAAGAATAGAATACTTGCATCCCATTTGCTGGCATATTGTGACACGGATCAAGCTCCAAATTAGTTTAAGACTTGTCATCTTTAGTCCTTGAACTCTGGCAGATTCATGTTTTAGGCTTAGGACTTTATTTCTTTGGCAAAATTTGTCCTTTGACCTTCATTCTTGATCATTTGAGCCCTTTGACTTGGTTGACTTGAGATTTGACCAGGTTTGACTTGGATCTTGACTTTATCAAAATTGCACTTTAGTCCTTCATCTTTTGAATGTTGTCAAGATAGGTCCTTTATCTTCAAATGGCTTGTCATATAGCATCCTTCTTGTCTTTTCTTCATAAATGAGCTTGATTTCACTTGTTTGCTTTAAATTTGTATCCTTGTTACCTAAACAAGCACAAACACAAAACATACCACATAATACTACTTTATGGCATAAACGTTAGGTATTTGCTATGTGTTTTAGGGTATTTATTGACTTATTTGATATGTGATTTTGCTCATATCAAATCCCCTATACTTGATCATTGCCATGACCTCATGCAATGCCATATTTTAAAACACCAATTTGCACTTTTCTTATAATTAACCCACCTTGGCCGATATGAGATGCTTTTAAACTACTCTACACTATATGATGCATGATAATGCAATGCAAAGGAAAGCAATTCTACTTATATATTTTTGGATTTTCTTGAAATGGTTTTGATGGAAATAACTCATAAAGAAATCAATGACTTAGATTAGGGCTATTGGTACCATGAACACTTATCACCCTCAAGTTTCACTTTCCCCATACCAAGCTTAAAAACAAGATCATTGTTATCCACAAGTGAAAGTGTGTCAACTTATTCATATTAATTAAGTGTGTTACTCTCATATCCCCATTTATTATGCCTCTAAGACCGGTTATTATTTGAGGAAATTGCTTGGGAGAAAATTTGTCATTCTTTAAAGCGTGATATATAAGAAATATAAAATATCAAAATAAGGAAGCACAATTTTAATCCTAAGTAATCCTCTCATCCATTACTCGAAAAACCGCCCACAATTAATAAAAGTCCGACTCAAGAGTAATAAGTCATTCGCCTTATGTGTAAAATCCTTATGTCATGCATTAATAAGTAGCTACACACTCGCTAAGGAAAGAAAAAATAAAACTCACGCAGTAATTTATATCCTCCGCCTTTTTGAGACTTTGGATCTTCAATCCCGCAACCCGTCAAGGTAATACTGGATTGGAGCAACTATCAAATCCCCACAACCCTTGTGAGAGTAATATTGGAATCCAATAGTTACTATAATTAACACTTCACTTCCCTTCTTGGGAGTCTTGTATAATTATTTATTTTATTTTTTTCTTTCTTTTGCTTTTTCTCTTTTTTTTTCTAGCCACTCATTTTTTTCATAAGCCGCTCTTATTTTTCTTTATTCCTCATAAATAAGCTTGAAAAGAATAAAAGGAAAAACACCCGCTAAGTATTAAGCATGACATAAGTCTAGTACACATAAAACGTTCTAACTTAGAATCTTAAGACGTACTTATACCAACCATGAATGATTAGTCAAAAATACATAAGTGACTACAAACCAATTAAAACCGTTCTTGATTGTTTATTAACATATATACATGCATTGACAAGAAAGTAAAGGTTACGAAAGGGGACATAAAAGCCAAAATTAATTAATATGAGGTTTATCTAGCCCTTTTCACTTATTTCAAACTCTATCATCTCTTGTTCTCCACAGTTTAAAATCTCAAATAATGAGACTAGTGGATTCTTAGTCTAATAAACCAATAAAGGTTTACATGGTTAAGTATACTAGCTAGAGAATGCTTAGATAAGCAAACTCGGGTTGAGTCAAAGTATCCATGGCGGGCCTAATATGTCAAAGAAATCTATGATTGTTAAATCATATCCTTTATTATATTTTTTTCTTCCTTTTTATATATTTTTGATGAAAATTAAAAGAAGAAATATCTACAATGCAAATGTGTTATGCAAATGAAAAATGATTGATGCAAAAAAAAATTATGAATGCATATTTTTGGTGGCCAAAGTAGATCAAAAATTTGAAAAATGTTTGAAAAATTAATTTCCAAGTTATCATGATGGTCAAGGGCAATGGTCTAGGTAAGGTCACTTCGATAGAAGTCTCCCCTACACTTAAGATAAACATTGTCCTCAATGTTTAAGAGTATTGGAGTAAACTCCCCTACACTTAAGATATTGACAACTTTGCTTAACCCAAGCTAAGGAAAGATCAACAATAGTGAATTCATTTTTAAGCACAATGTGTCTATGAAAAATCACAATAGTAACGAAGTGAACTGGATACAAGGGCCTCCTCCATAAGCTCCAATGCACATGATGAGAGAGAGAAACCCTACAAACAACATGAAGACAAAAGGAAGGTCTCCCTCCTACACTTCTCCTCAACTCTATATCCTTATTTCTATTTGACAAGCATCAAAAAGCCACCTAGATCGGGGGGTCGGGGATGATCAAAGAACATATTAGCCATTGTTGTTCTAGTGAGAGAAAGTTAGAGAGAGGTGAAAGAAAAGATGTGTGTTTTATTTCTAGTGAAATGAAAACAATGAAAAAATGACTAAACTTCCACACCCCCATGGAGAGTCATGGGAGGTATTTATAGACCTATCTTCACTAGACTATTACTCGTGTACAACTATAGTCCCTGCGTATAGCAAAAGGAATATTTCTAGTCCAACTCACGTGAAAGGCGCCAGCTTACCAAAAAGTAAGTCTAACAATCTCCCTCCAAGATGGTGACTCACGTGAGTTGGTTACAATGATTCCTACAAGCAAAAATAAAGAAAAATGATAAGCTTGAATTCCAGCATTCCTTGAGACAGTCTTTAGCGACCTTCATCTTCTTGAATACTCCAGCTCTATTTCTTCAGCTTTGTAGAATCTAGTTGAGTTTTACTCCCTCTTAACTAGAAGGCCTTTCATTAATTAAGAAGTAAAGACTGCTCCCTCCCAAACAGATCCTTCAGAGGAAATCTGTGGGAGGTGATAGCGTCATCAACATTTTCTCACAATTTGAAGCAATCCTAGTCTTGATTCTATGACAGATTACCAGAAGTACACACTCTATCCCGAACATGAAGTCAAATTGTAGCACCAGAGTCAATTAAGTCCCGGAAATGCACATTTCTCCTGATAGGACAGTGATGATAAAAAGTTGCCACATCAAAGTCAATTAAGTCCCGAATGTAGTCAACTTATCCCTTTATGTAGAAACAGTAACACCAAAGTCAAGTGACCCCGCATGTACACATTTCTCCCTCTAGGATGATACCTATTAAGGGAATCATCCTTCATGTGTGTATTTTCTGGGTAAAAGGGACTTTACCCTGGTAAAATATATTAATCCCAAAAAATCAGTTAAGTACAATGGAATGTGACTGAAGTGTCACATTAACCTCAAGGAAACGCTTACTTAGTAAGCAATACAATGTGAGAAGATGCCAACAATATCTCTCTAAACAAAAATTCTCTCTTGATCACCCCGAACTGAATCCCCTTATCAATTCTGTTGGCTATTGATAGTGACCACTGATGAAGATAACCCGATAATCCTAACTTGAAACTAAAGTAGAATTCCCCAAACTTGAGCTTAAGCTTGCACTATTTTAGAATGAAGAACGGTGTAGAAATATCATTGCTGAGAAATTTCTGAGTACCCAATACATTACTGACGAAGTATATAAGCACATTACCTCTTGAAGATATCCACGTCGACTATGCGTGTGACACTGAGTACAACAATGTAGCTCCTTTAAGTGATAGTTATCCATGTCGTCAACCATCCTCCCTTGACACTGGAAACCAGATACTTCAAGTCTTATTCATAACCGTATATGCTCGAGCAAGTTATCTTATAAAGTTGTAAGTACTCCTTTAAAGATAAAATAAGAACGCCTCTGAAAAATCTCACTTCATCCTCAAATAAGTAGCATCGAATCATCTTCATAATCACATAAACCGTCATAGCCGTTAGGAATTAAGGTGAAATTTTGATAAGGATCGTTTTAGTGTAATGTATCGTGTTTGTTGTGTTTGTAGTTCGTGAAAAAATTATGATCGAAAACGGATATCCGGCCTTGAATGTCACAGTTTAAGCGGCCCGCCAAAGTAATAAAATCCTGTCACATAAGCCTCTAACCCGAAAACAATTTTACCACTTGGTTCTTTCGAAATACCCGACTCAATCCAATAACCCCGTTAACCAATCTGACATGATTAATTTTACAACATTCGGATATTTAGTCGGTCGTCCCGAATTAAATTACAAAAATAATTGGCCCACTTGATACCTTCGATTGAGTAGTGATCAGTCCGTCAATCTATAACCAACTCCAAAAATTAACCATGAGGTACCATTTGAATATACGGGCCAAAAAAATTTCAATCCAAGCTCCATACAGCCCACATATTCTTTCCATATCCGGTCCAAAAGCGAATTCAATATTAGGATATAGCTTGAGAACAAAGAGATTTAAGTACCTAACTTCTAAAATATCTCATAGTTAAAACCTAAACACACCAAACCCCATCTCTTATCTTGAAACATCCGCCCCCATCAACACTCATACACAAAAAAAACTAATAACCACATCCTCGTTTACTCCGCCTCCTTTTTTCTTTATCCCATCAAAGCTAAATAAACCATGTTACTGCTTATGTGAATAATCAGAGAAACCATCCAATATAATCTCATCCGAACCCAAAATCAGATTGATTAAATGTTCCAAGATATTCTTTCATTCAACCAATACCAATCTGAATCTCATACGAATCAAAAAGATCACTCGTCTCCTAATTCGGCATCAAGATCATTCCATGTTCTCAGGTAGGTTTATTTGAGATGTTATATTGATTTAAACCGAATTAAACACTGATTTTAACAAAGTTGTTAGAAATCAGTGGAGAAAAAATTCGTAAATCAAGAAGGGTTTGCCCTTACAATGATCTATGATGATTTATTGAAAAACGCAAAAAAATCTTTTAAAGATTTGAAAAAAACGTTTCTAACAAATCTGAGATCTAGAGAGAGTTTATACGAGTCTAGATGTGAAGGGTGTAGGGTGACGATGGGTTAGGATATAGATTGGTGTTGATTTTGGTGTTGATTTTGGAGTGATAAGGCTGATATGTTTAAAGTTTTTGATAAAAGATAGGTATGAGTCGGTTTAGATTGTAAATTGCTAGGATTAACTGTTAAAGTTTTGATAAAGATGGGTTTTGACTCGGCAGAATTTATGAACAATCATGGGATCGCAATGATTTTCCTCTTTTTTTATAAAGTATTGCAATAAGTTATTCAATCATGGTGTCGCAATCTATTTTGAACATTCATGTTATCTTAACTGATATAAACACCCATCGTAATGTTTAAAAAAAAACCAAACACCCATCGCAGGTATTTTTCCATCGCAATGACTCCATGTCTTCCATCGCAATACAACATGTGAGAATCACCCATCAAAATGACATTGTAACAACCCATCGCAACGAGTCATCGCAACGAGTTCATCGCAACGAGTCATCGCAACGAACTCATCGCACTGAGTCATTGCAACGAGCCCATCGCAATGAACTCATCGTAGTGAGTCATCGCATTATAACCATCGCAGGGGATTAAACAAGCCATCGCAGTCAATGTGATCAAAGTAGCCATCGCAGCAGGGTTATTGACCAACTTGGAAGATACCGAAAAAAATGGTTGGACCATTGGTTTTTGTCTTTTACCCAGAAAACAATACGGAGCTAGTTAATGAGAAAAAGGACAAAAACTAATATGCAAGTATACCCAAATTTGGACAAAAAGAATTTTATAACAAGGCTAGATCAGAATAATGGACACGAAAAAGATATAACGAGACATTTACAGACAACAATAGATATTCATGAAGCATGATAAAATCAGATACGAATCGAATTAGAAAATTACCAACCGCGTACCATGATTCTGAAGAACAAAATGAATCTATTAACACAACTCGAATCAGATAACACGACACAAACACAAATCACACGGATACAAGACACCCCCGGTTAGCTCTGATACCAATTGACAAGCATCAAAAAGCCACCTAGATCGGGGGGTCGGGGATGATCAAAGAACATATTAGCCATTGTTGTTCTAGTGAGAGAAAGTTAGAGAGAGGTGAAAGAAAAGATGTGTGTTTTATTTCTAGTGAAATGAAAACAATGAAAAAATGACTAAACTTCCACATCCCCATGGAGAGTCATGGGGGGTATTCATAGACCTATCTTCACTAGACTATTCCTCGTGTACAACTATAGTCCCTGCGTATAGCAAAAGGAATATTTCTGGTCCAACTCAAGTGAAAGGTGCCATCTTACCAAAAAGTAAGTCTAACACTATCCTACCACACTCTAAGTCTAAAAACTCTAAACCTAGTTATTCAAGCTTGATTTATGGAGTCTCTAGCTCGACTCTTCCCACAATGAATTAATTCATGGGGAAAATGGGGATCTCTTGGACCATTTCCACAAAAATGTCCTCCCCAAAATAGTGCTTAACATGGTGACCATTCACTTTGAAATTTGGGCCATTAGGTTGTGACAACTCAATAGTTCCATATGGAAACACTTGGGCAATAGTGAATGGACCAGACCATCTTGACTTAAGCTTGCGCGCAAAGAGTTTCAACCTTGAGTTAAAGAGGAGAACCGGGTCTCCAACTTTGAACTCACGGTTCTTAATCTTAGCATCATGCAATTGCTTAGTATTTTCCTTGTAAAGCAATGAGTTCTCATAAGAATCGGCTCTCAATTCATCCATTTCATTGAGTTGGTCCTTCCTATGTGAACCGGCTTGGTTTAAATCAAAGTTTGCCCACTTGAGAGCCCATGAAGCCTTATGCTCTAACTCGAATGGGAGTTGGCATGCTTTTCCATAGACAAGCCTATATGGAGTACAACCAATTGGTGTCTTAAAATCCATCTTAAAAGCCCACAAAGCATCATCAAGCTTATCCGACCAAGAAGCTCGATGCTCTCCCACCGTTCTCTCCAAAATTCTCTTTAAACCACGATTTGTGACCTCGGTTTGCCCATTGGTTTGAGGGTGATACGCGGTAGAAAGTCTATGGTTAACATCATACTTCTTCATAGCTCTTGTAAATTGATCATTACAAAAATGAGTACCGCGATCACTTATGATTGCCGGAGGTACACCAAATCTAGAAAATAATTGCTTCAATAATTTCACTACAACTCGAGCATCATTAGTAGGCAAGGCTTTAGCCTCAACCCACTTTGACACATAGTCCACGGCTACGAGTATGTACTTGTTTCCTTTAGATGATGGAAAAGGTCCCATGAAATCTATTCCCCACACATCAAAAATCTCACATTCTTGTCTGAAGTTTTGTGGCATCTCATCTCGTTGAGTAATTTTTCCTTGTCTTTGACATACATCACAAAATTTCACCATCTCTTGGGCATCTTTGTAAATTGAAGGCCAATAGTACCCCGAATCAAAGACTTTCTTGGCGGTGTAGTAGGGCCCAAAATGACCACCCGTGGGTCCCTTTTGACAAGCTTCTAAGATCTTAAATGCCTCGGGCCCATCTACACACCGTCTAATGATTTGGTCCGCACATTGCCTAAAGAGGTAAGGGTCATCCCAAAAATAGTATTTCACTTCCTTAAGAAATTTCTTCTTTTGTTGTGAAGTGAGACCCTCTATTAGCACATCCCCCGCAAGATAGTTTGCAATATCCGTAAACCAAGGGGTGGCATCCTCTTGAGAAGAGATAGACATGAGCTCCTCTAATGGAAAGGATTCATTAATTTCCTTATGAGGCAATTCACCTTGAAAAGGATGCTCAAGTCTACTCAAGTGATCCGCCGTTAAATTCTCGGCTCCTTTCTTATCACGAATCTCAATGGAAAACTCTTGTAGCAACAAAACCCATCTCAAAAGTCTAGGCTTAGCATCTTGCTTTGTCATGAGGTACTTGAGAGCGGAATGATCCGTATACACTATGGTCTTGGAGAGCACAAGATAGGGTCTAAATTTCTCAAATGCATAGACTATAACAAGCAACTCTTTTTCCGTGGTGGTATAATGAAGTTGAGCACCCGTCATGGTTTTTCCAAGCATAGTGTATAGGTTGAAAATGCTTATTCCCTCTTTGTCCTAACACGGCCCTCACGGCATAATCACTAGCGTCACACATGAGCTCAAAAGGAAAATCCCAATTTCGAGAAATCAAAACGGGAGCCTTAGTCAACTTTTCCTTAAGTATCTCAAAAGAGTCTAAACACCCTTGGGTGAAAATGAAACGAGCCTCTTTTTCCAAGAGGTGGGTCATCGGTCTTGCAATCTTAGAGAAATCTTGTATGAAACGTCTATAGAATCCCGCATGACCCAAAAAACTTCTAACTCCTTTCATCATTGTAAGTGGGGGAAGCTTAGCAATAACATCAATTTTAGCACGATCCACTTCTAAACCCTTATTAGATATCTTATGTCCCAAGACAATCCCCTCTTTGACCATGAAATGGCACTTCTCCCAATTAAGAACAAGACGTGTTTCTTCACACCTCTTAAGCATACGTTCCAAATGGGAGAGATAAGAAGTGAATGAATCTCCAAAGACCGAGAAATCATCCATGAAAACTTCCATAGTGTGCTCAATCATATCATGAAAGATTGCCATCATACACCTTTAGAATGTCCCCGGTGCATTGCACAAGCCAAAAGGCATTCTCTTGTAAGCAAATGTACCATAGGGACAAGTGAATGTGGTCTTTTCTTGATCCTTTGGATCTATGGGTATTTAGAAATAACCTGAGAATCTATCTAGAAAGCAATGGTACTCATTTCCCGTTAAGCGTTCAAGCATTTGGTCCATAAAAGGTAATGGGAAATGATCTTTCCTAGTAGCATCATTGAGCTTCCTATAATCAATACAAACTCTCCAACCCGTGACAAGTCTAGTAGGAATAAGCTCATTGTTCTCATTGGGCACTACGGTGATTCCACCCTTCTTAGGAACACAATGTACCGGGTTAAGCCATGGAGAGTCGGAAATGGGGTAAATCATGTCCGCATCAAGGAGTTTAATAACTTCCTTCTTAATGACCTCATGGATTTTAGGGTTAACCCTTCTTTGGCTTTGAATGGTGGGTTTGTAATCATCTTCCATAAGGATTTTGTGAGTAAAAAATTTGGATCAATTCCCCTTATGTCGGATATTTTCCATGCTATGGCTTTATGTTTCTTAAGCACCTCTATGAGCTTTTCTTTCTCATCATCTTTCAAGTCTTTTGCTATGATCACGGGTAATTGGTTTTTCCCCTCTAAGAAAGCATATTCAAGGTATGATGGAAGATCCTTAAGATCAAGGGAAGGTGGACTCTCTATGAAAGGTTTCACTATGGATGGATCATCTATGGTTGTTAAGGCCTAGACAAATTGAAAGTTCGTTTATTCTTGATTCTAGATAAATTGAAAGGACTACTAATATCAAGCTTTAAATTGTTCTTGGTTGTTAAGGGATATTTGGATTCTATGTCTAATTCAATCAACACGTAAAAAGATGAAAATATTAAGGCTACGTATCCGTAAAACAAAGTGCAAGTATCAATTACTATTCACAAAGTACAAGTTTCTATTGCATGATAAGTAAAATGCTTGAAATGTACACTAAATGAAAGTACAGGGACTGAAAGTGTAAAATCAGAAACAATAAGGACCATATATGTAAAATGTAACAAATTTGCAAACAAACTTAACAAATTGTAAAACTAACTAACTGAAATTGTAACTAAAGGAAATCTAGGGACCAACTTGTGCAAAACCTAAAAAGTGTGAAAATTTAACACTGATTAAAACAATTAACAAAAACCAAGGACCTATATGCAATTAAAATGGAACTTTTGACAACAACAGGTTATATGAATCGAATAAGCTCAAATGAGCTTATTACTCAACCAAATTCACTCTAGTCTTTTGCAAACAACTTAAAACTCAAAATAAGCTAGGCTGGTAAAAGGATTTCAATTAAAAGCTAGTAAATCTCTAGAAAGCTTATTTCAATTAGCCAACAATAAGCTAAAATGAAATCCAGACATCCACTATCCAATTTTCTTGTCAAATCTGATTAATCAATGACCACAAAGCTTGGAATGTCTTTCAGAATTGTAAATGATCAACTGAATAAGCCAGAATCATCAATAAGCCAAAAACAGCTTATTTGACCAAGTTTGACCAAAATCTCAAAAAGCTCAAAAATTCACAAGAATTACACAAGACATGTTTGTAAATTGATTTGTAAAAGAAAATGGATGAATTTATGAAGTAGATTTGTAGAACTAGCAAAATTGATTGAGTCTTATCGCAGAAACTTGAGTTTGCTCATAAGCTAACTAAAAAGCCAAGAAGTCACTGAAAAGCTTAAACTGTATTATTTCCTATTAAGCACTGAAAGTTCAGATGTTAACCTTCAAATGCAAACAAGTTTCAGGCAAAATTATCAAGTTACCAAGAAATGCCAATTGATCAAAGTTGACTAGTTTACTGATGAGTTTTATCAAAGAACTGACCCATAGTTTTTTCAATGCCAATTGCCTTTTTGAAAACTAATTTGACCTCAAACCTTTAACAAAATTACTTACACTAATGTACTTAGTGTAATTGAACTCTTTTGAACAAGATTTAACAACTGAATCACCAAGAATGACTTAAACCAAACACCACTTTTCAAATCTAAACAAGAAATTTTCAAAGACTTTTTAAGCTCAAATGAATTACTTAGTATGACACTTATCAAAACTTGTTCTAATGAGGTAATGTATTGTTTCAAGAGCAAAATCCAGTTGGTTAACTGGTCAAAACTCAAAATCACTAATAATGATCAATGACTGATGTAAAAACCAATTTTAACTAAGTGAAAGTGAATTAAAGACTGTAAATCTACAAGTAAGCTATCAAACTATCAAAATCAAGCTATAAGTAATCTAAACACACAATCAGTTCAGCTCATAGAAGCTACACTAGGAATTTAGCATCCAGAAACGTTTTAGATGAACAAAAATAAGAAACTTGGAACTTTTTAGCCTAATGCCACCGTTGAAGGAGTAGAGAGGCGCTGAGCCTTTTAACAAACTCTAAACCACCATTAATCAACCAATAATCGTCATCATATCATCACAAAATACTGCTACAATCATCACCCTGCTACATTGCATGAACTTGACTGTAAATGAACTTTAAATTAAAAACTGAACAGCTACAAGTCTTCACAGCCTCAAACAACTTCCATTGATCATGAAAGATCAACAGAACAACTAGGTATCAACAGGATCAAAGCAATGAAGTAAGGAGAATGAGATTTAGTGAACTGAATTTTTGAATTTTATTTATGGAGGGAAAAGTTGTTACAAGTGGTTACTAACTACTAACTGACTCTTAGGTGTGTGTCAAGCACCTAAGAGTAGTTACTACTGAATTAGAGAACTAGAAATGAAAGGGAAAAGTTAAGTGTGTGTTTATTACACCTACAGTCTACATTCACAAATGAGCTAACAATGTCCTATTTATAGAGTGAAGATGAAGATTTGTTGGAGTTGGTGACGTGTTTCAACCAATGACAAGTTTCCAAGTGTACAAATTTGCCCAATTGAAAATCTAGAGTGAGGAACTCCTTTGGGGGGGTTTTGATGTGATGACTTTCAGTCTAATTAAGTGATGGGGTTGTCTTTGTCTCTTCATTTGGAGCAAGATTGATGTAGAAAACTTGTCTTGATATGCATTCTAGCTCAAGATCAGTTCTGGGCTCGTTGTTATGTTTGAGTTGCCACGTGGCTCTTTTTGATTGGCTTTAATTTGATCACACGGATTGATATCCAAAAGTGGATAAAGTATTATGGAGTGGCCTCTTCTCATTGGTTGAAAGAAAGAAAGTGCGCCTATTGTTGAGATTGCTTTTATTAAATGTAAAGGCTGCGTTAGTGGCCAACTGGCGTTGATTTGGCGATCCAAAAGAATAGAATACTTGCATCCCATTGGCTGGCATATTGTGACACGGATCAAGCTCCAAATTAGTTTAAAACTTGTCATCTTTAGTCCTTGAACTCTGGCAGATTCATGTTTTAGGCTTAGGACTTCATTTCTTTGGCAAAATTAGTCCTTTAACCTTCATTCTTGATCATTTGAGCCCTTTGACTTGGTTGACTTGATATTTGACCAGGTTTGACTTTGATCTTGACTTTAACAAAATTGCACTTTAGTCCTTCATCTTTTGAATGTTGTCAAGATAGGTCCTTTATCTTAAAATGGCTTGTCATATAGCATCCTTCTTGTCTTTTCTTCCTAAATGAGCTTGATTTCACTTGTTTGCTTTAAATTTGTATCCTTGTTACCTAAACAAGCACAAACCCAAAACATACCACATAATACTACTTTATGGCATAAAAGTTAGGTATTTGCTATGTGTTTTAGGGTGATTTATTGAATTATTGATATGAGATTTTGCTCATATCAAATCCCCTACACTTGATCATTGCCATGACCTCATGCAATGCCATATTTTAAAGCACCAATTTGTACTTTTCTCATAATTAACCCACCTTGGCCGATATGAGATGCTTTTAAACTACTCTTTTTTTTTGTAATGGGTTACCCCTGTAAATATATTAACCAAAAATGCGTTTAAGTACAAAGGAATGTGGTTGAGATACCACATTAACCTCAAGCTACATGCAACTTGTTAACAAAGACTATGAAACAGCAAAAGCCCTAACCGAATCTAGAAGACAAAAGTAAACTAGATAAAAACCAAGATGTGAACATGAAACCGCGCACACTCTTCAGCATCCAACACCACCATGATAGGAGCAGGATGAATCCAAATGAGTCTGCCTCCTTAAAAAACCTTACCAAAGAAAACCCAGTGGGAAAAACCTTGGACAAAGAAAAAAGAGTACAACACTCACCCGACACACCTATCATGGAACAACTCTTGAGCTCGGCACCCTCCATTTGTCAAGCAGCAAACTTGACCTGGTAGATAATTTCTTGAAACGGAAAGAAATCAACTTCAAACGAATAGTATCACATAGAATCTGAAATAACTGATCAACAGGCATCCGCTTCTTCTTGAATAGTCCTGAATTACGTTCCATCCAAATAAAAAAAGTAGTAGCAGCCAACACAAGACGAGCAAGAATGCTAACACATGATTTCCCATTCGAAATTGGAATAACATGAGCTAATATATCATCAATACGAGGGGGGAGAGTATCCATACCACACAAGGTCCGAACCTTAGACCAAACCTGCATAGAATAAGAACATTCAAAGAAAAGATGGTCATGGGAGTCCTGTACCAAACTACATTAAGGACACCAAAGAAGACTTAAATCCACCAATGGGCCAACATCCCATTGCTTAAGCCTATCTTGTGTCTTCAATTTCCTTCTAACCACCAGCCACAAATTAATAGAGTGACGAGGAATACAATGAGAAAACCAGACAGCTTTATACCAATTAACTTCCATAGCCCGATCACGTATGGAATCCCAAGCTAACGCCACAGAAAACGACCAAGAAACACCATTAATATCCCTCCACAGCAACTCATCATCTTTGTCATCATTAATAATAGGCACAGGTATAGAAACAATATTCGGAAATCTAGTATTCCAATCCTGCGGCCACTGCCAAGCACCATCAACGATAAGATCCCTCACCTTATTAGATAAAGAGAACCCCGATCTATTGATATTACGGACCGTGAGGGTGTCCCGTAGAGGACATAAATCTGCCCAATTATCAAACCACATAGAAGCAACTCTACCATTATTAATATTATACCATACAAACTTACGAACACGTGGTCTGATTTGGAGAAGTTTTCTCCAGCCCCAACTCATGTCACCAATACAAGGAACATCCCAAAAGCTTTTATCCTTTAACTTGTAAGAATAGATCCATTTGACCCATAAAGAATCTTTACGAGTCAATATACACCAAATATGAGAAACCATTAAAGCAGCATTAAAGTCAGAAAGCTTACGAATACCAAGGCCACCTTCATAAAATGGAGTACAGACAGAGTCCCAAGAAACTTTAGCCTTACCCTTCTTCATTTCACCTTGACACCATAAGAAGCCTCTCATAAGCTGCTCCAAATCATGAATAATCCGCATAGGTAAAATAAAGACTGACGCCCAGTAAATATGCATAGAAGATAGGACTGAATGAACTAACTGGAATCTGCTTTTAAACTACTCTACAATATGATGCATGATTTTGATTTTATACAATGCAATGCAAAGGAAAGCAATTCTACTTAAATATTTTTGGATTTTCTTGAAATGGTTTTGATGGAAATAACTCATAAAGAAATCAATGACTTAGATTAGGGCTTTTGGTACCATGAACACTTATCACCCTCAAGTTTCACTTTCCCCATACCAAGCTTAATAACAAGATCATTGTTATCCACAAGTGAAAGTGTGTCAACTTACTCATATTAATTAAGTGTGTTACTCTCATACCCCCATTTATTATGCCTCTAAGACCGTTTATTATTTGAGCAAATTGCTTGGGAGCAAATTTGTCATTATTTAAAGCATGAAATATAAGAAATATAAAATATCAAAATAAGGAAGCACGGTTTTAATTCTAAGTAACCCTCTCATCCATTACTTGAAAAACCGCCCACAATTAATATAAGTCCGACTCAAGAGTAATAAGTCATTCATCTTATGTGTAAAATCCTTATGTCATGCATTAATAAGGAGCCACACACTCGCTAAGGAAAGAAAAATAAAACTCACGCAATAATTTATATCCTCCGCCTTTTTGAGACTTTGGATCTTTAATCCCGCAAGCCGTCAAGGTAATACTGGATTCGAGCAACTATCAAATCCCTGCAACCCTTGTGAGAGTAATATTGGAATTCAATAGTTACTATAATTAACACTTCACTTCCCCTCTTGGGAGTGTTGTATAACTATTTATTTTCTTTTTTTCTTTTTTTTTCTTTTTCTCTTTTTTTCTAGCCACTCATTTTTTTTCATAAGCCGCTCTTATTTATCTTTATTCCTCATAAAGAAAGTTGAAAAGAATAAAAGGAAAAACACCCGCTAAGTATTAAGCATGACATAAGTCTAGTACACATAAAACGTTCTAACTTAGAATCTTAAGACGTACTTATACCAACCATGAATGATTAGTCAAAAATGCATAAGAGACTACAAACCAATTAAAACCGTTCTTGATTATTTATTAACATACATACATGCGTTGAAGAGAAAGTAAAGGTTACGAAATGGGATATAAAAGCCACAATTAATTAATATGAGGTTTATCTAGCCCTTTTTACTTATTTCAAACTCCATCATCTCTTGTTCTCCACAGTTTAAAATCTCAAATAATGAGACTAATGGATGCTTAGCCTAATAAACCAATAAAGGTTTACATGGTTAAGTATACTAGCTAGAGAATGCTTAGATAAGCAAACTCGGGTTTAGTCAAAGTATCCATGGCGGGCCTAATATGTCAAAGAAATCTAAATTTGTTAAACCATATCCTTTATTATATTTTTTCTTCCTTTTTATATATTTTTGATGAAAATGAAAAGAAGAAATATATACAATGCGAATGTGTTATGCAAATGAAAAATGATTGATGCAAAAAAAATTATGAATGCATATTTGGTGGCCAAAGTAGATCAAAAATTTGAAAAATGTTTGATAAATTAATTTCCAAGTTATCATGAAGGTCAAGGGAAATGGTCTAGGTAAGGTCACTTCGATAGAAGTCTCCCCTACACTTAAGATAAACATTGTCCTCAATGTTTAAGAGTATTGGAATAAACTCCCCTACACTTAAGATATTGACAACTTTGCTTAACCCAAGCTAAGGAAAGATCAACTATCGTGAATTCATTTTTAAGCATAATGTGTCTATGAAAAATCACAATAGTAACAAAGTGAACCGGATACAAGGGTCTCCTCCATAAGCTCCAATGCACATGATGAGAGAGAGCAACCCTACAAACAACAAGAAGACAAAAGGAAGGTCTCCCCCTACACTTCTCCTCAACTCTATATCCTTATTTCTATCCTACCACACTCTAAGTCTAAAAACTCTAAACCTAGTTATTCAAGCTTCATTTATGGAGTCTCTAGCTCGACTCTTCCCACAATGAATTAATTCATGGGGAAAATGGGGATCTCTTGGACCATTTCCACATAAATGTCCTTCCCAAAATAGTGCTTAACACGGTGACCATTTACTTTGAAATTTGGGCCATTAGGTTATGATAACTCAATAGTTCCATATGGAAACACTTGGGCAATAGTGAATGGACCAGACCATCTTGACTTAAGCTTGCCCGCAAAGAGTTTCAACCTTGAGTTAAAGAGGAGAACCGGGTCTCCAACTTTGAACTCACGGTTCTTAATCTTAGCATCATGCAATTGCTTAGTCTTTTCCTTGTAAAGCAATGAGTTCTCATAAGCATTGGCTCTCAATTCATCCATTTCATTGAGTTGGTCCTTTCTATGTGAACCGGCTTGGTTTAAATCAAAGTTTGCCCACTTGAGAGCCCATGAAGCCTTATGCTCTAACTCGAATGGGAGGTGGAATGATTTTCATAGACAAGTCTATATGGAGTACAACCAATTGGTGTCTTAAAATCCGTCTTAAAAGCCCATAAAGCATCATCAAGCTTATCCGACCAAGAAGCTCGATGCTCTCCCACCGTTCTCTCCAAAATTCTCTTTAAACCACGATTTGTGACCTCGGTTTGCCCATTGGTTTGAGGGTGATACGCGGTAGAAAGTCTATGGTTAACACCATACTTCTTCACAGCTCTTGTAAATTTATCATTACAAAAATGTGTACCACGATCACTTATGATGGCCCTAGGTACACCAAATCTAGAAAACGTTTTAGAGGAACAAAAATAAGAAACTTGGAACTTTTTAGCTTGATGCCACCGTTGAAGGATTAGAGAGGCGTTGAGCCTTCTAACAAACTCTAAACCACCATTAATCAACCAATAATCATCATCATATCATCACAAAATACTGCTACAATCATCACCCTGCTACACTGCATGAACTTGACTGCAAGTGAACTTCAAATGAAAAACTAAACAGCTACAAGTCTTCACAGCCTCAAACAACTTCCATTGATCATGGAAGATCAACAAAACAACTAGGTATCAACAGGATCAAAGCAATGAAGTAAGGAGAATGAGATTTAGTGAACTGAATTTTTGAATTTTATTTATGGAGGGAAAAGTTGTTACAAGTGGTTACTAACTACTAACTGACTCTTAGGTGTGTGTCAAGCACCTAAGAGTAGTTACTACTGAATTGGAGAACTAGAAATGAAAGGGAAAAGTTAAGTGTGTGTTTATCACACCTACAGTCTACATTCACAAATGAGCTAACAATGTCCTATTTATAGAGTGAAGATGAAGATTTGTTGGAGTTGGTGACGTGTTTCAACCAATGACAAGCTGCCAAGTGTATAAATTTGCCTAATTGAAAACCTTGAGTGACGAACTCCTTTGGGGGGTTTTGATGTGATGACTTTCAGTCTAATTAAGTGATGGGGTTGTCTTTGTCTCTTTATTTGGAGAAAGATTGATGTAGAAAACTTGTCTTGATATGCATTCTAGCTCAAGACCAGTTCTGGGCTTGTTGTTATGTTTGAGTTGCCATGTGGCTCTTTTTTATTGGCTTTAATTTGATCACACGGATTGATATCCAAAAGTGGATAAAGTATTATGGAGTGGTGTCTTCTCATTGGTTGAAAGAAATAAAGTGCGCCTACTGTTGAGATTGCTTTTATTAAATGTAAAGGCTGCGTTAGTGGCCAGCTGGCGTTGATTTGGCGATCCAAAAGAATAGAATACTTGCATCCCATTGGCTGGCATATTGTGACACGGATCAAGCTCCAAATTAGTTTAAAACTTGTCATCTTAAGTCCTTGAACTCTGGCAGATTCATGTTTTAGGCTTAGGACTTCATTTCTTTGGCAAAATTAGTCCTTTGACCTTCATTCTTGATCATTTGAGCCCTTTGACTTGGTTGACTTGAGATTTGACGAGGTTTGACTTGATCTTGACTTTCAAAATTGCACTTTAGTCCTTCATCTTTTGAATGTTGTCAAGATAGGTCCTTTATCTTCAAATGGCTTGTTATATAGCATCCTTCTTGTCTTTTCTTCATAAATGAGCTTGATTTCACTTGTTTGCTTTAAATTTATATCCTTGTTACCTAAACAAGCACAAACACAAAACATACCTCATAATACTGCTTTATGGCATAAAAGTTAGGTATTTGATATGTGTTTTAGGGTGATTTGTTGACTTATTGATATGAGATTTTGCTCATATCAGGCTCCTTTAATCGAGAAATTGATTCGAGGAGAGATTTGTAGATTTGAATCTACGTAATACACCAAAATCCAAAAAAATTAAAAAACAATCAAAAACCAAAAAAATTGAAAAAACGAAAAACCGCAAGAAGAATCTTCTTTGCAACCCTCATTCTACGAGTAGTGCATGCGCACTCGATCGAAGGATTATTCTAATTCTAGCGACGCTTTGAATCGAGGCAATCGAAATCGAAGGAATCGACGACGTAGACGAGAATTAGAAACCGACGTTCCTAATATCGTTGTTGAAGAGACCGTAGATGAGATGGCCGACAATCGTTCGGTGATGGAATTGCTCCAAGCGCCCACCGAGGGTTATGGAGACGCGATCGTAATTCCCGCTATCGAAGAGGAGAATTTTGATATTAAGAGCGGAATGCTTTCGTTGATTCAAGCTACGAAGTTTCGAGGTCGTGAGGCGGATAATCCTCACGATCACATTCGGAATTTTGATCGTCTTTTGGCCACGAGCAAGTTTAAGAACGTCGACACCGATGTAGTCAAGCTTATGCTTTTTCCATACTCGCTCGATGGTGCCGCCAAGGATTGGTACGAGAAAGAGCCACCTAATTCCATAATTACGTGGAAGGATCTCGTTTCCAAGTTCGTTAATCATTTTTTCCCACCGTCTAAGACGACGTTATTAAAAAACGAGATTACGATATTTGAGCAAAAACCGAACGAATCATTTAGAGATGCGTGGGATTGTTTTAAGGAATTGCTTAGGCAATGTCCTCACCATGGATTTTTCGAGTTGCACCAAATCGATACGTTTTACAACGGTCTTAGTTTTCAAGAACAAGATTCGTTGAATTCCGCCGCCGGTGGCAACTTTTTGTGTAAAACTCCGGAAGATGCATTGATGATTATCGAGAATAGATCCAAGGTTTACCAACTCCGCAACGCACCGAGTGTTGCCAATGTCGCCAATGTTAGTAATTCTAATCGCGATATTGAGAGAGTTGACGCGAAATTCGATAAGTTGACGAATGTGTTTACGTCGTTCTTAATCGAGATGCAAAAGAAAGACGCTCCCGCTACGGTGAAAGCGGTTGAGGTTTCGTGTATGTTTTGTGGTGGACCTCATAATTATTACGAGTGTGCGACTACGGATGGCCAAACGTCGAGTGTAAACGCGTTAAACAACAATTTTCAAAATCAAAATAACGCGGGTCCATCACAAGGAAATTATAACCAAGGCAACAATTTTAATTAAAACCTAAACAATTTTCAAGGAAATAATCAACAAGGAAATTTTCAAAATCAAGGTTATAACCAAGGTCGTAATTTGAGTTGGCAAAATCGAGATAATAACAACAATCAAAACTCGAATTTTTCAAACAACAACAATCAAGGAAACAATTTTTCAAATGATAATCAAGGAAATTTTCAAAGAAGTAATCAAAGCCATGGGAACTTTAATGCTAATCAAACTAGTTCGTCAAACGATTTTCAAGAATACATGAAAACGAATGAGGCTAATATGAGACGTTTAGAGACAAATTGGTACTTTGAAAAACGACTTTTCCAATACTTTGAAAAATCAAAACACGAAGATTGAGCAAGGACAAATCGACAGAAAAAATATGTTTTCGGCTATAATGAACAAGGCCTTGGGTGCGTCATCGAGTTCGTTACCTAGTGACACCGTTGCTAATCCGAAGGAACATTGTAAAGCCGCCTCGTCTCGTGAGAAAAGTCGTGTGATTACCCCTAACCGTGGTGGATTTAACGTTGTTCCTTCTTCTTAACCCTCGACTTCTAAGACGCCTTCATGTTCTAAAGTCGAGGGGATGAACGTGGTGACCAAGGAAAAGAGTGCACACCCTCGTGTACCTCAAATTCCATCAACGGTTTAAAAACAGAGCTTTATCGACCTTACCCAAGTAACCCTTGAAGAAACTTGTGCTTCGATCCTTCTTAAAAAAACCCAAAAGGCACATGCCGAGAAAGGAAGAGGATCTGGGCCAATTTCTATTACCTTGTGATTTTTCCGAGATTGAGGGATGTTTAGCCCTTACCGATTTAGGTGCTAGCATCAATCTCATGCCTCATTCTCTTTGGAAACTGATGAGATTGCCTAATCTTACCCCCACGAACATGACTATCGAGCTTGCAAATTGTACACCTTTGGAACCAATTGGAATAGCCGAGGATGTCTATGTTAGGATTGGAAAGTTTGTTTTTCCCGCGGACTTCGTCATATCCGATTATGAGTGTGATCCTAAATGTCCCATTATTTTAGGTCGACCCTTTTTATCGACGGCTCGAGTCGTAATCGACGTCCACGGTGGGAAACTTACTATGAGATATGGGGATGAACAAATGGAGTTTTTCATGAATAAATCCCAAGTTTCAAATGATCATGATAAAATCGAGGTTTTAAAACCTAATGTTTCAAATTCTAATGATTTCAAAATGTTAACTTTAGCGGAAAATATGAGGCTTGATGCATGTTTTGAAAGAACTAAAATGAACGGTTTTAAAGATGACGATTTTAATGATAAAGAATACGTGTACTTAATTCAAAAGGGTATTCGTAGATTTATGGATGAAAAATCATGTTGGGATTTATTCGGTGAAACAAGTGAACAACCAATTACTAAGGGCGACGTTAGTTCCATCACGACAATGACAAAAATGGACTCGTCTTCACCACCTTCGAAGGACCACGTCTTTGAGGCTTCAACTTTTAAATCCAGTGAAGTGCCTCCATTTACTAGCCCAACACCCTTTGAGGCTAAAGGTTTCATCGACATCGATCCTCTCGTCCTTGAAAAGTCACCTAAGCATAGCCCTAGGGCTTGTAATACCATGGTTGTGAGTGCTCACATCGACTCTTTCTTTGACGATGACGATGGCGATTTTGCCAAGATTGATCACATGCTTAAAAATCCACTTGCAATTTTTGATTCTCCTAAAAGAATTCTAAGCATGGGAAGTACGATGATTACGAGTTTGATCCCGAGATTGAGGAAATTATTGAACGAGAGTTAGCTCTTTTACCTCCACTTCCACCTACGAGTGAGGTTGATCTTTCCAAAATCGAGGATGAACTTAATGAGTTGGAACGTATTATTTTCGATGACGAACCAACCCACGTAACCCAAAATCCCATTCTCGAGGATTTACCTAATCAATACTCCTCAAATGAGAATGACGTTTATCACATTCATGAGGAGTTACCTAATCAATACTCCTCCCTTATGGATGATGATTTTGTGCTTAATCGTGATCTCTTCGAGAGAATTTCGAATATCATTAATGAGGATTATGAAGAACTTTGGTTCGATAAGCCTATTTAAGATGAAGAAATCGATGAGATGCACGATCATGAGGATGACGAATATGTTGACCCCGAGGGGGCGGTGTTCTTTGTTGATCAAAGTTTTGAGAACTTATACAATCCACCACCCCCTAACCGCGAGGATTTTTAGCGCGACTAATCTTGAATTTGAAACGCCAAATATTTTCGACATCATCAAATCGGGTTTTCATAAAGAGTTTTTGAACGATGAAAAAGGAAAAGATTTTAAAAGTGATTTAAAAGATTTTTCTACATGTTTAACTCTGTCATCACATCGTGTTTTGAGTACTACCACCTCATCTACTCCTTTTGACGATGGTTGGTGTGGTTTTAGTGTGGGGGAAGCCCCTTATGTTCCCTCACATTTCTCCACCGAGGACGAGATATTCGATCCCGGAATTGCTTGTAAAGGGAAATCTCGGTCTTCCACCGATGCAATAAATGGAAATCTTATTCATTTGCTTGGGGTGAGTCTACCTCGAGTAGCTCATAAGTTTGCCTTACCCATTGTCCCACCTTTCTACTTCTCATCTATTTTCTTTGACCTCTTTGAGGTTCCACTATCGGTTGGAGTAGCGTTGTTTCGTCTTTCATCCAAAAACGAGGACGCTATCTTTGACCCCTGTATACGTATATCGGGTTTTTAAAGTACTCCATGTACTTTTGGGCATTGTTTATCATGTAAGCCCCACAAAAAATGACCAAACCATGATTATCCCTAAATGATCACATTTATGGGGATTCGAGTCGAGCTTTTGACTCGGTTATCAAAAACAAGGTGCCTCGTGGGGGATTATCATGCTTATCCTTGTAAATATTATCGCTTTCTAATAGTGTAACGAGGGGACTTGTGCTCTTCCAACCTTTGTTCCGTGGTTGTTTGTGATTGTGATTTATTAGGTTCATCGTCATGGTTGAAGCCTCTCGTGTTCGTTTTACGTATCACTCGAGCTTCGATCGTTGCCTTTGGAGATTCTTATATCCGATGATATCCTTTTATGTTTAACATTTATCTTATTAGCATAATTCATAAATGGCTTATAGGTGATTCGTTTTACCCTTTCCATGCTCGAGATTAAGCATTCGACTTCGTCTCTAGTATGGGGGTGTTTCACCCATAGACTCGAAACATTGAGGACAATGTTTAGTTTTAGTATGGGGTGAGTAGATACTTCACCTTGTTTACGTCACCACGCAATCTAATTTTCATCTTTTTGTTATTGTTTTGTTGCAAAATAAGGCTAAAAATGGCCAAATTTTAAAATTTTTCTTGTTTAGACACGAATGTAGGTTTTCTGATGGTGAGAATAAGAGTAATTTTTTACTCGACAATGCGTGTTGAGCACTTAGCTTTGATTCCTTAACTTTTTAGGTTAAGTCTCTTAAATGAGGACGAGAAATGATAGAGTTAATTATAAGTTACGTAATCTTTCACGATCTCATGTGTAGTAATTATTAGCTTATTCTCCCCACGCTTTTGTTTAAATAAATGCAATAAGTAAGGTCGTACGATTTAAAAGGTTACTTAGCTTCTAGCCCAAGATCGTTTAAAAGTTGCTCGTGTTCGAATAGAGTTCATAGCCAAGGCATAACTTATTGAAGCGGGATGCGAAGATTGGCAAAGTTCAAAAAAGGCCCTCACAAGGCATGAGGAACTCCATTTTGTTGCTAAAGATCCAAGATGATGTGAAGTATCATTATTCCAAAATCCATATGAAGGATCGAGACACACGACGAGAAGCAGTATACTCCCCTAAAGATCATGGAGAAGTCTATCCAAAAAGACCCTAACAAGGTATGAGGATAAATATATCCAAGTCCGAAAAGGAGGCGGATCGTTGTATATCAAAGTCCCAAATAACGATTAAAGAAAAATGATGAAGTCGTGGTCAAAGTTTGAAGAAATTTCATATATGAAGAGAAGACCATTATTTCAAGAATGTCTTCCAAGATTTGAAGTTCGAAACACATGCCAAATATCGGTCCGAGAAAGGTCTCAAATCGTGAAACGAGTTATGCCAAGATATGAACTTAAGGAGATTACGAGAAGCCATTTTAAAAGATCGTGTCCTTTAGCTAACTATCAATTAAATCGTCCTACTTTATTTTCGGCCTTAATAAAATATCGAAATAAGTCAAACATGCATCCTCGTGATCATTAAGACAAAAATAAAATATAAGAGATACCAATTAGGAATAAGGGAGTCTAAGTACGTAATTAACACTCATGAGTAATGATTGTGTTGCTAACTTATAATAACAATGATCTCGTTACACGCTTAGCATGGAATCGAGTGAAAATCGAGGATGACAAACTTATCTCTATAAGGCATTCACGTGTTCTTATTATTTGACCCTAAAAGTCACTTAATCGTGATGAAAATGATACATTATGTCTAAAACATGTGTAGTAGTTTATTTAAGTTTACGTTTCAATAAATGTCACCATAAAATAAATTTTGGAAGTGCTACGATACTTAATTCTAGCATTGCGTGGGGACACGGCAATGGTTTAGTATGGGGGAGTGATGAGACTGCAATTATACATAGTTTCATCGTCCAAATCGGGCTTAAAATGCTTAAAATATCATTAAAATACCCCAAAATATGCATGTGTTTGTTCATTGTGTATTTTAGGTACGAATATCATGAAATCAACAAAAGATCACAAGAATAAAGCAAAAATGAACACGGGAAACGAAGCCGCATAAAGAACCAGACCCGAACGATGATTTTCCATTGAAGTCCTTGAAGTTTGAAGATTTGACAAGATTGGTCCCTCATCTTTTGAATACATGTCATATTATACCCTTGTGAAACCAAAAATTACACAATGGGACCCTAATATTTCAAGATTATACATGATTGGCCCTTGAGGATTCAAAGAAATGCAAATTATGCCCTTGGAACAAGTCTACAAAACATTTCGTGGCCAAAGTATGAAAAAGTAAACTTTGATAACAAAGGGATTGAACTTTTGGCTGATTTAATATGAAGTGCAAAGTCTATGGGAATAGAGGGACTATTAGTGGCCAGACAATGAAACTCCAACATCCAATACCCAGCTGCCATATCACCCCCACTTACCATTTCGTCCAATCACCACCACCCTTCATTCCACGTCACAAATCCACCACCACTTTTAATAAATCAGATTTATTAATAATCTGATTAACCAAAATTGTGAGGGAAACATAATTTTTAAACCGTTTAACACCCCTAATCTAATCTAACCCCACTATTCACCCTCCCCTATAATCCTAGAACCCTAATCTCAATCCCCACCAAATCAAAGGGGTTTTAACCCTAAACCTCCAGATCAACAATATAACCCTTTCTCACCAAAACCCACTCACCCTTTTCCCTCCCCGTAACCACAAATGGTCCCCCGGTTGTCCCCTGCCTCAACAAAATTGGTAAAGAGAGTATCTCTTCATAATATCAACGTCCCACATCAATTCCTTTGTCCTAAAGTTTGATATGAACGTTCCTAGATCAAGTATACAGCCTGGCACATCACATGGACCATTTGACCAAATTCAAAAACTCAAGACAAAAGGGCTTTCTTGGAATTTTAGTTTCTAGGGTTTTCGCATTTGTATCCAGTTCTAGATAGTTCTATAGCTTAGTATAAATACATGTGGCATGTCACATGTATCAATGTTCCAGATTTTTATTCATTTTGTAAACTTTTTCATCAAATAGTTACAGTAATGAAAAACCTTGCATTTGTTTAATCTCTGGGTTCCATTTTAGTTTAAATCGTTTTTATGTTGGTGTGTTTCAATTTTGTGCAAGTTTACATTTTCTACCAAAAAATCTTTTCAAGAACTTTTGTTTAAGAATTTTTGGGACCCAAGTCTTATAGGTTGCTTGT
This sequence comes from Glebionis coronaria, assembly GCA_025667525.1. NCBI lineage: Eukaryota > Viridiplantae > Streptophyta > Magnoliopsida > Asterales > Asteraceae > Glebionis > Glebionis coronaria. The sequence goes on along the minus strand of JANFOE010000403.1, from coordinate 215,672 downwards.
TTATGCTTGGATTGACACACAAGCATAAACAAGTCTATAAGGTTTGTTTCATTTCGGTTTGTTTCAAAAAATTTCAAGTGTGGAGTGTTTCAAAGATTTCTAAAATCTTTTTATTTTTTTATTGCTTATTTTTACTGTAGAATAAGCCCCTTCAAGAGCTTCTGACAAAAGCTCTTGAAGTGCTTTGTTACTTGTAGTTGTCTCTTGGTTTGTTGTTTTGTGCAGGCTGCAAGATTCAAAACAAGACCCCATACATCATCAGTCCTTAATTTTTTTTCTTATTGAAGATATAGTCACCCCTGGTTCAGTTGTTGAACCTCAGCAGGGGCTCTCTACACTTCCCATCAGCTCACAAAAATCCTCAAGTGTCCATTTAAAGAAGGCATCAGCTCAAGGTTGGCTTGAACCTTTATATGTACTTTTTTGTTGAATTTTGCCATGTTCATGTGATTTGTTGAGTATATGATTAAATGCTTGTTGAGTATGTTTTTTATGTTTAGTTATTGTTGCTTGACTGATTTTAAGTGTTAATGTTAGGCTGGTATTGATTTGATAAAACTTTCTTTGAAATTTTTCATAATCAGATTATAAGAGGGTGTTTGGGTTTATGTTTTAAACTGTATTAGGTGATACTAGGTGGTTTAGAATCAGTCTAAACATGCTCTTATAGCTAGTGATAGGTTTATTTAGTTGTTTGACTTAAGTTTGTTTGAGAGAATAGGTTTTTGCTTGTGAAGTTTTTGGTAAAAACTGCCTTAAATTAATTAGCAAGGTAAAACAGGTTTGGTTTTGATTTTTAGGTTATAAATTTTTGTATTCGGCTAGTGTAATTTGTAATATAGGGTAGCAAACTTGTTACTTGTGAGTTGGTGAGCTAGGGAGTGAATTTTAGTAGTCTAAATCTCACTTGATTGCACAATAGACTAGCAAAGGCTCTTAGACCCCATAGGCCATCATAGTAACTTGAAATTGCATGATTTTGTGTGATTTTTGTGTTTAGCTTTGTTGTTTTTTGCTTGCTGTGACTCCTCACAACCCAACTGGTTGTGGGGGTGCCAATTGTTCCAAAATTCATCAAGTAAATTACAAGAAATCAAGCAATCATGTTTTTCTGCTTAGAGCAGTGGGAAGAAGTTTCCCACTGCTAGTATACTAGTTCCCACTGTTGGGGAAAAAGACAAGGTCCTCAGACCTGTCAACATCAGATTTTGGTTATTTTGTCTTTAGTGGCCAAATTTGATTGTTTTTAGTCTTTTTATATTTCCTTAGTTAAATTATTTATTTTGAGATTTTTCATTAAGTTTGATTTTATTCTACTGTTCACTTAACATTTTTTGCATTATTTTTAGGTTTTAAATAGATTTTATTAAACTGTTTTTGTCCTTTAGTGCAAAAAAGTTTTGTTTTTCAGTTTTAAAATTTTTATTAGATTAAGAATATTATTTTAAGATTATTAGTATAAAAAGTTCACTGTTCACTTTATTTTGTTATTTTTAGAATTAATTCAAATTTAAATAGGTTTTAATTAAAACTATTTTGTCTTTTAGTGGTAAAAATTACTTTTTCAAACTTTTACATTTTTCTAATGTTTAGTTGAGTAAAACAGGATTTTGAAAAACTAAATTTAATTTTAGCATTATTTTATTATTTTTAATCATTATTTTAGTTTAAAAATTGTTTTTAGCATTTAAAAAATAGAAAAATAGTTTATAAAATTTAGTAAAAATACTTTTTAATGTTTAAATAATATAAGTGAGATATTTATTTGATAAAATGATATTTTGGGCTTTTTCTTAATTATATTTATCTTTAAGGCTTTAATTAGCATTTAAAATTGAATATTTAATTAATAAAAGGTTTTAAAATTTATTTATTGAATTTTTATTCTTATTTATATTATTTTAAACTTAGTTTTAACTTTTAATTAATTTTTAGCTTAAATTTTTAATTTCGTCGCGTTTTACGTATTTACGTCATCGTTTTTACGTTTTACGTCGTAATGCAATCGTAGTGTAACTCGTCTTTTAATTTTCTCTCTTTAAGCCAAAAACAACACTAATGCAAACTTGATTTTATTATATTGGCACACATCATACACACCTCCGCCTAGAACGAACTCGTATTTATCGAGCATTCGCGTTTTCCTAAACGTAAACCTTTAATACTTGCCACGGTTATTTGTTTTTCCTAAAACAAGTGACTAAAATACAACATCAATAAATAAAACACGAACATGCATTATATTTAATTTGACTTAGGAAAACGTCCGGTTTTGCCTTCGGGCTTATTGTTGGCCGCGACTATCAAAGGAGCAAGAAGGGGTGGGCCTTTTGGCCCATGACCCAACTTAAACACATGTTAAACAAAAACTCGAGAGGATTAGTTTCATAAGTTATTTTTCACAAAAAAAAAGGAACCCTAACCCCCTCTCTCTCTCTCTCTTGCCGTCGCACAACAAGGACACCAAAGGGGTGTTTGTGAGTTTTGATCTTCAAGGTTTACGTGTTAGTGTTCGTGTTTGAAAACCATAAACAACTATGCCTTCGGTATAATCAAAACCTTTCTTTTTCTTTTTAATTCTTTAATGAATTCATGTTCTTATCTAATTAATCTTAAAAACAAGTTATAAAACATGGGGATTAATTAAAATCATGATTAAGGGGGTGTTTGGTGTTTGTTTTGGTTCGGCCGAGACACCATCGAGAGCCAAGGGGCTCTCGGCTTGTTGTCATCACCACCACCGAGACCTTCCAAGGTCTCGGCTTGGTCGGTTTGGCTCAGACACAAGCAAGGGTACCCCGACTCGAGGTCGGGGTATGGTTTTGGGTTGGATCGAGTGTCAACCGAGACCATTAGGGTCTCGGTGGGACTTTGATTTGGATAGTGGGAACCGGACAACAAAAACAATGGGAACCGGTCATGAACCGGTGGGAACCGATGTGAACCGGGCTCGGGAGGCGGCTAGTTGTGGCTCGGCAGTGGGTAAACCACTCGGACAGTGGAAACCGGCTAGGCCGGGTAGCCACTGTCAAGGGTGTTTGGCTCGGCTTATATGTGACACGGGTACGGGCTCGGGTTAATTTTTAAAACACGGGTTCGGGTTTCGGGAAAATATTAAAATCAGAAAATATGTTTAGTTAAATTATTTCTAGACTATTTAATTTAATTAAATGCATGAACTAGGTTAAATATTAAAATTAATATTTCATGTATAACCTAAAGTATTTTACTTAGCTTAATTTAATTAAAACATGTATTTTTAATTGAATTCTTACAATGTATAGTTTAATTAGTTAACCAAGTTATTTAATTAATAAGTTATAACCTTTAAACCATGACTTGTATTTACTAATTAAACTTTACTTATTATTAATAATCCAACTTATTTCTAATTATGGAAACTTACTATTTTTGGAAACTTTCTATTTTTAGAAACTTACTATTTATGGAAACTTGTTATTTTTAGAAAGTTACTTAGTATTACAATACAAGTATTATAATACCATACTACATGAATAATAAACAACAGAATGCAAGAATAACTACAGATTAACACTTAACTCGGTTAAAACATGACTTAACATGAATAATAAGCTAAGAACACACAGAACCAGGAAAACACATGTAATTTAGACAGCTCATACACGTTCCCATTCTTATGTAGTATTATCCGTCAAGGCGGGGTAGGTTCTTTAGCCTTTCCGTTAGCTTCTACTGGACACAAGGTACGGATTTCCCGTCATTCAGTAAGGACAATCTCTTCCTTTATTAGGATTTCCTGTATGCAGCCAACTGTTTTCCCCAGTAGTTATAGATTAAATGCTTATGTTTTATTAGTTACCTTAGCCATATACATGCATGCCAGTTTCACCTAGTTATGGAGGTACCATAACCATAACACTAGAGGCACTAGTGTTATGACTTCACTACGATGGAGTGATAGCTCGTTGCATCCCTTTGTAGTTTTGGCCATTTATTTATATTATCATGTGGGGCGTATGGGTGCATCCTAGTTACAGTGTCAGTCAGGATTTCATGGTGAGTGTGGTGTGTGCCTTACATCCTTCACAAGGAGCTGATCCCTCCGACCCATAACCATTTAATTAGAGGCATCCCCTCTAATTGCATGACGAGGTCACCCCTCTAAGTATTCATGCGCGTTGTTGACCTCATGACCTATATTGGCTTTTGGTATATTAAACTAATACATATTTTTCCTAAGTAACATAAGCTATGTTTTCAGAACTAAAACTAGTAAACATGACATATATCTAGGTTTCCCAGGACTTATTCATTTCCGCTGCTTTCCATGCTTTTCATGCTTTATATGCTCTTTTATGCTTTAATTACTCTATGTTTCTATGCGTTATTGTGTATCCGTGCACTAAGCGTTATGCTCAGCCGTTTTCTATTTCCATGTTCCCAAACGGTAGGTACCTAAGGTCGCAAGTAAGATCTCCAAAGTACGTGCATTCGGATGGAAGCTTTCCAGCCTCTTTTACCTTATGGATTTATTCCTACTTTCTCACGCTTTACTTCATTTGGACATTAATTAGTCCTTTCATTTACAGTCCTTATTACTAATATATTGCCACCGGTCGTTTTTTTTATAAGTTTGATCACAATCGTTGAAATAAGATGACTTTTAATCCTGACCATTCTAATTCACTGATTATCTCTATTAACAAACTATGAGCTAAAATTGGTCCAAAGTGACACGTGCAAACTAAAAATGATAGGATAAGTATAATTTGTAACAAACTTTCAACTTTATCTTCATATCAACCTAGCTTGAATTTTGAATCAATTGGTTTAGGTAAAAATCACTATAAATATAACATATTATGCCATTTCATTTCATCAGAAAAATGCATAGAATGCATAATACTTCATTCAATCATCCGTAGAGGAGGTATGTTTCTTTATTTTATCCATTATAGTTTGAAGTGATAATTTTAATATTTGATTTCTTACATTCATACAGATGAGAAAATCAAACAATGCGTATACTAGCATAGCAATCAAGAACGTAACAACTGGCACAACGAAAATGACACTAAAAAAATCAAAGTTATGTTCATGACTACTCATACTCTTTACTCATACTCTTACATATTGTGACTGATAAATAACTTTTTCTTCCTTTGAATACAATGTATGAGATGTCGAATTAGTTATTTAAATATGACATTTTAAGGGTATCATATATAGTTCCTAAATTGCTGAAGAGTTTGGTAATCAACACAACTGAGAATATAATACATAGTATGTAACATGACAAGCATAAATGTCTACTTTTGGCTCAAATTAAGGAATAGTAATATATAATAACAAATTTGAGCCAAAATTAGACATTTATGTTTGTCGTGTTAGATATTCCGTATTATATTCCCTGTTGTGTTGATTATCAAACTCTTCTGCAATTTCAGAACTATATATGATAAGTACCTTCTCAATGTCATATTTTTGTCTGATAAACAATAGCTAAATCACAGTAGAATCAGCTTTATTTCATTTATATATTAAGATTCACGAGCGGTAAATGTAGTTGCTCATCTATGGTGTATGAATAGAGATTACCCCTTTCATATATAAAGCTAATATAGCACATGCATACATGTCTTTCAAATAGTTTCAATTACAAGAGGCTTTGTGTGGCTTCGTGACTGAATTTATTTTATTTGGTCTTAGCTTTTTGTATTGATGTAATTTTTGGATGTGATTATAGTTTATTTTATTGTTTTATTTCCTTTTCTGGTAGATGACTGGTTTTTTTTATGCAGGTGGGATGATAATGGATAAGATGAGTTGGTGGTCCTTTTGTACTGGCATGGTTATGTTTCTTTCTTTGGTACGTGTCGTGGTGGTGTGCGCATTTGTTTGTGTTTTATTTATACCCATATGTTTTTTGTACTTCGTTTTTAGATTTTTTTTTTGCTAAGTTACTCATTCACTGTCTGGTTTATATGCCAATAAGATTTATTTATGGTGCAGAAGCTTGAAAGTTAATGGTGAAGCTTTAAAATCAACATATGTTTAAATAAGATTGATAAAGATATGAAGTGTGATGAGTTAAGTTGAAGGTAGAAAGATGAAGATGACAAACTTGGCAACAAAATCTTCAAAGAGTTCTCACTCACACTCTTTAGCAGTGGACTAATAGTTTGCATGAAATTTTACCACTATGTATATATTTGTAAACATCATCACATTTTATTGCTTAATATTCAAGCTTATTAACGCACTTCATGTATGATTTTTTTGTTTGCTTTGTTTTATTTACTTAATTATGCAAATAGATTTTATTCCACGTGAAACTTACGGCATTCCCTTTACATTATTACAGATATCAAAAAATTGTTAATTTGTTTTCATATGCGGGGAATTGTAGTTGCTTTTGATGTAATTTTTATTTTTGATATATTGTAATATCAAAATAAGACATGGCGATGAGAAAAAAAAAGGGCAAATAGCATAAAAAGTTCTCAACTTAAAGCCTATTTCCAATCAAGGTACTTAATTTACTTTCTTTTTGGCATATAAAGGAAGCCAACTTTTTTTTCTTGTCAATTTAGGTTTTTTTTGTCACCTCCGTTAAGAAACTAACGGTTGATTTAATATTTTCTTTAATTGAATCTTTTATAGAAATTGGAGGGGTCTTTTATCATTTTTTCACTAAATCAAACGAGAATCCATTAGATTGCAAAATATGATAACTCGACAACTGTACATCAATTTTGTCAAGTGCTTACGTATATGAAGAATTTTACCAGACCACCAAACTTATATTCTTAAGTTTCTAATCAGTGGCATAAACATGGTCATTTGAGGAATATTTTTGCTTCTACAAACCACCTAACTCTATATTCTTAAGTATCAAATAAGTTTATTATATTGGCATATTGCACTTCACAGTTATGAAAATATTGGGGTACTTGAGATATATCCGTAGCATCAGATATGTTATCTGAGATATATCAGGTCTTCAAATTTTGAGTTTAACAATTAGAATGATATGACAAAATGTCTCTTGGCACTACAACAAATGAATGTTACTGGATTCGGTTAAACTGCTTTTATGGATATTTTGCTTTGTTGTGACCTTATTGTGAGGATTCAACTCTTACACACCAGACAAGATAGACTTATTACAACATGGCTTAAATAGGTTGAAAGTTTGGCGAGGAACGTCAGTATGAATTATAACCGCGTATGTGTATGCATAGCAGCGTTGTAGTTACTCTATAATTAAATCAGAAACTGCGGCAGAGAACATTGGTTGCAAACGACGCTCGAAAAACCAGCAAGCCAATTAGGGGATTTAGGGAAATAACAAAAGTGGTTCAAGAATAATGAAACTAATGATAAGATACCCCTCAATTTTATAACAGGTTTATTTAAGAAAATAATATAAATGGTTGTTAGTTTTTAAAAGGAAATAAGAAAAAAAAACCCAAATGGGCTAAAAAATAAAGTTTGAATCCTTTTTGTGCAAAAATTAAAGTAAAGTACCTTTATTGGAAACACGCATCAAGTTGGATACCTTTTTATGTTATTTGCCCGAAAAAAAATGAACAAGAATGAATAGTAAGATAAGATGGTTTAAAAGTAAGGATAAAAAGGCATCGTGGTCGTTAGCTGAGCTTGTGTGAGAGAGAGCGTGGGTTGTCTTTGAGATATGGAGTATTGTTTGACCGCTATTGTGTTGATGTCTACAAAGACTACCTAAATGTTATGTAAACACAAATTGTTTAAGATAATTCCACGGGAGAACACCATCCATTATCATTATATAAACAACTAAAAACACACTAAGACAAGTAAAAGGTGTCACCATATCCTCTTTTAAAGTAGACTAATGTTGGTTAGTTTCTATGCTAACTCAATACACATGAGATTGATCACATAAGTTTACCCATTTTGACAAATTAACCCACTGTTATTTGACTAAATGTGCTTAGTCTTGAAAAATTGATCATTTGTTGTTTTCTTATGAAGTGTTTACGTGTGAATCTAATCATTTTTCACGTGATTGGTGTCAGTTGTTTACAAACTCTTTTTTACTACTACTTATTAATAATTAAAAATGATTGCGCACTTTTAGATGTGTGTGTTTTTAAGTTTTTTTAAATAAAAAAATATACAGATAACGAGTTTATAATTTTTTTTTAATTTATTGAATCGTTAGACCCGAGCAACGCACGGGTATTGTACTAGTATTTGCTTGTGTGTGAGTTACTTAGACTACCGATGTTTGTTTCCGGTATTTCTATTTATGGTCATGAATGTTTAGACATTTACCTTGCATGATTTGATGACACGCCATATTTTACTGTAGCATTCCATCTTAACAAATGGGGTGTTACACCATAAACCCAGGAAAAAAATATCATATATGGAAGATTAGATCTAGCTTAAATGAGACGCAACTTTCATTTTTATATATTACTTTTCCTTGTCTTTTTTTAGGTAGCGTAGATCTAGCATAAAACATTACGCAACATTCCATCTTTATCTTAGTTTTTTCTTTTTTTTTTTGGGTAAAAGGGCCTAACCACCCCGGTAAAATATATTACACCAAAAAACATTGAAGTACATATGGAATGTGGCGGAACTACCACATTAACCTCAAGCACAAAACGCTTGATAAACATCTAATCTAGTGTATATGACATGCCATACACACTTACAAAGCTAGAAAAATAAACATACTTTACTAGCAAACATGGAAGGATTATGATTTATCTTTAGCCTTGTCCATTTTATCATGGAACAGGTTAGCAGTCTCATCATAAATATTCTCAACCTCTTCTTCATCCGATTCATTCAGAATGTTATAATAATTTGATGTAGCAACAGCTCTATTCCAAGGATCAATTGTATTATTAGGAACAGATGTAGATGTCGAAGGTCTTTCAGCAATCTTAGCAATCGTAGAAGGCTTCTTTGGAACCACTTTAGGTGGAATATTCACTTTAGGAACATACAAAGTATTCGTTCCTACATGAATACCTCCATTCTGCTTCTTACCTCTCTTCTTCTTTCGATTCACACTCTTAAACCCATCATTGGTTTGATCACCAACATTATTATCACCTGTAGTATAAGCAACAATAGGACAAACCTTTACCGCCTTTGGGCATGAGTCATGATCATGACCAAAGATTTTACACTGTTCACAACGTGGAGGTCTCCATTCGTATTCGATAGTAACCGTCTCCATTGTATATCCAGACCCATTAGCCAAAGGAACTCCAAAAACTAGATGTTCCTTCAGGTCATTATCCGCCTGAACCTCTATCAAACACCGTGCAAAACTACTCCTGCCCCATGAATCGATACACATAGCGCTAGTAAATGAATCAAGCATAAGAGGCTTACCAATATGAGATGCAATGATACTCAAACCATCCTCCGAAAAAACCTGAAGTGGAACATCATGAATCTTAACCCACACAGGTATACGAGTAAGCTCCTCCTTCTGTAGCCTCGTATCCAAACTCCATTGTTTAAGCACAATCAGAATTTTCCGAATCAACCAGGGCCCCGACTCAAGAACATCCTCCATTCCCTTCCTAGTATTGAACTTAAAAAAGAAAAACCCTTTTGAATTCAACATAATCCGTGTAAGACCATATTTTCCCCAATTTTGTCGGGCAAAATATTCAACCACGGGAAAAGCAAGACGTTTACCAAGGAAATAACCATATAACGTATGCTCAAATCTAGAATTTACCTCAGTAACAACCTTCATTGGCATATTAAACGCTACACTAGCTCCCGGACCAGGTTCTACGGATTCTACAAACCTAAAATTCGCCTTAGGAGTCGGTGAAACATTAGTACCACTTGTAGAAATCAATCCTCTAGTAGCCTTGCTAGATGCGACACCAAAATGAGTATCATCCGCTTGCACATCAGCCACCCCACCATTCTGTTCATCTCCATGTATGCTTGTATCAACATTGAGTTCATGAACCTTTACCGCACCACACGTATTGCTCACCTCACAACTAGTAGAACCCTGATCATCCGAGCTAGTAGCCACTGGATCCACTGGACAAACAAAAGCCACCTTAGGATTAGATGGGTTCGTTTCAGCAGATCCCACTTTAAGGTTCAACAGATCCTTAGCAGCATTCGATGCATTCTCCCTACCCCCTGCCACCGATTGAGTCGCATGCAAACGAACCCTTGCAGGATCACCCACATGTGAAGATCCAGGCTTCTTAAGAATAGACTTAATAATTTTGGGAGCCTTAGGTCGCTCGACATCCCCTTCCTTCTTCCCACCTTCATTAACAGCAGCCTCGTTCTCAGAATTCATCAAGAAACAAAAGGCCCCGGCAGTCAACAACTTAAAAACAAAAAGAAACCCTAGAAAATTAGGGTTTTAAAGCAAACGAATCACCACCCTCTACCAAGCACCCCTCATCTCGTTACAACAGCAGAACAGACCCAGAAAAGCGCAGCAAACCCTAGTTACTCTTTAACCACACACCTCGTAACATCAATGAAACACCAACCCAACAATAACACTTGTAAGATGATGATCAGCAGATTCGAGATCACGCTTCTATTGTACAAAACAACAAAATCGCAAAATCAAAACCCTAGCAGCCGTCGTCTTCCAAACTGTTACAAGAGTGAATCAGTGTAGTCAAGATTAGACAAGATAATAAGTAAAGAAATAACCAGGAATCAGCAGCCGTCATTTTTAGAGTTGTGTGTGTTTTCTGCCATTCCTTTTTTTTCAATAAACTAGTAGTATTGAGATTAAGATAAAGCATATATCATACGCATCCTTCTTTTATATGTCTCTATCTTTTTCTTTAGTTTTATTCTTGCGTTTGTTTTTTTCTCTATAGATAGGAGTATATTAGTATAGGTGTAGATTTAGATTAAAGCTGTATTTCACATTCCATTTTTTAAATAAATTTTAGTTTGATTTATTAAAGATTTATAAAGCTTCAAGTCTCGATTTTGATTAATGATTAATGAAAGATTTATTTCGTGATATAAGTTTGTGTTCGATTTGGATTTTGTTAATGAATCTGGGTTCGGTTTGATGAATTTGTATCAGGTTGATGTTTGATAGTTGATGTAGCAGTTATGTTTCGGTTGTGCATCTAATTTTGATTCGAAGATAGTAGTACTTCAGATTTAGTTTTACATTCGGTTACAGGTTTCGTTACTGTTCACATCTTCACTCCTTCCTTCGGATTTGTTAATCAAGTAGGCTGTAATAGCATATTGTTTTAAAGTTGTGGTTTGTTTTTAGTTTCGATATCCGAATCAGTTCGATCGAGCATTAGTTTTCGACTTCAGACAGTGGTATTTGGATCAGCTTATTATATGAGCTGATGTAGCCGAAATCAGCTTATTATATGAGCTGGTGTAGTACCGAAATCAGCTCATTCGTTCAGTTAGTACGTCTCGACAACGGACTGGCTTCGGATGAGGGGAGTTTCGATTTACGTTTTTAGTTCTTTGTATGCGCATTTTAGCTAAAGTAATCTGTTGGATCCGTTTTGTTGCGTCGTTTATAAATTTTGTGACAAAATATGTCTCGTACTTGCTTCCTGCGTATTTCCTTTGTTTTTTTTGTGGTCTACTGATATTCATAGTTTCATTCTCATTTGGTACTGATATCCATTATCATATTGTGTAAGTTTAGTAGTAGTGTCCAAGTCTAGTCCTCCACTTTGTATCATCTCGTTACAGCGACTGTCCACGCCTGTTAAGTCGGTTGATTCCGTTAGTACTTTCAATCAAACTTAGTTGCATTAATAGTCCTTAGCCATTAGTTTGGTATTACTGATTTAAGATTAGATGCGTAATAGAACTGTTGGACTCATTTCACTTTTGGGCCTTCATTGGTTATAAACAAATTTTGGAATGCGTTAATACAAAAGTTGAAAAGCTGCATTTCTTGTTTCTTTCATTTCATTACATTTTAATGTTTTAATAAAAATAGAGATAAGATTTAATAAAAGAATAGTTTTAATAAATAAATAAATAAATAGAAAATATAAAAAGTACAAAAAAATTTAGTTTTTACATTTTTAGAATAAATTTGGCATTTATATTTTTAGGATAAACTTTGCATTTACATTTTTAGTATTTTAATATTTTGTTTGCATTTGTACTTTTATTTTCATTTAGCATTTTAATAAATATTCTTTACATTTTACTTGCGCATTTAATATTTTTACTTTGTAATTTTTACTTGTGTTATTTGCACTTTATTTTTAGAATAGTACGTATACATAATATAGATAATATTTTTACCATTTTTTTACATGCTTTTTGCCAAGTAGTATTAAATACCAAATACGTTTTTATCAACCAAAAACAAATTAAGTGAAAACGTAAAATTTGATATCAATTCGACACGATTCGAGAATAAAAACGAACTTAGATAAAAACGATTATTAAAATGGCGCCGCTGCCAGTTCGTGCTCGTTACGATTAACGATTTTTCGTGAGACGATTTGGATTTTGGGATCCGTTCACTTTTGAACGTTATTTTTCATTGCAATAAAAAATGTATATAATAAATAAATAAAAATTATAAAAAATTATAAAATCAATAAAAACCAAAAATATTTTCTTATTTTTTCTTTTCTTTACTACTATATATACCCTTTAAAAAATTAAAAAAACAATTATTTAAGATTTTATTTTTCTTTAGCTATATATTATATATTATATATAGTTTTATATAGTATATTATATTATAACATTTTCTTAAAAAATAATAAAATAAAATAAAATAAAAAATAAAAATAAAAAAAATCACAAAAGCATTTCTTTCCTAAGATTGCACCAAAATAATAAAAAATAAAAAAAGTAATACTTTTCTTAAAGTATTGCACCAAAAAAATCTACGTATATATATATTTTCTATCTTGGTTTCTTCTTCATTTTTACATACATATTATATTCTCTTCTATAAAAAAATAATATCATCACGAGTCAAGCCGATCCCGAGTATCGTGCTTTTGACATGGCTATGGATGATCGATCGATACTGGAGCAGTTACAGTTTCATGACGAGGGATGTCTTAACGGTGCGATCGTTATACCGGATATCGCGGGTGATTATTTTGAGCTTAATCCGGATTTGATTAAGTTGATATCCAGTCATCCTTTTTACGGATTTCAGGACGACGATCCTTACACTCGTATCCGTCATTTTATTTCTGTTGGAAATGCGTTTTTACGTATTTAGAAAGTACCGGTCACTCCAACGAGATAGATCTAGTATGGGCTCGTGATCTAGTATGTAATCATTTAACCCATCAAGCCCACGTGTAGGGTGGGCTATATATACCCCCTCCTAGCATGTTAGGAGGGGTTGGATCTCACTTTCATTTATTCAATAAACATTCTTCTCTCATTCTCTCATTTCTCTCTCTACTTTCTCTCTCTAGTTCTTCATCTCTTTCTCTCTCTTTAGATCATTCTACACATTAGATAATCCAAGGATTACATACACCCACAATTGGTATCAAGAGCCATGGGATGATTGGTTTGTTTTTGTGTTTGTTTTCTTGATTTTCGTGACTTTCAGATCCAAAATCACTCGATCCATTTTTTTTTTGTTTTTTTGTGGTTTAATCTTTCTCAAAATCATCTACATAGTTGTGGTAGTAATTTGGTATCTTTGTTTTGGCTAAAAACAAAAAAGATTTGGGTGTTCGGATTGTTTTTTGGTGAAGATCTTTGATTAAAAGTAAAAATATTGATATCAAATTTTTCGTCATAAATTTGAAAAAGATTGTATTTTTATAGTCCTAACGAAGCCTATAACCTTGAAAGTATAAGTCGTTTCTCCCGAAACATTTGAAAGAGTCGCCTTTTCAAAGATCAAAAAAGTTGCAATATTCGTGATAATATTATGGAATCATATATATTGAGGAATCATATATATTGAGAAATCATACACATTGAGGAATCATATATATTGAGGAATCATATATATTGAGGAATCATATATAATGAGGAATCATATATATTGAGGAATCATATATATTGAGGAATCATATATATTGAGAAATCATACACATTGAGGAATCATATATATTGAGGAATCATATATATTGAGGAATCACATATATTGCGGAATTGAATAATCTTGCATATTGCGGAACTGAATATTCTAAACATTGCGGAATTGAATGTCCTTTAATATTGCGGAATTGAATATTCTTGCATATTGTGGAATTGAATATTCTAAACATTGCGGAATTAAATATCCTTTAACATTGCGGAATTGAATATCGGTTAACATTGCGGAATTGAATAATCTAACATTGCGGCATTATATTCAAGTTTCACATTGCGAAATTGAATAACTTCACATTGCGAAATCTTTGGAAATATTTAAGATTTTCGAAAAACGTGTTTTAGAAAATTCGAGGATTTTTATTTTCGAAAACGTGATTTAGAATTTCGTGAGTTATTTGGTATTGGAGAATTTTTAGTTTCTCGAGAACACACATTTAGAGGATTTAATCATTTTTCTTCAATACTCAAGGGATTTAATCGACAACCACAAACACAATTACTTTCTTTCATTGCTCGATCGATAAGTAATCCTTACCTTCAGTTTTCATCAAATTTCAATGGATTTGTTGAATTTGACATCTCAAGAGGGAGACTTGCATCAAATGCAAGACAAAGCTAGAGAAAGTGGTATAACGTTATTTCGACTACTTCAGTCTCATCTTGTAACCCTGTCATGGCTTTAAGGAGGAAACGAATTTGTGACACTCTTTGGTCAAGATCGTTATATATTCATCGACTCAATTTTCCTCAACTTGAACCAACTAGCTGAGCAACTTCACTAAGAAGACTTTAATCACTCTACATCAGTATCTGCATATAAAGCTCTAGTGACACAACTTACGCACTTCTTCTAATTCAACGTCGTTAAGTCTGAAAATTCAGGTATATGTCAGTCATTTCTTCAATACACACATACGGAGGTTCAAGAGTTCCGTGGTACACTGTTGAAATTCATGACATCGGTTTCGTCTTCGATTTATGAAAGATCCCGACTTCAGCAAGCGTATGATAGTGGAGTGCAAGAATCTACGATGCAGATGCAAGAGGAGAATGGTCATACGGTTAACAACTTGGAGCCTAAAGATTGCAAGAGCATGGAATCGGGAGGAAAGCATGATACAAGCAACATGTCAGGGAATGATATAGACATCTCTTATGATGACACCATACCCGTATTTGACGAAGAGCCTACAAATACGGTACAACGGAATGTGGTATATGATGTCTATGCGATGAACAACCGCATGTTGAGAATTCCGAACCTAATTATGACAAACATGGGATGGAAAAGGGTGATAGTTTTACCACTTCAGATTCATCCGATGTGAGTCATAACGGGGGAAAGATTGTTCAGAATGCTATAGTACATCATGATAAATGCTTTATGACTGCTTTATTAACTGATTCCGATTCCAAGATTAAAGAGCTTGAAATGATTTTAGCTCAGCAATCTAAAGCTCTTAAGGATGCCAAAATTAAATTTTCGAAGAAAACGGATAAATTTAAAAAGTATTTTGAAAAACTTGAAAATTCAAACGTTGTTCTTTGAACGAAAGTTAAATCAAAAAATTCAAGATTCAAAAGCTGAAAAAGATAATTTTGTGAAACAAATTACTTTGCTAAAATCTAAGTTGGCATCCCGAGATAAATTGCTTAAAGATAATTAGTCTTTAAAGGCTGAAGTTCAGGAAAAGGTTTTTGCAATAGCTGCTATGAAAAACGAGTTGAGGAAAACTAAAGGAACTAGTGTGGACACTAAGCTTGAAAAACCATCAATCTTGGGGAAACCGCCTCAAAATCAGTGTGTTAGACAACCGACTGCATTTAGATCCGAGCGACAACAATCCTCAAGACCGCGGTTTGCCTCCCAAGTTGATTTGGTTCATCTTTCCAGACGAGTCACTCCACCAACTAGGCTTAATGTGACTAAATTAGCTTTTGCAAGACCTAATCACATGATTGCATCTAGCCTCCCTAGACATAGTTCAAAGAACACGTCTCGAACTAGTTCAAACGACGTTTGCCATAAATTTGGTCTAAGGGAAGCTAAGAAAAAGATACAAGTAAGAAATAGAAATTTCAAACCTAGTCAGATGCCTTCTAGATTACCTAACACTGCTAACGGTAACATGTCATATCCTAGGAGCATCAATCAATCATCTAGGAATTCTAGATCTTATTAGGACTCTAAATATGCTACTTGTAAATCATGTAGGCAATGTGTCTTTAAGGCAAATCATGACTCTTGTGTCAAGAAATTCCTTAATGAGGTGAACTCCCGTGCTAGAGTTCAATCCAAGTGGTTAGCTAGAATCAAACCCATTGGTAAAGTTTGGCGCCCCACTGGTAGAACTTTCACTCTTGTAGGAAGCGAGTGCCCTTTAACTAGGATAGTCTCCACTCCTACTAAGACTACTAGGGAGGAAACTAAAAAATATGATAGATCACTTAAGCCTAAGATTAAATTCGTCTATAAAAGGAAACCTTTGACAAGTGAATCATCTATTCATGTCACCTCTGGCACAAGTAAATCAAACTGTGAACCCCCACATGGTTCTAAAATAGATATCACTGACCCATATCAAAGCATACAAACTCCTAATGAGAATGCAGGTACCAAAGTCAACGTTCAACAAGAACACAGCGGTCCAATCTTTGTATACCATTCAACTAAGGACACTCTCAGAGTTTGGTTGCTGAAGAAGCTGATATCTAAGAAACAAGTGTCTCAGGGGATTTGAAGTTAAGCTTACAGATATGGTTCATTGTTAAATGAAAAACGATGACCCGGACTTCAAATAAAGGGAAGTTTATCTATGCAACGATAACTTACCCTCAAAACGAGAAATTAAATTTTCTCGGACACGAGCTTACATTAAAACTATTCAAAGGTTTTAAGCTCGTGTATATGGCTCGCAATCAAATTACAGACTGTGACCCGAACTTCAAAGAAAGGAAAGTTTATCGCCGATGATAAACTTATCCTCACAACTAGAAATTAGTTTTTCTCGGGCATGAGCCCATATTAAAAACATTCGATGTTTTTTAAGCTCATGCACAATGACTTACAGTTAAATATCAGACTGTAACTCGGACTTCAATTTTAGGAAAGCTTATCTTTAATGATAACTTATCCTTGTAACGGGAAATTATTTTTTCTCGGTCATGAGCTTGTTCTAAAACATTCCAAGTTTTAAGCTCATAAAGGAAAGTGTATCTTTTAAATAAAAAAAAATCCTCATAACGAGAAATTTATCTTTCTTGGTCATGAGCTTTACGTTAAAACATTCAAAAGTTTTTCAAGCTCATGAAAACGACTTCTAAGTAAGTGTCAACTTAGGACTCGTTGTTGAGTTAAAAGGAAATTTTATCGCCGATGATAAACTTATCCTCATAGCAGGAAGTTTACAACTTCTCGGACTTGAGCTCGTTTAATAAGATATTCAAAATCTTAAGCTCAAGTAATTGGTTTATTAAAACCTTGAACACAATTTTTCAATAATTTTTTTAAAAAGGTTTTTCTAAATCTTTCAAAATTGTGTGTTCAGTAATGTTTTGATAAAAAGAGCATGTTTTCTGGAATCGATAATATTTACGATCCTAGAAATGTCGTTCAATAATGACACGGGGTTTTAAATAAAGTTCGTGCAGAAGTCAAATGTTTTAAAACATGCTCGATATGGCTTGCTATTATTTCAGATAGTAACCCGCCTTTCATATTAAAGTCAAGCATTTCACCGGAAATCTTTGACTCAACAACGAGAATTAATTTTCTCGGGCATGGTTTATTTTATAACCATGTAAGGGATTGTGTTACGTAATAACACAATCTAACACGAATATATGTACGCATCTGTGCATTTATTTGTTAAAACAAGAGAAATCTGTTTTTATGAAGTTATCATCTCCACATACCATAGCAATTTACAATTGATATCTACATACTCGACAATGCGACTACTCAAACGGCGACTACAGCTCTTTCGATAGAACAGGGTCAACAATTGAGTGGGAGCAATTGTCAAGCATTCAAAATCTTCGATGCCGAAAGTGCCAAGTTCACAAATTGGTGTCAAGACAACGATATCAATCGTACATATGGTGTCATGAAAGATTACCGCTTTTCAAAAAGGAGGAGATAATTTCAGACGTTACGGGGGTGACCAACATTCGTGAACAAGAACCACGTGATTCTATCATATGAGCTCTCATCATTCAGGTCCAGCCTTGTAAATTATCAATCTTGTGAATACATTATCATATATGATCTTTGCACGTGATAAGTACCTTACACTTGTGCTTAAAAGGTATTTTATTTACGTTTCAAGTACACCCTCATTAATTTGAGGGGAAGCTTGTGTCAAGCATGAAGATAATTTGATTTGCATTTTTCTTCCCAAATTTTCTTAAAATTTCATTAAATCAATTGATATTAAAAACATCGATTGGGTTAATATTTTTAAATGGGGGAGAAAATGTGATTTAATATTGAGATCGATAATGGTTTGACTTAATGTGCTGGCTCATCCCGACATGTGCAAAATGTTTTCAAATATCATGACATATGTTAAGGGGGAGCAACATGGATTTATAGTTCAAAATGGATTTCATGGTGATGTATTCTTACCCATACCCTATCTATTTCACGACGGTGAAGATTGTGGTGACATAAGGATGGTAGGATAGGTTAAAGTCCAATGATTCTTCTAGAACCGGAGGAATCTTCCCAAGGACGTTTTATAGCTAGAAATAGTAGTCCTTAGGAAAGATGGAGAAAGATTGTGAATGTAGCTGAATGCCGACCAAGTACTTAAGTTAGCACTGGAACAATCACAACAAGGTGCTAGTTATGACGTATTGGCAAGCATTAAAGGGGTTGAAGAATAAAAAAGAATTGTAAAGATAAAGGGTCTAAAGAAAGAAGCCCTTCTTACAACTTAGGCAGAAACCGGGTCAATACATATGTTATTGAGATCATTTTTGTTAGGACCTTTGGAATAGTTATTTGTAATAGGTAGACTAGGAGGTATGTAGTTCCTCCTGGTCCTAGTAGTAGTAGGAGCAACACGTGCTCCTGGTCTTATAGAAAGTCAAACTTTATTATTTAGAGTATTCTGTTAGGATATGCATGAGATATGTTAGGAAAGGATATGCATATCAGTTTTACACGTTTTGGTTTAATGATGTATTAGGGTTTCCTTGTAGTATAAAAGGAACCTTAGGCAGAAGGGTTCTACACACCTTCATCAAACATTATTCTAGTTCATATTAATATTAGAAATCCTTAGTGAAGGATCAAGTCGTTATAGTTATTATGTTCTTCTTGTTCATAGTATTTGTATTCCGCACTTATACTGTGTGATTTATCTAGAGTCTCTCTGTGAATAGACTTGTGATTACAGAAGTCGTTCACCGTTCCTAACAGGCTGCAAGATCCACATCTAGTGGACCTAACAAGTGGTATCAGAGCCTGGGAGAGTCTCTGTACAAGAAGAATCAATTTTTTTATTACAAACATCCTTGTTTAATCATGTCTGCCTCGAGTTCTACTCAAACAGGAGAAGATAGCACCCCTAAAACACAACAACCTCAGCAGATCATTGCTACGGTTTCCAACACAAATGGTAAGTTTCCTCTTCTGAAAAAGGATGAGTATGATAGCTGGGCAATGAAGATGGAATGCTGGATCACCAACACTGATCAAGATCTTTGGAAGATTATTCTGAATGGAAACAGCAAGAGGTTTACTAGAAGAGACAAGAATGGTAATATTATTCTTCTTGACCCTAAAACTCATGAAGAAATCACAGCTGTTCAGAAGGAGATCAAAGCAAAAACTATTTTGCTTCAGTCTCTTCCTGATGATCACGTGGGTGACTTTTATCACCTGGATGATGCTAGAGAGATCTGGAACGGGATAAAAGCAAGGTTTGGTGGGAATGAGGAGTCAAAGAAAATGCGCAGATCCATGCTGAGAGATGAATTCACAGACTTTAAGATCTTAGAAACTGAAGGTATTCATCAAGGGTATGACAGGTTCCAAAAGATACTAAGCCAGTTGAATCAACTTAGGTCGAAACCTAACAATGGAGACATCAATGCAAGGTTTCTTAGAGCCTTACCCTACTCATGGAATCAGGTGGTAATCTCTCTTAAAGCAAAAGGTGGGCTTGACTATCTTAAATTTGATGATCTGTTTCATAAGCTTAAAACCTTTGAGCCTCATGTGAGAGGATACTCAAGTGATTCTTTTCCCACTCCTGTTAACTCTGCCTTTGTCAGTTCCATGGGAGCTAGTCCCGTGTCTTATGCTAGTAGCCCAAGCTATACTGTGTCTTCTCAGCATACTTCTACTCCTGAACCAAAAGCCAAGTCTGGTAGCATGGTAGAAGCTGTTCTTCACTCTTTTGTTTCTGATGTTGATCCACAATAGCAACTTGCTTTTGATGACTTCAAACGGGTTGATAAACTTGACCTGGATGAAATGGATCTCAAATGGCAGATGGCCATGATCACTCTCTGGGTTCACAAGTTTGAGAAGAAAGCCGGTCGAAAGTTCAACTGCAACCCAAGAGAGCCAGCAAGATTTGATAGAAGCAAGGTTAGCTGCTATAACTGCCAGCAGCAAGGTCACTTTGCTATTGAACGCTCTAACAAGAATGACCAGGAGAAGAACAGGTACTCAGCCTTCAAGATTTAGGAGGTGAAGGATGATAAGAAAGCCTTGGTGTCTGTTGACTCTATGGTCAATTAGAGTGACCATCAGAATGCTACCCTGGAGCATTCTGGAAACAACTGAACCTTCTACTGATGTGTTTGCAATGATTGCGGGGAATCTGTCTGATGCCGAGGAAGCAGAAGAGTTTGCTCTTATGGGCATCTCACCTCAGGTACAACATTGTCCTCTTGGTTGTCATGATAAATATTCAGAATTGTTGTCTCAATATAATGAATTAAATGAACAAAATGATAAGTATTTTTTGGAGGTTCAAGCATATAAGAATTCTTTAAAAACATTGGAACAACAAAAGAGGTGGCTTCAAGACACACAACGTGAATATGAAGATAAAATTAGAATTCTGAACATTGATTTGGAAAACACAACAAATATGCTTAGATACACTCAAAAGGTAAAAGATGACAGTATCAAGGATAAGCAGGACATGAAGGAAAAATTGGATGCTACACTATTAAGATTTGAAAAATGGCAAAATGCACCTAAGAATCTTTCAAATTTAATTGATAGTAGCATGTCTGGTAGGACTAAAAGAGGGTTAGGATTTGATAAATATATTGATTCAGAAGATGTGTTTGATTTATCTTTTTCAAGTGTCTTTGATCCTGACAAGGAGGAAGAGGGAAAACCTAGCTACAATAGGTTTTAACCAGCTGCAGCAATGCATGATGTCCCTCCACCTCTTACAGGAACTTTTATGCCCATTTCTAGGCATGATGACTTGGATGGATCACAGATGCATGAGTCCCCAAAAAGTTCTACTAATACTAATGACTTTGTCTCTTGTACTTTCAGTGACAAAGCCAGTGACTCTGCATCATGTGGTTCAAGTGAAGAGTCAAGACCTACAAGCTCCAAGACAAATGACCATGCTGCTACTAGTGCTAGGAAGAGTGAAGACAGAGTTGCTTCTACTTCAACTGTGACTAGTTCTGGTTTATTGAGTCCTAGGAATAATGTTTCTCCTAGAGTTGTGTGTAATAAAGTTAGCAGTATGAAACATTGTCATTTGAATAAAAGGTCGTTTAAAACATGTTTTGTTTGTGGAAGTAAATTTCATTTGATTAAAGATTGGGATTTTTATGACTAACATCCTTCTATTTATCAAGCATTTCCTACTCCTGGTTCACCAGGAGTTGCTCCATATTCTTCTAGAAGACTAAACTAATGTGCCCAATCTTTTTCTTCTTCTAGAAGGACCTCTCCTTTAGCTTCTGATCATTGGAGAAACACTGGATTATTCCCAAATAGACCAACCAGCAACTATTTTCAGAACTTTAATCAAAATTATGCACTTAATTCAGACCAAATGTATTTTTGGTTAGGAAATTTGGGTACTGCTGTTAAGCCCTCAGCAGGTTGTTCTTGGTCAAACAATAACACCCATATGATGAATAGGAAACCTAAGAACAACAGTGGATCTCATCAATCTTCTTGGCTATCTACTAAAGATCCACAAGGCAGGCTCAAACCTGAAAAGGTTTGGGTCCCCTTAAGACACTAACTTTTGCATATATTTTTTTCTTGTTGTTGTAGGTTACTCCAAACCAAGATCCTACTCTAGGGATAGTTGATAGTGGATGCTCTAGGAGCATGACAGGGAATAAAAGTCTTCTATCTAACTTGTACCATTTCAAGGCGGAAAGGTCTACTTTGGATGTGGTGAAGGAAGGATCACTGGCAAAGGAATGATTCAGACACCTAACCTTAATTTTGAGCAGGTCTACTATGTGGAAGCACTTCAACACTTCAACTTGATCTTTGTCTCTCAGATTTGTGACAAGAAGCAGTTTGTCCTCTTTACGGATACTGATGCACTGGTGTTATCCAGGGACTTTAAACTCCCGGATGACTCACAATTTCTACTCAGAATCCCTAGAAGACACAATCTTTATAGTATCAAGCTGAATGAAGTTAATCCTACTGGTCAACTAGCTTGTTTGGTTGCTAAAGCCTCAGAAAATGAAGCCACTAAATGGCACAAAAGGATGGGACATGTTAACTTTAAGACCATTCACAAATTAGAAAATATGAACTTGGTCTATAGTTTACCTCCCAAAACTTTCAGAAATGACATCAATTGCTTTGTATGCAGCAAAGGCAAACAACATAAAGCATCCTTCAAGGTCATCACTGCTCTCAGCCTTATAACTGAACCATTGCAGCTACTACACATGGATTTATTTGGTCCTACCTCCAATAGGAGCATTGACCACAAACAATACTGTCTTGTGGTAACTGATGGGTATAGCAGGTTCACGTGGGTATTCTTCATGGCTGCCAAGAGTGAGACCTACTCAATACTCAAGGACTTTATTACAGTAATTGAGAATCAACTGTCCAAGAAAGTTAAAGGTATCCGATGTGATAATGGAACAGAATTCAAAAATGCAGACCTCATAGCACTTTGTAATTCTAAAGGTATCAAAAGAGATTATAGTGCAGCAATAACTCCTCAACAGAATGGTGTGCAGAAAGAAAGAACAGGACTCTAATAGAAGCTTCGAGAACAATGCTGGCCGATTCCAAGCTTCCAACCATGTTCTGGACAGAAGCTGTCAATACTGCAAGTTACGTATTGAATAGGGTTTCTATTACCAATCCTCACAAGAAGACTCCCTGTGAGCTTCTCATAGCTAAAGTACCTAGCATTGCTCATTTGAAGCCATTTGGGTGTCCTGTCACCATTCTGAATACTAGTGACTACTTGGGGAAATTTGATGGCAAAGCAGATGAAGGATACATAGTAGGATATTCAGCTCACTCTCGGGCTTATCGTGTCTACAATCTCCAAGCCAAGCGAGTAATTGAAACTATTAATCTCAGGTATTTTGAGGAGAAGTCAAACATACAAGGCAAGGTTCCTGAATGGTATTTTGATCTTGATTATCTTAGTGATTCATTGCGGTATTTTCGTTTCAAAACTAACCAAAATGCAGGTCCACAAGTGTTTGCAACTTCTAGTACAGGTGCTCATTCTAGTTTTTCGGACTCAGATGAGGAGGATGATATTTTTGTTGTTCCATCCTATTCCACCACAGTCTCTCCTAATGCCAATGCTACTCATAGCGATGCTACACCATCAGACATTTTGGACTCACATGGAGCTCTTGACACATTGCTCAAGCAACAACAAGATGCCACTACAACAGCTGCTCAAGGAGGTTTTGAGTTTCCTTTGAGTACTCCTGTTGTCAAAGCTACTCCTAGTACTCCTGATGTTACTCCTAGTGCAAGTTTAACACCTATTGGTAGTCCGGTTAGTGATCCCACTTCCTCTACTAGATTCTCTAGTCCTTCTGACTTGGGAAACTATCAAAAGAAGTCTTCTACTAAGTTGGATGATATTCATAAGCATCCAATAGATGGCATTTTCGACTCTGCTTCATATGATGATGACATTGTTGGGGATCTTAATAACTTGGCACTAGAAGTGGATGTAGCTTCTAATCACGTTCTGTAGACGCATCAAGACCATCCTACTACTCAAATCATTGGAGATCTTGGTTCTACTGTCAAGACTCGCAGAATGCATAAGAAAACAACGTCTGATCATCATGCTCTTGTGAGCTATATTGAGGACCAAAAGCGTAATAATCATACGGACTTTCAACACTATTTGTTTGCTTGTTTTCTTTCACCGGCGGAACCTAGATCAGTCTCTCATGCTCTTGAGGATCAAAGTTGGGTGGAGGCTATGCAGGAGGAGATGCAGCAGTTCTTGTTTCAGAATGTTTGGATCCTAGTTGACTTGCCAAATGGAAAGACAACAATTGGTACCAAATGGATTCTCAAAAACAAGAAAGATGCAAGGGGTATTGTGGTGAGAAATAAGGCTAGGTTGGTTGCACAAGGTCACACACAACTTGAAAGCATTGACTATACTAAATTTTTTGCTCCTGTTGCTAGGATTGAGGCCATTCGTCTGTTTTTGGCTTTTGCTTCCTATGTTAGCTTTACGGTTTTTCAGATGGATGTCAAGAGTGCATTTCTCTATGGCAAGATTGATGAGGAAGTTTATGTCACTCAACCTAAGGGCTTTGTGGATCCACTTCATCCCAAGAAAGTTTACAAGGTGGTCAAAGCTCTATATGGACTTCATCAGGCTCCTAGAGCTTGGTATGAGCGTCTTTCCACTTTCTTGTTGAAACATGGCTATAGAAGAGGCACGATTGACAAAACACTATTTCTTAAGAGGAATACCAAGGACATCATTCTTGTTCAAGTGTATGTGGATGATATTATCTTTGGTTCTACTAAGAAGGAATGGTGTGATGAGTTTGAACAACTGATGAAAGGCGAATTCCAGATGAGTGTTATGGGAGAACTTACATTTTTCCTTGGTCTTCAAGTCAAGCAACAGTCGGATGGAATCTTCATAAGTCAAGACAAATATGTTCATGAGATCCTTCAGAAGTTTGATATGGACCCTCTTAGACCTGCAGCAACACCTTATGAAGTAACTAAAGTCAAACTCAAGAATGAGCCAGATCCTCCGGTAAATGTTCACATATACAGGTCAATGATTGGCTCACTCATGTATTTGACTGCATCATGTCCAGATATAATGTTGCAGTAAGTGCTTGCTCTAGACATTAGGTGGTTCCAACTGTTTCTAACTTGAATGCAGTCAAGAAAATTTTCAAGTACATCAAGGCTCAACCCAAGCTAGGCTTGTGGTATCCTAAAGAATCACCTTTTGTTCTTGAAGCCTATAGTGATAGTGGCTATGCAGGTGCTAATAATGACAGAAAGTCTACTACTGGTGGTTGTCAGTTTTTGGGTCGAAGACTTATCTCATGGCAATGTAAGAAACAGACGATAGTAGCTACTTCTTCAACAGGAGCTGAATACGTAGCTGCTGCTAGTTGTTGTGGACAAGTCTTGTGGATACAAAATCAGATGTTGGATTATGGGTTCAACTTTATGAACACTAAAATTTTCATTGACAATCAAAGCACTATCTGCATTGTGAAGAATCATGTTTTTCATCAACGTACAAAACATATTGAAATTCGACACCACTTTATAAGGGATGCCAATGAGAAGAAGTTGATACAGGTTCTTAAGGTTCATACGGATGATAATGTTGCTGATTTATTGACTAAAGCCTTTAATGGTCCTCGGTTCAACCACTTGGTGGTTCACATTGGAATGGTCAATCCTTGAGACCTAGGATTGAGGGGAGGCTAAGCCTAAGGGGAGGCTTAGTGTACATATTTCCTTGCACAGGCTAACATATTGGTAGTTTCTAACAACAGATTTCATGGGTATTTGCGGTGTGTGCTACTTTTAGTGGAGGATTTTGGTCACTTCTGGTGGTAGTTTTCAGCTTCTAGTGGGTACAAATCCTTGAATGTCATTGATGGTTGGTTTCTAGTCTTGGTTTGGGTCACTATTCACTTCGTTGACTTTCATTGACCACATTGTGCTTCTAGTGTTGACCCTTACGCGTTTTGACTTTTAGTCAACGCAAGATACTTCTGGTATATATCCTATTATTTAACTTTGGTAACTGGGATTTGCAAATAAAGGTAAAAGGGGCAAGTGGTTACTTTCACATTAACTGCTTAATTTGAAAGGGAAACCCACATTATTAGGGGTCAGTGAACAGTTACAATACCATTATTTATGGTCAAATCCCACACTTTACTCATTCATTCCAACCATAACACACACATACGCTCCTACTCTTTCAATCTCCAATCAATCATCTTCCATCACTTCCAATCATCATCCATGGCTGCTCTGCTATACAAACCCGATCATAATAAGGTGGCATATCTTGGAGATGGTCCTAAACGCGAAGAGTTCACAGACATCATCGAATTTATTGAGGCTTCTAACCTCGGGTATGCTTTTACGGTTTGCCCGACTGTCTATGATAGTGTTATTTGCCAGTTTTGGGCCACTGCCCAACTTGTAGACGTTTTGGGACGCCCACTTGAACTCCATGCTACCATAGATGGACGCCCATATGTGGTGTCTGAAACTTCTATTAGGTCTGCTCTTCATCTTCAAGATGAATGTGGTGTTGTTTCCATCCCCAATTCGGAGGTATTGGATGGGATGGCTGATCTTGGTTATAATCATGGGGGGAAGTTTAACTTCTAGAAAAATAGGTTTTCCCCCCAATGGAAGCTTCTAGTGCACTTTTTGATTCATTGCTTAAGCCCAAAGTCTGGGAGTTGGGATGCATTTCCCATTCCTTTGGCTACTGGTTTGATTTGCATAGCACAGGGTCGTGTCTTTAATTTTTCTCATGCTCTTGAGGATCAAAGTTGGGTGGAGGCTATGCAGGAGGAGATGCAGCAGTTCTTGTTTCAGAATGTTTGGATCCTAGTTGACTTGCGAGATAGAAAGACAGCAATTGGTACCAAATGGATTCTCAAAAACAAGAAAGATGTAAGGGGTATTGTGGTGAGTAATACGGTTAGGTTGGTTGCACAAGGTCACACACAACTTGAAGGCATTGACTATACTGAAGTTTTTGCTCCTGTTGCTAGGATTGAGGCCATTCGTCTGTTTTTGGCTTTTGCTTCCTATGTTGGCTTTACGGTTTTTCAGATGGATGTCAAGAGTGCATTTCTCTATGGCAAGATTGATGAGGAAGTTTATGTCACTCAACCTAAGAGCTTTGTGAATCCACTTCATCCCAAGAAAGTTTACAAGGTGGTCAAAGCTCTATATGGACTTCATCAGGCTCCTAGAGCTTGGTATGAGCGTCTTTCCACTTTCTTATTGAAACATGGCTATAGAAGAGGCACGATTGACAAAACACTATTTCTTAAGAGGAATACCAAGGACGTAATTCTTGTTCAAGTGTATGTGGACGATATTATCTTTGGTTCTACTAAGAAGGAATGGTGTGATGAGTTTGAACAACTGATGAAGGGTGAATTCCAGATGAGTGCTATGGGAGAACTTACATTTTTCCTTGGTCTTCAAGTCAAGCAACAGTCGGATGGAATCTTTATAAGTCAAGACAAATATGTTCATGAGATCCTTCAGAAGTTTGATATGGACCCTCTTGGACCTGCAGCAACACCTTATGAAGTAACTAAAGTCAAACTCAAGAATGAGCCAGATCCTCTGGTAAATGTTCACATGTACAGGTCAATGATTGGCTCACTCATGTATTTGACTGCATCACGTCCAGATATAATGTTTGCAGTAAGTGCTTGCTCTAGACATCAGGTGGCTCCAACTGTTTCTAACTTGAATGTAGTCAAGAAAAATTTCATATACATCAAGGCTCAACCCAAGCTAGGCTTGTGGTATCCTAAATAATCACCTTTTGTTCTTGAAGCCTATAGTGATAGTGACTATGCATGTGCTAATAATGACAGAAAGTCTACTACTGGTGGTTGTCAGTTTTTGGGTCGAAGACTTATCTCATGGCAATGTAAGAAACAGACGATAGTAGCTACTTCTTCAACAGAAGCTGAATACGTAGCTGCTGCTAGTTGTTGTGGACAAGTCTTGTGGATACAAAATCAAATGCTGGATTATGGGTTCAACTTTATGAACACTAAAATTTTCATTGACAATCAAAGCACTATCTGCATTGTGAAGAATCCTGTTTTTCATCAACGTACAAAACATATTGAAATTCGGCACCACTTTATAAGGGATGCCAATGAGAAGAAGTTGAACAGGTTCTTAAGGTTCATACAGATGATAATGTTGCTGATTTATTGACTAAAGCCTTTGATGGCCCTCGGTTCAACCACTTGGTGGTTCACATTGGAATGGTCAATCCTTGAGACCTAGGATTGAGGGGAGGCTAAGCCTAAGGGGAGGCTTAGTGTACATATTTCCTTGCACAGGCTAACATATTGGTAGTTTCTAACAACATATTTCATGGGTATTTGTGGTGTGTGCTACTTCTAGTGGAGGATTTTGGTCAATTCTGGTGGTAGTTTTCAACTTCTAGTGGGTACAAATCCTTCAATGTCATTGATGGTTGGCTTCTAGTCTTGGTTTGGGTCACTATTCACTTCGTTGACTTTCATTGACCACATTGTGCTTCTAGTGTTGACCTTTACGCGTTTTGACTTTTAGTCAACGCAAGTTACTTCTGGTATATATCCTATTATTTAACTTTGGTAACTGGGATTTGCAAATAAAGGTAAAAGGGGCAAGTGGTTACTTTTGCATTAACTGCTTAATTTGAAAGGGTAACCCACATTATTAGGGGTCAATGAACAGTTACAAGACCATTATTTATGGTCAAATCCCACACTTGACTCATTCATTCCATCCATAACACATACATACGCTCCTACTCTTTCAATCTCCAATCAATCATCTTCCATCACTTCCAATCATCATCCATGGCTGCTCTGCTATACAAACCCGATCATAATAAGGTGGCATATCTTGGAGATGGTCCTAAACGCGAAGAGTTCACATACATCATCGAATTTATTGAGGCTTCTAACCTCAGGTATGCTTTTACGGTTTGCCTGACTGTCTATGATAGTGTTATTCGCCAGTTTTGGGCCACTGCCCAACTTGTGGATGTTTTTGGACGCCCACTTGAACTCCATGCTACCATAGATGGACGCCCATATGTGGTGTCTGAAGCTTCTATTAGGTCTGCTCTTCATCTTCAAGATGAAGGTGGTGTTGTTTCCATTCCCAATTCTAAGGTATTGGATGGGATGGCTGATCTTGGTTATAATCATGGGGGGGAAGTTTAACTTCCAGAAAAATAGGTTTTCCCCCCAATGGAAGCTTCTAGTGCACTTTTTGATTCATTGCTTAAGCCCAAAGTCTGGGAGTTGGGATGCATTTCCTATTCCTTTGGCTACTAGTTTGATTTGTATAGCACAGGGTCGTGTCTTTAGTTTTTCTCGCTTCTTGTTTGATGGGATAGTTTGCAATCTTAGTAGTACTTGTTCTAGGAAGAAGTTTTTAATGTACCCTAGGTTCTTGCAGCAGGTTCTTATGTGCATACCTAGAGACAGGGATGAGTATGAGACCCCCAAGCTTAGTTCTAAAGTGTTTTCCAATATGGCACTTGGTTTTAAGGGGGCTTGGAGGCCTCTTACAGATGTTATGCTGGGCCTTGCCCAAGGTGCTCCTAATGTTATTCCTCCAGCTGATGAAGCCGAGGAGGAACTTCCATTAGGGGATGATCCCATGGAGGAGGAGAATCCTGCTAGTGGTGAGCCTCGTGTGGAGGTGGAGGAGCCAGCTAAAGAAGTGGTGGTTGAAATGCCATCCACTTCCAAGGTTGCCCCCTCTTCTCTGCCACATAAGTCCCCATTTGTTGATACTCCCCCTTCCAGTCCAGCACCACATTCTACTGAGAAGCCAACTAGCTCTCGTGCTCATGATGATGACACCTTTGTTGCTTGTGGTCCCAATGATGCTTTTCCCGATCCAAGTCCTCTTGGTGGGGAAGCGGAGGAACCTGTTTCACTAACTTCTTTGCTAGCTCTCATGCACAGGTATTACGCAAGGATTGTTTCTTTGGAGAATGATCTGAATCAGCATCGCAAGCTTATCCGGGACTTTGTCCTTCCATTGGCGAACAGGGTCAAAGCTTTGGAGTCGCATCTGAGGCGACGAAAGAAGAAAGTTGTTCTTTCTGATTCTGATGAGGATATTAAAGAGGATGGGTTAACTTTGTTGGCGAAGGCTGCTTTTGCTGATAAGCCGTATGATGATTTGCATGTTCCTCCTAGTCCATCAAGCATTCCTACTGCTGCTGCTAGTCCTAGCCCAATGGAGGATATTGCTGGATCTTCTACTGGTACTTCTGTTGGTCCATCTGTTTGGCCGTCTCATGATCCTAAGGGGAAAGCCCCTATGACTGATGCACCCTCACCTCCAAGGAAGCGTACTCGCAGACAACTTGAGGAGGAACGGTTAGGGGAGGAGGCTGCACAGCGACTGCAGGCAGAGATTGGTCAAGCATCTAGGGCTGAGGAAGAAGCCCTTCAACAGCAGAGGCGTGAACAGTTGAGGCATGATGCCATGCATTGGGATGATAATGATTGGATGCGGGTGCTTACTATTCTTACATCTGATTACTCACAGTTTACTGATCTTTTGGGCGCTGATATGAATCAAAATAATTGTATCCCACGGGCAATGGCCTTAATGCGTCAACAACAAATGTCTCTTGCTGCTCAGCTCCGTGAAAAGCGTCGTCAACAGACCTTTGTCCCGAACCGAGGAGAGGAAGTTAATGTAGCAGTATGTCAAATATCAGTCGTCTGCTTTCTTTAATGTTGGATGGACTTGGGAATGGGTTAGGGGATTGTCTTTTGACGAGCTTAAGGATCTGTACCAAAAGATGATCAAGCGTCAAAACACACCAGTTCCTGAACGCTTCATTTATCGCCCTCCTCCACGAGCGGTTCCCACTTCTCAACCTGCTGTTGCTCATGGTTCTCCATCTGGTGTTCCTCTTGTTTCTACTGGTGTTTCATCTATTGTTGCCACTTCTCCTGCTGGTCCTACAACCACACCTTCAGTTGTTCATCCCACTCCTTCTCCGGTTCCTACCATCACCACCAATGCTACTAGTACCACCCCTACTATTACTCCTGCTGTGGAGCAATCATTACCACCGGTAACTGAACCGCACCCTACCTCATCTACTGGAGCAGCAGACTTTGATCCTTTGGTTGGTCAAGGTTTTGAATCTACTCATGCTGATACTACTGCTGCTGGGAAGGTAAAGGTTGAATCTTCTTCTGGTGTTCCTGCACCTCGTCGTTCAATTAGAAAGAAGAAGGCTAGACGTGGTAATTCTATTCCTTTTGAGAAGCGTGATCCCGAAAACCTTATTGATGCGGCTTCGGATAGTGAGACAGAGTTACCAATGGGTAAGGGTTATATTGTTGCTTGGACGGTTAAGCTATCGTCGATTGTTGCTGGTACATTCACACATAGGATTTCAGCCAGTGATGGTTATGTTCGTTATGTCTCGGGCCTGCAAAGTGTTTTGACATGGGCGGATCGTTGGGATCTTATGTCGTTATATGGGTTTGTGGATGCTGGTATTCCTGCCTCTCCGAGTGAGGTGGCCAACTGGCCTGGTTTGACAATCTGGGGTGACTTGAAGATGATGCTTGATTCTCCTCCTGATGCTCCTCATTCTGGTGTCTGGAGAGATCAGCCTCGCTGGGTGATCAAGAGGTGGAAGCTCTATGCTGGTTGTGGGGTTCATATATTGGAGTTAGAGTCTGGTGCCATAGTGTTCATGCTTACGGATATGGAATATCCTTTAACGATTGCTACTATGGAGGCCATGCTGGAATGTCATCTGCAGATATCCAATGCCCCTTCAGGGAACGAGTCTGCCATGGCTACTACTTTGGTGGAAGGAATACAAGCCCGGTTGCAAGCTGCCAAAGTTGCTGCTTCTGGTATGTGATGGGTTTGTTTTTCTGTTTTTGTGATTATACTGACATTCTTTTCACCAATTTGTATAGTGATTGGTGACTTACATTATACTTAAATATATATATATATATATATATATATATATATATATATATATATATATATATATATATATATATATATATATATATATATATATATATATATATATATATATATATATATATATATATATATATATATAGTGGGGATACAATAAAAAGGCCCTTAAAATAAAAAGTATAGGAAGTAATCTCAGCCCTTGGATTAGACTTTAATAATAAAAAAAGCGGAGTGGCAGTATTGTAATTAATTTGAACTATAGGGGTAAAGATGTATTACGCAAAAACACCCGTATCAACTTAAATATACCCAAAACATAATACTACGTCGTTTTCTTTTTTCATAACTAATCTTATCCAATCATTTTCTATCCAAACACTAGAAATCGTTCAATCATCTTCCTTATCAAAAATTGTAATTCGTTATCAAACGTTCGATCTTCGATCTCAATCACTGAAAATCGTTCGATATTCGATATCGTTCGATCTTCATTAATCCATCAATGGTGAAGACGAATCTAAAGTCTTATACACCTCCTCGTAAGTGAATTTAAAACCCTAATTATTTTATTTCAATAATTTTTATGCTTATTATATTCTGAAACAAAGTTTTATTTCATGGATTTAGCAACTAGGAAAACTGGTAGACTGATTTAAAAAAAGAATAGATTATGGAAAGTGTAAACAAAAATGCCGGTTGAATTAATGCAGTTCACGGTTGCCTATCGGTCCTAAGACTAGGATAAGACACTGGGCATATTCAGTTAGTTGTATGAAATTGTGTTTTTATGTGCCACATGATTGTATTACCTTAATACAGTGTTTGTATTGAACTAATGCAGTTTAGGATTGCCTATATCGGGCTGAGAATAGAATAAGATACGGGGAGATTTATTTAGTTGTATGACATTATGTGTTTGTGTGCGCGCATATGTAAAACCTTAATGTAGTGTTTGTATTAAACTAATGCAATTTACGTTGCCTATCATTTCTGAGTCTAGTTTTAGACACGAGCAGATGCAATTAGTTGTATGAACTTGTGTGTTTGTGTGTATGCGATTGTATAACCTTAATACAGTGTTTGTATTAAACTAATGTAGTTTAGGATTTCTTATATCGGGCCTGAGAATAGAATAAGATACGGGGAGATTTATTTAGTTGTATGACGTTGTGTGTTTGTGTGCGCGCATATGTAAAACCTTAATGCAGTGTTTGTATTGAACTAATGCAGTTTACGTTGCCTATCGTTTCTGAGACTAGTATTAGACACGAGCATATGCAATTACTTGTATGAACTTGTGTGTTTGTGTGTGTGCGATTGTATAACCTTAATGCAGTGTTTGTATTGAACTAATGTAGTTTAGGATTTCTTATATCGGGCCTGAGAATAGAATAAGATACGGGGGGATTTATTTAGTTGTATGACATTGTGTGTTTGTGTGCGCGCATACGTAAAACCTTAATGTAGTGTTTGTATTGAAATAATGCAGTTTACGTTGCCTATCGTTTCTGAGACTAGGATTAGACACGAGCAGATGCAATTACTCGTATGAACTTGTGTGTTTGTGTGTGCGCGATTGTATAACCTTAATGCAGTGTTTGTATTAAACTGATGTAGTTTAGGATTGCCTATATCGGGCCTGAGACTAGGATAAGATATGGGGAGATTTATTTAGTTGTATGACATTGTGTGTTTGTGTGCGCGCATATGTAAAACCTTAATGCAGTGTTTGTATTAAACTAATGCAGTTTACGTTGCCTATCGTTTCCGAGACTAGTATTTGACACGAGCATATGCAATTACTCGTATGAACTTGTGTGTTTGTGTGTGCGCGATTGTATAACCTTAATGCAGTGTTTGTATTGAACTAATGTAGTTTAGGATTTCTTATATCGGGCCTGAGAATAGATTAAGATACGAGGAGATCTTTTTAGTTATATGACATTGTGTGTTTGTGTGCGCGCATATGTAAAACCTTAATGCAGTGTTTGTATTGAACTAATGCAGTTTACGTTGCCTATCGTTTCTGAGACTAGGATTAGACACGAGCAGATGCAATTACTCGTATGAACTTGTGTGTTTGTGTGTGCGCGATTGTATAACCTTAATGCAGTGTTTGTATTGAACTGATGCAGTTTAGGATTGCCTATATCGGGCCTGAGAATAGGATAAGATATGGGGAGATTTATTTAGTTGTATGACATTGTGTGTTTGTGTGCGCGCGATTGTATAACCTTAATGCAGTGTTTGTATTGAAATAATGCCGTTTACGGTTGCTTTTCGTGCCTAAGAATAGAATAAGATACGGGCATATAAGGTTCAACTGGGCCGTGTTTTACATGTTTCAAGGTCGTTGTGAGCCTGCTGCAAGGTCGCTGCGAGCCTGCTTCAAGGTCGCTGCGAGCCTGCTGCAAGGTCGCTGCGAGCCTGCTGCAAGGTCGCTGCGAGCCTGCTGCAAGCCTGCTTCAAGGTCGCTGCGAGCCTACTGCAAGGTCGCTGCGAGCCTGCTGCAAGGTCGCTGCGAGCCTGCTGTAAGATCGCTGCGAGCCTGCTGCAAGCTCAACGCAAGCCTGCTGCAAGCTCGACGCAAGCCTGCTGCAAGCTCGCTACAAGCCTGCTGCAAGCTTGCTGCAAGCCCGCAGCAAATCTGCTGCAAGTCTATTGCAAGACTGTTGCAAGTGAATGCTCCATTTGTTATTAATACAGTTAGTATAATGAAGTGATGTAGTGGTGTATACGATCGATGCAGTTAGTTAAATGAATTAATGCAATAGAGTAACCAAATCAAGAAACACTTTTTAGCAAGTAAACTACCAAGCATGATTTACGAAAGATGGTAAGACATTGCTGTGAGAAGAAGGTTTGTATCATTGCATTGCTCATGTTGACTCATGTACATGTTATTTGACTGTGGATACGCTTTTATTTATTCTTATGGTGCTTTCATTTCAGGTTGAGGCAACGCTTGCATCAAGCAAGTACGTAGGAAATGTAACATTACATGCAGATCCTTTCCACAGAGATTGTTTCGCCCTAGTTGTCCCTGCCGTCAGGTTCTAGAGTAGTGGGCCTAAATTGTCGGTGGGCAAACACGTATTGATATTCGCTAAATATATAGTTCTGAACCTATATCATTCAGTTGCCCAACTTCTTTATAAAAATGTGGGAAAAGAATGATCTTGTAACATATTTAGTTATATGTTATTTTCTGGACTATTTAATTTAGGATTGGATCAAGGGGTCATGATATAATTATTGAATCTTGTGCACGGATCAAAAGATGCAAAGTCAGACAAGTTTGAAACAACTACAAAGATTAAGATGATGGCGGATCCATGGACTCCCGAATCAGGATTGGTAACAGATGCTCTTTAGTTGAAAAGGAACAACTCAGAAAGTCTGATGGTATGAATGTTATTAGTTATGTTTCAGAAGGTATTAAGGCTGCTGGAAAAGTGGAAATATTGGTTCAGGTATAATTACTGGTTCACTTCTACTTTTCACTACAGCAAAAGCATTTGGTTGCTGCATTAAAAGCATTTGGTTGCTGCATCAAAGGCTTATTTTCCATTAGAGCAACCTCCAACTCATACATAACTCCACTTTCTAAATGAATGCTTTTTTTACTTATGAGAGTTTGGATGTTGAAAACGTGATAATTAGTCGGGTTTTCAAATCGTCGAAATCTAATTAGGCTTTTGTTACTACTCGAAATCTAATTAGAGTTTCATGCTCTTTCAATAAATCAAAATTCTTAAAAAAATCAATATTTCTTTATTCTTTGGCTCATGGTATCTTTGTTGTTTTGTACTTGCAGACTCTTGTTCTTTTCCTGCTAGGTGTCTATACAATGATAGGAAAAACCTTGTTGCATTTGAAAGGTATTAATTGTATTTTTTCTTGGATCATAATGCTAATTTTACTGCAGCACAATATAAATTTGACCGCATCATAGTGTATACTCCACCAGGTTGTATAATTTGCTGCAACAATGACGTTTGGCTGCTGCATCAATGATGTTTGGCTGCTGCATCAATGATGTTTGGCTGCTGCATCAATGACGTTTGGTTGTTTCATCAATGACGTTTGGCCGCTGCATCAACGTCGTATGGCTGCTGCATCAACGTCGTATGGCTGCTGCATCAACGTCGTATAGCTGCTGCATCAACGTCGTCTAGCTGCTGCATCAACGTCGTCTGCCTGCTGCAGCAACGTCGTCTGCCTGCTGCAGCAACGTCGTCTGCATGCTGCAGCAACGTCGTCTGCCTGCTGCAGCAACATCGTATGCCTGTTGCAGCAACGTCGTTTGCCTGCTGCAGCAAGGGCGTCTGCCTGCTGCAGCAACGTCGTTTGCCTGATGCAGCATGGGCGTTTGCCTGTTGCAGCAAAAGCGATTGGTACTGTAGAAGATATGTTTTGCTAATCCTAAATGATGTTGCTGTTAAAATTTTGGAATGTTTTTTAATTGTTTCGTAGTCTTTGATGTACCTCTAAATATTATTTGTGGTATATAATAAGTGATAATTCGTTTGCATTCTCTATTGTTCAGAAGGTTAGACTGTATAGTGATACTTGTGTACAAGTTGTTACTTAAAAGAGTGCTTCTCATCATGCGCTCGTTCCGTATTAAAAGAATATATAACATCATCATAAGACTTGTTATATGTTCTATAACCATTATGCTTTATGTACTGTACTAATCGAACATAAGACACCAAACGTACAACTTATCTTTGCCATATTGTTCAACTATTTTACAATACTTGCATAAACTTCAAACACGATCCAAATTCTAAAATTTAATTTAGTCAATTACAAGTGTTGAGTACAAATATGCATTTAGTTCAGCACAGATTTGCATTTAGTTCAGCGCATATCAGTGACTTCCAAACAAAAAAGAATAATATGGGTGAAAGAGTTGTTGATGAGGAGTATACTAAAAGGAGGATTGCATCAAAGAGTTACCGAACGCGTATCAAGGATTCTCAAATGATACTTTTGGATTTTTAAAAAATAATATTTTATTACTTTTGAATGCACAATGCACCTAATATTATCTCAATGTTTCATGTATTAATTACATTTATAACTAAATTATATATGAATCTATAATAGCACTTGGATGTTCTTTTTTTAATGTCTCAAAATTTAGTGTTATAATTGTACTATGTCACAATGTATCAATCAACTGCATCACAATGTTTTTTACTGCATCATTATGTTAATTTACTGCATCACAATGTTAATCTACTGCATATTGTTGTTTTCGAATTTTATCTTACTTGTGCATCAAAATAATATATATAGTACTGCATCAAAATGTATATTTTACGAGCATCATAACATACCAAAGAAAGAATACAGTAAAATAACTATCATTAAGTAAACCAAAAGATACTGATTATATTCCAAAATCACTAAAATAATATTTTATTGATGTTTTGTAATAATTGCTATATATCTTAGAATCGAAAATATGTCTAGTACATGACCATTTCTATGAATCATGAAAACTTGTCAAAAGAATCTTCATCGTAAGCTCTTTTGCGGGGAAATTCTCTCAGGTCTGCGGTTTTTGGCACATGTTGTTGCTTGTGTTGATGCCAATCCCTCTAAACTATGGCCTTTGGATCCACTTTCCAATACTTAATACCAAGCTCGGTGCAAGTTTGTTACAAGCTCGTTGGAAGCCTGCTGCAAGCTCGCTGCAAGCCTGCTGCTAACCTGCTACAAGCTCGTTCAAACCTACTGCATCAATATTGTAATACAACTGCATCAAGCAACATAAACCAACAATGTGCCTATCCATCTCGAGCTTGTCAAATCAACTATATCAATGTCTTGAATCAACTGCACCAATCGAATACTGTACTCACATGCAAATTCAACTACATCAGGCAACATCAACCAAAATAAAAGAGTGTGCATATCTGTCTCGAGCTTCTCAAATCAACTGCATCAATGTTTTGAATCAACTGTATCAATGAGAAAAACAAAATAAACATAATAAGGAATATAACATACATATACATCATGTTCCAATATGCTCAATACAGTAGCATTAATTTGAAAACAACTGCATCAATATTGTAAGACAACTTCATCGAGCAACATAAATCAACTGAAAATAGTCTGCCTATTCGACTCGAGCTTGTCGAATCAACTGCATCAATATTTTGAATCAGCTGCATCAATTAGTAAAAAAACATAACATGGAATATACCATATCTAAACATCATGTTTCAATATAATCAATATAGTAGCATTAATCTGAAACCTACTGCATCAATATTGTAAGACAACTACATCGAGCAACATAAACCAACAGTGTGCCTATCCGTCTCGAGCTTGTCGGATCAACTGCATCAAAGTTTTGAATCAGCTGCATCAACGAGGGAAACAAAACAAACATAATAAGGAATATGACATATATAAACATCATGTTCCAATGTGCTCAATACAATAGCATTAATCTGGAACCTACTGCATGAATACTGTAAGACAACTGCATCAAGCAACATAAACCAACTGAAAAGAGTGCGCATATCCGTCTCGAGCTTGTCAAATAAATTGTATCAATGTTAAAATATCACATGCAATTTAACAAACACCTTATATTTGCCATAAAAAAACACTTACTGCATAAGCTTTTTTGAAAGCCGCATCACACATACAAACATCTGATGCGAGGCTTCTCCGAGTCTGTTGCGCGTCTACTGCAGGCTGTTGCGCGCCTGCTACGTGGTTGTTGTGTGCCTGCTGCGAGGCTGTTGCGCGCCTACTGAGAGGTTGTTGCGCGTCTGTTGCGCGCCTTCTGCGAGGCTGCTGCACGCCTGCTGTGAGGCTGTTGCGCGCCTGCTGCGAGTCTGCTGCAAGTATCAAAGGAGCTTTGTTGGTGCATCAAAGGCCCTTTGTTGCTGCATCAAAGGCCATTTGTTGCTACATTAGGAACAGGCTACTAATGCGCCTACGTTTTCTATAACAGTATGCTCACGTTATAATAACTGACATATAATGTTCCAAGTACTTTCAGTCGTGTGCGATAGATATAAGAAAGATTCCATGACTCAATTATGTGGCTAATATAATATTTCATTTTTTTATTTAGTGAAGACTTCATCATACCTTTTTAATATGCTACGCTTATTAGCACGTGATAGATAAGGAAATGACATTCACTCTAATCGGAGTAGGGTTTGACGAGCCTGTTAATACCATCGTAAAAAAATCAGATGTCACGAAGAAGCTTATAGTGGTAAAAGTTGGAAATCAGAACAGTACGTTTTAATGAGCCTGTTACTACCACTTTAAAAGATTCAGATAGCAGGAAGAAGTTTAAGGTGGCAAACATGGAATACGGAAAAGCATGTTATATAATCTAAACTACTAGCAAAAGGGGTGTGTGGTTATGAGGTACTGCTGCAGCAGAGGCGTTTGGTTGGTGGAGCAGGAGCGTAGCCTACACTCATTTGTTGTAGTGCAAAAGCTTTTGGAATCCAGAACATAGATTTATAGACAAATCTACAAAACATTCGATATCAAGTACCAAAACTAAAAAGCTTGTTTCATTTTACACTCAAAACGCAAAGCATAACAGCCCCTAAAACAATATTACACATATATCATTTATCAAAACAAACTAATAAAAAGCCTAAGCTTGCAGTAGCTTGCAAACGTTCTGCATTCGAGACTATTATTTTCTTGCAAGATTCATGGGAGAAAAATATTAATATGAATGATTAAACGATATCATATGGTCATGTAATGTAAAACTGAGAAAGTGTACCTGAAACTGTTATCATTATAAAAAATTTTAATAATCAGCAATAGCAGAGGTTCTGATGTCCACTGAGTCATCTGCACCTAGAATAATTTGCTTCGGAAATGGAACCTAGAGTAATCAATTTAGACATCTTGAAGCTATGGAAGGAGAAGCGGTGGCGACTGGTGGTGATGGGTGGTTAGTGGAGGAGATCGGTGGTAGTGGTGGTTAGTATTGATCGGTGGTAGTGGTGGTTAGTATTGATCGGTGGTAGTGGTGGGTAGTGGTGGTTATCGATGAAGGAGATCGACGGTAGGGTTGTTGGTGTTGATGGAAAATAGAAGAATGAATAGCGTCTTATGTTTCAAGTATATATAGCCTGGGGTGTTAAATGACGAAAATACCCTTGGTTATATAAATTAAAAAGTCGGGGAAGGGTGGACACGTGGCAGCATGAGATTGCTTCCTAGCCTTTTTATTTTAAGGGGCTTCTCATTTTACCCCATTCCTATATATATATATATATATATATATATATATATATATATATATATATATATATATATATATATATATATATATATATATATATATATATATATATATATATATATATATATATAAAATTAAAAAAATAATACTTTTTATATAATATATGCTTATACTTTAAACATTTGATGGAATTTCACACTTGTACATAATATAATATCTGCATATACTTTTCCATCATACAATTGGTTTTCCTTTGACTGTTTCGCACTTGGGCTGTTTTGGAGTTACTTCTGGTGTTGGACCTGGTCCACACAAAAAATGGTGCTCAACTCACCATGTCTCACAGACAAGAAAGAGTTGATTCACCATGAGGGTACGGCTCTGGTGTGATAGTCAAATCCGTTGATGGTTGCCAGGTTACCCAAAACTGGATGGTTTTCACTTGCCATGGTCCTAGAATGAAAAGTGGCTAATCCAAGGGGGTACGGCTCTTGGTAAAGATCTTATCAAATCCGTTGATAGCTATAATAGCTTGCTCAAAGCTATAGGGTTTTTAGCTCACCGATGCTTCATTGCTAAGAGTTGGCGAGTCCAGAAGGGTACGGCTTCTGGTAAAGACATATCAAATCCGTTGACGGCTGTGGTGGTTTGCCTAAAATCATCAGGGTACCCCCACTCACCATTGATTCACGTTCTAAGAGTTGGGCTGGGTTCTGGTCTCTCAGGGTGATGCTTATTCCACCACAAAGATTGACTAGCCCAAGAGCGAGCAGCTACTTGGTAAAGGCTCATAAAATCTGCTCATCTTATGAAGATTCAACAGGATGCAGATTTGTTTCAAGCTTTCAAGAAGCTTCTAGGTGTTACTTGTTGCAACAATCTTTATGTTCTTTATGTTGATGGTTATGATGCTGTTGTTTCATTTGGTGTTCCAATCCTCATGCTGTTTTGCACGATTTGCCAGGAAACTTGAACTCAACAGGTCAAATTCAAGTTTAGGGAAGGATTGTTAGGACCTTTGGAATAGTTATTTGTAATAGGTAGACTAGGAGGTATGTAGTTCCTCCTGGTCCTAGTAGTAGTAGGAGCAACTTGTGCTCCTGGTCTTATAGAAAGTCAAACTTTATTATTTAGAGTATTCTATTAGGATATGCATGAGATATGTTAGGAAATGATATGCATATCAGTTTTACACGTTTTGGTTTAATGATGTATTAGGGTTTCCTTGTAGTATAAAAGGAACCTTAGGCAGAAGGGTTCTACACACCTTCATCAAACATTATTTCATATTAATATTAGAAATCCTTAGTAAAGGATCAAGTCGTTATAGTTATTATGTTCTTCTTGTTCATAGTATTTGTATTTCGCACTTATACTGTGTGATTTATCTAGAGTCTCTCTGTGAATAGACTTGTGATTACAGAAGTCGTTCACCGTTCCTAACAGGCTGCAAGATCCACATCTAGTGGACCCAACAGTTTTTAATGATGCTCGATATTGAAGATAGACATCATGGACCTAGTGATGCAACGCAAAAGATATCTCTCAAAACGTATTTGTTTTAATCACACGGAGACAACGCATCATCTATCGATTTATTCACTCCGAATATATTGATATTGAAATGGTGGCACTCCTCTCCAGCCTCTGATCACTAAAAATCCAAAATGCACGATCGAGTCTAGAGCCATTTGAGATCATCAATAATCTCATTAGGACACATTTACATATTTACTTGCTTCTTCACACACTATGAAAAGTAAGAAAGTTATTAAGAGTCCTACGCAAAATCTTCATGATCTTGCCTGAACATCTGAGTAATACGAAAGTAGATGGAAATCCTTCTTGAGAGAACATTATAAAGCTCATTGTAGGTGACTTGTGCGATTCTTTATGAATCAAACTTGTGATAACTGGAAAGCAACAGTGGTTTAATTCTTAACTGAATCTAAACACGTTTCAGGCCTCTACGCAATATCTTAGTGATGCCAGAACCCTTAGAGTGACACTCTTTAGTGTTCACAGTGATGAGTGGAAATCCTTCTAGTGTTAACATCAAACAACACTTGGTAGGTAACTTGCAAGATTCAATATAAATCAAGCTCGTGACAACTGGAAAGAAATGATGGTGAGGTTCTTAATTGAATTTCACTTGTTCCAGGTATATGAATTGACGTCTTCAATCATGTGGATAATTTTATCTAAATGATTCACTCTTTTCGTCCGCAGTCAGCTTTAGACGGTCGAGTAAAGAGAACGGGTTTACCCGCGAAATCTTGTCAAGGAGGTTCTTAATTGAAACTACCTGCCACAAGTACGATATTTTATATCGTCCAACGGTCTACACCGACCGGAGGTAAAATGCTACCGAATTAGAATGAAATGTTCAAAGCCATTTCATCTGTGTATATGTTTTGTTGCTAACTGTTTTATGCAGCGTAACAAGAAGGTGGTGTTGCGGTGTACAATCTAGAAGAAGTCTTCCCCGCATGCATATACTCTCTGCACTTA
Organism: Glebionis coronaria; assembly: GCA_025667525.1. Classification (NCBI taxonomy): domain Eukaryota; kingdom Viridiplantae; phylum Streptophyta; class Magnoliopsida; order Asterales; family Asteraceae; genus Glebionis; species Glebionis coronaria. Next base: position 172,632 of record JANFOE010000403.1, on the reverse strand, counting down.
AAACTTCAACAAATCAAGAAAGTCTAAAAGTCAATTCTTCTGCTGTATCAAACTCTAAAGCTTTCAAGAATTTATAAAGGTATAAGTATGTGGAACATGAAGTCACGAGGAGGCAAATTTCACAAGTGATGAATGCACAAGGTCAAGGCAAGGAAACATGCTCAAGACTAAAGTCAAAGATCTCATCAGCATATTCACAAGAACAAGATTGAAGATTCAATCATAGTATGCTAGGTTTAAGATTTTGTAAAATGGTATGACCTCCCTTAGGGGGAGATTGTTGGAAATATGAAATTCCAAAGAAAGTCTTGGTCACATCATTGTTAGAATATATCACGAGCTATAGACTATTTAGGACTTTGTCTCTTGGAGCGACCTCCCTTAGGGGAGATTGTTGGAAATACGTTTTTACGTATTTAGAAAGGATCGGTCACTCCAACGAGAGACATATAGTATAGGCTCGTGATCTAGTATGTAAACATATAACCCATCAAGCCCACATGTAGGGTGGGCTATATATACCCCCTCCTAGCATGTTAGGAGAGGTTGGATCTCACTTTCATTTATTCAATAAACATTCTTCTCTCATTCTCTCCTTTCTCTCTCTACTTTCTCTCTCTAGTTCTTCATCTATTTCTCTCTCTTTAGATCATTCTACACATTATATAATCCAAGGATTACATAGACCTACACTTTCATACGCCAATACCGTCAAATACACCAATGTGACACAAGACATTATCTATTTACACCTTTTTCCTTTCTCCCTTGATGGAGAAGCCCGAACTTGGTTAGAAAAAGAACCACCATGATCTATTTTTACATGGGATAATCTTGAGTCAAAATTCTTAAATCAGTTTTACCCTTATGCTAAAACGAGAAAAATTCGATTGGAAATTACTAATTTTGTAGAGTCTGATAATGAAACGTTTACCGAGGCTTGGGAAAGATTTAAGGATTTAGTACGTAGTTGTCCTCATCGTGGATTTTCGGCTTTGCATTTGATTGATTCGTTTTATAACGGGTTGACCTAATACGATCAAGAGTCTCTTAACAATGCTGCAAGCGGAAATCTATACTCTCGGGGTACTAGTGAGGCTTTATTGATTATCGAGAACAAGTATCAAATATGGAGCAAGGCCGAAGTATCCGGTACCAAGTCTATTATCGTTAGGAGTGGCCCTCTTTTCTCATATACTCTGAGAGTTAGTGATGAGCCATTTATTGATTCGGATAACCCCATTTTGGATGATTCTTCTAGTCCTCTTTCTCATGTGACTAGTGACTCTTCTCCTTCGGATTTTAAGGAAGAAGTAGTTAATGAGCGACTCACGGTTGAGTTGAATCCTGACCTGCCATAAATTAATTAAGGGTGTTATGGGGATTTTAAAAATCAAGGCTTTCCAAATCAAGAAGATTTTCAAAATCATAACAATTTTCAAAGTTATAATCAAGGGGATTTTCCAATTCAACCTTCACAAATGGATGAAATAGTTGAGGAACAAAATAGGATGATAAATGACCTTCATGAACAAAACCAAAGTCATAAATATCAACTTTTAGAAGCTTTTCGAGTTCAATTTGAGGCTAACACCACTACTAGTAGTGATGTTCCCACTGTGGATCCTTCCATCTCTCCGCCATTAAAGGAGAGACAAGGCCCGGAGATTATCATGAGTGTTACTCCACCTCCAGTGTTGACACCCACAGATACATTTAGCTCTCCTCCTTCCTCACCTTTTGAGGACATTCCCGAGATTGTACTTGATCCAACAACCCATGGATGACCCCATTCTTTTTATGACTCCTTCACCTACTCCTCCAAATGATTTTATGCTTTCTTCAAATTCTCTTAGTGAGACATGTTTTTATAAACCAATTTTTTAGGAGTGTGAAGCACTTAATCATGAGTTCATAGAAGAAGAACCCTTAAGTGATCATACACCTAAGGAGTTTGTGGAGTTAGTTTTTAATGAGTATATTCTTATACTCTTAGAGATTGCCACCATCTTACATAAGGAAACATTAGAAGAATCTACTTTGGATGGTTCTCCTCATAGCCATTATCCGGATAGGGATGAGTTATCTTGTGATTCCGACTATACTTTTAATTCTTCATTGGGATCGGATGAGGATGACTCTCCTATTTTACCAAAACCGACTTTTGAAAAACATGATAAGGGTACTAATGGTTTATCCGATTCTTTACTCCTTAGTGATGATTTTTATACCCCGAGTGTTGCGAGATTCCATCACGAGGATGCTTTCTATGATCCCCTGTTATTGGTTTTCTCGGATGAGCTTAATTGTGATCATGGTATTGATGAGAAGTCAAATGGAAATTTAAAACTTGATATTGATATTGATTTTGAAAAATCATATTTTGACAAGTTCGCATTTGTTTCTTCACCAATAGTTTTTGATCTTACCATCAATTCTTCACCATATATCACTTTTAGTGATGATGATGGTTTTCACATTTTTGAGATCGGTGAGTTTCTTGATATTGATACACCCATTGAGTATATTCCTGGGTATTTTGGTACGGAGGGAGATATACTTTTTCTAGAGAATTTATTACACGATGATACTATACCTTCTCTCCCTCTCGTCCCACCCATTCATGATGATAAAGAGCACAAAGACCCGAGGGTTCCGACTATTAGTGTTTTGACACCTACTTTTTCACCCTTGTTGTCTATTGATGATTTCACATTTGAGGGTGATTCTTTTATGGTTGACACCGAGTTGTCTTGCTATTTTCCCATAGAGGGAATGGTATTTGATCCGGGTATACACATTTTGAGCTATCTAAGTATCTTACTAATGAAATCAAAGGAAAAACATTTAAATACCTGAGATCATTACCTGGTGACCGTACACCTAATTGTAAGAGACTTTTGCTTAAAGGAAACCAATCTTTCTTATACTTTTTTGCTATTGCCACTTTGGGTCTATTTCTTTTAGAGATGGAAACCACGTATTTGACCCAGGAGGAATTTTATGGGGTTTTCCTTATTTGAGAGGTTATTTCACTTTATCATGGAGATTTTTTTTACGTGTAAATCTTTTTTCTCCATGAGCGTTCCCCAAGGACGAATGAATTCGGGGATCGATTCGAGCTCATGACTCGGTTACCAAAAACGAGGTGCCTCGTGGGGGTGATTCCCATGCTTATCATTCTATCTTCTTTCTTATTTCTAATGTGAAGGGCTTGTGCTTTTTCATTTGTTTCTCGTGTTTCGTTTGTGATGTGATTTTAGGTTTCTCATATATCGAAGACTCTCGTGTTCGTTTTCATCACGTATCACTCGAGTTTTGATCCTTCATTTAAGACATCCGATATCCGATAATTATATCCTTTACTAACGCTTATTTTAATTAGCATAATTAATAAACGGATTTTAATTATTTGCGTCATACCATTTCCATGTTACAATTTTGCATTCGACTCTTCGTCTCTAGTATGGGGGTATTATACCCTTAGACTTGAAACATTGAGGACAATGTTTCATTTTAGTATAGGGGTATCTATCGATATGCTTTTCCTTTTGTTCGTTGTCTTCACGTACTCCGTTTTTCAAAAATGTGCTTAAAATTGCATAATTTGTTTTTCTTCATATTTTAATAAGTGTTTTTGACACGAATGTAAGCTTTCCGTTGGTGAAAATAAGAAAAGTTTTTTACTCAACCGGTTTTACCGTAGCTCATTCCTTAACCATGTAGACCTTAATTGGTTTATTAGGCTAAGCATCCACGAGTCTCATTATTTGAGATTTTGAATTGTGGAGAACGAGAGATGATAGAGTTGGTAATAAGTTTTAAGGTTAATTCTTCCTTATATAAGTTTTGTGGCTCTTTCTTCACACTTGAATATTTAATTGCTTAATAAATGAAGATTTTTGTGGTTTAGGTTCGATATTTTAGCTCTTAATCAATTCTTTTTTGCAGCCGATCTGTTTGGGTAATTTAGAGAGATGGAGGTTGTGAATAATGTGAAGGTTGCGATTGTTGATGACAGCTCTGGTAATCAGCAGGGCTCGGATGTGACTAACACAACGCTTGATGCAAGATCGTTGGCTCAGGCAATTGGGAAGAGAGCTGTTGGTCCCTTGAGTCGTAAACCTGTGAGGGTTTTTGGTGGTATTGATGATACTACTCCATCCTTTTCTTCTGTGGTGCAAGAGCATAAACCAATAGGGTTGTTAAACTCACGGAGATGCGTAGCAATGTTTCTATGGAGGGTGCTAGGGTTGCAATTCCTATGTCATCAGTTGATGAGGTTAATTCTCGATTTGCTAACACGTTGTTCGGATATTTTATTGGCAAGAGATTAGCTTTTCCACTTGTTGAGAACTATGTTAAGAACACCTGGGCGAAATATGGTCTAAAGCGAGTGAAACTGTATGACGATTTCTTTTTGTTCCAGTTTGAGTCCAAGGAAGGTAAGGAGAATGTTCTTGAGAATAGACCGTGGTTAATAAGGCTGGTTCTGTTATTTTTAAACATTTGGACTCCGAGTATAATTCTCAAGAAAGAGGTGATTACTAATGCTCCAATTTGGATTAAACTTCATCATGTTCCAATCGCAGCTTACACCGAGGCGGGATTAAGTCTTATTACCACCCAAATAGGAACGCCTATTATGTTGGATGCTTATACTAGTAATACGTGTGTTAGCTCTTGGGGACGCAATACTTATGCACGTGCATTGGTGGAGATCTCGGCTGAAAATGATTTAATGGATTCAATGGTGATTGCTATACCACGTGCTGATGGTACTCATGTATTGGCTACGGTGGATACTGAGTACGAGTGGACGCCACCAAGATGTGCGGAATGTAAGATTTTTGACCATTTTAGTGATGCATGCCCTAAATTGCCGCCAATTGTCACCAAAGAAGCTACTGCTGGTGATGGGTTTGTGGAGGTGACTAAAAACAATCTTCTTCTAGACCTAACCCTAGGCAGAGAATTGAAGGTATTAAGTTAGGCAAAAGCTTGCCTAATTTTTATTATAAGAAGGTCGATCGGGGGGGACAGTCCCAACCTAGGAAGAAGGTTGCTGCTGGCAAATCGTCTCAGCCTAAAAAGAAGGCTGTTGATGCTCCTTATGGAGGAGAAGGTATTAATAAGCGTTCTGTTCCTGTGTAGAAGACTGAAGTTAGCTTAAGGAATTCGTTTAGTGCTCTTAACGCTGATAAGGATGGAGGAACTGATTGGGAGGACAATAATCGGGATAGTGTTCTGAATGAAAGTGATGATGAGGTTGATGAAGTGTTGGTTATGGATGGACCTAATGCTACTAATACTACAACATCAATACCAGGGGCAAGCACTCCTTCGACAACGGTTATCCATGATTAATGTAGGCTCGTGGAATATAAGGGGTTTGAATTTCTCCCCTAAGCAAACTGAAGTTCGCCATATACTAGTGGAGAATAATTTGTCTTTGTGTACTATTTTGGAATCTCATGTCTCGGACGCTAATCTGCTTAAAATGTGTTCGCTGGTATTTAGGCACTAGGATTGGACTTCGGATGGAAGTCATTGTACTAAAGGTGCAAGAATCATCCTTGGCCGGAATCATAATGATGTTGACGTAGCTGTGATTAACAGTGATGACCAAGCTATCCATACCCGGGTTTGGCTAAAGCTGGAAAGAAAAGAATAGTTTTGTACATTTATTTACGCTCATAATAGGTATACTCAACGGCGTGTGTTATGGACTAATCTTGGGGTTCACAAGCGATATATTCAGGGCAGGCCATGGTGTTTGTTTGGTGACTTTAATGCGACCCTTTTTGCGGGGGATTCCTATTCTGGCTCGTCTAATACTGATATTTCCACTCGGGAATTTCAAGAATGTATCAATGATATTGAAGTTGATGACATCCAGCATTCAGGAATGCAGTTTACGTGGAATCAAAAACCAAAGGGTATGGGTGGTTTACTGAAGAAACTGGATAGAATCATGGCGAATTTGAACTTTTCGTCTACTTATGTTGGTGCATATGCTGGTTTTAAGCCTTATCGGATGTCTGATCATTCTCCATCGATTTTGTTTATCCCTACTGCTACTACACAAAAGCCTCGTCCATTTAAGTTTTTTAATATCATTACTCGTAATGATAGGTTTCTGGAGGTTGTTCAAGAGGGGTGGTCCAAGCAGGTTAGCGGGTTTCATATGTTTAAAGTCGTCAAACGCTTAAAGTTTTTAAAGAAGCCACTACGGAAATTATTGATAGACAAAGGTGTTGGAAACTCACTTTATGTGACGACATTTAAGAATTCCCATTAGTTATCATAGTCACACACGCTTAGACTAGACTAGGTTCGATGTATAGTTTAAGGTACGTGTGTGACTATATATACCCCTCCTTAGCTTCCAAGGAGGGGTGTTGCTTGTCATTTTTTTCATTTGAATACAACTTTTCATTTCTCACATTCAACCTCTCTTCTCTCTCTCTAAACCAACAATGGCAGCCAATACCATATACCACCACATTAGACCACCGGATCATATTTAGCAAATCTACATTTGGTATCAGAGCCTCGGTTCAATCCTTGGATCGTGTTTTTGTTTTCGATTTGGTGGTCTAAATTTTTTTCTGGTCTCGATCTGTTGATTTTCTGTCACGATGGTCAATCTTTCTAAAAGTTTTGTCTCTTTTTTTGTGTCATGGCAGTCTACCATTCGTTTCTGTCACATCTGGTATTAGTTTTTCTGATCTGTCCATGTTTTGTTGTTTCTCAGGTTCATTACCTGTCCATCTGTCCACTGGTTTAATTTTTTAATCTGGTCAATATCTTTTTTTTTGTCATTTTATGGCTATTGAAAAAGTTAACAAGTATTTTTTTGGGGGTTTCTTTAGTGTTCTTAAAAGTAAGAAAAAGTAATTTATGAACATGAAGTTGAGCCCAGAAACTTATTGTTGCCCAGAAAATCAAATGAAGATGAAGATAAGATGCCCAAAAATCATCAGATCCAGTCTTTTTCGGAAAAGTCAAGTTTGGTCAAAAACTCTTTGCGATGGCACCTTTTCAGATGGCACGCATGTTTTCATATGCATGCATTCCGATGGCACTTTCATTCGCATGGATTGCGACGCGGTTGTTTTTTAACACATTCTGATGGGTTCGACCTACCCATTGCGATGGGACTCATTCCGATGAGTCACATTGCGATGGGTGGTTGGACCTGTCGCAATGGCATATTAAAACGACATGCTGCTGAAATTTTTTTCTTACATTCTGATGGACTGATTTACAGTAAACATTGCGATGGAAGTAACAAATGAAAACATTGCCACGGGCTGAAATTTTAACTCATTAAGATGGACTTAATTTTGTACAACATTGCGATGAATCAAAAAAAAACATTCCGATGGGTTGTTTTTTTTTTAGACATTCTGACGGACTGGTTTTTAAAAGTAGTGGACCAAAAATGTGACCAACACCAAAATCAACACAACCGAGTCAACTCGGTAATTACCGAGTTGACTCAGTTAAACTCACTGAGTCTGACTCACTGCCATCCTTTTTTCTCCACAACACCAATTAAATCTATCCTAATCCCTCGACACCTAATCCCATCTACAAACAAATCTGTAATCTAAATCAAACAACAATATTTTTTGACCTCAGATTTTCTCGTCATGCATGTGTAGATCCTTTAAGATCATACACGAAAATAGACATCATCATCGATCTATAAGAAGCTAAGCCTCTTGACTAATTTTCGAAATCAATGATGGATTTATAACATTTTTTGTTATAATCATCTTATTGATTCAGTTTAAAACATGAAAACGAATTAATCTGTTTACCTACCTGAGACCCTTTGATGGATTTTTTTTGGTATAATTGATGGGATTCGTTTTTATAATGATGAGATGGATCGAGATGGTTGATATCTTGTGGCGTTATAATAGATTGAAGATACGTTTTGATTTATTTGAGATTGAGAAGATGATTTTGGTGATGGAGGTGTTTAGGTTAGCAGATTTTTGGGGGAAAAAGAAGAAAATGAGGGACGGATTAAACAAGATGGAGTTTGGTGGTTTAAATGGGAGTGAAAATGGGGGGCGGAAGTTTCTATGTGAATGATTAGTGAGTGAATTTAGGTTAGTTATAACCTAAATTTAAGGAGAGTTTGATGGACCGGGTTTACACATTGCAACATGGGTCAGGCTATGTTTAATTTGGGCTGGGTTGTGAAGAAATTTTAAGTGACGGGCTGGTGCAATTTTTAGTGCTAAATTCGGTTTAATATAACAAACTTGACATTCGTTATTTTAATCTTGCACAAGTTTTTTATAAATTTTGTGTTAAAAGATAAAATTTATTCAATGTTTGTTATATTTAGTCATTTTTGTACTCCGGGATGATAATATGACGTGACAATGAAAAGTGACAAGATTTAAAAACAAGTATCGAGACAACGTGACAAATTTATTTGACGAGACCAAGAAAAAAATTGGGCGATTTTTAGTGGCTACAGATTTTGTTTGATCGGGTATTAATTACGTGACGTTGAAGACGGATTTTTCGAAGGCGTGTATTTATTTTATCTTTTAAAAGATAACTTGCTCGTGCTTAATCCTAGAATGAAGACTTGGTTATCTGGTTTCCGGGTTCGGGGTGGTTGGTTGATGACTCGGATAACTATCACTTAAAGGGGTTACATTTTTGTACTCAGTGTCACGCGCTTAGTCGACGTGGATAATTTCAAGAGGTGTTGTGCTTATAGACTTCTTCAGTGATGCATTGAGTACTTAGAGATTTCTCCACCGTTCTTCATTCAACAATAGTGCAAGCTTAAGTCACAAGATCGAAGGATTTTTATTCAGCTTCACGTTTGATGTATCCGGTTCATTCTTCCAGTGGTCACTTCAAATTGCTTTCATGTGGGTTGGCAAAGGTGGCCATGGAGAGTTTATGAGAAGAGATTTTCGATCAACAGTTGATTCTCACAAAATATATAATTCAGCTTATTTATTATTCTCACGAGATTTCAGGTTTATGTGCGTACGATTTGTTGATGGTTCCGAATTCGAAACCATCAAGGGGGAAGAAGAAGACACATTGAACGCACAACGAGTACACGTGATGAACTTCATACCTTCTTTTGATTTGAAGACATTCCGGGATGACATTTGTCATAGCCGCAGAGAAAATCAGTGTTTTAACTCGTGGCGTTATCAATCTCTAAACGGTACACTACTGATTCGAGGTTTAATTGTTTGATTGTTGCAATTAAACATCATCATTATCCTATATGCATTCCCGGGACTTAATTGACTCTGGTGCATCTCCGGAAGAAGATATGTGCATTTCCGGGACTTAATTGACTCTGGTGTTACGATGTCAACTTCATGAATGGGATAAAGTGTCCACTTCATTATTTGAGCTTCATAATTGGGATTGATTTACCTTCTTCAACTATGTGGGGGAATAAGTGTCTTGATTCTTTCTGGTATGCATAACTTGAACTCTCAGGGGGAAGAAAAATTCAGAAGAATTATTCAAGCATGAGAAGAAAAGTTGTTGATCTACTTGGTGTGCCCCAAACTTTCAATCCCTCTTAGCAACATTATCATGTTATATGATGGGATTTGCTTGTTAGATTCCGCTGTGCGCTTAATCATTCTAAGCTTTATTGAAAGCTTTGAAGTTGCTTATGAGGATTGTCGATTTAGGGGGAAGCTATTTAAAAGCTTCTACATCAAGTTTATGTGGCATGAATTAGGGGGAAGCTAATTCAGAAGCTTCTCCTTAACCAGAAGTGTATGGGTTACTTAGCTCGTGCCGTTACAGTATTTCTACTACAAGTTAAAGATGAGTCGTTTTGAAGTCAAAGGCCTCAGAAGACATCATCAGCATTGGACGCTACATGAAAGCTCTTGTTCTTATCATTATGTACTTGTTAGGAAAAATATTGTAAGGAATTCTACACGTCGTCTCATGGGGGAAGATTGTTAGAAACTCACTTTATGTGACGACATTTAAGAATTCCCATTAGTTATCATAGTCACACACGCTTAGACTAGACTAGGTTCGATGTATAGTTTAAGGTGCGTGTGTGACTATATATACCCCTCCTTAGCTTCCAAGGAGGGGTGTTGCTTGTCATTTTTCTCATTTGAATACAACTTTTCATTTCTCACATTCAACCTCTTTTCTCTCTCTCTAAACCAAAAATGGCAGCCAATACCATATACCACCATGTTAGACCACCGGATCTGTTTTAGCAAATCTACAAAAGGGAATCTCCATGATAATGTTACCCGGCTACGTCACGAGCTTGATAAAGCTCAAACTGAATTAGATGTTGATCCTAATAATCTTATGTTGAGGGAGGCTGAAGCTAGTGCTGTGACAGCGTTTAATGATGCTTTGCTCTTGGAGGAGGGTTTCTTGAAGCAGAAAGCTAAGATTACCTGGCTTAAGGAAGGGGATTCGAATACTGCGTATTTTCATAAAGCAGTTAGGAGTCGTGTTAGCCGAATCTGAATTGATGTTGTGGCTGATGATGCGGGTAATATCTTTAGTGGTGATCAAGTTGTTGAGGTCTTTGTCAATCATTACAAGTCGTTTCTTGGACAGGCGGGTATTGTTAGTGATCTTAATTGTATGGACTTGTTTCATGAAACTTTAAATGATGATACAACTCTGGCTATGATTCGGCCTATTAATGATGGGGAGATTAAGGAGGCATTATTTGAATGGGTAATGACAAGGCTCCTGGGCCTGATGGATATACGGCTGCGTTTTTCAAAGAGGCACGGGGCATTATCAAGGAGAATTTAATAAGGCGGTTCGTGAATTTTTCATTAATGGGAGACTACTCAAGGAGATTAACCACACAATTATTGCTCTTATCCCCAAGGTTAATACTCCTAACAGGGTTAATGATTATCGGCCTATATCCTGTTGTAATGTTATTTTCAAGTGCATTAGCAAAATTATAGCTAATCGTATCAAGGAGAGTTTGATGTCTCTTGTCAGTCCTAACCAATCAGCGTTTGTTCTGGGGAGAAGCATTGCGGATAATATTCTCTTAACTCAAGAATTGATGCATAACTATCATCTAGACAAAGGTGAACCACGGTGTGCTTTCAAAGTTGACATTCAAAAGGCATATGATACAGTTGATTGGGGCTTTCTTAGGAAGGTTCTTAATGGGTTTGGTTTTCACCCCCGTATGATTAGCTGGATTATGGAGTGTGTGTCCACGGTGACTTTCTCTATTAGCATTAATGGTGTCTTGCACGGTTATTTTAAAGGTGGTAGGGGTCTTCGCCAAGGTGATCCACTATCCCCTTATTTGTTCACGCTTATAATGGAGGTTCTCACGCTTATGCTTAAAAGAAGAGTTCGGGTGTCCAATTTATTTAAGTTTCATAAGTATTGTGAGAAATTGGAGTTGATTAATCTTTGTTTTGCGGATGATCTGTTCCTTTTTTCTTATGGTGATGTTTCTTCGGCAACTCTAATCAAGGATGCATTGGATGAGTTTAAGGAGACATCGGGATTACAACCAAGTCTCCCTAAGAGTACTGCATTTTTTGCAATGTGCTTAATTTTATGAAGATATCCATTCTTCATGTGCTTCCGTTTGAAGAAGGTACGCTTCCTGTTAAATACCTTGGCGTGCCTCTTGTTTCCTCATGTCTTCTGTTTCGGGACTGTAAGGGAATGGTTGATAGAGTTAAGTCGCGAGTAAATGATTGGAAAAACAAAAGCTTATCGGCAGCGGGTAGGCTTCAACTTGTGAATTCAGTGCTTGGCTCTATACATGTTTATTGGGCTTCTGTTTTTTGGGCTTCCTTCACGTGTTCTTCATGATTTAGAGCAGATTATGCGTCAATTTCTTTGGTCTCAAGATAGCTCGAGGAAAGGTCGTGCTAAGGTGGCTTGGGAGGTGGTGAGTCTTCCAAAGGATGAGGGTGGTTTAGGCATTCGCAGATTAGATGTTTTTAATAAAGCCCTTATGGTTGCTCATGTTTGGAAATTACTATTGCTTAAGGAGTCTTTGTGGGTTAAGTGGATTCATGAGTATAAGCTATGTGGACGCAATTTCTAGGATATTCCTGCTCGTGGCAACATATCATGGGGATGGCGGAAGATTCTTCAGTTAAGACCGTTCATTCGTGAGTTTCTGTGGTACAACATAGGTGATGGTTTAAACACGTCTATATGGTTCGATAATTGGTGTATTCACAGCCCGTTATCTAATTTTATCACCCCTCTGGATATTCATAGGGCTGGGCTCAATATGAAGTCTAAGGTGAATGATATTGTACGCAATAGCCAATGGGCGTGGCCGGAAGTTCTTAGTTCCAAGTACATGTTTCTGAATGGGATGGCTATTTCAACTATTGTTGATGGTACTAGGGATTCGATTTGTTGGCTGGTTGGTAACGTGATGAAAACCTTTTTGGTGGCCGAGGTCTGGGCATCTCTTAGACCTCGTATGCCAAAAGTTCCGTGGGTGTCGGTGGTTTGGTTTGCAAGCTGTATTCCTCTACATGCCTTTAACCTATGGTTAGTTATTAATAAATGTTTTAAGACTCAAGATCGTGTGAGTGTGTGGGATGTGTCTGCGTCTGTATATGTTGTTTGCTCTCTTTGTGATTTGCAACCGGATTCTCATGAGCACTTATTCTTTGATTGCCCATTTTCCCAAAGAGTTTGGAGTCAAGCTCGTGCTCTTGTTGATATTCAGATGCCTACTACTGCTTTTGATCAGGTTGTCTCTAATATTCTGCCATTTGCTGCCCGGAAATCTTCAAAGAGTGTGATTGCCAAGCTTGTTTTAGCAGCAGCGTCGTATTTCATTTGGCAGGAACGAAATTGGAGGTTGTTCAAGTTTTCATCCTAGGACAAGTAGTATGATTTCATGGTAACCGTGGTGTGTGCCTTGCATCTTACAAGAGTTGATCCCTCCACTCATTTTATATATTAATTAGAGGCAGCCCCTCTAATTGCATGACGAGGTCACCCCTACAAGTATTCATGCACGTGGATATAACATGACCTATATGGGCTCTCGGCATATTTAAAATACAGATTTTCAAGATAAAATAAACATAAGTCTTTTCAGAAATATAAACAAGTTTTATGAACTTAAACCAAGTTTTCCAAGACATACATTTATTCCGATGCTATTCATTTCACTTCATTAGTTGCATATGTTTATGCTTTACATTCTATGTTATATATCCGCACACTGAGTGTATTGCTAAGCCGTATTTCTCTTTTCATGTCCCAATACGGCAGGTGCTAAAGGGCAAAGCTAGGAATCCAAGAGTATGTGCATGGAATGAGGCGCCAAATTTCTTTCATTATTTAATGCATTTACATACTTTTGCTTTACTGGACATTGTTTAGTCATTTCATTACATTCTATACTTATGCATTTCATGTGTGGAGCTTATGTGGATTCGATGTTTGTTTCTGGATTCTTTTATGGTCATTTAATGTATTAGACATTACCTTGTATGCTGTGATGACATGCCATAATTATCCTATGATATTTCATTTATCAAAATGGGGTGTTACAGTTTGCGTGGCCGCGGCCAAAGTGTGGTAAAGATGTTTCTATTTACATTTAGTAATTGTGATCAATACATAAACGAGAAATATAATCGTTAATACATGAAATGACTTTTGATCCATATTCATGATTAACAAGTATCAGAAACAAAAGGGATGCAATAATTTATACAATAAGTTTGAGCTTGTTTACCAGAAACTAAACTCATGTACTTTTGGGAGCATTGATGGTGTTGCTAGACTACCCGTCAATTTTAGTATTAAAATTACACTATGATGGAGACTTCCGCAAGTAATAACTGTTGGGATGTGCGTAAGTCATAGATAGTATTTTATACGGCCAGGAGTACGTGGGCCTAAGGGGTCACACACTTAGACATCGAGATCATCTTTTATTAAAGTATACAATAAAATATGGCTATATTTATTGTTTATATATAATTTGATAAAAGTTTACACTTAACAATAATTAATTTGTATTAATAAGTTAATAGGTTTAACAAGGGTTAATTAAGAAGGACAGAATTGCAAAAATGGTCCTTGTGGTTTGGCCAAATTGCACGTTTGGTCCGTCGAGTTTCGAAATTACAAAAACAGTTCGTGTGAGAAACTTTGGAGTTCATTTTGGTCCTTTTATAAATTGAAATGACCACAATACCCTTGTCCATACAAAAAATTAAAGCATGAAGACGAGGATATTTTGTCATTTAAATTTTTAAAAGGACCAAAATGAACTTCAAGGTTTTCCACACAGACTGTTTTTGCAATTTCAAAACTCGACGAACCAACCGTGCAATTTGGCCAAACCATAAGGACCATTTTTGCAATTCTTGTAAGATAATTATTGCAATCACATAACTAAGTATATAGAAAGTCAAAAAGTCAAACTAATTACACCATAGGGGTGTAATCGGCCCCCTATGCCCAAGAGAAAGGAAAAAAAAGTTTTTGGTTCTAAAAGAATTTATTACTTGGAGGTTAAGTTGTAATCTTTCCCATAAATAAACCTCAAACTCAACTATATAAACAAGGTATTTGATTCATTGTTTGATAGTATTAAAAACCAAACTTTTCCTCCCCTCTTCTTCTTGGTGTTCAACGGCAAGCAAAACCCCAAAAGGGTTTTAGGGTTTGATTTTTATTTATAAACTTAACCAAGATCTAACAATCGAAGGTGGTTGATTAAAGTGTCGTGTGGACTATCTTAGAGAAGATCTAACTTGATCTTTGGTTTATTGGTGAATCAGTTTTGGTACACAAATTAGGGTTTGTGTTTGGTTGGTTGATTAATTGTGTTCTTGATCATCCGTTCTTGGACTAAAGGTACGCATTCTTTATCTTTATGTTAATTACATTGTATGCATAGATAATCGATCATATCCGTTGCGTTTACTCTTTATACATGTATGTTAGATACATTAGGGTTGTTAAATTCTAACAATTTTTCATATTTGCTTTTACTTATAATCTAAGAGACTAATCATAGCAATTCATTACCCAAGATTAAATTCCATAAGAAAAACAAGGAAGGGCCATTTTGCCAAAATGTCTTGCAAAAAATCAACAGAAGGACTAAAGTTGTAAATTTAACGAAAAATATTTATCAATGGTGATATTTCACTAGTGAAAAAACAATGAAATATCACTAGGAATAACACAATGAAATATCACTAGGAATAACACAATGAAATATCACTAGTGATATTTCATTGTCTTATCACTACTGAAATATCAATAGTGATAAAAATTAGTTCGAAAAATTTACAACTTTAGTCCCTCCGCCCAATTTTTGAGACTTTTGGATTTTTTTTGCAAAAATGGTCACTCCGCGTTTTTTTAAATCTTAGGTTAATCTCCACCTTCAGATCAAACCTAAATAAATGATGGAGATTCGTCCTTTAGCTTATGAGAAAAATATGGACGCCAATGAACTTTTCTCATAATGTAACACATATCTATCTACATAAAGATCATACTCATGTGGTAAGAGAAAAGTTCAAATGTATCCTTGTTTTTGCTCACAAGCTAAAGGACAAATCATCACCATCTATTTTGGTTGTTCAAATGTATCCTTGTTTTTGTTCAAGAAGAAGAAAAGAACGACACAACAGGTGACTGATTGTATTGTTTCGTCGGTTAGGCTTAAGTTGATGTCCAGCCGTTTGAAGAGATCTCCGGAGGGGATGCGTTTTGCTCAGCTTTGGTCTTTGCCGGAGGCTATTTTTGTTTAAGTTGTTATTCTTTATGAATATGTTTGTCTTTTCATGTATTGGTATGTGGTTTTTCCCTATCGGGGTGCTTGGTTATGTAAGCCTATGTTAGGTATCATATGGCATGTCATATGATCTAGTGGTTGTTCAAGTTTTCATGCTTGAGGTTAATGTGGTACCTCAGCCACATTCCATTGTACTCTAACGATTTTTTGGTGTAATATATTTTACCGGGGTGAGTCCCCTTTACCCAAAAAAAAGCAAGAACACATTGAGGGTGCCAGCGTCGTGGACTTCTGACTAAGGTGGCTCATATCCACTAATTATGAGGTATTTAGACCATGGGATTACGGAATTTGCCCTACTATATATATCAAAAATAAAGAAGAATAAATTAAAAACATGATATCAAGGAGCCTTCAGGTGTGGGATATCTAGCACGAGCCTTGTCATTAGAGCCTTAGGGTGTAAGGCATGGTAAGTGTTTAATAAAAATTTGCTTCATCATTATTTCAAGGAGCCTTAGGGTGTGGAGTGATGATGAATGTCAGTTACCTTGTTTATGGTTCAAGGAGCCTTAGGGTGTCGATCATAGATAAGGAGCACTTTTACATCTTAAAGAGCGTAAGGGTATATGATGTAAATTTGCTAACTCCATTATAAAGTCAAATGACTTTGGAGGAATAAATAATAAGTAGTCCTGATGGCCAAATTTCGAATCCAAAAATTTATTCCCTAAATCGTGCTAAATTATCCTTGATGTGGGCTTTCTTTAGAGACGACAGTTTTTGAGGATGGGGTTAGGTTCTAAGTGTCGGGTTTACACCATTTTGCCTTTATTTTTAGACTAATAATTATTAAATAAGTCAAATGAGCCTACGGGTGAATGACAATTCTTAAAATCTAGAGATACAACTTAGGAATAATGGAGAAGGAGTTCTACACAAATGTCTTATATAAGTGGTCTTAACATGAGAACTTGTTGTTAACAATGATCTTGTTTTTGAGCTTGGCATGGAAAGAGTGAAAAGTCGAGAATGATGAATCTATTCAAATTTGTGATCCTAAAAGTTATTTTCAAATAATGAAAGCGATACATTATGTCATTTATAAATTAAATATTAATAAAATGAATAAATGATTTTAATAAATGAAAAACGAAAGTTGTTTTATACTTTATTCTAGCATTGCGTGAGGACACAGCAATGATTTAAGTAGGGGGTGTGATGTGACTCTAATTACACATCATATTTCCTCGTAAAATGTGCTAAAACGGATAAATAATCATCATAAATGCCAAATTTATGCTTGTTTTGTCGTTTGTGCATGTACAGGTACGAATATCAAAAAAATCACAAGAAACGAAGCAAAATATCCAAAACGGACACGAGAAATGAAAAGACCGCGAAAAATCGAGTCCGACGATGCTTTCATCTTTTATTGGGCCGACCCGACACCATTTATATAGGTTGGACCGACCCATGATCATTTACCTCTTATAATACTTAAAAGTCCAGCCCGTTATGAAACCCATTCCAGCAGGCCTGAATGAAATGAAATAAAAGAAAGAAGCGTGACCCGTTTATAAGAAAAAGCCCAACAGCCACAAAGGCCCGAGAAGAGTCAAGCCCAGAAAAAAATATCATATATGGAAGATCAGATCTATCTTAAATGAGACGCAACTTTAATTTTTATATATTACTTTTCACTGTCTTTTTTAGGTAGCGTAGATCTAGCATAAAACAATACGCAACATTCCATCTTTATCTTAGTTTTTTCTTTCCGTTCCTTTTTTTCAATAGACTAGTAGTATTGAGATTATATAAAGCATATATCATACGCAACCTTCTTTTATAACTCTCTCTATCTTTTTCTTTAGTTTTATTCCTGCGTTTGTTTTTTTTCTCTGTAGATAGAAGTATATTAGTATAGGTGTAGATATAGATTAAAGTTGTATTTCACATTCCATTTTTTAAAATAAATTCCAGTTTGATTTATTAAAGATCTATAAAGCTTCAACTCTCGATTTCGATTAATGATTAATAAAAGATTTATTTCGTGATATAATTTTGTGTTCGATTTGGATTTTGTTAATGAATCTGGGTTCGGTTCAATGAATTTGTTTCAGGTTGATGTTTGATAGTTGATGTAGCAGTTATGCTTCGGTTGTGTTTTTGATTTTGATTCGAAGATAGTAGAACTTCAGATTCAGTTTTACATTCGGTTACAGGTTTCGATTACTGTTCACATCTTCACTCCTTCCTTCGGATTTGTTAATCAAGTAGGATGTAATAGCTTATTGTTTTAAAGTTGTGGTTTGTTTTTAGTTTCGATATCGGAATCAGTTCGATCGAGCATTAGTTTTCGACTTCAGACAGTGGTATTTGGATCAACTTATTATATGAGCTGATGTAGCTTATCGATAAAAGCTGGACGTAGTACTAGTTTTTAGAAGGTTCTTTCGACTAGCGTGTTGGTGATGATTTGGATTCGGTGCAGTAATGTCATTTAGTGTGTTTGGTAAGTTTGTTATTATAAGCTGAAAACTAGATATTGGAAGTCTACGCAAGCTGTTGGGGTGATATCGAGTTCGGATTGGTGTGGTACTGAAATCAGCTCGTTCGTTCAGTTAGTACGTCTCGACAACGGACTGGCTTCCAATGAGGGGAGTTTCGATTTACGTTTTTAGTTCTTTGTATGTGCATTTTAGCTAAAGTAATCTGTTGGTTCAGTTTTGTTGTGTCGTATATAAATTTTGTGACAAAATATGTCTCGTACTTGCTTCCTGCGTATTTCCTTTTTTTTGTGGTCTACTGATATTCATAGTTTCGTTCTCATTTGGTACTGATATTCATTATCATATTGTGTAAGTTTAGTAGTAGTGTCCAAGTCTAGTCCTCCACTTTATATCATCTCGTTACAGCCACAGTCCACGCCTGTTAAGTTGGTTGATTTCGTTAGTACTTTCAGTCAAACTTAGTTGCATTAATAGTCCTTAGCCGTTAGTTTGATATTACTGATTTAAGATTAGATGCGTAATAGAAATGTTGGACTCATTTCACTTTTGGGTCTTCATTGGTTATAAACAAATTTTGGAATGCGTTAATACAAAAGTTGAAAAGCTGCATTTCTTGTTTCTTTCATTTCATTACATTTTAATGTTTTAATAAAAATAGAGTTTAGATAAATAAAAAATAAAATACTAATAGTTTTAATAAATAAATAAATAGAAAATGTAAAAGGTATAAAAAATTCAGTTTTTACATTTTTAGAATAAATTTGGCATTTACATTTTTAGGATAAACTTTGCATTTACATTTTTAGGATAAACTTTGCATTTGCATTTTTAGCATTTTAATATTTTGTTTGTATTTGTACTTTTATTTTTATTTAGCATTTTAATAAATCTTCTTTACATTTTACTTGCGCATTTAATATTTTTACTTTGTGATTTTTACTTGCGGTATTTGCACTTTGTTTTATAATAGTACGTATACATAATATAGATAATATTTTTACCATTTTTTACGTGCTTTTTGCCAAGTAGTATTAAATACCAAATACGTTTTTATTAACTAAAAACAAATTAAGTCGAAACATAAAATTTGATATCAATTCGACACGATTCGAGAATAAAAACGAACTTAGATAAAAAAAACGGTTATTAGTTTCGGACACAGCCGCGAAGCCGAGAGCTTCGGCGCTCGGTGTAGGGTTGTGGTTCGGACGGGACACGACCTCGGGGCCACGGCTTTCAGGTCGTGGTGCTCGGATGTCGGGTCTCGGGATTTTGGTTCGGTTACTAATATTTTTATGAACATGTAACTAAACCAACATGTATAATAAGTTTATGTTATGATTTAATTAATCTAGTTATTAATTAATTTTGGTTTAGTTAAATTAAAACTTAGGTTATAATAATTAATTATTTAATTATTCATGAACATGGATGTAGTTAATTAAACTTAGGTTATATTAATTTATATATTTTATGATAAAGTTTAATAACATAGAACATGTAATAATATTAATTAATATTAAACGTATAATAACATGACATGGTATTATTAATTAATAATAAGCTAAATATGTATTAATTATTAAACTTTATAATATAATAATACATGATATACAATAAACATATAATTAATTATGGAAACATATTAATTATAGAATTATATTATTTATGACAACATGATAAATATAGAAATATACAGAATATGGTAACATGTTATTTATGGTAATACGTTAAATATGATAACATTCTATTTATAGAAACATGCTAAATACAGAAACTTTCTATTTTTGGAAACTTACTAATTATGGAAACTTTCTATTTTTAGAAACTTACTATTTAAGGAAACTTACTATTTTTGGGAAGTTACTATATATGGAAACCTGCTATTTTTAGAAAGTTACTATATATAGAAACCTGGTATTTTTATAAAGTTACTCATTATGTTATAACAAGTATAATAACACTTAAACATGAAACACATGAATCTAAAACACATGAAACTATAAGAAATACAGGATTAAAACACGAAATAATAAGACAAGACAAGAACAAGTATTATAAGTATGAACACGTCAAGTAAACTAAATAACAAGTATGTATAGGTAAGATTGACTCTTATTCATGTCCCTTCATTATGTATCTATTGAAGTCGGAGTGATCGTCTACGTTCGTTTTCGTCTTCATTTACTGGACATAAGGTACGAATATTCCGTCCTTCAGTAAGGACATCTTTCTTCCTATATTAGGATTCCCCGTTTGCAACCATCTGTTTTCCCCAGTAGTTTAAGTGTCTTAAATACATCAGTATATGTATGATTATTTTAGATTGCCTGAGCTACATACATGCATGCCAGTTTCACCTAGTTATGGGGGTTCCATAACCATAGCACTAGAGGCACCGGTGTTATGACTCTTCTACGGCAGAGTGATTGCTCGCAACGTCCCTTACAGTATTTTGGCCTATGTTATTATTATCATGTGGGGAGAATGGGTGCATCCTAGGACAAGTAGTATGATTTCATGGTAACCGTGGTGTGTGCCTTGCATCTTACAGG
This sequence comes from Glebionis coronaria, assembly GCA_025667525.1. NCBI lineage: Eukaryota > Viridiplantae > Streptophyta > Magnoliopsida > Asterales > Asteraceae > Glebionis > Glebionis coronaria. Next base: position 151,789 of record JANFOE010000403.1, on the reverse strand, counting down.
AGTTGATCCCTCCACTCATTTTATATATTAATTAGAGGCAGCCCCTCTAATTGCATGACGAGGTCACCCCTACAAGTATTCATGCACGTGGATATAACATGACCTATATGGGCTCTCGGCATATTTAAAATACAGATTTTCAAGATAAAATAAACATAAGTCTTTTCAGAAATATAAACAAGTTTTATGAACTTAAACCAAGTTTTCCAAGACATACATTTATTCCGATGCTATTCATTTCACTTCATTAGTTGCATATGTTTATGCTTTACATTCTATGTTATATATCCGCACACTGAGTGTATTGCTAAGCCGTATTTCTCTTTTCATGTCCCAATACGGCAGGTGCTAAAGGGCAAAGCTAGGAATCCAAGAGTATGTGCATGGAATGAGGCGCCAAATTTCTTTCATTATTTAATGCATTTACATACTTTTGCTTTACTGGACATTGTTTAGTCATTTCATTACATTCTATACTTATGCATTTCATGTGTGGAGCTTATGTGGATTCGATGTTTGTTTCCGGATTCTTTTATGGTCATTTAATGTATTAGACATTACCTTGTATGCTGTGATGACATGCCATAATTATCCTATGATATTTCATTTATCAAAATGGGGTGTTACAGTTTGCGTGGCCGCGGCCAAAGTGTGGTAAAGATGTTTCTATTTACATTTAGTAATTGTGATCAATACATAAACGAGAAATATAATCGTTAATACATGAAATGACTTTTTGATCCATATTCATGATTAACAAGTATCAGAAACAAAAGGGATGCAATAATTTATACAATAAGTTTGAGCTTGTTTACCAGAAACTAAACTCATGTACTTTTGGGAGCATTGATGGTGTTGCTAGACTACCCGTCAATTTTAGTATTAAAATTACACTATGATGGAGACTTCCGCAAGTAATAACTGTTGGGATGTGCGTAAGTCATAGATAGTATTTTATACGGCCAGGAGTACGTGGGCCTAAGGGGTCACACACTTAGACATCGAGATCATCTTTTATTAAAGTATACAATAAAATATGGCTATATTTATTGTTTATATATAATTTGATAAAAGTTTACACTTAACAATAATTAATTTGTATTAATAAGTTAATAGGTTTAACAAGGGTTAATTAAGAAGGACAGAATTGCAAAAATGGTCCTTGTGGTTTGGCCAAATTGCACGTTTGGTCCGTCGAGTTTCGAAATTACAAAAACAGTTCGTGTGAGAAACTTTGGAGTTCATTTTGGTCCTTTTATAAATTGAAATGACCACAATACCCTTGTCCATACAAAAAATTAAAGCATGAAGACGAGGATATTTTGTCATTTAAATTTTTAAAAGGACCAAAATGAACTTCAAGGTTTTCCACACAGACTGTTTTTGCAATTTCAAAACTCGACGAACCAACCGTGCAATTTGGCCAAACCATAAGGACCATTTTTGCAATTCTTGTAAGATAATTATTGCAATCACATAACTAAGTATATAGAAAGTCAAAAAGTCAAACTAATTACACCATAGGGGTGTAATCGGCCCCCTATGCCCAAGAGAAAGGAAAAAAAAGTTTTTGGTTCTAAAAGAATTTATTACTTGGAGGTTAAGTTGTAATCTTTCCCATAAATAAACCTCAAACTCAACTATATAAACAAGGTATTTGATTCATTGTTTGATAGTATTAAAAACCAAACTTTTCCTCCCCTCTTCTTCTTGGTGTTCAACGGCAAGCAAAACCCCAAAAGGGTTTTAGGGTTTGATTTTTATTTATAAACTTAACCAAGATCTAACAATCGAAGGTGGTTGATTAAAGTGTCGTGTGGACTATCTTAGAGAAGATCTAACTTGATCTTTGGTTTATTGGTGAATCAGTTTTGGTACACAAATTAGGGTTTGTGTTTGGTTGGTTGATTAATTGTGTTCTTGATCATCCGTTCTTGGACTAAAGGTACGCATTCTTTATCTTTATGTTAATTACATTGTATGCATAGATAATCGATCATATCCGTTGCGTTTACTCTTTATACATGTATGTTAGATACATTAGGGTTGTTAAATTCTAACAATTTTTCATATTTGCTTTTACTTATAATCTAAGAGACTAATCATAGCAATTCATTACCCAAGATTAAATTCCATAAGAAAAACAAGGAAGGGCCATTTTGCCAAAATGTCTTGCAAAAAATCAACAGAAGGACTAAAGTTGTAAATTTAACGAAAAATATTTATCAATGGTGATATTTCACTAGTGAAAAAACAATGAAATATCACTAGGAATAACACAATGAAGTATCACTAGGAATAACACAATGAAATATCACTAGTGATATTTCATTGTCTTATCACTACTGAAATATCAATAGTGATAAAAATTAGTTCGAAAAATTTACAACTTTAGTCCCTCCGCCCAATTTTTGAGACTTTTGGATTTTTTTTGCAAAAATGGTCACTCCGCGTTTTTTTAAATCTTAGGTTAATCTCCACCTTCAGATCAAACCTAAATAAATGATGGAGATTCGTCCTTTAGCTTATGAGAAAAATATGGACGCCAATGAACTTTTCTCATAATGTAACACATATCTATCTACATAAAGATCATACTCATGTGGTAAGAGAAAAGTTCAAATGTATCCTTGTTTTTGCTCACAAGCTAAAGGACAAATCATCACCATCTATTTTGGTTTGATTTAAAGGTGGAAATTAACCTAAGATTAAAAACGCGGAGTGACCATTTTTGTCAAAAAGTCCAAAAGTTTCAAAAATCGAGCGGACGGACTAATGTTGTAAATTTTTCAAACTAATTTTTATAACTATTGATAATTCACTAGTGATAAAACAATGAAATATCACTAGTGATAAAGCAATGTGTTAATACAAGTGATGCCTAAAAACATTATTAGTGCTAACTAATCTTTCTTAGTTTTGATCACAACAAACTATACAACACATTTAGTGTAAAACATAAAACGTTGGTAATAATCATATCACTAACCTTTCTTAATCATACTTAGTGATCATCAAAATGATTATTCTTAAAACTCACTTTTGTTAATATGACAAAAGACTTTTTAATAAACTTTCTTTTTTAGAAAATGTTTTATTAAAATGGAAAATGTAAATTTGAAAATAAAACATATTCCATATGCTATTAGAATATCCTTTGAAGGCTTAAAATACCTCAGATATTCCTACCCCACTAAAAGACAAAAAACGGAGCGTAGTCTACGGGCGGAACCTTAAGTAGCTAGGCGGTTCCCTAGCGATAAGGAACCGCCGGGCTAGATAAGGTACCGCGCCCAGATAGCCGTTAGATAGCCGTTATACTTTGTCTCCTTTAAATAGTGGATCAAATCTCATTTTCCAACAAGCCTCTTGGACGTTTTTCTCAGCCCCTTTCTCTTTTCTATAGCATAATCATTAGTAAATGATCACTTAATGTGTTAAGGATGTTTACATATGATTATCCTCTTGATCCCCTCCTTTACCTTGTCTAATGAGAAGATCACTCACTCACTAGTGTTGTGATAAAGATGAATCCATGAGCTAGTCATATTCATCATGATACCCTTTTTGTTTTATGTCAATCCATTGTATTTATGAATACTTGGACTAGTTGTGTTCATCCAAGTTATTTGTGAATACTTGGATTTGTTGTGTACATCCATTGCATATGTGTTTGCTTGGATTTGTGTTGTGTAGATCCAAGCTACATGTGTGTACTTAGATATGTCTAGTTGAGTTGTAATAGATTTGTGTAGTAGTTCTCACTAAACTATAAAGTGATGTGGTTGTGTCTTGTGAGTTCTCACTAAACTTGAAAGTGATTAGTAGTTGTGTTGTGTGAAGTTCTCACTTAGCTTCAAAGTGAAAAGTCGTGAAGATTGGTTCTAGCTTTGGATTAGAACTCGACATCTAGCCTTGTGTCGTAAAATGGTGAAGTAGGCAACGTCGTGAAGATTGGTTCTACCTTAAGATTAGAACTCGACATCTAGCCTTGTGTCGTTAAATTGTGAAGTAGGCAACGTTGTGTAGATTGGTCCTAGCTAAAGATTAGGTCTCGACATTTAGCTTAGTGTCGGAAAATAATGTAAGCGACGATGTAAGGTTTTCTCCGCCAAGAAGGGAGCTTGTGGATATAGTGGAAATCTCGAGTAGGTGTACTCGAGGAGTAGAGTAGAAACGAGGATAGAGCCTCGTTGTCGAACCACTATAAATCTTGGTGTCTTCCCACTAGGTTGTCTCCTTCCTTACTCTTTACTTATTTCATTATCATTATACTTACCTATTATCTTTACTAGTGCATTTGAATTGAACCTAATCATTATGCAACTTAGCTTCAAGCAAAAGATAGTTTTGATACAAACCAAATTGAAAGTAATTTTAATTTGGTTGCCAATCGAAGAGAAACTATTCAACCCCCCCTTCTAGTTTCTACAATTGGTATCAGAGCGATGGTCACTCAAGATCTTTGAAGTATATTGTACTTTAAAACTTGGATCGATCCATTGTCTCCTCAAATTAGAAGGTCAAGTTATACGAAAGTTTCTCTTTGGTCAAAACTATTTTGTTTTTGAAAAATAGGTCTTTTAATTGGTAATATTGCATCCCTCTTAAGATTAGTAGTCCTTATGCATTTTAGATCTACTCTTGAAATGTATCTACTAGTTTGCATCTTGCTTTGTGTATGTACTCATGAAGATCAATCACTTAATTGGTTATGGATTGAGTTACTTGCACTTGTAGAAGACTCGTCTTCATTGATCTTTAACATCCTTGAGTGATGATACCAAGATGATTGGGAATGATACTAGTCCTTGAAGACTTAGTACTCATCATAGTCATTGTTGGGCATAGCATTGATTCCTTGATGGATTGCACTTTGTGGCCAAGGTACGCTTTCGCTCTTCCACACGCCCTTTGATCATTCTTTTGATCATTACTTGACTATGTGCTTGTTCTTGGCATCCTTGCCTTGACACTTGTTTGTGGTTTGTGATTCTTTTCTTTTATCCTCTCAAACCTTTATTGCTTGGATACTTGACTCACTATGGTGATGTAGAGTGAGTTAGTAGTAGCTTAAAGTATCAAGCATGATTTCCATGGTTTGCACTCATACGGTTAGTAGGCCCTTTGTGGGAGAGAAAGTGAATTAATACCTTGCTCATATTTTGGTTTAGACTAAGACTATTATTGAAAGTGATCTTAGTCTATACATGAATAATTGCTTTGTGTTTATTCATTACCAAAGTCGTTTAACGTTTCGCCGGAAAGGCACGTCTTAAACCACTATATATGACACAAGCTTTTCGTTACCACTATTTGAAGATTGTCATTAATCCCTTGAGCATTGATCTTAGTCTTGATTCACTTCCCTTGACTACTCTCCACTTTGCTGTTTTGCTACGAGTAGTCGTTTGTCCGTTTCGGTTCTTTTCGATCTTGATTCAACTCGTAATCCTTCATTAAAGTATATTTCCTAGTGTTTTGATGATCCAATGTTATTCTAAAAGGTTTATGATATATTTTTAAGTATCTTAGAAAAACTTGGTTTTTAAAATTTGGCGAATTTCATTGATAAAAACCAGCCTCTGTAGGCGGCTCTTTATCTCTGGTGGCTCAAACTCGTGGTTCTCTATGGATAAGGAACCGCGGGCAGTAAAGTTTGTCAGAGCGCCGGTTTGGTTATTTTATTCTTTTTCAAACCAAACCCTCTTTCTCCCAAAAACACACAGCCGACGGTTTACCCTTTTTCCACCATTGTTGAAGCTTCCAAAACCTTCAATCACTCAAATTAATTGATTCCAAGTTGTGGGTTTCACTCATCTTTCATCTAACATCAATTAATTGTAAGTATTTTCTTTCAATTTCATCTATTTTGTTCTAGGGTTCATCCTTCCATAATTGGGGATTTTTAAAATTAAAATTGAATAAAAACCTTAATAGGAATATGGGTTGAGATAGTTATTTTACTATGATTCCTTAGGTTCTCATTCATTAAGATTTCACTAAAATCCACTTATTGAACAAATCCGAATTTTGGCTAAATGATTTTGGTTAAAAGATGGAATTGAGATGAACCCATGAACTAATAGGTAGTTGCATTGTTAATGCTTACCTAAAAACCTTGTTTTGAAAAACCAATGTTCTAGTCCATTGTTAATCCAACATATGTCATATGTTCTTGGTTAATAATGGAATTGACACATTGTGAACTTGAGAATGTTATGGATTCAATCCTTTGTATGTCAAGAAATTGATATAACACATTCTCATATTTTTGAATTTTGATTTTATTTTTCATATGAGTGATTGGAGAAATATTTTCTTGTGTTTATTTAGGTACTAATCATGCCTTCACAATACCAAAAGGATCATCAACTCACCAAACAGTATATGCCAAACCTTTCCGACTTTTGTCACTCAACTCACCTTGCCCATACTTTTTCCTCCCTTCAATCTCGTTGCTTTCATGAGGATAGAGTTGTCCAAAAGGATATCAAGGATTATGTCTACATCAAGTCCATGTTTGAAAACATTGGATTTGATTGTTTGTTGAATATTAAGGAAGACATCTATCCTCGATTCCTATTGGAGTTCTTTAGCACATACTCCGTCATTGAAAACAACGATGGAATATTTGTTAGGTTCATCTTGAAAGATCAACTCATTCAATACTCTCTCGAAGTTTTTGGTCAAATTCTTGATGTCCCATATGTAGGCACTTTTCGCTTCACGGATAAATGGAAGCTTAGTGCTCTCCTTGAATCCTACAATTGTCCTCCAAATGATCATGAGGAAATTGATCTTGACTTCATTGTTGACATTGTCTCCAAAAAACGTAATCGACCCGTTAAGAGAAGCCTTCATACTAAGGTACGTTCGGTGAAACGTCATGAGGTTCTCTTAAGCGACCTTAATGATAATATGGTCCAATGGACCAATATCCTTAGGGAAAATGTGTTTTGTCTTGGTGGAAACCGGGATCATGTTCCGGTGTGTTTAGTGCATATGTTATATTGCATCTTTACCAACACCAATTACAATTTGGCATATTTTATCGCTCAACGGATCAATTATGCTATTCACAAGCCTAAAACAAACCTCCCTTACGCAATGCTTCTCACTCGCCTTTTTAAAAGGGTTGACCGTGATTTTCCAAATCTTGATCTTTCTCAGTTTCAACCGGTCAAACGGGTCATGCTACCTATTCAAGAGGTATATAAGAGAAGACAAGATGTGATCGTAAATCCGACCACCAAGAGTTCAATGATGAGGACATGGACATGCCAACAAGTGATGGTGATAGCATTGGCACAAGTGCTCCCATTGACTCTTCGAGCACTTCTCACCACTCTATAAACTCATTCGTGGATGGTTTAGATGACATTGCTTCCCCTCCTCACCATTCCTCCAGTGAAGTTCCTAATAATCTCAATTTAGAGGAACTTTACCGTCAAAATCTTCGAACCCAAGGTGATTTGCATGAACACCGGATTGAGTCAAGAATGGGAATCAAGTACTTGGGAAAAATGATCAAGGGATTAGGCAAGAAAAGGAGGTGAAGACTTTGAATTGTGTCAAAGTTTACTTGTCTTGTGATGTTTAAAACATTTGCTTATTATTACTTTGGTTTGGTTGTGTATTAACTTATGCTACATGTTTGGATTACTATTTATTTCAATCCTAAATGTTGCTTATGCCTTCATGTTTGTGATTTACATAGCTTTGTGCATCCTTTATGATAGTTAGATTCTTAGATTTTGGTCAGTAGTTAACTTTGGCTTGTGAATCCTTTGGTAAAAATCTGGGTTAACCAAAATTTGGGATGTGAAATTTTTTAAAAACCTCTGGTCGCGGTTCCATATCGACCAGCGGCTCCTTATCGATAAGGAACCACCGGTCCTAGATAAGGAACCGCCGCCACTGTGTCCGATAGAATCTTTTGCTTTACACTATTTTCTTCAATCTGTGTAAACTTTGCATGATTCTTTGCAAAAACCTGCACATTTCCTAAACTAGGTTACCTAAATTCATTATTCACCTAAAATGATTTTAACCCATTACTAGTTTGGATCATCCCCTCACCCATTTAAACCCTCCTTGTTAGTCATGTTCTTCACACATCAAAACATCCTTCCCTAACCCTTAAACCACCCTTGTGAACCATGGTTTCTTCAAAAACCTCAAACACCCCAAGGAAAACACTTAAGATTAGGATTAAGGTACCCAAGCCTAACTCATCACCCATTTCACCAACCTTGGAGAACATACCTCCACACTCACCCATTTCTCCTTTGGGGAACATGCCTCCACTCTCACCCACATCACCCTTGGAGAACATGCCTCCTCCACCTCTACCACACTCAAACATTTCAATTTTGGATGTCCCACTTTCCCTCATCTTGGGTGATCCTTACTATGGGTTTCAAGAGACTCATGGTCCTCATTGTCTATGTTGCCTATACAACCACTACATCATCCATAACCTTAGGATGGAGATGTTTGGACTACATAGGAGGTTGCAAGAGTTCTTGCTTGCCTTGTTCTCCATGCCTCCTCCTAGGAGATGAATGATGAGTTTTCTTAATAAGTGTTTTTTTAACAAAACCAAGCCAAAGAAGACTACTCATCTAGATCTAGTATTAAGTTAACTTTGTATTAGTTAGTTGTTCTTCTCTTTCATTTGTCATTGTACTTTCTTCCTTCATGAGTTTTTCATGAAGTTGGTTAATGGATTTAGCTTTATATGTTTCTATTCTTATGTGCACATTAATCAACTTTAATTTGAAATTAAAATTGAACCTAAAACTATCACAACCTCTAAAACTTGACTAAAATTGGTTCAAAATGTTATCCAAATTTTTTGTCACCCTTTGCCAAGACATTCTTTGTGAATGTGTTGCTTTTATGCAACCCTAGCATAATTTAGTGCTAATAGAGGTAAAATTCCAAGATTTGCAACTTTTTGAAAAAGTCTTAGTTTTTCTCAAAACCCTGGAAAAACTTGGTTCCAAGTCCACTGCATGCGGCTCCTTAAAGTCGCGCGGTTCCATAAGTGATAAGGAACCGTCGGTCCCTATAAGGTACCGCGGACAGCAACTAACTTTTGACTCGTTTTTGGTCAAAAAAATTTAAAACCCTATACCCTGTCAAGATTCCTTGTTTACTCAATTTGGCTAAACATTCCTTGACACTTCACATTTTGTATTCAAATTCTTACCTTAATTACATTCTACTTATACCCTAACCTTGAGATTTCATTCTCACACCTTCCCAACCTTGAGAATTCATTCTCACACATATCCAACCTTGAGATTTCATTCTCACACTTGAGATTTCATTCTCACACCTTCACAATGCCTAACTCCTCCATTCATAACCTTGACATTTCTTTGTCACAACCCCACTCACCCAAAGTTTCCTCATCCAAGCTTTCAAAGAAACCGAAAATCTCGGTTCGACCTATTTGGATTAAGAAGAATGAACCATCTTCTTCCAAACCACCCAGAAACCCTACCTTCTCTTCAATCAAGTATTGGAATGAGACTTATACCATCAACCCCATCACCGGAGCAAAAGAAAATGTTCCCCACCACCACAATCCTTCAACACCCCTCAACTCAATGACCATTCAACCTTCCCAAACCTCACAAGGCATTGTGAAAACATTTCCTACCCTATTACCCCACCACCACCAAACCCTAGGTTTGATGCCCTACCCCCATCAACCGATTTTGTGTTGCATCATGGATCCTCGTGTGCTTGTTGTCGATTTCAACAAATTGAACTTGCTCATGTATATGAGAAGTTAAATTTCCTTGAATTCCTCCTCACTCGACCTCCTCTCCAAGTTTTCGTTCCGGTGGACAAAACTTCGAATGATGCATCGTCGTCTTATTTTTCCAACTAAAGGACTAACTACTCTTAGAGTCTTTATTACTTTAGTTGTTTTAGAGTCTTTTATTTTTTTTAAGCAATCTTGGAAAATTATCACTATTAGAATAGCTTATGCTTTGTGGTTTATTTTCCATTTTATTTGCTTTAGATACTCATATTGTGTGTATGACTATCTACCTTGTTGTGTCTTTTCTTTTATGTAACCTTTGTGTTGTTTGTGTGTTATTTTCTTAGTTCTATTTTGAGTTGATCATGGTTAATTTTTACAATTGTTTATGGGTGATTCCATCAATTCTAAACTTTAACCCATTGACAAGTTTATCATCTTCATTGGATTGAAGCTTGATTTTGTCAATTACCTTTTTAGACATACTTAGCAAAATACTTGCTTCTAATTTGAGATTTCTTCTCTCTCTCCCTCTCAAGTTACTTAGTAGGTAGTGATCATATATACATTGGTGTTTCTTTTCTTTCTACTAACCTTTGTGTAGCATGTCACCTTAGCTCATATACTTGGTGCCCCAAGCAAGGGGGAGCAACCACCAAGGGGGAGCTACTAGCAAAGTCCGGTTTTCTTCAAAGACTTGTGCTAACCTTTTTGCTACGACAAAGGGGGAGAAATGATAGTGATAAACTCGTTAATAATTCGATATTTTGTGTTTCTACATAAATGAGTTTATCGTTTGTCGTAATCAAAAAGGGGGAGATTGTTAATGCAAGTGATGCCTAAAAACATTATTAGTGCTAACTAATCTTTCTTAGTTTTGATCACAACAAACTATACAACACATTTAGTGTAAAACATAAAACGAATTATTTAACTAACACTATCATCAAGGTAATAATCATATCACTAACCTTTCTTAATCATACTTAGTGATCATCAAAATGATTATTCTTAAAACTCACTTTTGTTAATATGACAAAAGACTTTTTAATAAACTTTCTTTTGTAGAAAATGTTTTATTAAAATGGAAAATGTAAATTTGAAAATAGCATATTCCATATGCTATTAGAATATCCTTTGAAGGCTTAAAATACCTCAGATATTCCTACCCTACTAAAAGACAAAAAACAAAGCGTAGTCTACGGGCGGAACCTTAAGTAGCTAGGCGGTTCCCTAGCGATAAGGAACCGCCGGGCTAGATAAGGTACCACGCCCAGATAGCCGTTAGATAGCCGTTATACTTTGTCTCCTTTAAATAGTGGATCAAATCTCATTTTCCAACAAGCCTCTTGGATGTTTTTGTCAGCCCCCTTTCTCTTTTCTATAGCATAATCATTAGTAAATGATCACTTAATGTGTTAAGGATGTTTACATATGATTATCCTCTTGATCCCCTCCTTTACCTTGTCCAATGAGAAGATCACTCACTCACTAGTGTTGTGATAAAGATGAATCCATGAGCTAGTCATATTCATCATGATACCCTTTTTGTTTTATGTCAATCCATTGTATTTATGAATACTTGGACTAGTTGTGTTCGTCCAAGTTATTTGTGAATACTTGGATTTGTTGTGTACATCCATTGCATATGTGTTTGCTTGGATTTGTGTTGTGTAGATCCAAGCTACATGTGTGTACTTAGATATGTCTAGTTGAGTTGTAATAGATTTGTGTAGTAGTTCTCACTAAACTATAAAGTGATGTGGTTGTGTCTTGTGAGTTCTCACTAAACTTGAAAGTGATTAGTAGTTGTGTTGTGTGAAGTTCTCACTTAGCTTCAAAGTGAAGAGTCTTGAAGATTGGTTCTTGCTTTGGATTAGAACTCGACATATAGCCTTGTGTCGTAAAATAGTGAAGTAGGCAACGTCGTGAAGATTGGTTCTACCTTAAGATTAGAACTCAACATCTAGCCTTGTGTCGTTAAATTGTGAAGTAGGCAACATTGTGTAGATTGGTCCTAGCTAAAGATTAGGTCTCGACATTTAGCTTAGTGTCAGAAAATAATGTAAGCGACGATGTAAGGTTTTCTCCGCCAAGAAGGGAGCTTGTGGATATAGTGGAAATCTCGAGTAGGTGTACTCGAGGAGTGGAGTAGAAACGAGGATAGAGCCTCGTTGTCGAACCACTATAAATCTTGGTGTCTTCCCACTAGGTTGTCTCCTTCCTTACTCTTTACTTATTTCATTATCATTATACTTACCTATTATCTTTACTAGTGCATTTGAATTGAACATAATCATTATGCAACTTAGCTTCAAGCAAAAGATAGTTTTGATACAAACCAAATTGAAAGTAATTTTAATTTGGTTGCCAATCGAAGAGAAACTATTCAACCCCCCCTTCTAGTTTCTACACAATGAATATCACTGGTGATATTACATTGTAATTATGTTTATTAAATATCACTAGTGATATTTCATTATTATCACTAGTGATATTTCATTATTTTTTCACTCGTGAAATATCACCATTGATAAATATATTTCATCATATTTATAACTTTAGGCTGTTTTTATCAATAGCGTGAGGAGCCAAGTCATGAGCCAAAAACCCACAGGTCATGCGTGACTTTCTTTATGCCTATTCCCTCGTGTGTGAGTGACAAAAAGAACCCTCACTTGAGGTGAGGTTGTAAGATTTCGGATAATGTGTAGAACTAAGCCCCAATACCAACGACTCACTATTATTAAAAAAAACTTTTTTCAAACCCTATTTATCAACCAAACTAATTTTCACACAACAAAAAATACAACTTCTATACACTAACACAACTCTTAATCACAAAATGTCTAATTCCCGTACTCCGCGTAACCCGAACAGTCAAGAATCAAGAACTATCCAAAGCTCACCCCTGACACCGGCTGAAACCTTCGATCTCCGTAATACTTCACCGTTAATGAATGAACAACAACGAATCAACTTTGCACCACCCTGATTGGTTTACCAAACAAACCATACAATAACATGGCATTTGCACCACCACAAATGGTTTACCCGAACGTCTATGGCCAGTACAGCGTCAGCGGTTCTTCAAGTCAACCTAACTTTGACGTCGACGGTTCTTCATCTCAACCTAATGTACATTTTTATTTTCGTAACGTTTTTTAATTTCGTAACTGTATGTTTTTTTATTTCTGTAATGCTTTTATGTTTTTAATGTATTGTTTTTATTTTAATTAAAGTGTATTATTTTGATGTGAGAGTATTTTTTTTGGTGTAATTAATCTATACTACTTATAAAAGAAAAATCATCAAACCTTGAATGTTGAAAAATGAGTTAATTTTGGAATTGTTGAAATATTAATTACACTTATAGAAGAAATGTTTAAACAATGAAAATGCAAGTAACAGCAATTGAGAAACTACTATACGAATGGTTGAAAAAGCTACAAAAATAGGAAATGTTAAAAACACACAAAATTGCAAAAAGCTATAATACGGTTTCAACTTTAAATTATATAACTTTGGAATCTGAATGTATTTTCAGATATAATAATGTTAATTCTAAAAATAATTAGAAACAAATCAAAGAATTAATATATGGGTTTAAAATTAGCTAAACTTGTAAGAGACATCTCGTGAGAATTTAGGTATACTAAAGATGTTATTCTTTAGTTTTCTCATCAACTTATTTGGAGATGCGGTATGTGACTGATGCGTCTAATCTATGTATCTTGAATGTTGAAATTGTTGAAAATTCATTATTGTAACTTATATATGGAATTAGGAATTATTGAAAATGTATACTACATTACACAGAATTGCAAAATTAATGTGTTAGTTCCTACTCTTAATCCGCATAGTCAGGATGTGGTTCGTTGGCGTGATGACAGGGGTGCTTTATCAGAGTTTAGTATCAGCAAGGCTTGGGATGCTTTTCGTCCAAGAGGGATTCATGTTGAATGGCAGCGGGTGGTGTGGTTCACGCATGCGATTCCTAGGCACGGATTTCATATGTGGTTAGTTCTTCGATCGGCGTTGAAAACTCAAGATCGTATTAAGCAGTGGGATGTTGGTGATGCGGTTGATATTAACTCTCTCACGTGCTTCCTTTGTAAGAAACAACCTGATTCTCATTCGCATTTATTTTTTGAGTGTTCGTTTGCTTCCAAAGTCTGGTATTATGTTTGGGAATTGGCGGAGATGGAACATATTCGTCCTAGAATTCAGGACATTGTGAACTATCTTCAACCATTGGCTAATGTTCGATCTGCAAAGAGTATTATCGGTAGATTGGTGGTGGCGGCGGCAGCTTATTATATATGGCGGGAAAGAAATGACCGATTGTTCAAGAAAACAAGTCGTACTCCCGAGGAGGTAAGAGATGCTATTATGGTCACGGTTAGATTGAAACTGGTGACGTTCAGATTCAAGAATCGTGATTCTGTGCAATGGTTACTCATTAAGTAGAAGATGCCTAAGTCTTTTTGGGTCAATGGTGAAGATTAGGTTTTTATTTCTTTTTGTTAAGCTTTGTGGCATGTCATAAAGTTTGGTTGTGTCAAGCTATGCTTGAGGTTAATGTGGTATTCAGCCACATTCCATTGTACTTCAATTTTCTGTGATTAATATATCTTTACCGGGGTAACCCTTTACCCAAAAAAATGGTTAATAAAAGGGTCTATGAATATAATAGGAAGACCTTCTTTAAAATGACAGCTATGTCTTACAATTCAAGCTCATTTGTCAACATTTAAGCTTTTTGAAAATAATTCAAGCTCTAAAATCACTATTGAAACTATTCTAGCATTCTAATTGTATTTTGAGAAACTTTTTGGCTGTATCACAAAGACACGATTTTGTCTAAAATATAATGATTCAATATTTGATTTACTTAAGGAAACATAATTTCTTTTTTAATTTTATTGATATGTTTAATTGAAAATTAATGTAATCCTAATGATTCAAAATCATATTCAAAACTGTGTCTAAAAACTGTAATGAAAACTGAGTATAAATAATCCTTTCTTTGTGTTTTCACATCATCGTCATTCTTTAACAACATGATCTCATCAAACACTCAACCAAATGTTTGCTTTAGTACTCTTTTTCTAAACAGTCCATAAGTGGTGATTAGGTAAAAGGTAATGATATTATATTCTGGGTACCTACTTAATTCTAACTATATTATTGTGAGTGATTGTTTAAGATGCATTTGTTTACGATACATCTGTTCAAGTTCTAATGTTTATGTTCTAATAATGTTCCTTAGCAAAAGAAGCCACAACCACGAAGAAGACAAGAGACGATGGATTGATGGCAATGAAAAATGTAAACAATGTTGACGATGCTTTTGAGGTTTGTTTTCTTTACATTCGAGTTTAGATACATTTTATTTGCATGTGTAGTGCGACCTGCTTTTAGATGATCTTGACGAGAGCAACCTTATAATGTGACCTTCTTGTAAATCTATCTATGATTTTATGTAGAATGGACTTGATTCCAAGGTTGAGAGGTCAACGAAATAGTTAATGACAAAGAAGAACAAAGCAAGAAGATTTGTGGTGTCAAGAAGATGTATCTATCTTGTTGAAAACAAAATATGTTAGAATTGCTTATATGTCGGGTTTTGGGCTACAATTATGCTTCTTTTATTTTGTTAAGTTTTGTTTTTGGAAGTTGTATATCTTGAAATGAAGGTTTTACTTTTAGACTCTTTATTTAGAAGAATGAGAATGGTAGCTTTGTTTATTATTTTGGTAATATATATATATATATATATATATATATATATATATATATATATATATATATATATATATATATATATATATATATATATATATATATATATATATATATATATATATATATATATATATATATATATATATATATATATATATATATATATATATATATATATATATATATATATATATATATATATATATATATATATATATATATATATATATATATATATCTACATTATATATAAGAGGAGGGATTTGCCACGTCATCTATTAGGGCACTAATCCTACGTGGCAACGGGCTTACAAACTGGGCTTGAACTTTTTCCCCAACTCATACCGTATAAATTCATCCCAGAAAAATACATCGAGATCTACGATGGGGTTGTGATGTAAAAAAATACAATATCAGATTCTAAATTCAATTATTCGGAGTGTTTTTCCAGCTTCTCACCCTAGCTTATTTTTATTTTTCTTTGCAGGTAATCCTTTGATCATGCTTATTCTAAAAAAAGGTACAACCCTACAATCATTTATTTCGTTTGTGTTTTCTCTAAAACATACAATTTCATAATCTATTGTAAAATTCGTGAAATTATGCAAAACCCTGATCCCTGTTCCATTCATCTTTTTCATTATCACCTATACGGAATTCTTCAATTGGAATTTATTTTTCTAATTTGAGTGTATTTTCTTACTGATCCAGAAAAAGCGTTTATGGGCATTCTTATGCAAGAAGTAAATAAGTCCACGGATCCTAAATACACGTAACACAGTCTTCACTCCTATTGAAATTTATATATTTACTGTAAAATATCAAACCTTGATTAGTATTGTTATTAAAATTTTTAGATTAACAATGAAATTGAAATTTATCATATGATTTAGTAATTGAGGTTTAGAACAAAGGGTTTTAGTATAGATTAGAGTGTTCTAATTGAGATGAACTCGAGGTTGAGTCTGTATTGACTCGGCTTGATCACAATGCAAGGTCAATGATGAGGTATACACTCGAAAAAAATATGAACATGCTAGAATGCTGATTTTATTAAGTTTACTATAATGATACGATCAATAAATTAATTGTCATTGGTAGTGTGATAGTTATGTACATACAAAGTAATCTGTGGATTTTTGGTTTTGGTGTATAGTTAGTGTGATAGTTATGTACATATAGGGTAATCTATGGATTTTTGGTTTTGGTTACATATAACGGGTAATCTTCGTCTGGAATTAAAGCACCGTAGATAAAATCCTTCGATCTTTCATAGAACAAGGTTTGTTTATTTGCAAAGAAAAGATTTAGAATGCAATAGTATTCATCTAAAGATTTGGAATGTCGACGCAATGCTTGGTGCCATAACTCGTGGACAAATTCCATAGTTTATTGCCGAAAAGGGGTATGATTTTATACTCGCCAAAAATACATTGCTGTTGTTTGACAAGCTGAGTTATTATAAAGTAGATTATAATTTTTCAGAATATTCATGTCACTATAAAGTATCTTTATTTATGTAAAACTTCGTCTTTTTTTTTTATCTTATAGGCCTATGATACACATGGGTAATTTTGGTCGATAAATGTTTGTTTGTTATTACATTCTCGATGGTAGGTCATGTATCTCGGCTAATTACATTCTCTGAACCTGTAGTGACGAACGGCTTTCTGAGGTTCGTATTTATAATAGTTCTTCCATAATTTAGTTAGGTACAATATTATCAAAAGTATTGGCATCCATATAATGGTACATGGGTAATTTATTACATTCTCAATGGTAGGTCCTGTATCTGGGCTAATTACATTCTCTAGACCTATATCACTGTTGGTAGCATATCTCATTGAAACAGATCATAACAACATCTTTGTGATTTATCTTATGTCGTTCCGGCTGTCATTTTGGTTAAAACAAAAGCGGTCCGTGATTTATATATGTGGTTTGGTCGTGTTACTTTTATCTTATGTCCACTAAAACTACATTCTATATTTTGACTGAGATCACAGGATAAAATCCAAAATTCTAATGCATTCATACAGTAAACCAGTTACGTATTGGCATTACTAATGATATTGGCGTTACTAATGAGTTGCTGCTAATTTTTTTGATGATTTGTTCTGTTTTGTAGGTTTGGCGGAAAATCAGTAGTCAACAGATTGAGAGATGAAAGAATACTATTTTTAGATGAATGGATGTCAATGGTTTGCATCTTACGATCATGGATCCCAAGGGTCACACTGGATGATGGGGCTCTTTATGGTATCTTAGACATCTTCAGGGCCATTGTAAGTCATATATACTTAAGAACCTAATTTACTACTCAATAAAGAGTTTTATTTGATATTGTAAGCGTGTTGTAGTCTTGGTTGGTAGAATCTTTAGTACAAACTTGATTAACTTAAACAAGTAAAGATGCTAACCAGGTTTGGATAATATAGATAACTTTGCAAGCCTCAATGGATAAAGAAACTTATATAAGCGTCAATGGATAATAAGAATATACTAATCAGTTGAGTGCTAGCAAATTTACTACATCCTTGATATACAGAAGACATCTTTTATAATGAAAAAAAAAAGAGATAAGTATTCAGAAGCAGTAGAACATCATCATATCAATCCCATTGCAATGAAAAATCATAACAGTTCACAGATTATTAGAAACCGCTATACGATTATCTTGGTTTATATACTAATTTTTTCAAACAAGAGAACATGGTTAATTGGTACCAGACCTCGCATTTCTTTTGAACTATTATATGTTACTCAAATTAGCTTATGCTTGAAGGAAAAACAATATTGCTTTTGGTGACCCTCCAGTGAAATTATTAAATTTTTAGTCTCTTCAGTACCTAATTTATTTTTATATTTGTTTTGACACATGATTTGTGTATTTAGGCAATAAGGGACGATTCACTTCCAGTTTGCATGCCGAATGTTTACGATGTTAAATTGGGAAACACTACTGAGGATAGCCCCGCAGGCCCTCCAACAAGTGATAGTCAGACAAATCCTTTTCTCTTATCTCGACTTCTTTTTGACAATAGTCTATGTAGAAGTTAATGTTCTACTATTGTTTTCATATGTGCTCATCCTTCCTATTCATGTACATTCTTCGTGATTTTGTGTGTATGCAACTAACCTTTTTCAAACTGTTATCACAACTGTTACAGACGAAAGCACGCAGCCATATTAGGTGGAACACCTAGAAATACTGGACCCACATTCTATGAGTCAACGTGGGAATGAAGTGGTTTTTATGGACTCTGCTCGACACATTCCATGCCTTCTAAATCAGACTTTCTTCAAAATCAGGTTGGTTAATTAGGATTTAGGAAGTTCTGATATGAACCTGATTAAGAAAAACAAAAGGGGGTCGGAAAGGGAGTAGTCATCTTTTATTTATATTATCATTTAAGCAATATAATTTTTTTAGTCATACTAATTATTCATAAGATAGTTTAAAAACTCGATAAAAGTTGCGCTAATCAACATAGGTAACCTGCTTCCCAACTCGCCCGCTCTTTTAGTTTTCCATTCTGCCACTTATAACAAGGACTCGCCTCAACTTCTACACTTAATGTACCTAAGAAAGTCTATAGGTATTTTATTAGCATGGCACTTGGACAACTTTTCTAAATAAGCATTCTAGAGTGCTTAGATATGCCAATATGCTTATTGCTTATAATCATATTTCAAAGTGTTTATAAGAGATGAAAGTACCATCACATCTAATCTAAAAAACCTTTAAACATATTTTCAGCTTTGCTAATGGCCAAGTGATATTATCACTAAATAAGCAAATCCAAACACCATTCTTATTTTTATGATCCTTACCTGTTTTGCTGCTGCTTATGAGCGGAAGCATAAGCTGAAGTAAATAAGCAATCTCATTATCATATAACTAATGTAATTTCAGAAATCATGGATGCATTTGGATCTCTTTCACAAGTCAGGGGTATCAGTTGTTACGGCACTGGAATAGTTGGTTATCTTTGGCAGAGCTTGAGCAAAGGTATTTTGTTAACGTGGAGTTTATTTCTGAGCAAACGTTAGCTCTTGAAGAAGCTTTTGTTACGGGTCAGGATCATCTCTCGTGGGATGACGTTGAGTAGCTTGCATCTCAATATTATTTGGATTTGGTCAATGTTCTTTTTCTGATAATATATTCAAGCAATTTTTCAATAAAAATAATTCGTAAACTCTTCTTTGCAGGCTGGAACCCAAAGAGTGAACTGAACATGCTAAGTAGCTACGCAAGCTTATAAGATAAGGCTTTACACAGTATAGGTAAAGGAACTTCTGCTGTTTCATGTTTGACTTACAACGCATGTGCACAAGGATCAAGTCTCACGTCCTATTATTAAAATCATGGTTTATTATGTCTTACTGAAATTTTGTTTAGTAAGAAAAGTCACTTATTATGGCGTATAAACTTGGAACTTATGGTTGGAAAAAAGAGCGGCGAGCATTTGATCAGCTCGGTGTCGCGTACAACCTTTGCACCTGTGATGCCGCTATTTAAAAGGTACACATCTAATTATATGTTGCAGTTAATGTTTTTAAATGGAAGGTATAAATGTTTTTTTCATTAAGAAAAATACGTTTTTAACAAATATATATACATATATTACGCAAGATATGTTATTTTTTCCCTTTATAGGCTGAACTTGCTGTGAGAATACTGGATACCAAAAACAATCTTGCAAAACATGCTAACTTCCTATTCACAAACATGTAACAGGTACAAGAAAAGGCAACATCTAAATCCACCATTTGAAATATGCAAAAGAAAGGTCCGAAGACTAAGCAAAGAAAAAGACTAGAAACTGGTTAATAATGCTCTCAAGAAGCCGAGGTAATTTTGAAGCATCGAGAGCCATTGACAAGTGAAACCCCAAATTTGGATTGTGCTCTAAGCTCGCAGCCAAAATACTTTGTAGTGTACGTAAGAAGCTGGCCTTGCCAAACATTTGGCAACATCTACAATGTTGATAGTGTTATGCCATCACGGTCCTAAATCTTAGTGATCATCTTTGGTATCTTATACCTGTAGAAGGTATCACCACTATTGCTCACTCCAATGTTTTGCCACGAGCTGATTGGTTTAGTAAATTAAATATCCGATCAACGGAATAATGTTCTTTGTGATGTTTGTTTGTTTGCCAGGTGTCTGTACAATTGTTGATAGTTGTTAACAAATTGAAAGGTCAAAAATGTGATACTCTGACTTTCATTATTGATGTGGAGGCATGTTTTCTTATCGAATCTAAAATCATTTTTTTTCCTATATATGGCTGCAGCCTGCAGGTGCCTTCAAGTAGAGAAAATTATCTTTATAATTAACAGTTTCAAAGTCTGAATAGTATTCTCTTCACCAGTATCCAGTAAATGGTTGTGAAAGGTTATAAGTTACTTCTAGAATTTGAGTTTTGATTTTTTAGAATCTGAGTTTTGATTATAACATGCGTTTTATGATAAATTCATGATTGAAGTATCTCTATATATATAAAGATAAGTTGGAGTTTTGACTTTTACACTCAAATCAGATATTAAAGACATAACAGGTTGGACTTCTAATGACCTGGTCCTGTGTTTGTGCTGGTAAATGCATACTTATCGTCTGGTCAAATCATATATTTATTTACATATTTTTACAAGAGACTTTTGTACATCCAATACAATTGTTAGTTTAGTCATATCTGAGCGCTCCGATGATTTTTTTTATGTCGAAGATAAAAGCTTTTTTGTTTTCTTCGGACTTCAAAGATCATACTTGATACTTTTCATATTGAACTGCTAATGTTGACACATGAGCTATAAACAAAGAGCACAGGGTGTTAGAAGGCTAGCTTAGACTCGGAATTTAAAACAAAAGCACGTCCGGAAAGGCGGAAACAAGTGTCTTTTAGAAGCATTATTATACCAGTAGTATGTGGGAGGTATGGTCTTATTTCAAATGGTGATACATCCAAACCAACAAAGGTTTATTTATCTTAAAGAATATTTTTAAAACTGCAAAAGATACGCTCTCGCTGCCAAAAAAGTTGTAAAGAAAAAGTAACTAAAGAAAATTATAATAAGAGAAACCAACCGAGAGGCTCACGTAGTACTTCAAATCTTATGGAGATTAGTTGAAGTCATCGAGGTCAACTTGGGTCGGGTTTTGGTTTATGTCGGGTTCGGGACAACTCGGGTCGGGTTCAGGTCAACTCAGGTTTGGTCAACTTAGGTTGAGACTAAAAAGTCCATATCCGAAATCGAGATCAGTTAGAACTCGGGTCACTCGGGTTCGGTTTAATTCGATTTGGGTTAATTCGGGCCGGATGAATTTGGGTTCGGGTCATCCGAATATAAGTAAAAAGTCTAAAAAGTGGCTTATTTAAGTATATTTTCATTGTAATAAATGTTATTCGAGTCGGGTCAATTCGGTTGGCCGGGTTCGGATCAAGTTGCGTTGGGTCAATTCGGGTCAAGGCTAAAAAATATAAACCCGAATCAAACGTATTCAAAACTCAGGTCAATTCAAGTCAACCCGAATTGACCTAAATAAGTTTTTTGACACGAATGACCCGACCCGAATAGGCTTATTCGGGTTCAGGTCGTATTCAGGTTCGGGGCGTCGTGTCAGATCAACTTTTTCAACACCCCTAACTATATATAGATACCTGGAGTTACAACCGTTATACTTGCAATACTATATATACACACTAAAAAATTTCATAATGATGAAGCTACTTGCCTATTTAAAAATATTCTATAATAAACATATGATTGATCTAATGTATCGATAAGATACTAACTTTTTTAAAACAAAATTATTATGCTTTTAGCCATAATTTTAAACGTGAGTAAGAAAAATTAACAGCGTCTTAAAATTCATCTTAATTCGAATAAAGTTTTATGATCTATATATTTGAAGCTTTTGATGCAAAGTCTAATTAAAATATAAGTGTTGGCATTTAGGGATGTTTACGGGTCGAAACGGGTAGTGGGAAGATTTGAACAATCCATAATAGGACGGGTATTAAATTTTACTACCCGAAACTGAACTATACTATGCGAGTAACGGGACATGTTATTACCCGAAATAAATGGTTACCCGTGTTCGAGTCAATTAATACCACACTTTACGACATAAATAGCATAAATAGCAAACAATCATTTTGAAACACACTTTACGACATGAAAGATAATGCCCAAGTATCAACTTCTTTTCTATGGAGTACTAAAATACATAATTTATGCATCTATCAAATTGGGTCAACCTGGCCACGAGGTCTACCAACAACGTAAAGTAAAAAACTTTTCATGTTTAGACTTTACCTAATTGTATAAACAACCAAAATTATATTTATCCTTGAGGTTAGTTGTGTGTTGGATAAATTAGAGCTTGACTCAATATTAACTGTAATTGCTTAATATTTTAAGTCATCTTACCCTATTAAGTCACAAACAAACATTTTTTATATGATTTAATAAATTTAGTTTTTTTCCCTATTAAGTCAATTAATACCTTATCAAACACCACCTTAGTCATATTTCTCACCATTTACTTCATAAGATCAACTATATTCAATTATTATGATATACACATAGAGAAACAGTAAAATGTAAAGAAACTTTTTGGCTTTGGAACTTTATAACTAAGACTATAAATATTAGCTATAATTTGAATGTAGCTAATTGGCTACAATTCACACTATAAATTGTGGGTCTCGAACTGATTTTTGTAGGTTCTTTAATTTTTTTGTGGGTCCCCAACTCATTTCATATGTATATTTGTAAAGGATTGTTGCTACGTTGGCTATAAAAATTATAGTAATCATGTTATCCCTTATTATTTTAATAGCTACACCTATATTATTTTAGATTTTATAGCTAAGCCTATATTATTTTTGCCTCCAACGAATATTAGCTTTGCCTCAAAACATAACAAAGATAAGGAAAAAAAGTAGATAATGTATAAATCCTAAAAAATTGATTACTAAAAATGTGTTCATGCTGTGACCTCCTTTTATGGTTTTCAAAAGGACCAAGGGTAATAAAAACATATTACAAGAGATATTGTGTCATTTAACAAACTCATAAGTATTTTTAGAAGCATACAATTCATATCTAATTTAATGAAGAGGTTTTAGAAACTTTTAATGTACGATTTATCTATTTTATAATTTGTCCAACATCTTTGTGAATTATTAATTCTTTAAAGAAATCGTAAGTAATCACACTTTGACGGTGTTTGGTTTTTACGTTGTTTAAAGACTATATCAATAATTCATGTGTGCATGAGATTCAAATTTCCTAATTGAAAATGATTACATTAAAAAAACTTGAAATAATTCATGAATAAATATGACGGGTTTATATGATAAAGTTTTACATACGAACGTTACCTTGCGATTTCAAATTTATGATTCATGAATAAATACGACAGGTTTATATGATAAAGATTTATGCGTTACACTTTTTTGTCATAGAATAAGTTTTAGACCTTTTAAATTAGTCATCCTATTTACGGGTCTAATTTCTTAAAACTTTATAATGGTTTTAAGCGACACATGCAGTATATTGTTAAGAGGTATAAGATTTATGACATTTTCATGCCACCCACTTCATGTTTTTTGAACCTATTTTAGAAGTAAAACAAATATTTTCGTAAATAAAAATCTTAAACAATAAATACAAGTCATGCGGACTGATAAAGCATTAAAAGAAAATTATATTTAAAATTTAATTTACAAAAAAAATATAACCAAATAAAAAAAATTTTAAACAACAATCAGAAGTCATACCCGTCCATCGGACGGGTTTTGCAACTAGTATATATATATATATATATATATATATATATATATATATATATATATATATATATATATATATATATATATATATATATATATATATATATATATATATATATATATATATATATATATATATATATATATATATATATATATATATATATATATATATATATATAGAGAGAGAGAGAGAGAGAGAGAGAGAGGTGGGGTAAAATGAGAAGCCCCTTAAAATAAAAAGCCTAGGAAGCAATCTCATGATGCCACGTGTCAACCCTATCCCGACTTTTTAATTTATATAGCCAAGGGTATTTTCGTCATTTAACACCCCAGGCTATATATACTTGAAAACATAACATGATATTCATTTTCTCTTTTCCCTCGACACCAACAACCCTACCGCCGATCTCCTCCACCACTAACCACCACTACCAGTGATCAATGATCCTGAAATCATGAAATCATGAGCTATTTTTCAAAGTGACGCATGATCTTATTCGCCTCATGGTATAGTCTTGATGATCATTAGCTATTGTTCAAAGTGATGTTATTATCAATGATCCTGAAATCCTATATGTGGTTTTAGGGCTTCACCTTTTACACACTTTGAATCGTTTGGTATTCAATATTATTGTTGCCTTCATAAGGTCGTTTGTTAAGTTATAGTTACCATGGCTTGTTCATGAAGGTTCTGTGGGTAACATGATCCTACCAGCTTATGGTTTGAGTGGGTAACTCATTATTTCATTGGGGATAAATTGTAATCTACTGGTTATGATTTAGGGAAAATTGATGTACTTTTTTGAAGTGTGGTGTTTGGATTGCTGTGGCGAGGTGTCTTAGATGCTTGGATGTTGACACTAGTTGTTGGTTTTGGTACGTTGTGTACGCTGGGCTAGGTGGTGTTTATGGGTTTTAACATAGGAGATATAATGGTTGTTATTAGTAGGCTTTTTATGTCCATTGTTAGATGCATTTACCGAGTTGCGATGGTCATGATAGGGGCGGTATGGTTGTGCTTGCTGCATAAAAATGGTATACCTGGTGTTTTAATTGTTAATGATTGGTAATCTGTCCGTGGTTTTAGGTTTCTTATATATGTCGATACAAGGAGTGTTATACCATTATTAATGTTCATGCTGGCTTAGGGACATCGTGTTCCTAGACTAGATATTTGTGCACTTATTTGATGTCAAAACAGCTCATGATAAGCCTATCTAAACAATCCCTAAACCAAAATTTTGAAAGGTTTTTTATGCACTTATTTGCTATCCGGAATGACCTTCTAATAAGGCATTTCCTTACAGTCCCTCGATTAACTAGTTGTTGCATCAAATGCTAATTTTATTTTGTGTGTGTAATTGTATGTTTGATGAAGTTTATATTTAGATGTGATGTAGTGACTGTATAAGGTTCCATTAGTTTACGCGTACTTTATTTTTGCCTGTAATACAATAGTTCCTTATGTTTTGTTCGTATGCACAAGATATAAGATAATGATGTAGTTGATTTAAGACACTGATGCGGTAGTTGTATAAGGTTTTGTATCGTGATGCACAATAAAGGTTGTCTACTATGTAAGAATTAACTACTTACTTTTTATATTCTTTCTAATATTCGTAGTATAGTTGGTAGAAACATCTCTAAATTTGTCTAACCCTCTATAACTTATTTGTAAGGCTTGTTGCGAGCTTGCAGCAGGTTTGCGGCGTGCTTGCAGCTTGCTTGCAGCTTGCTTGCAGCGTGCTTACAGCAGGCTTGCAGCGTGCTAGTAGCAGGCTTGCAGCGTGGTAGCAGCAGGTTTGCAGCGTGCTTGCAACATGCTAGCAGCCTGCTTGCAGCAATCTTGCAGCAGGCTTACATCGAGCTTGTAGTAAGCTTGCAGCGACTTGTAGGGAACTTGCAGCGGATTTGCAACAAGCTTGAAGCGGACTTGCAACGAGCTTTATAATGTTGGTATAAGCATATTTTACTACCTATGGTATCTATATCGTGACCAGACTTATGTAAACTGTTCAAGTATTTCAGTTCTTCCCATGACTGCTAGTTACAAATGTAACATGTCCTGTTTTGATTTCTTAATGATTTTGATGCAATAATGTAAATATATTTGATTCTGAAGGTTAATTTTATTTTGATTATATTGTGAGATAATGCTTTACTATTTCAGATGGTGGATTCTTCTTGTGGTGAATGATTATGAGATGCAGATGGAGGATTCTAACAGTTACTGCACAAGAGTAATAAATTTACGAGAAACTGGTGTTGACTAGGAGAACATCTAGAAAAAGCCAATGTTAGATTTACTTGATGCCGATTATGCATTATGATGTAGTCAGTAACATTTGATGTAATAGATACTATGATTTATACATTGTGATTTGGAATTTAAATTTGATGCAATAATATATATAATACAATGAAGTAAAGTTTACATTTTGATGCAGTAAAATATTCAATGTGATGCAGTAACATTGTTTAACAAATCTTATCTCAATCTAAATTTATCACATACTGAGAGTTTAAATTATTTTATTGCGAGCATCTGGATGGAAGATCTTCAGGTTCACCAAGTACCACGGGATCCACACCATGTTCGAGGGAGAATGTGTGCAACAAAATCTACAACTTCACCATCCACTATAAAGACAATTTTTTCTATGTTAATTTATGAAGTTCCCACTTTATTTGTTTATACCAAATGGGTTAGTTGTACATATACTTTCTATGATAATAAGTCATGAAAATGAGCCCAAAATCATTAACATTGTATACATTTGTGGTTATTAAATCAATAAAGTGATGCAAATACAAGTTTGATTCAGTAAATCTTCAACTAAACATCCAAGATCAAAAAACAATAATACAGTAAAGTATAACTTTGATGAAGTAACCTCCAGCTGAACATCCAATATCAAAAAAATGATGCAGTCTAGTATAACTTTGATGTAGTAAACCTCCCATTGAACATCCAAGATCAAACAATGATGGAGTGAAGTATACTTTTGATGTAGTAACCCTTGAACTGAACATCCAAGATCAAAACAGTAATGCAGTAAAGTATAACTTTGATGCAGTAAACCTCCAGCTAAATATCCAAGATAAAAACAATGATGCAATCTAGTATAACTTTTATGCAATATACCTCCCGTTGAACATCCAAGATTAAAACATTGATGCAGTAAATTATAATTTTGATGGAGTAAACCTTCAGCTGAACATCTAAGATCAAAACAGTAATGCAGTAAAGTATAATTTTGATGCAGTAAACCTGCAACTGAACATCCAAGATCAACACAGTAATTAAAGTATAATTTTGATACAGTAAACCTCTAGTTGAACATCCAAGATTTAGCGGCATTGTCAGTATCCATATTGATGGTTTTGTTACAAAGAGGCCAAGACATTGTTGTAAATAAATCCTTTCAATACAACTAATAAATTTTTTTTCATTATTCTCACAATTACATTCCTAGAATGCTCACCTATACGTTGTTGTAAATAAACAATTTAAATGTATCAAAAGAGATAAACACAACAGGTCATTAGTTTCTCATAACCTATAGTGGTAACTTATTCTATACATACTTTACATCAAGTATCATGCCCGAAGTTACTCTCTCTATATGCATTGTATTGTGGCTGTCAATCCTAGTTGAAGTTCTCTATTGCGAGCCTGATGTGAAATTATATGCGCCTAAACCGCCCATGATTTAACTTATACAATACTAGCTTCTAACTTTTTTTCTGCCCTTGTTCTCCTTTATTTTCTTTCCACTTAGACATTTTGATCTCATAGCTATGATAGCTCACAACTGCTCTTCAAGAAGTTGAAGTTCTTCAAAAGTAGGTTCGACTTTTTCTGAGGGTAGTGACCCGAGATCATTTATAGAGTTATCATCCTTGCGTACTGCAGGTTCAGATTTGGTAATTAATGGATTCGTTGTTTCATGATTCACCGTCACTGTTGCTTCAGTCTTGGCAACCTTTGTTGTAGTCCTGCAATTGTTTCAGCACCCACATCGGCATAATCGATTACATTATAATGGATTAAAATATACTAAGTGATGCAGTTGACTATAGTCTTTTTTCATTTTGGGTGTAATTGACCTTTGATGTACTTATCATTGCTAATTGACTAGAGCTCATGAAACCATTTTCTTATGTCAGCATTCACATGTTTGAATAAGTATTGTGGCCATTACATTGAACAAGGGTGAGTAAGAAAACAAAAACAAGAACAATGTGATGCAGTATATTATAAATTGCCCAATGCATCAATTCATTACACCAACTGCATCAGGGACAAAAACACTTTTCGACAACTAAAACACTCTGAGTGTAACCTAATCTAATCTTATATACCTCAAACAAGTTCCTACTGTATCAGTTCATTACATAAACTATAGAAAGGACCCAAACACTTTTCAAAAATTAAAACACTTTGAGTGTAACCTAATCTAATCTTTTATACCACAAACAAATGTCTACTGCATCAATTCAATACATCAACTACATTAAGGACACAAATAATTTTCGACATCTAAAACAATCTAGGTGTAACCTAATCTAATCTTTTTTTTGGGGTAAAGGGGACTACACCCCGGTAAAATATATTAATTCCCAAAAAACCAATAAAGTACAATGGAATGTGACTGAAGTGTCACATTAATCTAATCTTTTATACCACAAATAAGTGCCTACTGCCTGCTACATCAATTTATTAGATCAATTTCTTCAAGGACACAAACACTTTCCGACAAATAAAACACTATGATTATAGCCTAATCTAATCATTTATACTACAACAAGTGCCCACTGCATCAATTCATTACACCAACTGCATCAAGGACACAAACACTTTTCGACAACTAAAACACTCTGAATGTAACCTAATCTAATCTTATATACCTCAAACAAGTTCCTACTGCATCAATTCATTACAGAAACAATAGGAAAGGACATAAACACTTTTCAAAAACTAAAACGCTTTGAGTGTAACCTAATCTAATCTTTTATACCACAAGCAAATGCCTACAGCATTAATTCATTACATCAACTGCATTAAGGACACAAGCAATTTTCGACATCTAAAATAATCTAGGTGTAACGTAATCTAATCTTTTATACCACAAACAAGTGCCTACTGCCTGCTGCACTAAGATATTAGATCAATTGCATCAAGGACACAAACACTTTTCGACAAATAAAACACTTTGAGTATAGCCTAATCTACACATTTATACTACAAACAAGTGCCTACTACCTAGTGCATCAATTCATTACATCAACAATATTAAGGACACAAACAGTTTTCGACATCTAAAACAATCTAAGTGTACCAAATCGAATCTTTTATACCACAAACCAGTGCCTAATTTAGCTATGTACGCGACAATTGAACACGCAATGCATCGCTAATAAAAAAGGAGTGCATCAATCGTATATAATCACATATAAACACTCACACGCAATGCATCACTAACATCCTTCAACTTCGCCTTCACCATTTTTATCCACCACCAGCCGTCGCTTATCCACCACTAGCAGTGACTTGTCCCCTTACCGCCGCCGCATCACCACCACTATCAGCCGCTTAAAACAAACATTAAATCATTTTATTATTAAATCTATTATAAAATCAAAAATGAAACAAATCGATTAAAATAGAATGAGTATAAAATCACTTACACTAACCGATTTAATGATTCTCGAAATTTTCTGCGTGTTTGATTATATGCTCGATTGAAGTGATTTACTGGATCTAGGCTTTTCTGCGTTTATTTGTTGTGTGTGTTTTTTTGGAGACAGGAATGAAAAGAACCTAGAAAAAGAACGAGGGTAGCGGCGGGTTTCTTAACCCTAAAATAGGGGAAGTTGTTAGTGGGATAGAAATGACTGATTTACCCTCAAACTTTCCAAGAAATTACAGATATGCCACTCCGCTTTTTTTATGATTAAAATCAAATCCAAGGGCTCATATTCCTTCCTAGACTTTTTATTTTAAGGGCCTTTCTATTGTATCCCCACCCTATATATATATATATATATATATATATATATATATATATATATATCTTTACATTATATATAAGAGGAAGGGTATGCCACATCATATCCACGTCATCACTTGGGCCTTTCATCTCACGGGCTTATGTTCTGGGCTTAAAGTACATCGTTAACAAATTATTACAATATATAACAAAATACTATCAAGACACTAACAAGAAAAATAAAAACGTGCGCTTAAAAAATTAATCGGCCCTCAAAGAATCCAAAAAAATTGTTATCGTTTTTTGTTTGATTTATTTGTTATTGATTATGAGTATTGTTTTTATTATACATATGTAATATCTTTTCTTTGTAGCAGGTTGTCATCTCCTATTGATCACACATTAAAAAAAGGTACAGTCACGGTTCTCGAAACCCTAATAATATCTGTTATACAAACGTCTGAGCCGTTAAACCAAGCCAGATATTGTAATTTACTCTATCCAACACTATTGATTTTTTAATTGTTTTTTTGCCGAGATTGATTGATTTGGGTATGGGGTATTTGTAGGTTTTGGGTGTTTTACGAGAAGAATATTTAGTGATACAGGATGAGAGACAAGTGATGGGGCCCACATGGATGGTAATTTTAGTTCGTCAACCATTTGTGGATGAAATTCTCGAGATGACTCAGGAGTCAGGAGCAAACTAGACAAGCTGGTTATCATTTAAAAACAGGTTTGCGGTAAACTGGAAGCATTATGAGGATGGGTCAAAACCAGGTAAGCTTGATTCAACAATATTTTATTTTTTTGAACTAAGGAAGCTATGAGGTTGTAAAAATTCGAGTCTACATGGGGATAAATGTAGGTTTGTAATTTTTTTTATTTAGTTTTGCTTTGTGGTTTTTACCTGCCTGAGATGTCTGAGTAGATAACAATTTTAGTGTGAATCCCAAAACTCCCTTAGCATCCGAGGAAGTGGATTGCTTATGAAGTTTGTGACAAATTGTTCAGACTGAAGTCGATGAAGTGGATTGAATTTCTGAGTAGATAACAATTACTTGAACCGTATGGGATACCTTAAAACCAAATCTCATATTGTTTTTGAAATGCTGGGAGAAGCAAAGTTGAAAGAATTTCTGAGATACTTGTGCTTGTGAGGCATCATTACCACCAAGAAGGATGCAATTCCAACTCTTCCATCAGTGGCGAAAGTCCACACTTTCAACTACACTTTCCCTTAAGGATTCCTTGATAAAACACGAGACCATAAATTTAAAAGCTGATAAGAATGCAAAAGTATTTAAAGTGACAATCGGGTGTTTCAGACTGCTTATCTGCATGATAATTTAGAGGGTGCATGGGTTCTGGATAAGCATTTTTTAATGCTTAGATAAACTCACAAAATCTGGCAAAGGTAACGAATCTTGATCCTATAATCTTTGTATAACAATATTGGTTTTTTCTGACTCTTATGCTTCTTGGTAAATGATGAAACAAGCACAATTCGAGATAATTGTGTCAGGTAATGGCTCTCGAAGAATGTATGTGAGATTGCCTCAAAGACTTCCGCTTTTTAGAAGCGGTATTATCTTTCTATCTTTGCAAGGGGCGTTTAATATACAAGTGAAGTATAATAAAAATGTTTTAGTACCCATACTTGATGTATTTACACCCCTTTGCAGAATCATGCAATAGTGTATTTTACATTATTCTTTTATATACCCAGATAACCATATAGGTTCGGGTCTGTTGGGACATGTTGTGTACAGGTGGTAAGAGGTCATCTTTAGCACAGTTCAAGAAAGGCTAGGGAGCATGATGGGGGTAAAAAGCCTAACTCTTTATTATCTGAATTTTGAAGTCACATTATCAGGTAGGTCATATGAAATATCATTCAATATGGTTGGTTTTTTTAATCTTAAACGGGTCAAGTGTGTCAAACAAAACATTTACTTAATAGTGAATGAGTATGCGGTTGAACAAAAACCCGTCCGATGGGTCCATTTACAGCTGCTTATTTTTTTTGGCTGGTATTTAGCTCTTGGTTAAATAGGTAAAGCTGTTATCTACTGATGTATTTGGAGTTATTGGACAGAAGCAACTTTTGAAGGTACAAAAAGCCATTCTTAAGTAAGTTCTTACTTTTTACTTAGGTTCGTTGACCATTATATTTAACATTGGTTAGTCAAGTGCTTGGATCGGAGATGATCCTACGGGTAAATGCATAAATGATATAAGAGGCGTTTGGCTGTTTTCTACGCTCAAATTTTGAGGGTACATCGTCTTTATTTTTTGCAAATACTTTGTAAATGTTGTAAAATGGAGATAACCTTACTAAGGATGAATCAGAGTAAAAAAACAGCCAAGTAATATATTATTTTTTAAAGAATGGTAGCGTAAGTTACTTATATACCCTCAATATCAAATGCGAATAGACGGCATTTCAGGTCGTATTCGCAAACACTCCCTTATGGGAACCTAGAGTTGTGGTGCGAACAACCAGTGAGGCGAACATCCTGGATGATACATAAAAGGAAATTTTGGGTTCGTGCTTGCTCTTGACGAGTTTTTTGAGATCTAAAATCTACCAAGTGTTGAGATCCTACATCAAAACGTGGGTCAAAGACCTGCACCCGCTCCTCAACTGGATAGAAACGCATTTTCTCAGCACCGCCACATGGGATTGGGTTAATGGTATTTTTAGGTCTGCAATGACTTCAAGTTTTGGGAATTTTATCCTTTTCGTTTGGTGGTTTAATACCGTCATTTTATAATGTTCAAATTCATACTGATACTCACGAATCCAAGCTTCCTAGCAGTGTTGTCTTCCTTTGGTGCGAGCTATAAAAGTTGATTGAAGCATTAAGGTTAGCTGTAAAAGCTGGTCCCGTGAGTGCCGTGAGTGTATTTATTGGTAATGTGCAAAGAAATCAACATAGCATACATATGTGGCTAATGTGTTAGGAACTTATGATAATGAACACAAATAAGTTACATAAATGCCAAAATCTCTAGCAGCACCCTAGCCTTCAACACAGAAGTCGATGAAGTGGATTGAATTTGTATATTTTTTGGTCCATTTCACCAACTGATGTAATACATAGAACTATAATCTTAAGTACAGTTTTCCTATTTGCCATCTCTTTTGGAATTTATCCTGACTATGCATATCCCTTAAAGGCTCTCGCTAAGGATATCCATTCTCATTCCCGTATTATCAATTTAATAAGCAATCTTTATTTCATTCTGTGAATGAATTTCATGCCAAGTGGTTATGTGTCTGGAGCGTACTTGTAACTGTTAATTGTGTTTGAAGGTGAGGTTTCGTCACCTCAAGTCTTCAAACGTGTTGTTGGTTTAGAAATTCAGTGTGAAACTTTCGGATTCTGGACATGCTATATATATATATATATATATATATATATATATATATATATATATATATATATATATATATATATATATATATATATATATATATATATATATATATATATATATATATATATATATATATATATATATATATATATATATATATATATATATATATATATATATATATATATATATATATATATATATATATATATATATATACTAGACTATAGACCTGCGGATTTCGCGGGTGAAAATTAAAACTTCTTTTAATTTAAAAAGTTAACTACCAAAAAAAATATGCAAAATACTATCAAGAATCTTGAATATTAAAGTTGATATACCTGTTGAAAAGTAGAAAAATCCTAAACTAACAAAAACAATATCATAATGAAACAGATAGATAGTTTCACAAAAATGCTGTAGAAAAACTACTAATATTGATTCATACCCGCAATATTGAACATAACATTGATTAGTTTGCAACTTTCGACACATTCGACCCGTTTCCATTGAAGTCAAAATTATTGTTTGACCGATTCGTTGTAGTTGACATGCAAATCAATCCATTCATAAGTAAATAAGTCAAAATTGCCAACCATAGTTAAAAATGCATTGTTTCTGGATATCATTTTTAGAAAAGTTACATGTTAAAATTACATATCCAACTATAATGATTATATATATAACAGTGGTCCATGTAGGAAATACAAGCAATTTACAGTGCTCTTTTCCTGTAACTAATTTACTGTGGTCCATGTTGAAATAAGACCACTACAAAGTGAGTTTCTTCTAAACATGAAGGTAAAAGGTGTAAGTACCTCTTGTTAAAATCTTAATCTAAATGGTTGTGGATTTGTCTCATGTATATACCATCAAGCTGTTTAACGGCTAGTTTCCAAAGATAGGAAACATCAAGTCATTCATAGAGCTGCAGTGCTGCACCATATGATCTCCAAATGGGATTGTTGTCATTCTTCTTACAGCCACAAGCAAAGCAATGCCTTGAGTTTTTCCATATTAGATTAGTCGTGTGTACCAACGATGACAACATCAAAAGCTACACTCTCTATTTTATAAGTTTCATATCTTTTCCAAGCTCTCGACCTTTTGTGTTAGAATACTATAAGCCACGTAACACATAAACAAACATATTAAAATCAGCATACTTAAAAAGCTGCAATTTTAAACATAAACATACATACCCTTCAACAAACAGTTATCATCTGCATTGGTAATGTTTTGTTGCCATCACTTGAAATCCCATGTGAGCCTTATGAAGCACATTTACCACATTCATCGTGTCATCTACCAATATCGTTGAGGAGTGTAGAATAAACATGATCAGTTCAATATATATGGATTTGTTTCTCTTTTTCTTTGGGTGGTCATTTGTAAAACCGAGCTTTTCAAAAATTTAACCATAAGTAATCCGATATGCTATTTTATTTATTTATGTATCAAATGTAGGTGATAACTTATATGAACTGAGTAGATATACAACATCTGAATGCAATAATCTAAAAAATGGGGATGTGAAAACAAATAACCTTGATTGTCTCGGTCCCAGTTTTAATTTAAAAGAAGGCACCCACTGTCTTTTCACACTTTGATATAGCGGGGTATCATTGTGGCCGTTTGCAACCATTTCCTTAACCTCTCGTAAATGTGTACCTAGTAAGGTTTTAACTTCAGACCTTTTGTAAGGAGTTGGGTGAGTTACTAATAGTCTTTTTTTTTGGTAAAAGGGTAACAATGACCCCGGTAAATAGAACCAAAAAAAAGCGTTGAAGTACAAGGAATGTGGCTGAAATGCCACATTAACCACAAGCTACAGGCAGCTTGTTAAACAAAATGTTTATGACAGGCCATAAACACTAACTAGTCTAGAATACTAGAAATATATAAACTAGACAAAAACCAAGACGACAAAATAAAGTTACGAGGAAAATAATAAAATATCAACATGGGATCAGCCAGTAGGAGTGCTTGCCCCAATATTAATGTTGAGAAGATTCACCGATTCATCAAAGACGACCTCGACTCCCTCCTCCTCCTCATTATCTTCCTCGCTTACTTGAACCCCTTCATCAATACCAGGCATGGACAAAGATGAAAATTTATTAGATGTAGAAACACTGCTCATTTGAGCTTTACCCTTGTTCGGACCATTAGGATTGCTAGACTGCTGCAACTGACCAGATTTAGTATTCAACTTACTACTATTATCACCACTCGTACTTGTAGTATCCAAGTGAGTTTTTGGACAAAAACAACCGTCTTACCCGTTTGGAAACCCTTGCTCAATGGAACACCTCTCGGAACTTGATTCCCTAAATTACCTTTGTACTTCTTCCTCTTGCTTTGCACTTGTTGGAATCCATCATTATCAATATGAGTTGGCACATTTTCAACCGTTTTAGGTTTAACATTTTTTGGACAAGAATCAAAGGAATGACCAAAAATATTACAAGTATGACATCTAGGCGGTTTCCATTCGTATTCAACACGAATTAATTCCTTAGTACAACCAGAGCCTTCAAGATCAGGGATACCAACAGTAACGTTCTCTATAAACTCTGAATCAGCATTCATCTCAATAAGACAACGAGCAAAACTACAACGACCCTAAGACTCTTTGCACATATTATCAGTATAATTATCCATCATAATAATCTTACTAAGAAACGAAGCAATTAAACTAATACCTTCCTCTTCAAATACCTGTAGCGGGACATCATGAAACTTGACCCATACCGGAATACGAGTTAGTTCCTCCTTTAGAAGATTCGTTTTCATAGTCCATTTCTTAAGAAAAATTGGTGAATTACGAACCATCCATGGACCACCTTCCAGAACCGCATTAAGACCCTCACTAGACCCAAATTGAAAAAAGAAAAAACCTTTCTCATTCATCATGATACGCTTAAGACCATGTTTTGCCCAGTTATTCTTAGCAAAATACTCAACCACAGGAAATGCAATCCTTTTACCAAGAAAGTAACCATATAAAGTGTTGTGGTAGCGAGTATTTACTTTTTCAACGACCTTCCTAAGAATAGAGATATTAACCCCTTCACAGACATTTTCAGAATTAAGCGAAGAAGAGACTGCATTAATACCTCCATTAGTAGACGTAACCATATCAGCTTCAAATTTGCAGTGAGTTACTAATAGTCCATATCTATATCTATGTATTAGTGAGCCCACATGTAATTGAAACGTGGAGGTATACAAGGGTTTTCGTGTGTTTCCAATTGAATAATTGAGCCATAAAAATGATATATAAGTGGGACAATTCATAGAGATAGCGCCTAAAGAAGACTCGCCTGGGCTTTATAAAAAGGTTTGGAAGTTATATTTGTAGATAGATAGGCTAATGAAAAAGCAGGGCAATATATTAAACCAGGTGGCATTACCTGCTCCTTCGAGATCAAAAGTTATTGTGCCTAGCTTTACAGCAAGAGGGTAATGAGTCTCGTTGTAATGCTCAATGTCATGGTTATTACCACAACTTCTATCCCAAAGTTTCCTACCACAAAGGATCATCCCATCTGTTAAATTCAACCATAGGTTTTCAGTCTTGTCACACTTGGCACATTTGCATCCAGATGGGGGAATTATGACAATATTATCTATCTGTTTCAGGGTCAATGCATGTTCACTAATTTGCTTCGTATCAGTTGTCCAAAATGCAAGTTGCTCCATCCGCTCAGCACCGTCTGCAATTAGTATGGCATCAACAGCCAACCGTACCTGTGCAGCACCCTAATGAGATTGTATGCAATTCAAACAACACAAGGAGCAAAAAAGTAAAGAAATCTACGCTATACAAATACAGCAATGAAAGATGCATTACCTTCTGTAAGGAGGAAAAATCAATACCAAAAAATGCTAGATGATAAGCATGCAATCTGATGTGGTGACCTAACCGGCTAACACATGGATCTTTCCTTACACCTATTTCACTCATACGTTTTCTCACTTTGGAAACTGATTCCAACTTCTCAGTAGTTGCATATATACCTGTAAGAAACACATAACTTACAGAAGATTGAGGTTCCAACTCAATCAAATGTTCAGCATCTACCGTTTGAAGCTGTAAGTTTCCATTAGTCCTACAAATACGTAATAAATCTTTCCAAACACGAGTATCAAGTTTAATAGGCATGTTTCTGAGCTGATTTACCACTTCATCAAATGCCCTGCTCGTCATAAAATATCGATTAAACATGCATAATCTTCTTGACCAGGAAATAAATATGTTAACATTAAATTCTGAACGTCACCCACTGATAAAAGGTTTGTGTTTAAAACTACATCAGCTACAACTAAAACAATATCAACTACAGCCATTTTTTTAGCCCAGTTACTGTAAACTTTTTTTTTCACCCAGTTACACAAACATGAAAAACAGTTTTGCATATATGAAATTCAAGGGACAAAAAAGTTGATCATACATACCTGCTGCTACAGTCATTAAAGTCGTCTAATCATATTCTTCTTCAGGACGTTCCTCGCTAAGAATATAACATTATAACAACTAACACATATCAAAAAATCATATCTTAATGGAAAGAACTAATTAAATTTTAACGATTGTTTAACAATATAAAATATCATAATGTGGAAGAGTCACTACATAATATGTAAAAATACTAAATCATAAAAAGAGATAAATTTATGATAAACATAGCCAATACAATTATTGATTATTAAAACATGGTTGGAGCATGCTACACCTTTTGAAGAACTTCGGGATAAACAACATTCATAGTTTCGCTCGAAACATTGCCATCTTTATCGAGTATCAAAATCTTGAGCCCTTTTCTACTTGTAACTCTTGATACCGCGACATACAGTTGACCATGTGTGAACACGGGTTTAGGAAAGTATATTCCCACTTTCGAAAGTGATTGGCCTTGGCTTTTGTTGAGTGTCATTGCAAAGCATAAAGATATTGGAAATTGTCGTCTGTTAATTTGCAAAGGTAATCTTTTTTCTGAAGGAGTCAACTTGAATCTTTGTAGTGAAACTGTTTCTCCAACTCGTGTTCCAATCAAAATCTCTACTTTAATAGCACGATCTCCAAGTTCCTTAATACGCAATCTGGTCCCATTACATAACCCTAAACTCTGATCCATGTTACGAAGCAACATAACCGGTGCCCCAACTTTCAACACTAACTTGTGATTTGGTAGGCTAGCCAACTTCATACCATTTAACACGTCGGGGGGATATAACGACTCATTATAGTTGTCATTCAAACATTCAGATTCACATATGCTATTTGAGTTGAGGTAGACTTTTTCTTCACCAGGAAGCAATGAAAGCAAATGATCATTGATAAATTCAACGACTTCATGTGTTGGAGCTAAAATGGCTCTTTATTGAAAATATCTAGTATTGTTCAAGTTAGAAGTAATGGAAGGATAGACAAAACTAACCAATGCATCAACCGGGTCAGCACAATCTTTTATCAAGATATCTTCTGGTATATCAATCATAGCCTCACCATCGTTAGGACCACCCAAGCGACCATCACCTACTTTTAATATCCAATCTGAAAATTCTTTAATATCGTCCGTGTTTGAAGAACCAGTACCGTTGGTCAACCTCATGTTTTTGGTTAACCTTAGTACAATTATATGATCCCATAAGTAAGACGAATTAAGAGATGCGTTCACAATGTCTTGCCTTGTTCCACCAGTTATAACAGGAAGAATTTGTCTAAAGTCTCCTAAAAAAACAATGACCTTACCGCCAAAAGGGATACTTGAGACACGAAGAATATCTCTTAATGATTTTTCCAAAGCTTCGAAACAATACTTGTTCATCATAGGAGCTTCATCCCAAATGACCAGTTTTGTCTTACTTAATAAAGCTGCAAGATCTGAACCATGAGTAACTGAACAAACCGAGGTTTCATCAATGTTAATTGGAATTCCAAATCGAGAATGAGCAGTACGACCACCAGGTAATAACAATGAAGCTATACCACTTGATGCGACATTTAATACAATCTCTCCTTTGCATCTAATAGCTGCGGATAGTGTTTTCCATATGTATGTTTTTCCTGTACCACCATATCCATACAGGAAAAAGACACCACCTTCATTCTTTTCAACTGCCGAAATAACCTTGCCATATACACTCTTTTGTTTTGTGGTTAAACTTGTAAAAAGATTTTCATGCTGCATTTTCAATTCACCTCTGTTATAGCACAACTCATCATGAATAAGGGTATTTATATGATTTTGCAAGAACTCTAAATCTGGTAACGGCATCGATGAAAAGTTATTGAGGCAACTTCCATTTTTACGAAGAAGTCCATCTATATCTTGTAATATAAGGTTTTTTATGTGACGTTCACGCATCTCCAAATCTGCATGAGTATATGTACATCTTGTTAGAATGAGATGGAAAATGGTTAGGAAAATACAATGGATATAGTATGTTATTTAAGTAAAGTCCCTCGTATGAGTATATACGATAATCTATTATTAATGTGTTCTTGTTTATGTATGGAATTTATAATAGTGAAAAAAATTTGTAAAGAGTCATTTATGTGAATTAAACATAGTTGTACCTGGATTGTTCAATCGTTCACGTTGACGGTACTCAATATCATCCTTCATAAACTTACACGTTTCATTCCAAACATGATCAGGTCTTGACATACTATTCGACATAAGTAGTTGTACAAATGATCGGCGCACTTTGTTACCTAATTCCCAACCATATATCTCTTCAAGACCTAAAATATATTCTCTGTCATCATCAAGTAATCCACGAGCAAAACACGCATCCCTAAATGAATTGTGTACAGTACCATCAGGGTACTCATAAAGCTTCTTCCATTCAGGTGGTCCTTGTACCTTGTTTAAAAGAATCCTTAAGTAATAAGCCTCACCAGCCGATCGAGGAATGTTATGGATTCTTCCAACTGCATACCCTTTTTTTTCTTTCTTGCCAAATTCTTTTTTGCGCAACCCACACAAACTTTGTTGGGAATTGAGCGTAAGTCAATGTCTTGGCAAGATCATTTGTTTTATTGCATTCCATCCATGCAAGAAATTTTGTAGCCGCGACTGAAGGTTTATTAAGAATGTCGTCAATGTCATCATCTTCGTCATAAATCACTTGTTGTTGACCAGGTAAATGGAACGATAGCCTTTCTACTGCAGGTGTGCGATAAACAACCTCATATTTTAGAATACGCCATGAAGATTCACAAGCTGATAGATATCTACAATCAGAATAATCTTTAATCTCGTCTACAACTTCATCATCGTCATGATCCCCTACTTGAATCTTAGCAGTAACTCTATCCGGTCCTTTGTTAATGTACTTGAACAAATACTTAATGGAACCAGCCTGATTGCACCATTCAACGTTGATATGTGCTTGATACTTCTTCAACAAATAACTATTGTATGGAACAACAAAACGATTATCAAGACGGACTCGATTCTTTTCAACATATTTACCATCTTCCCTACGCTTATAAACAGGATAACCTTCCGAGTCATTAGAAGTACGATTAGAATACTTCTTTGGAAATTTTTTTGTGCATACTCCCTTAACAGTACATGGAAAACTCGGGTTGTCCGCTCCACACGGACCATGCATCATGTGTTCTGTCACGAGAGTGTATAATTCTGGATCCAATTCTTTATCTGGAATTTCAGCTGATATGAAGTCATCAATTCTTTCAGGATTCAACAATTTATCATCTTTGTGTAGGAATAAACATATATGGCTGTGAGGAAGTCCACGTTTCTGAAATTTGATAGTATACACAACTACAAAAGAAACCAAATAATTAGATTTTGGAATTGTAATGACATGTAAATAAAATCGATGACATGATTATATAGCATATTATTGTGTATACCTGCTTGAACACGACCGAATATTTGATTATCCTTCAAGTTTTTAATCATATGATCAAGTTTAAACTTAAACATCCTACATAAGACTTCAGGCCTATCCTCTGGTCTCAGTCCCCTTTTACGCACAAACCTAGAAATCTCGGGTCACTTTGGATTGCATGTGAATGTAATGAAAAAATCTGGGTGCCCAAACCATTTACAAAGTGCCATTGCATCTAAGTAATTTTGCCTCATGTACCTTGAACCACCAGTGAATGATGAAGGAATGAAAATACTTTTCCCAAATTTAGATGCATCTCGATTTCCATTATCGAGTTGATTACATAAACTCTCGTATGATGCACATCTTAGTAATTTTTGTTGTTTACGACAAAAATACAACCTTTCAGTTTCAATCATCGTAAAAATATCCACCTAGAATTGTTGGAACAACCTTCTGGAGTTATGAATGAGGGAAAACTTATCTTGCCTTTCTTGAATGATATGAGCCATAAATTCACGCATCGTTAATCGAACATGTTGTTTTGTATTAGGATCAACAACATCTCTATGCAGAATCTCCGTGTGATAACCATCCTCACCAAAAGGAAATAACAAAGGATACTGAAGTGACAGAAACTTAGGATGCAAGACATTTATTTGTTGAATATCACCCGTTTGTGATTCAACAACGATGTCTCTTTCATCAAGAGCTTGTTCGATATCACCAACAATCAAAACAGTAATTTCAGAAGCTGTTGGGAGATTATGTGTCCTACCATCAGACGTTCTCCTCCCAATTAATCTTAAGTTAACATTATCCAGTTGGTTTTCTTGTGACCGGTAACAATCTCTGACCATCCGGTATGATTTTACCAACTGGTTGTTTCCATCCAAAACCGCACGTAAGGACTGTGTAATATGTGGATCAAGGGAATCACCACCGTTGTTTCGAATGCTTGAGCCAGACCTGTATGTGAAAATGAGTTTGTAGCATTAAAAGTGTTCTAATAATCATGGTTGGTTATTGCTTATCGAAAGATTATAAAAAGTAGACTTTATACCTTAAAGCGTCAATTCTGTTTTGATCTTCGTTATCCGTGTCATAGACATACAATTGTGAAAACTTTGGTTTCGCATTATTTGCAGGCAACAAACTTCCGAGTCTATGATAATTCTGTACATGTAAACGAAAACAATACGGGCCATGTCCAGTATTTACAGAATGGTCGACCTTTCCGCCCATTGAAGTAAATGAAAACATCATGTTGTATGCCCTTATATATTTTAGGAAATGTTTACTTGTTGAATCATTTCCGCTAAAAAGATTGAGCAACATCGGTGGTGGTTCTTTTACTTCTAGAAGTTCAACCTTACCATAGAAACAACATAAAGAGTAACACCATTTTCCTTTGTAGGGTCTTTTCAATCTAGCCTCAACATCCCATAAAACAGCATTACAAGCTCCACAAACGATTGTAGGATCACCATGGTCAAGATATTCTGTATGAATATACAAAATAAAAAAAGATGTTGTAATGCATGTAATCCTTGTTAACATGAAATTAAATTAATAATTAACAAATACACGCACCTTCTGAGACACCTACACAAGTATTTTTTAGGTCGATCTCATTTTCTTCAGCATCATCCAAATCAAGTACAGGTATGTCCGATAGTAGAGGTGATTTGTTTCTTAATTGATGCTTTCTGGAGGATGTATCAGTAGTGTGCTTTGAAACATTTGACATTGATGGTGAATTAAGAAAAGATTGACCAGTAACATTTAAGGCTGCATAAGAGTGATTGTATGAAATTAGTTTCCTATTTGAAATTAAATGTTAGTTTTGGATATTGTTGGAGTCTTGTAGCTGATATCAGTCGAATTTACATCATCAGTTACTTTCCTTTTGCCTTTTGACTTAAATTGGCGTATTACTTGAGTTGATAGACCTGACAATAATAGTGTTTATAGTTGATCAAATATATTATGTTGCAATTATTCAAAGGAGTATAACGGAATAATATAACTTTAAATTTAAATGTTCTTTGACAAATCACCTGATGGTTGTCCTAATTTTTTGAAAGGCGAATCGTTGGATACTTGAGTAGTATAACTAAGCTCTGTAGTATCTCCTATACTACCATGCAAGGCAACTAATAACACATAGGAACAAAACGATCGTGATTATGATGAGGTGTTAAAAGCTAGAATAATACGTTGAAGATAAAATTACCTGATGATTGTCCATTTGGTGTGAAAGGCGACTTGTTAGATAGTTCACTAAAATAATGCTTTCCAGTATCTCCTATAGTACGACCACAGGCCACTAATAAATACATAAAAACAAAACGAAAGTGAATATAAGAAATCGTTAAACTTTGAATAATAAAGTGGAAACAAACTTACAATTGGAGATG
This sequence comes from Glebionis coronaria, assembly GCA_025667525.1. Taxonomy (NCBI): domain Eukaryota; kingdom Viridiplantae; phylum Streptophyta; class Magnoliopsida; order Asterales; family Asteraceae; genus Glebionis; species Glebionis coronaria. Next base: position 107,784 of record JANFOE010000403.1, on the reverse strand, counting down.
TCATATTTAGGAGGCCTTCCACGTTTCAGAGTACATGGATAAGAATTGCTTCCAACATTAATTTCATTGCTGTTTGATGTTGCATTTGACGAAGTGTTGGGTATATCGGTTAAACCATAGGTTGGACTATCTTCATTATTACCGGGCGAGGACACTAATTTAACAGATTCGAAAAAACAGAAAATTCATTTTCATAATATAGGAAACAAAAACTGTAGTGATGAGTCAAAACTTACAATTGGACATGTCATATAACGGAGGTCGTCCACGCTTTTTTTTAACCCGAACCGGATCGCGTATACCATGATTTTCACTGGTGTTAGATGTGATATTACGCATATGATTATTCTCATCCAACATATCCTTCTTTGGTTTTCTCATTTGAGGTTTGTGATATATGAATTGCACAGTTTCAGGATATTTAATAAAATTCTTGTTATGGTAAAATTTTTTAATTACTGAATTTTTTAAAAAAGTAGTAAAACATGCTGTTATTGATCTCCTAAAATGGTGGAGACAGAATAACTGTTATTTCAGAAAATTATTTGTAAAAATTACATAACTGTTTCATTCTTTATTTTTACCTTTAACTGATTATTGATAATTACATGTATGTGTTAAATTACCGAATGTTGTGATTATTTGAAATGTATATTGTCAAATGAAACTCCTTTTTAATACCATTTTCGAGAACTTCAAAGAAACAGACCCGTATTATCCAAATGAAAGAATCTGAATCTGAAACCTGCAATGTTTAATAAGTGTGAAATGGTATCAGATATGTATATGTTATTTGGATATGTAGGTAATAGTAAGAGGATACTTACTTGTACATACATCAGACACCGCACCACATGATATAAAAAATAAGATTTTTATTAATATAATAAGAGAATATTGTTACATTTTACAAATGCATAAAGTCCTGTAAACTTTATGAGTTCGACTAAACATAAACTAAAAGTAAAACTAAACACATTATTTCATAATACATTAGTATAATCATCATATTAACAAACTATGCTAAAAGATCCTGTAAACTTTATATCAGCCTTTGTCTTCAAGCTCCAAATGTTTATCCAACTGAGAATGTGAATACTAAGCTGATTTGTGCATGATGTTGCAAGAAAACCTCTTTGATCTCAGCAAGGCTTTTTAAAACGGCTTCTTCATCATTGTGTTGTTTTAAGAAAGACCTGAAAGCATAGAAAGTCACATTTAGTACTTGTTAGACAATGTAGACCTTCTAATAGTTTAAGAACTGCCGGTCCTTGGTGACGGGCCATTTAATAGGTATCAATATAAACCGGTGTTGGGTTGACCAGAAATAACTTATTCGTCCTCTTATGAATTTCATGAATTTCATCAATATAATTCCAAGAAATAAGTATATTATCATTGAAGACATTTGCAGACTTTCAAACTGTTCTACTAATTTGACCCATTAAATTTTATGAATAACCTTTGAATATAGTCTTCTGTTATGCAATTAGTATAATAGAACTCAACATTGATAAAAAAGATCGAGATAGACACCCTTGGTTATGAATTACCTTTATAATTGAATGCTCCACTTCTTCGCCTAAAGTGATTCGGCAAGCTCGATTTATAAAAACCGACAGCCTTAGGGTTTCCATATCCTTGAGGTCTCCATTGGCCTTTAGTATGAAACAAAATATTAGAACAAAATTTCAATGATCTCAAGGTTATATAAACCAAAATATCGTTTGAATGTTTCGTACCTTCATCTATCCAGGGTTGTAAGGGGTAATTAGTTTCAAAACATCACAGATGCAACATGTAACTAACCAGTAGATTGTTTAATTAAAATATTATTCGCCTCATTTCAATTAACCTCTACATAATGCAACATTTAGTTAAGGAATAAACTGAACCATAGGTTTTCTTTTTTGGGTAAAGGGATACCCCGGTAAATTTATTAATCATCAAAAAATAGCAATTACGTACAATGGAATGTGACTAAATCGTCACATTAACCTCAAGCAAAATACTTGAACTACACGAAAAAGTGTGACAAGCCACAACTCTTTCACAGCCAAACAATACTACTCAAAAACTATTCACCATAGATTCGGAAATGCTTCGGCATATTCCACAACTCAAGAGCTCTCTTAACCGAACTTCGATTCTTGAATCTGAAAGTAAGAAGCTTCAAGCGAACAGTAACAAGAACATGATCTCTAATGGTCTCTGGGCTAAGTTTGCTACCTTTGAATAGACGATTATTTCGTTCCCTCCAAACCATAGGTTTTCAGTCTTGTCACACTTGGCACATTTCCATCCAGATGGGGGAATTATGACAGCATTATCTATCTGTTTCAGGGTCAATGCATGTTCACTAATTAGCTTCGTATCAGCTATCCAAGATGCAAGTTGCTCCATCCGCTCAACACCCTCTGCAATTAGTATGGCATCAACAGCCAACCGTACCTGTGAAGCACCCTAATGAAGTGGTATACAATTCAAACAACACAAGGAGCAAAAAAGTAACAAATCTACACTATACAAATACAGCAATGAAAGATGCATTACCTTCTGTAAGGAGGTTTCTTTGCCTTCAGTAGCATACCATGATTTTAACTTTTGAGAATTTGGGGTATCATGATTTATTTCAATGATACTTTTGCTGACAGTTAACAAAGATACACCTGGAGTAACAACATAAGAACAGAATTAGTTAAAACTAAAAATCTCAATGATAAACAGTGTGACAGATTCAAAATTCAGGTGTATTTACCTGAGAAGTCTGATACACGTAGAGATTTGATTGCAACTACGGGTGACTCATCAGCCATATCCAATAGCTTTTGACCCAGATCAGTAGCAAGAGTGTTCCACAAAGACACAACTACTGTCTTCTTCCTGAAAAGATTAATAATCCAGCTTTAACATAGGTAAAAAGTGATCATAAACATTGACAATAAAGATGGTTGTAGCTAGTATATTTTATGTAAAACAGATATCAATACAAATTAGCGAAAAAGTGAAACATTATAAAATGAGGCAAAAAAATGTTTCACGACAACTTAGCAAAGCCTGTTTTGACCAGTACTAAACCATTTTGACTAATTACCACACACACAACCCACCTATCTTGCCACAGTTATTATAATAGCATAAGAGAACAAGTAGTCTTACGTGTCATCTACAATAACTATGTCTCGCTTTGCAATAGCCTCATTATCAATTTTCCTTCGAATACTCATTGTTGGAGATACACTTTGCACGACACCAATAACATATGTAATTCATAACCATGTCAAACTCATGCTCAACAAACCTGACTAACAAAACTATGTAAAGAGTTTAAGATGAGATGTATATCAATGCTCTTTCTGAAGTACATATGGCCCCAACTGATCAATTGGAACAAAGATGAATTTGGTTTCAGGGATAAAAGCTGCTTCATTGGCTACTACCTATACTTGAGAATTCTCATTCAAAGTCATTTCATAATCATTCTGCACAGTCTTAAACTGCTTGTTAGCCACTTTCAAAGTTCCCTTAGATATGTAATAAACTTTTCCCATTTCAAACACATCAAAAAACTTCTTTGCAGCCTCATTAAACATAGTCGCTTGAATTTCAGTACCCTGCAAAACTAATTTAGTTAGCAAGATTTTCGGCCTTTCTACAACAATTAACAGATATCAATGGATATAAACTTACATCTTCATCGGTTAATTCCACATTGAATACACAACCTTCCCCTCTCGCATTCTTGTAGTGTTGCATTGGTCCTTTGGCTGTGACACGAACTTTAATTGTCCAGTTTCCTTGGTATGGGTTTAGGGAAGCCAATGGATGAACCCTTCTTGTCATCGCCATTCGCGTAGAAGGTGCCATACTACAAGTAAAAAACACAATATACATTAAGAAAACAAAATACAAATTGTAGTAAAATGATATTTGGATGATGGTTTTGATTAGTTTTGCAACTTAAAATCACAGTAAACCAAGTAATTATTAAGATAAAATTAGACATATAACTACTCAACTGTCTAGTAACCAAATTATATCAACATTCTTAAAAAAAAACAATACTTACTTTCCATTCTGCTCATGAATAATCTGAGCTGCTGATTTAGTAACAACATCTTGCTTCGGTTTCAACAAAATACCCGACCCTTCATTCTTCACCTCAAACTTAACTTCTGCCTCCAAAGGAGGGGACACCGATTCACATTTTGTCACAATCACATACCTGTTACAACAAAACCAAAGCTATGTTAACCAACCCCATACAAATCACCTATATAGTACAAACTCATAGCAAAATAGAACCAAATTCTTACTTGTCATTCTTGTTTGGGATGTCGTTGAGAGTGTAATCAAGGACACGAATGAGACCCAAGTTTTGAATGTTTCCGTTGACTATTTCAGATGTTTCCGTTGACTATTTCAGAGTGTAATCAAGGACACGAAATGACTGATTTACCCTCAAACTTTCCAAGAAATTACAGATATGCCCCTCTGCTTTTTTTATGATTAAAATCAAATCCAAGGGCTCATATTCTTTCCTAGACTTTTTATTTTAAGGGCCTTTCTATTGTATCCCCATCCTATATACATATATATATATATATATATATATATATATATATATATATATATATATATATATATATATATATAGATATATATATATATATATATATATATATATATATATATATATATATATATATATATATATATATATATATATATATATATATATATATATATATATATACTAGTTGCAAAACCCGCCCGATGGGCGGGTATGACGTGTAATTGTCGTTTTCGTTCTATAATTAACTAAATATTTGATTTAAAGTTTTAATTTTTAATTAGAAAATGACTGAAGTAGCGGTTAATAAATTACGAATATTGTAAAATGTTTATACAATAAATGAAAAAAAAATGAATGGTAACCCGATAAGATGCAATAAAAGTTAATAAATTGTCATTAATTACAAAGTATATGTTTTTAGTTCAAATGTAAATTAAAACTTCTTTATACACAATGTTGGTCATTGAATTTGTGTATGTGCTATCTCTATCACAACATAGAAGATTCATGGTCTTTTTGCACTTGACCCTTAAGAAAACGACATAGAGTTACCATGAAAGAAAATTGGCCTTTAAAGAAAAATTAAACTTTAGGCAATGTTTAGCCTTGACTTTTACTACTGAAAAACTATGAAATTGACGATAATGTGTTAACATAACAATGATCCATTGAAAATAATATGTACGTAAGCATGTAATAGATAAATTCGATATAATAATATAATCAAAAGAGAGTAAATAAATGTTGCAAAGAAAAAATAATAGTCTTACACACATTCAAAAAAACACATGATTGTGTAACCCGAATAATTTTATAACTCGTAAAATTCCTCGATAAAGTTTGAAATAGTGAAATCGATCGAGTACAAATAGACATTGAACCGGTGGTATGATAATATTTCTAAAATAGATAAATAAAACGTGAGTTAATTTGTTACCCATGTAGATTACGGGAAAAAAAGTTAATAGTGAAAATTGATTACTTGTTCAAAGATAAAAGAAATAAGAGTAATGTTTTGAAATATATAGAACTATGAAGTTTTTTAAGGGATAGAAGCAGGGATGGAGCCAGGGGTGTTTCCTGGATGCTCGGAATAACTATGGATTTTTTCGATATAGCGTTAATTTTAAAAAAACATCAGTTTTTTCCATAGTTCTAAATAGCCCGCTATACCTCGCCTTAAGGTGCGCTAAAGCTTGAGGCATGGCCTTCACGCTACGCAACAGGTCAAAACGCGCTACGACATGAGGTACGATAATTTTTTAAATTCAACTCAAAAAAATGATTATTATTACATGTAAGGAAAGTTTTCTAACTTTAGTTGTTATGTATAGCACTTATTATGAACTAAATATAAATATAATATTGAAATATGATAAAAACACATAAATAATTTTATATGTAGTGCCGTCATAAGCCACGTTTTAAAAATATTAATGCTTCGCCTTAGCCGCTAAATCATATAGCTTGGACATGCCGCCACGCCACGCCTTACGCTATTTATAACCATGGTTTTTTCTAAATGAATCTAAAAAGCACCCGATCCATGGAAATATGTTTCTACCTTTTTATCTTAATTTATTTTTTAACTATGTCATATGAGGGTTAAAATATATGTACACTCAGTCACACTAAGCCCTGACTTCGTCCATTGATAAAAACATGAAGATGAGTAGCTATAATAAACATCCTACACCATCAACACTTGTTTAAGATAAACATTAAAAGAAAAAGTAAAGTATTCTAAACTATAACTGGTTACGAATCATATATCCAAGTCTAAGACTCCTTATTTGATATACAAATCAAATATTCCAAACATCTAAAAATAAATCATATTGATATTAGTTATTTTTTATTATTATATACTTCTTCTCATGAACAAAAAATCCAAACTTGAAATATATCGTTTAATCTAACCATGATTGTTTTGGTGTCCGCACTCTGAGGAGTTTTTTACGACTTGAATTTATGTTTATTACTATTATTTTTGTTTATTGAATGTCCAAATTTGAAACATTATATGTCACTAATTTAACAGTTCCGCAACTTTTTTATGCAAAATTCGTTATCCTAAAACAATCACCTTTATATTGACTTGTATCTAAAATATGTTATTACACCTACATATGTTGAGATCACTACAAAATTTATGACTAACTAATAAAAGGTGTTAAAAGTTTTTTATTACTTTTTACTAAAAAGACTAAACAATTATTTTTATAAATTCTCACTATTAAAAATAGTAGATAATATAAGGGATCACTAAAAGTCTAGGAAGCAAACAAAAGTAGGAAAAAGAATAAGCATACGTGTAAAACTTTTAAAGAGAAATTATTTTGGATATTATACTTTTATTGAATATGAGAGGACTCATCTTATTCCTTATCATTTATCTCATTTACATCTAATTGATAAAATTAGATATATTTTATTTTTCACATATTCTTTATAATTTAAATATCTTGCAAACTGTTAAATGTTAAACAAAAAAATATACTATCGCGACAAACGTTTAATTATTTTTCTACGAATATTTACTATGAAAGTGTAGCATGTGAAACCCGCGGGTTGGCATTTCACATCGGATTCTTGGCAGATTGACATGTTAAAAAACTAAAATTCAAATTTAACTCATTTAAATAATCAGATCAGTTATGTCAACTCTAACCTGTTTACACATAACTCGATATTGATTCATCTAATCCGTATATATACTTTTATCCGATTGAATAGGTTACACAGGATAAATAGGTTACACGTTATAAATACGTTACACGGGTTTCATTTGACCCCTTTAACCTGTTTAATATACAAAAATTGTAACATTATGCAGGTTTAAAGCATTTTGGGTCATTCGTTTAACTAATATAATAAAATATAAATAGTTTTTAATATAATAAGAGTATTTTAAACAGGTTGGTAGGTCAACCCGTTTAACTTTTTCTCAAATAAAACCTGATCTTTTTTTAATAAACGGGTCAGATAGGTCGACCCAAAACCGACCTAAATCAATTTATATTCGATCTGAACTTGTTAATTTTCATATCGATTTCAAGTCGAATTTTGTGTCGGACCTAAAATTGCCACCCGATGTGTAACCATGTAAAGTCAACGTACATATTCTTATTAGTTATTATAAAGTTTATTTTCATATTTTGCACAAAATTGTAAAATATGCATAGATTCTTGATATGCATTAATATGGTAAAATCTATTCATAAATATGGTAGTTTGTTATGCATAAAGTTTAGATGATTACATCATATCTTGATTCAAGAACTCACCAACTAATATAGGATTTTGTTTAGAAGCACGCTATCTCCAATAGTAAGTGAAAACGATATAAATTATGCATGTGAAACATATTTTTGATACACAAACCAAACCAAATTAAGGAAAGAGAACATGTACATGATACTAAGACGAAGTATGTTTCTTGTCCGGCCTACAAAACAGCAAGGACAATAAACTACTATCATAAGACTCACTTTATATTCGCCCTTATGTCCCCGGATGCTCGCATGTGTTTATTATGCTCATATGCTTATGTATCCCTTCTCTCCAATGCTTTGATGCATTGTATGCTTATACACCTTAATTTAGCATGATGAGATGATTTTAGGCATGTTCTGAATTCAAACATTTTAGCTAATTAGTCCATATAGCTTGACATTCTACCCACTATGCATGACACCCTTCCTTACCATGTTCTCATCACTACTAAAAGAAATCCTTAATTTCAACAGGAAAAGATAAAAAAAAGTCAGCAAAGCTTATTGATCAAATCATAATTGTTTATGTCACACATACCTGAAATCACTTGTCTAAGTGGATACAAAACCTAGAGATTAATTAGAGGGTTTGAAGCATATGAGAGCATACAAAACAGCAATGACAACTAAGAATTTGTATGTATTAAATGATATCACACCAAATTCAAAATTATTATAAAAATATAAAAATAATAAAGTATAACACTAATTAGTTGTACTCTAGATGTATTTTATATTGGTCTAAAATAATGATATAAGTATTAAACAAAGGTTCTATATGGTTTTGTTCTGAGGCCCTTCGCAATATCGAGTCATCCTTTTCAATCTCCCCTGATTCAACATACAATTTTACTAAAGCATCCTAAATCATATGGTCGATTTGACAACCACTTTCAGCCATTTGTTGCACAAGATCCTTTCCCTTTGATAACTTATTATTATTTGCAGATACTTTCAACATAAATACATAATGATCGAATGACATTCGTTCTCTTTGACATCAGTTCAAACATTACCTCTGCTTCTTTTGAATTCTTTAGCTTTCCCCACGAATCGATAGCAGTCATGCACTCTTCTAGACGTGGATTTGACTTGCCTACCTCCCAACTCTTTTGAAATCATCGACACTTCCAATGGTCACGTAAAGTGAAAACAAAGCCAAGTAAACCCAACGCTTATGTTTTACGTCGATTCCTTCCATTTATTGCATAATCGCCTTAGATTTATCTATTAGACCTCCAAATATATAATGCCTAGCCAAAATAGCATGTTGTCAAACATAATAACTCATCAGATGTTATGTACCAAATTATATTATCAATGCCAAAGATATTAGTTGAGCAAATTTACAAACATATTTTTTCCAACATATTTTATCCAACATATAAATAAATAAATACAAAACACAAAAGACATTAGGAGGTAAACTTTTTTGGCCTGGAAAAAGCCTTTAAACATTTGAAACCTTCATATCAAGTTATCGCAAAAAATGTGTCTCTCAATAGCAAATCAAGAGTCGATGAAAGAAACAAATGCTCGCCATTCTTTATAGCACCATTCACTGATATAGTCTGAGCTTTTGGGGCTAACAAAATCCTATAAAGATAAGAAAATAAAAACAAAAAAAATATGTCACAAGTTTGCAAGTCTCATGTGGAGTCGATGGACGGTAAAAAAAAGCTGATTTGAACCTTTCAACTGATTATTGGCAATATTAAATGAAGACCATAAGTGTAACTCGACAGCAAGCTCACCTTGTGATGCCTGTATATATGAGCTTTATATTAATACACGATCATCATTTTTACATCAGGAAATAGAAAGGGTTATTTTATAAACTGTCGTTGTTGTGCTACCATCCACGTGATAAGTGGAAGTTTTTCTTGTCCTTGAAACTTCTAGGTTTAGCTTAGAGTTGGTAATGCATAAATTAGCACATCGGGTTTCCTTCGTAACACCATTACTGCTACCACAAACAGACCCACCTGTTTATGACTGTTTATGATTGTTTACGATTCAATGATTCATAGGATTAAAATCAGCCCATATGACTGACTATAGTTTGTCACCTACTTAAGAAAACGCAACATGACCATCGAAGCATGATGCATACATTAAGGAAAAGATAAATAAGAAAAGCATGCCTGAGATTTTGAGGATGTAGTTTGGGCACGTTTCTTTGGATCCTCTTACAACACCTTGTTGGTTTCCCAAGTCAGCATGAATGTTGTCAAAGGACCAAAGAAAAAAATCAGGGAGGACATTAGTAGATCTTTTGTTGATCCAATCCACTGCACATGGACTATAATTTGACATCGCAAATTTAAATCATTTTATTCCATTATTAGTATATACAGCGCACAGTTTCGAGAAGACAACTTACATCTGCAACCTTGGCAATGGGAGACTCTTTCAATAACTTCACCCACGGAAACTGTGAAGTAGGCACACCAAGAAACGCGCATCGAAAATAATAGTCAGCAAATGCCATCAAGTTTATATCATCTTATCTCTCATATGAATCCTACAATAAATACGTGTACAACATTAGTTCCTATGATTTAAACCAATAAATGAGCAAAAGTTTAAGAGTACTGAAACTAATAATGAAGTTCTGTACCGATTACATAATCCACAACCATACTACACTAACCATTATCCTAGTACCATACAAAACTCAGTGGCTACAAAATAAACAAACTCGGATTCAAAACAAAAGCTGCATATAATTCTCAAATTAGTCTAGTGGTTTTTATGCTAACTATGCGTGTGAAAATCCTAAGGACCAAACTAATTCGAAACTCTTGTCTAACTTCCACGAATTTACACATTAATGTAAAGCTGTGAATCATCTGATAAAAGTGCCAGTGTTTTTAGCCTATTCTGTAATGTCGATGGCATCCACAATAACGACCAATGATGATGGTGTATCACTTTCCTCATTCAATTTACCTTCATCATCATCATTGGATGATCATGTAATAATGATGATTTATAAATACAACATACCTATAGATTCTATAAACCAATTGAACAACATAATTAAAGTCAAAACATAGAACAATCTGAAAGTGCATGAATAGAAACAATTACCTGCACAACAACATTTACATGAAGACAACCTCTGCAATTGCAATTGCCAAGACAATATGGACATGCAACTTCGACTTCATTAGGTAGTTTAACTATTATGAGCAAGCTTACCTTCCCCAAAAAATCATTGAGATCGTATGTTATTTTCTTGAGTGCTCCATTCCTCTACTTTGCACCTCTTTCGTCATCTCTTCAGATTTAAACAGCCAAAAAGCACACAAAAACACAAATTATCAGAAAATTGTCATTTACAATACAATAATGAATCACAAAAGTTACATACCTCGGCTTGCTCAAGTTTCTTTTTCTGCTCTGCTGCCTGAAAGATGACACCAATCAGAACGAAGGGACTAAATGCTTCTGATACATAATGAAGCTGACATTCAACCCATTTACTATCATGGGTCGATTTGTATTAAACTTTCTTTTTAATGGGTTTGACGATATTTTACGGATAATGGATCAAAGTGGTCAATTGTCACCACGGAAAAGTTATAATGTGCGTAATAGTTAAACGGTTCAAATGGTCAAACGAATTAAAGTTTACGTAATGAGTAATCAACCACTTGCAATGCTGTAACATCTTTATATTCTAAAACCTTCATTGAAATTGCCTAAACACTGTCTGAAAGGTCGACCAAACCTTACCTATTTTGACCCACACTCAAAAACTACATTTTTCGACCAACCTGTGGTGACCCATAACCCAATCCGCCTGTTTATCTACTGCAACAAATAAATGATCAAACAAACCTCTTCAACGCCGCATCTAGATCTTGCCCTTCCTTGTAATTAAAAGCTTCATCAAATCCAAGTTTGTTCTTCAGCAAATCAACCTTGGGTAATAAAGCACACATAAAAACGTTTCAATACAAAAGAAAACGAAAATTCTAAAGTTTGAAACTTTGGACGAAATACATAGGTGTCTGTGTCATATAGCGCCAAGTATAAAATTGAATCGTAAGGTAACGCAACTAATGAATCGCAGATTGTATTCAAATGTTTTTAAACTTCTAATTCTCTATGTTTATTTAATCAAAAACTAAATTATATGGTTAATTTACTTATAAGTATGCTGGTCAACCATTGTCCGTGCTAGCTACTGGTTTTGGGTCCTGTCATATCCGCTAACTGTCAGTTCACTGGATTTCTTAATCAAGGGCCCCTAAACTACATTCAACGCAAATTAGAAATTAAATAGTCACAAGTGATTATATATGTGTACCTCGGTTTTGAGATTTAACGGTTGTTGTGGAGTAGTCTCAACTACCACCCATATTTGTCGAAGACTCGGCACAACAATTTAACACAGTTAATTGTTAAAACTCAAATTGATAACCAAAATATTAATACCCAGATTTGGACCGATAACCATCTACTACTGCAATTTAGGAAGTGTCTAGATGATCATCCTTGGCCAATGCTGGCAAAGATGAAAAGGGAACATTTCCAGCCACTCTCGTTCCCGCTGAAAATGCCAAATATGAAGCAATAACTGCAAGTGGCGGCTTCATGGCAGGTGTTGTACTCGTCACGAACCACTTCAGGTGTGACTGGTGATGCAGGTGATAGAACGGGTTCAGTAGGTTCTGATCAGTCTTGGTTGCTTACGAAGTTTCCGTTGTAATGCCACATTTACCTTCCTTATATGCAATTATAGGGAAGTCCCATCATGGGTGGATGATGAATTCCAACTCTCTCCAACAGATGCCTTGTGAGTGCATAGGCTCATCTGAAAAGATAAAAATACAAAATGAATGGATGAGAAACATAATTTCTTATAGCGTTAGGTTGTGGGTCAGGTTTCATACTTTCTGTAAATCTGATAGACGTCAACCATAATGCTCCTAATCCGACCTGGTAATCGATTGATACCTCTTTATCCATTTGAACTACAAATCGTAAAAAAATGTATAAAAGGTGCTGCATGATTTTACGGTGAGCCAAAGATGGGGAGGTCTCTTTTACAACCTGAAACGTTGTAAAATGATATTTAGCCCATGTCAGATTCTTCCCGTGTTACCAACCCACCCCATTAGTGAATTCCTTTCCTCATTAGCATTATAGGATACTAATAAAAGCAGCAACATAGGATTTAGATATATTTATTAAATCTACTTTTAGATGAAAAATAGCAACAACATATATTAAAAATATTTATTAAAAATGAAGATAATATATACCCGTGATATTAAGGTCATTTAATAGTATTGGGATCACTTACTATGAAAAAAACCCTATTCTTAGCTGACCAAAGTTGAACTTAAGATTAGAGTCGCCCTCACCGATAGGGATATTGCTCGTAGACAGAAAACTGAAAACAACAGACTCCCAAGTTTTCTTTGTTCCAAAACTGTAAGTCGGTATCACAAGCAATTCCGTTGACTAGGGTATCCCGCTTGTTGGAAAAGATGGCATAATGGACTATTGGTTCATTATCTTTTTCTGGTGATTCAAGAAGCCTTGGTTCAGCTTCGAAGATTGCAAAACCTAATGAACTGATCATCTTTTCCTACACCACACCAGATAGGTCGTCAATAAATTTTATTATTAGCACAAACTTGATTTTTATTAATCTGTAGAATTAAGAAAATAATGTTATAACTAATTTATCAAAAACACTAATATCAAACCCTAACACCAAGAAAACAAACATATACATAGTCCCAAAATCATTAAATTCACAAAGTTTCATTAGGTTTTTGAGAACAAAAGACCTCGTGAGGACTTTCAAGGCTGGACGAATGATTTCCATTGCCTTTCTTTTGTGGTGGCTTAACTCCGGTAAGTTCATAAACATATATTTGTTATCTCGTGCATCAAATTAAAAATCAAATTATACATAATTGTTGATGAATAAAATACCTGTTGGAGAGTTTTAATGGATTTTTCTTAACCCTACTTTCATAAGTTTTGTAATGTACGTGTTTTAATGTTATACGTTTTGATGGTGATGTATCTTTTTAAAACGCTAACAATATAATTTCCAAACTTATCAAATATACTAATGAATATCCTATAAAAAAATTAGATTTTAGTTATCTATGAAACTTAAACTCCTATTTATATATTGATTTTTAATACATAACAATAAAAAATATGTTGGTCCAGTGGTTATCAATTCTTCACCTATTGCAATGATTCCATGTTCTAACCTTCCAAGTGACATATTTTTGTAATAATTCTGAATTTTTGACAAAAAATGATGACATGGATTAATTGGATGCTTATGTGGCATATCCCTCCTCTTATATATAATGTAAAGATATATATATATATATATATATATATATATATATATATATGGACGAATGCTTTCCAAGTTATGGTATCTTATTTCTGTGTTATTTTTGTTTCGCCTCAAGTTTATAATTACTTACGTACACTTGTTCTTAATCACTTTTTTTTATCTAAGTTGTACATCATGTTAGTTTTTACTTTGTGGCTGTCATGTCTTTTGGGGTGTACGTGCGTTATATTATTTTTTGGTAAAGCTTAGGCGTAAGAGCTAAATATATTCTTTTAACTTATATATAAAGCTCATATTTAAACAATTTTAAATGGGAGTGTCTATTTTTACCATTATGTTTTCTCGCATGACTAACTTTGTATTTGAAAGTCCCTAATCAATGCAAGAAACCCTAATCTTAACTTAATCAACACAAGGTATTACTTTTCAAACGTAATCTTATTATTGTATAATAAAGAATTACAAGTGTTATGGATAACACCGTTTGATGACAATGTGTTGTGCACACTTTGAACAACAATAAACCTTAACTTATGAATACAGTCGTAGCTGTTTGATTCACTAAGTTATACGCACTAATGTTCTTAATATCTCAAAGTGTCAAACATTAATGCATGGATACACATCCTATTTATAGTGTTACGAGTTTGACTTGAACAGTACTTGATGTCGACTACACAAGCTTTTACAAGTTCCCACATCAGTCACATGATGTCCTTCTATTCTTGGTAGTCTTCCATTATGCTTTAAGGAACAGTTGTCAAAAACAGTTTCCTTATTCTTCATAGTCTCGAACACACAAATGGCATGTCCAAAGTGTGCTGAGAGTTATCAGGGTATTGCCACCCCTGTTAACTCTCAACCCCTCAGAGTCCCTAATACATCTTGGCTGTTATCCATCACAGCCAAGGAGTATGTCTTCAGGTAATCTTCGACTTCCCTGACAATGTCTCTGACATGGACTCCTCTGAGGTTGCTCACAGAGACTTGGATCTCTGTGAGTCTTGCGAAACTTGCCTGCCTCCTAGGCACAGGCAAGAGACTATCTATCAGCCTAATTATGTTTAAATCAATGATCAGGGAATCTAATAAGTTTAGATTCCCAACAATCTCCCCCTATTTAAACATAAATAATGCTAGATCTAACTAAGTTAAGGTAAGTGAGTTTAACAGCTTCTTCTTACACATAACAGATCTAAACAAACATACCTCATGATTTTATTAAGACTTAAAGAAAATTACAAGTTCATTACATAAGTAAAATAAAAGATGAAGGTAAAAAGGGCTGAGACCATCTTCAATAGTCATCATTTTTTATTCTTTCTTCAGCTTCGGCCACGTCTAATCTATTATCAATTTCATCCTGCAAAGTCTTTGCAAACTTCTTGGAATACTCTGAGTTGATCTTGAGACACTTCTTGTGACAGAGAAGCTGAATAGTTGAAGCCAAGCACAGCTCATCTTCCCTCTGAAAAGCATACTGGCAGGCCTTGTTCATAAGTGCCATTCCTCTTTCAGGCACTGAGTATGTCTGACCATCAACAGGGCCAACAATACCATTTGGAAGGATCAAATCCCTGTGCATACCATCCACACGAACATCTTCAGTAACAAAAGTTTCATCAATAATTTGTGAAATTCTTCTTCTTTTGTTGCCTGTCTTTGGGGGTTCTTGTTCGAAAAGATGTGGTGGGGGATCAATCTTGAGTTTGGCAGCTGTTTCCTTGATCCAGTTAAACTTAGCCTTAAGAGTTTTAAGCAGAAGGAAATTTGCCTGTCCAGACTTTTTGGCAGCTAAGGCTTCGAGTTCAAACCATTCTGATAACCCAAGTGTCTTTAACCTGAAGTTGTCAAACACATCCATATTCCTCTGTTGGTTTTCCCTCCATAAGATCATCTGTGGGGTGTTTGTGGATTTATGAATGGTGTATTTAAACTTGGTTATCTTGCCAGCAGCATACCTGTTGTTCACGCAGGCATCATAGTCAGCTTTGACTTTCTTTAAGGCCTCAGCGCGTTTTAGTTCCATTTCCCTCAACCTTTGTTTTTGTTTTTCCCTTTCAGGTGGGGTCATCTTCCTCAGAGTAGCTTCATTTAATTCTTTGGCTGTCTTGAGCTCATTTAGTCTTTTGAATTCTTCAGCTTGTTGCTCTATTTCTTCAGGAGTTAAAGGACTCTCATCGGAAGGTGTAAAGGTTGAAAAGTGGGAAAGGTCTGTGGTGGATCCTCCTGTCTCTAGCATCGCAACTATCTTCTTAAGTTTGGTGTCAGTATCAACCAAAACTATCTCCTTCCCTTTCTTTGAGACAGAGGACTCCACACTTATGTTTTTCAAATCATCAGCTCTTTTGAGAAACGCTGTCTGAGCCTGAGTTTGAATAGATTTTGGGAGAGAGCTCACAGTGAATTTTAGTTTCTTGGCCGCTGGCTCATCCTCATCCTCAGGTTTGCTGATGTTAACTAAGATCATGGATTTAGATGAGCCAGCTCCATCTTGTGTTTGTTGCTCCCCCTGAGTATCATCCTCATCATCAGGTACTATAACTGGTGTGATGACTTGTAGAGGAACAGGTGTAGTTGAGGGATTGGCTGATGATGAGCCTTGTTCAGCAGATGCAAGGCTGAGTGTAGTATTCTTCTCCCCCTCACGTTCATCCTTACTTCCCTGATGTTTGGATGAACATGCCTGAAAACGTCTTGCAATCTGCTCCACAGAGGCAGCCATGGCACGTTGTCTTTTTCTTGAAGCCCTGGCAATCTTCAGCAAGAGGTTGGCATTGGCATTAGTATTTGCCTGAACACGCCTGACAATAAAGCCAACATGGTTGTATTGCCTGTTGCGAACCGCATTGAAGTGCCTGTTCATGTTGTTTTCTTGTTCATGGAACATAGCAGGGACAACTGAGTCAATGGCATCCTTGATTCGTGTCGAGAGATGACTGAGTCCCTGGGCCACACCTTTTCTTGCACCCTCCTGAATTGGCTCAGTCACAGCCTCAGTCACAGCCTTCTTTATGATGCCTGGAAATGTGACAGTAAAATTGTGCATCTCTGACTTGATCACATCCAGCTTCCTTGATAAGCGCTCAATATCAGATTGATGATGTACGGGCTGAAGATTCTTGATATTGAGGCTTTGCTGAGCAAAATCATCCCCCCTTGGAATTAAGTCAAAGTTGGTCTGGGCTGGATGATCAAACATGAGGAATTCGGCTGTTGGATCATATGTGGGTGTTTGGAAGACTGTTGTTGCAGATGTAGCAGAGTTTGGAGTGTCAACAGCTTCTTTGAGAGGAGAAGTCTTGTCATCAGCTGGTGTGGACACAGCTATATCTTTAGGAGGAGAGGCTGACAGCTGGTCATCCTCATCTTCTTCATCCTCTTCATCAAACATTCCCTCAGGGAATTCATCTTCAGGCATGGGCTCAAACTCAGAGACATAATCTTCTACTGAGAGCATTTCTTCATCAACATTTAACACAAGCTCTTCAGTATTGAGTTTATCCTGAGTCATTGTTTCAGCCTCCTTTTCGTGTACCTGAGATTCTTTGACTGCCTGTACAATTTCAGCCTGCAAGTTTGTTGTAATTAGTAACAGGGAAAAAATATAAGGTGAATGGTCGCCATTTCGCTGTCCCAGAGAGGCTGAGGGTGATTACTCAGCCACTCCAAAGGATAAATCCTTGGGATTCTTTTAAGTGTGAATGAAGTGTGGTTAATGGTCGCCATTCGCTGCCCCTAGGAAAGCTGAGTGTGATTATTCAGCCCCCCCCCCCCAAAAAAAGGTAAAAAACCTTTGGGACTCTTTTGATTGTGAAACATATGTTGTTTAATGATCGCCAGTCGCTGCCCCTAGGAAAGCTGAGTGTGATTATTCAGCCCCCCCAAAAGGTAAAACCTTTGGGACTCTTTTAAGAGTGAAACATATGTTGTTGTAGGTCGCCTGTTACGCTGCCCCTAGGAAAGCTGAGGGTGATGATTCAGCTCCCCCTGAAAGGATGAATCCTTTGGGACTCTTTTAAGGAGGGAACCAAGAGGCTGTGTGAAGTACAGCTGATCAAGGTTGAGACATTAATGTATTCAGGTTGTTGTTAGCCTGAATACTGTCTAGAGGGTTCAGGGTCATCGGGGTGCTTTATAAACACAAATGAATCATTCCCTGGTGCATAGACAGGGTGTACAGAAGTCTTAAAGTATTCTAAGTGTAATGACAGACTTCTATGGGTCGAGGATTACCCTAACTTCACCACTCTCTCCTACAGACAAATGAGAGTGGTTGCTTGTGAACCTCTAAAAATGTACACTGATTACCTGTGAGATATCAGCTTGGTTTGGCTGGTTTCCTGTTGTCTCTGCTGACCTAGAGACACTAGACGCCTGTTGTTTGTCAGCCAAAGATTCTGAATCCACAAGAGTATCTGGACCAGAGGCGGTGTCAATCTTCTTTTCCTTGGCCTTACTAACAGCTTTGGAGTGGGAAGAAGAGGGGATTTTCTTCTTCTTTGGCTGTTGGCCAGATGAAGCCTTGGACTTAGTAGTGTGTTGCCCAGAGGTCAAAGACATAGACTTGCCAGCGACACTAGAAGTATTCACCTTCTCAGAGGAAGGGAGCAAGGGCTTCTCAGCGTTAGGTACCTGGTTGGCCACGTTCAGCATGTGTGCAGTGACAGGGATATCCTCAGCTCCTATTTCCTTGTAGATGGCGCCAGTGATGCGATAGGGCTTAAGGGCAGTCAAAGCCTTGTTGTGGTAATTTTCTCCCAGCAAACTCTCAAAGATCAGGGACAGGAAGCGCACATAACAGATGTTCTTTTCCCTGACCTGATTCCTTCCCTTCAGTTGTTCTACCAGGTTTGAGAATAGGATGCTTCCAAAGTCGACATCAGCTCCCCAGATTAATCCATACGCAATAGCCTGATGATTGGACGACATCTGATCCTGTGATCCCTGCATTCCTCCCAGGGACTTCACAATGTGGGTGAAGAGGACACGCCACATAGGGGTGAAATACTTAATCTTCAGAGGGGATTTGGCGAGGACTTCTGGTGTAAGGGCAGGATTAACATCATGGCAAGGGTTTAGTGTGGCCAGGGCTTCCTTGACAGCCTTTTTGTCAACAGTCTTCAAGCATTCATCTCCATGTTTTAGTCCGGCCACACTAGAAAAGTCTTTAAGGGAAAAGGCAAAGGGATGTTCATTGCATGAGAGGCTAAATGTAATGGTGTCTTCTACTACTTCAGCAGAATACCAGAATTCCCTAAGGTATTCTTGGTAAAAAGTGGATGGAGATTTGGTGAAGGCTTCATTTAGGTCACAATTCTGCATGAAATTTACCAGATCTGAATAGGTGCTGTTTGGTGCCTTAATCCATCCAATGGCGTTGTTGGAGGCGATGATGCTCTCGTTGATCTCGAAGTTCACATTGGAGGCTTTTGGAACGGGAAACGCCATTGATTTGAGGTTGAAGGTGAATGAAAATGGCGGATGGTTGAGAGAGATAAGAATTTAGAGAGAGAAGTTGATTTTAGAATGGTGGTGGGTGAGAAGAGAAAGAAGACAATATATATTCAAACTTAAGTGAACAGTTATTCAACCGTATTAAATGCAAGAGCGAAAATGACTGCTCAAGTGGATCCCCTTGACCTTTCAAAAAGTTTGTCTCCTCGTTATCCGAAAAATAAATGATTAAATATTTGAGAATGTTTTTTGCATTTACTTGGAAAGTAACTACCTAGTTTCATGTGAAAAACATTTAATATAGAATCAATCATTTAATGAACACATTTAATATCAAGCCACAGGCTTTGAGATATTGAGCATCCCTAGCTCAGCAACTAGCCTGTTGAACGAAGGTTCAGCCAAAGGCTTTGTAAAGATATCAGCTAGTTGCAGCTCTGTGGGAACAAAATGCAGCTCAATATCTCCCTTCATTATATGATCCCTGATAAAATGATACCTGATATCAATGTGTTTGGTACGAGAGTGTAGAACAGGGTTGTTGGATATGGCAATGGCGCTGGTGTTGTCACAAAAGATTGGAACTTTGTCATACAAGATTTCATAGTCAGCCAATTGACTTTTCATCCAGAGTACCTGAGCACAACAGCTGGCTGCAGCGACATATTCTGCTTCAGCTGAAGACATAGCCACAGAGTTTTGCTTCTTAGCACTCCATCCAACCAATTTTCCTCCTAGGATTTGACAGCTGCCATAAGTACTTTTCCTGTCAATACAGCATCCAGCATAATCTGAATCTGAATAGGCCTTGAGATCAAAGCCTGATTCCTTTGGATACCATAGACCTAGGGATGGTGTTCCTTTGAGATACCTGAAAATTCTCTTAACAACCACTAGATGGGATTCTTTTGGGTTAGCTTGGTACCTTGCACAGAGACATGTGGAGAATTGGATATCTGGACGACTGGCTGTTAGATACATCAGTGACCCAATCATGGCTCTATATAAAGTCTCATTGACAGAGACCCCTGACTCATCAGGGCCCAAGTTGTTGGGTGGAAGCATGGGGCATTTCACTGATGCACAATCAGCTAAGTCATATTTTTTAAGTAAATCCTTAACATACTTTTCTTGACAAATGAAAATTCCCTTAGGACATTGTTTAATTTAAAAGCCCAAAAAGTAAGTTAATTCACCCATCATACTCATCTCATATTTCTTGGTCATTAATTTAGCAAAACGTTTACTAAGATTGACATTTGTTGACCCAAAGATGATATCATCCACATAAATCTGCACAATGATGAAATCACTCTTGTCCTTGAAGGTAAAGAGTGTTTTATCAATAGAACCCCTGATAAATTTATTTTCAGATAAGAAATTTGAAAGAGTTTCATACCATGCTCTTGGAGCTTGTTTCAGACCATACATTGCCTTGTGAAGTCTGTACACATGGTTGGGAAACTCGCTGTTCTCAAATCCTTCAGGTTGTGCAACATAGACTTCCTCAGCCAAATCACCATTGAGGAAGGCACTCTTTACATCCATCTGATACACAGTGATGTTCATATAGGCAGCATAAGCAAGAAAGATTCTGATGGCCTCAAGTCTAGCAACAGGTGCAAAAGTTTCATCATAATCAATTCCTTCAGTCTGAGAGAACCCCTGTGCTACCAGTCTTGCTTTGTTCCTGATGATGTTCCCAATTTCATCCATCTTATTTCTATAGATCCATCTAGTGCCTGTGATATTCTTTCCAGGTGGAGCTGGCACTAGTGTCCATACTTTGTTCCTTTTGAACTGATTGATTTCTTCTTGCATAGCAGCTACCCATCCTTCTTCTACCAGAGCCTCAGCAACTCTTTTAGGTTCAATTTGAGAAAGAAATTCAGCAAATAGACATTCATTGGCTGAGGCTGACTCTGAGTCTTGGATTCGCTGTCTGGTTGTGACCCCTGCATTTGGTTCCCCAATAATGTTGACAAGAAGAATGTGTTGATCTCTTGACCACTTATTTTGAGGAGCTGGGGATTCAAGAACAGGGGTACTTGAGGGCACAGCTGGTACAATTTGAGTCTCATCCTGCTGACTAGGAGGGCTTTCTTCAAAGACTACTTCAGTGTCAGAGTCTTCTTCAGCCATATCAAGGGAAGCTATTTCATTATCAGCAGGAGAATCTTCAGAGATTTGAAGAATTGGTGAGTCATCAATATCATGAGAAGGACCATCAGAGATTTGAGGTTCTTCTTCATCAAGTTCCTGAGAGGTAGGAACTTCTATGTTGTGAGTAGACAGAGGGTCAAAAGCAGGAACATAAGGAGTGAGAGTGTTAGAGTGGTGATGACTGGTAGGTCTGGGTTCTGTGAACTCATCACTTGGGAAAGAAATGTTTTCATTAAAATCTACTTCATCACCCTCTGTTCCTGTCCTCTGTATGACTTCATCATCTTCATTGAATCTGACATGGAAAGTTTCTTCTACTTCTTGTCTTCTGATGTTGAATACTCTGAAGGCTTTGGCGGTTGGAGAGTATCCCAAAAAGAAACCATCATCAGCTTTTTCATCAAACTTTCCAAGTTTATCCCTGTAGTTATAAATAAACACAGGGCATCCAAACACATGAAAATAGCTGACGTCTGGAGATCTTTTTCTGAAAACTTCATAGGAGGTTTTGCCATGTCTTTTGACAATGATTGATCTGTTTTGAGTGTAGCAGGCAGTGTGTACAGCTTCTCCCCAAAATTGCTTTGGTAAGGCTGCACCATTTAACATAGTTCTTGCTGCTTCAATCAGAGTCCTGTTTCTTCTTTCAGCCACACCATTTTGTTCAGGAGTGCCAGCTGAAGAGAAGTTCTGAGAAATCCCTTTTTCATCACAAAATGATTCAAGTTGATGATTCTTGAATTCTGTACCATTATCACTTCTTAGAGCTTTGACTCTAACATCATTCATATTTTCAACCTGTCTGATGAAGGACATGATGGTATCAGTTGCATCACTTTTCCTTCTGAGGAAGAACACCCATGTATATCTTGAAAATTCATCAACTATGACCAAGGTGTATTTGTTGTGATTAATGGTTTGAGGTTTGACAGGCCCAAACAAGTCCATGTGAAGGATATGTAAGCACTTGTCAATGGAGAATGATTGCCTGGTCTTGAATGAAGACCTGTGATGTTTTCCTTTGACACAGGCAGAACAAGTTTTGTCTTTGGAAAACATTACTGAAGGTAGACCAGCAACCAAGTTTTGAGTGGCTATCTTATTGATGTTCTTGAAGTTGAGATGAGACAGTCTTTTGTGCCACAGCCAGTTGACACTTTCAGAGGCTTTGGCAAGAAAACAATTTGAACTGTCTTCAGAGCACACAGCCATGTTGATGACATAAACATCTCTCCTTCTAGGTGCAACCAGCACAACATCATTATTTTTGTTGAATATGGTTCCCTGAGTCTTAGTAAACAAAACCTTATAGTCAGCATCACATAATTGGCTGATGCTAATAAGATTGTGTTTAAGACCATTCACATATGCAACCCTGGTAAATGTGATCCCATTGAAATTCACTGAGCCATATCCTTCTGTGTCACCTGAAGAGTTATCTCCAAACACCACTTTGGGACCTGGCTCCTTTGAGTATCTGTGCAGGTATTGTTGAATCCCTGTCATGTGTCTAGAACATCCACTATCTATATACCATACCGATTCCTTGAGATATTTCTGCACAGATACATAGAAACAGATTAGTTCCTATGGTGAACCCACTTTCCAGTGGGTTCCCTGAATTGCTTGTTAGCAACTCTTGTGTTCCTGAAAAACTTTTGGCGTTGGGATGGACAGTTCATTGTTTCATGGTTATAACTCCCACAGATATCACACCCAGGGAAGTCACCACACTCGTCTGAGTGATGGTCTGTGAACCCACAGAATTTACAGGGAGGATAAGATTTGTAATTTTCCTGTTGTCTTTTGGAACTCTGTGGTCTGTCCCTAGAGGGTGTCTGAGCTCTTTTAGCTGCCATGTGTCTGTCATGATCTAAGGTCGAATGGTGAGAATTTTTACAAACATTGCAATAAGGTTTGATTAACCTTTCCCCTTTGGGTTCACCTAGGACTGACTTAGGTTCATGAGAAGTAGAGCATTCAGCGGAAGGCTTAATGTGTTGTTTCAAGAGTTCTACTTCTTTCATAAGAGACAACAGGCGATCTTCAGTGGTGGGGTCAACCTTATTCACAGCTTTAGTAGTAACAGGTTTAAAAGTTACTTGTTTACCAGTTTGTTTAGCAGGCACACGAAAAACTTTGGCTGGAGGATTCTCAATGTCTGTCCTAAGTTCGTCCTTAACAGATCTAGAAGAACTGCTAGGTTCAACTCCAGAGAGTTTGGGCAAAGGTGGTAGCTCAGACACATCTTCAGAGACAGGGTCATTAGTCAAAGAGGTATCTGACATATGAATAGTCTCTGTAGATTTAAAGACAATGTCTTTGGGTTTGGTGAGAATCCTCAGCTTTTTATTCTTAGCAGTTATATCCCTGTTTAAGTTAGCAGGCACTTCATCCCTAAGCAATTCATCAATAGTAAACCTAACACACAACCATTTTTCAATAATCTTGTTCAATTCAGTGACTTGATCATTTAAAGCTATGTTTTTCAAGGTTAATCTAGCTACTTCATTTTGCAGGGATATTTTCTCTAAGTTAACCCGCCTGAGAGTTTCACATTCAGCCTTAGCATTTATCATTTCAGCTTTAACAGAGTGAAACTTATCAAGTAGGTTCTTCCTTTGTTCCTCAACAAAGTGCAAATCAACAATGGTGTAATCAAGGACATGCTTACGTTCATCACTATCAGACATAGATAAAAGCCTGTGTACCTTTTTCATTGTGATGTCAACCCATTGTCCTGATCTTGCATCACCTTTTCCAACAGCTGGTTCATCCTCAGCTATCGCCATAAAAGCCCTGACTCTTGTGGTGTCTTCTTCATCTGAAGTCAATGGTTCATCATTCCAATCATAAGTTTCAGCAACCAACCCTTTCTCAGTCTTTTTCTCACCACCTTTCTTTTTGGACATAGCTTCAATCTTCAAGTTCATTTGTTCTAACTCAGCTTTAAGTGCCTTGTACTTATTTTTGTAATCTTTCTTCTCAGTGTCTGAAGAATTGGATTGAGATGAGTTGTTATGTTGTTTGAACTTGTAGGGTTTGGATGAAGATGATGGATAAGAGGGTGAGGATGTCTTGGTAGAAGGACACTCTTTTTGATAATGTCCAAGCTTTCCACAGGCAAAACATGTTTCTTTTGACCTGTCAGTTGGTTTGCTAGCTGATCCTACTCTTCCAGATCTTTTGTAGTATCTTCTTTGGTTGGCTAGCAGTGCTCTTTCATGGAATTCTGCATTGAGGTCTGACAAGAACTCTTGGCTGCTACGGGTATCTTCTTCAATATCAGAATCGCTGTCATGAGGATGTGTTGCAGAGATCAAAGCTTTGGAAGATGCTCCTTGGACTACAAATCTTTCAGTCTTTGATTTGTAGATAGTATCGATCAGCCCTTCTTCATAATTGTACTTACCATAGAGCTGAGCAAGGGTATCATTTTTGATTGAGTTGTTAGCTCTCTGAGTCTGATTCATGCTCAGCTACTTTCTTGGAAGGCTGTTGACAAAAGTAGCATTGATCTCAGCTTGACCAATAGTGACATCATTCATAGCAAGGTCATTTAGAAGAATCTTCAGCCTAGTATAGGTTTGCTGAACCTTTTCACCTTCAAGTGACTTAAAGGCATTAAACTGAAGTCTGAGTGCCTGAATCTTTGTCTCTCTTGTTTCAGAGGGTCCTTCATGGCCAAGAATGAGGTCTGTTCACATTTGTTTAGCTGTGGGACACTGAATGACAGACTTCATGATATGCTTGGGAAGACAGGAAATTATGATGCTTTTGAGACGTTTATCTTGGTTTGCTAATTTCCTATCAGCTGAGGTCCATTGTTTGACAGGTTTGGGAAGAGGGTTTTCTTCAGTAGATGTAAGCGCCATGGGAATATATGGACCATTTTCTAAAATTTCTAAGAGAAAAGGTTCAAGTCCATCAAGGTATACAAGAAATTGACTCTTCCAACTGGCAAAGTCTTCTTCATCAAAGACTGGTACACTGGTTACGTGTGATCCACCTCTTGAGTCAAGAAGTTGGGGTAGATCATCGTCATTTGCTGGAGGGTTAAGTCTTGGTGAAGATGGGTTTGTGGAAGCTGAGTGTGGGCTAGAAGTTTCCGGCATGGTGGATCTTGATTATAAAACTGAGAACGATGTTTCTTGAAGGTTTTAATATCAAACACCGCTCTGATACCAATTGAAAGTCCCTAATCAATGCAAGAAACCCTAATCTTAACTTAATCAACACAAGGTATTACTTTTCAAACGTAATCTTATTATTGTATAATAAAGAATTACAAGTGTTATGGATAACACCGTTTGATGACAATGTGTTGTGCACACTTTGAACAACAATAAACCTTAACTTATGAATACAGTCGTAGCTGTTTGATTCACTAAGTTATACGCACTAATGTTCTTAATATCTCAAAGTGTCAAACATTAATGCATGGATACACATCCTATTTATAGTGTTACGAGTTTGACTTGAACAGTACTTGATGTCGACTACACAAGCTTTTACAAGTTCCCACATCAGTCACATGATGTCCTTCTATTCTTGGTAGTCTTCCATTATGCTTTAAGGAACAGTTGTCAAAAACAGTTTCCTTATTCTTCATAGTCTCGAACACACAAATGGCATGTCCAAAGTGTGCTGAGAGTTATTAGGGTATTGCCACCCCTGTTAACTCTCAACCCCTCAGAGTCCCTAATACATCTTGGCTGTTATCCATCACAGCCAAGGAGTATGTCTTCAGGTAATCTTCGACTTCCCTGACAATGTCTCTGACATGGACTCCTCTGAGGTTGCTCACAGAGACTTGGATCTCTGTGAGTCTTGCGAAACTTGCCTGCCTCCTAGGCACAGGCAAGGGACTATCTATCAACCTAATTATGTTTAAATCAATGATCAGGGAATCTAATAAGTTTAGATTCCCAACAGTATTACACTGTGTAAATGGATTTCACGTACAAATGAAGGTATTAATGAAACTAATTTAAGAGTTCCATAAATGAGGAGTCTACATTTCGAATGTCATGTAATGTTTTATTTTCAGTGTCACTAAATGTTTTTATATACACTACATGTCAAGAAAATTTGTTATAATCGAATTATCACATGTTACAATCGTTTGCAATTACATTTTGATCTTTCTCGTTCTATGTTGAACATGACACAAAACACTTATCATAATATTGCATATCGTTAATAATTTACAACTAGATATTTCTGCCGCTATGCGCGGGTACTCATCTAGTAAAAGTAAAGTGTGAGTAAGGATGAAAAATAAGAGAAAGAACTGATAATTTATAAGTGAAAACAAAAATTGTAGAGAAGTAAAAAACAAAAGAAAGTTGGTTCGAAGCTAATTACCCTTTGGGAAGGGAAGTCTTTTGGTGAATGTGGAGTCATCTATCTAAAATTCTAAATAAATTGAAAACAAAATCAAGCCCACTCTCCGCCTTCCTTGTCCTTGTCATAGTCTGTTTCTATCTCTCTCTATACACAGATTCTGTATCTATATCTACCTGTACAAGATAATAATTTCATCATCTTCTTGATCCCTTGATAATT
Source organism: Glebionis coronaria (assembly GCA_025667525.1). NCBI lineage: Eukaryota > Viridiplantae > Streptophyta > Magnoliopsida > Asterales > Asteraceae > Glebionis > Glebionis coronaria. The sequence continues at coordinate 80,402 of JANFOE010000403.1, read as the reverse complement.
TTGAACAGGTAGAGTTGGATCGGTGAATCAATTTAGGGTTTTTGTTTCAGATCTGTAATTAGGGTTTTTGTTTTTTTATGGCTCATCAGTTTATGGTTGAGGATACTGATGAAGATTTTTTTGATAAGTTAGTTGACGATGATGATGATGATGTTGTTCCTCTTGATAATAATAAGCTAGTAGTATCATCTGATAACGACAAGCTATTAGTTAATAATGATGCTGATGATGATGTTATAGCTTTTGCTAATTTAAGTATTAGTGAAGAGGATTTGGGTGAAAAACATCAAGACATTGAGCTTATTAATAAGGTACAAGAATCGAGTCGGTTAGTCTCGTCTAATTCGTTTGCGTTTGATACTCAAGTTGTCGAAAATGCGAATACCTCCAAGGAGGATCTGAGTTATGGATCTGGTGGTATTAAGGAGGTGCAATGGAGTGCATTTGGTGCCGATGAGGATTCGTTTAATGCGTTTGGATCCGATGAACCTGATTTCTTTAATGGATTTGGTGACGGGGTTGACCCCATGGGAAAAGGGCCTAACTTGGTTGCTACTGAATCGGCTAATGTGGTAAGTAATGATTTTTCTCAAACGGGTCACCAGAATATTAATGATTCTTCACAGCAATCTGCCAATACCGTGGAACAAGAAGATCTGAATAGTATTCAACACTGGGAGAGTCTCGGATGGAGATACGACCTAAATACAGGACAATGGTATCATGTAGATGAAGGTAATAATGCAACTTCACATGCACAAGACGTGTATAATGCTGCTGATTGGACTGCATCCAATGACAAATCAAATCTTTCGTACTTGCAGCAATCTACTCTATCTGTTGCCGGTGTAGCGGAGACGGGGACAACCAAAAGTATTACAAACTGGAATTCGGTTTCTCAAGTTGGTCAAAATAACGAAAGTTCAACACAATTGAATCAGGGATCGCAAGATAATAATATTACTGACACGGGTTATCCCTCAAATATGCTTTTTGATCCTCTATATCCCAGTTGGTATTATGATACGAATGTCCAGGACTGGCGTTCTTTGGATGAATATAACTCGCAATCTACTGTCGTAGCTCAGGGCCAGGTCGTGAAAAATGGGTTTGTTGAAAGTAATAACGAGTCGGAACAAGTTCATAACTGGAATAGTTCTCTTAGCAACGCTGAACAACCGAGTTCAACTATATGGCAACCTAATGCTCTTGACAATAAAAACAACCAACGAGCAAGTAACTTAGCCAATAATTTTTCTTATGTCGACACGCATGTTACTCAACACCCGTCTTTTGACAATGCTAGCAAGATTAATAACGAGTACCCTGCTGTTTCTGGGTCTCAATCATTTGTTCCTCTTGGTCAGACTTTCAAGCAAAATGAGACGATGAATGGCGCAAGTTCATTTCCATATCAGGATGAGTCGAGCTCATTCCAGCAAGTGGTTCAGAGTGGTCATCAAACGTCTTATCCTTCGGCTGCGGGAAGGTCATTGGCTGGCCGCCCTCCTCATGCACTGGTTACTTTTGGTTTTGGAGGGAAGTTGATTGTGATGAAAGATAGTTCTGTGCTGGTAAATGCATCCTATGGAGTGCAGGTTAGCCCAGAGTTATTTCATAGATGTGGCAAATACTACACATTTACTTATGGATGGGTCAAACTAAAGCTAGAAAGGACCAAGTCAATTGGGCAATATATCTTTTTGCAAACTCTATTTTGGATTCTTACAACATTATGAATCATTTTATAAAGATAAAAATAAATTTGGGTAATTATATTGTTTTTGAATTATATGTTATGATCCCACATCGGCCAAGTATGGGAATGGTTGATGGTTTATAATATCGGTGTCCCCTCCTCAAACAAGCTAGCTTTTTGAGTGAGTTATACACTTGGACTTATGAACCGATACGAGCCTAGTATGGGATAGGTTCGTATCAATTGGTATCAGAGCTAGCCCTACCTTTCGAGGTCCAAACACTCGGAGTGGTGGCTTGGACCCGAAAAAAGAAGGGTGCCAACGAGCCCAGAGTGGTGGCCTATGGAGTGGTGGCTTGGACCCAAAGAGGGGTGCCAACCGTGACCAACGAGGACGTTGGCTCTTTGAAGCGTGGGGTATTTTTATGATCCCACATCGGGCAAGTATGGGAATGGTTGATGGTTTATAATGTCTAGGTGTCCCCTCCTCAAACAAGCTAGTTTTTTGAGTGAGTTCTACACTTGGACTTATGAACCGATACGGATAGTTCGTATCATTATAATCAGCACATATATTAGTCATGAAACTTTAAAAAATTGATAAAAACAGATTTGCAGGCCAACCAATCTGGTACTAAGATTGCCCGACCTGCCCATAATACATATGTCATTCTGTTTGCATCCACATATGTTTCCTTATGTTTTGAATCATTATTTAACGTGTAGTGTTTGTCTCGTTGTAGGGTTCAGCTTCTGGGTCTATTTCTGTTCACAACTTGACAGAAGTCGTGACAAGTGGAGCACCACGTGTACATGACTATTTTCACACACTCTGCCAGCAATCATTTCCTGGACCACTTTCAGGTGGAAATGTTGGCGGTAAAGAGTTGAACAGATGGATTGATGAGAGAATCACACACACTGAAATTTCTGATGTAGATTACCAGAAAGCTGAAGTTATAAAATTGCTTCTTTCCTTGCTGAAAATAGCATCACAACACTATGGAAAATTGAGATCTCCTTTTGGGTCAGACAGTAGCTTAAAGGTAAAAGAATTGACCTTTTATGTATGAAATGTTATCAGTGTCTATCAGCTATTGTAATTGGCACTGTAGCAGATTTTGCATTATTTCTGGGGGATGTCCAATAATGTATGGAAATCAATTTCGATAACATACGACTCAATGTCATAGTTAACTGTATGTGTTTGTTATTTTTACTTGGAGATTAATTTGGGCCGGGTACTCTGGTTTATCTTAAATGGGTCAAAGTAGAACTTTGTGCTAAAAGGGTGTCTAGTGACATGGGCCAACGCATTGAAATTTCCCTGTGGTTCAGTTTGCAATGCATACAACCTCCTTAATTAAGTATTTTAAAGATTTACATTTATTATATTTATGATCAATATCAATGGGTTATATTAGACCCGATTTTAATTTGGACAAGAAGGTGCTTGCGAGTCAAGTTAACCCAAACGGTATTGACTCGTGTGAGTCACACCTCCTATGTTGTCACCTCTATCTGTAGTGATACCATCAACTCAAGTTTGATTGTCAAATTTTTAGATCATTAGATGACTTTTGCTTTTACTAATTGGTTCCTTTGTAATAGGAGAATGATGCTCCAGAAGTAGCTGTTGCTAGACTGTTTGCATCTGTGAAGAATAGTGCAGAATACAACAGTTATGGTGCTCTTGCCCATTGCTTGCAACAAGTACCTTCCGAAGGACAAACTCGGGTATGTAATATTTATCAACCTTAATTTGTTCCCCTACTCCCTTTGTTTGGAATTATTTGCTTTTAAGTTTCTCTTTTATAAAATTTATGGAGAAAGGTCTTATAATTTTTTTCTTCTTTATTCTCTGCGAAGAAGAATCTAGATATTTACCTAAATATACTGCCAATAATGAAGTTGCTTTTTCTTTCAATGCCAATACCTATGTATGATGTATGTATTATGATTTAGGAAACTGCTGCCGAGGTCCAAACTCTGCTTGTTTCTGGTAAAAAGAAGGATGCTCTTCATCGTGCACAAGAGGGTCAACTGTGGGGACCCGCACTTGTGCTTGCAGCACAACTTGGTGACCAGGTCTCTCTCATCCTGCCTGTATTTCTCTTGATATTCCTTTATGCTATTGACTTACTCTAGAGAGAAAATTCAACTATTTTTTTTTCTTTCTGGGTTTTTATTGCAGTTTTATGTTGATACAGTAAAACAAATGGCTATTCGCCAGTTAGTACCGGGATCACCTATGCGGACATTGTGCCTGCTTATAGCCGGCCAACATGCAGACGTGTTTGCAGCTGATGCTACGGCAGATGGTGACATCTCCGGTGCTGTAAATATGTATCAACAGCCTACACAGGTACTGTTTAGCTAAAAGCGGGACAGGTCAAACGGGTTAAAACTAGCCTAAAAGTTAGATCTTTAGTTCTCGGAATCTAAAAAGTCAGTGAAATATATGAAAATCCCCCGAAAGTCGAATATGATTGTAATAGATCTTTTTTCCGTTGCTTTCTTCAATCACAAGCAACACTAGTTACCTAAACTGTTTTGACCTGTTACCCTACCCGCTCGATGTGTGCAATCGCGCCAACGAGAGTCTGTACTTCTGTCTCAGTAGACATAATGTGATTTCTTTCTTTGCGTTAGACTCAACCTAATGGGAATGGCATGCTTGATGACTGGGAAGGAAATTTGGCAGTGATCACTGCCAACAGAACAAAAGACGATGAACTGGTACTTATTCATCTGGGAGATTGTTTATGGAAGGAAAGAAGTAATGTAAGTATCTTTGAATGTCAATTACATTTTATGAGTTCGATCCTCTGATTTGATGGATAATTCTCTTAAAAATTTATACAGATTATTGCAGCCCATATTTGCTACTTGGTTGCAGAAGCAAATTTTGAGTCATATTCAGACAGTGCTAGGCTGTGTCTCATTGGTGCAGATCACTGGAAACATCCCCGAACATATGCCTCCCCGGAGGCTATTCAAGTATCTCCTCATCTCTTCTTATTATTTTATATAAGAAAGTTTTTTAACAATTAATTAAACGACAAAATGTGGCTGTAAATAAGAACAAAATACTGAGCTTTATAAGCCAGAGTCAAAGACACAGTAATGAAGTAATGGCGTTACATCCCAAGATCTCTTTTCTTTATATAGTTCATAGCCTTGGTGAAAAACTGATTTGCCACTGGCAAATTGTTCAAAGATTCGATTCACAGCTTTTTCATGGATATATTGATAGGTTCTGCATTAAATGAAATAACAATGCCTTGTAATTGTGAATGCAAACAGAGGACAGAAGTGTACGAATACTCAAAGATGCTTGGAAACTCTCAGTTCACCTTGTTACCTTTTCAACCATATAAGCTTATTTACGCTCACATGTTGGCTGAAGTTGGAAGAGTTTCAGACTCATTAAAGTATGTATAAGTGTATAATTGTATATTAAATTTCAATGTTTTTTCAAGTTTATATACTCTTACCTTTTTTTTACATTTCCCCTTCTGAAAATAGATTATTTTATTCAGGTATTGTCAAGTGGTTACAAAATCCCTGAAAACTGGACGAGTCCCTGAGGCAGAAACATGGAGACAATTGGTTACATCCTTAGAGGATAGAATAAAAACTCACCAACAGGTACCAGTTTGTTATCTAGGCATCACTTCTCATTGTTATTGGTGGTAAAATAGGCTGGCCAGGCGTGCCAGGTAACAGATCTGAATGGGTTTCGGTCAAAAGGGGTATATTTTGGTTTTAGTAGAACCAATTGGGGTTTGGTTGGCCCCTGTAATAGGTTTTGCCATATTTGTACTTTTTGCAGTAATAATTATTGTGTTAAGTATGGTTACAAAGACTATACGGCAAACTAATAGAGGTATTTAGGGAATTCAATGCATTATAATATACCTTATGTCATATTGCGACCTATAATCTCTGTAAAATTGATTTTGCTTGTTTCCTGTTTTGTAGGGTGGATTCTCTACTAATTTGGCTCCTGCTAAAATAGTTAATAAGTTGCTTAGCTTCATTGATAGCACCACACAGCGTGTTGTTGGTCTACCTCCACCTATTCCTTCCACATCTAGCGGTTTTGCCCCAGTTGATCACCATCACCAACCACCGAAGACCGCTAGAGTGTTAGCTAGTCAATCGACAATGGCAATATCCTCGTTAATGCCATCTGCATCGATGGAGCCTATTAATCAGGAAGATGCCAACAAAAGGAGCATGCATAATCGTAGTGCTTCAGAACCTGATTTTGGTCGATCTCCCAGACAGGTTGTGATATGATTTACTCATTCTAGTTAAGTATTATTTCACAATATGTGTGTGTTGGGGGGTGGGGGGGTGTTGCTGGATATATTTTTTGAACTGATTGATTATATAAATATTATCAGTTTCATATGGTTGTTATGAATCTCAAAATTGATAATCCCATGGCTCAAAATTACAGTTCCAAAATAATCAGTTTTGTACTACCTAATTTGAGAGGCTTTCTTTTTTCATTTCGCTGTGCGCATATTTTCACCAGAAAAAAAGAATTTTTTGGTTATTGTATGTATCAAGTACTTCAAATTAGGTGTGACCATAACAGACTGTGGACCGGACCGACCCGAAAAATCGGCCCGAACTGGACCGACTGGACCTGACCTGACCTATTTCGTTCCGGTCCCCAATCCACACTTTACCTCATGGTCAGTCCTCGGTCTGGCCTTACGTACAACTGACCATTTTGCCTTCTCGGACCGCACCGAACCGGTCCTTGATTCGTGGTTTTGGGCTTAAAACAGTCTCGGTCCGGTCCAGTTTTTTTTCGGTCCAGTCTGGGTTTGACTCCGGGTTTGACTCGATCCTCACCCCTCCTTCAAATAATCAGGTTCTGTCAAACATCTGACTAACATGTTATAACCTCCCTCCGGCGGGATTGGTTTGTTGTTGCTGTTGTATCTGACTAACATATTACAACCATAAATATCAAAGACACATCCAATTTATCTTTGAATCAAAACACATGCAGAAATTATATTCTACTCCCCATTTATCACAGAATTATCTGATTCTGATCATCCATTATCTCACGTATTGTAGTGAAAGGATAATCACTTTTGCAAAGTACGATTTTGATTGTTGAAAACTTGATGTAGGGACAGGATGAAACATCGAAGGAAAACTCTGCGGATTCACAAAGTAAAGCATCTGGGAATACTTCACGTTTCGGTCGCTTCAGATTTGGCTCCGGTCTCTTGCAAAAGACGGTGGGTATGGTTCTAAAGCCTCGACAGGAGAAACAGGTATCATTCATCCTTGACAGAGGGGTAGCAAAATGGGGGGGGGGGGGGGGGGGGGGGGGGGGGGGGGGGGGTGTTCTGACATGTAGGAGGGGTTAGATGGGTGGCTGAATATATTAAATGATAGGATGTTAATGTATTTTAATAGAATTCTAATTATTAAGATGATTATCAATCTGTTTGACACCCCTTAGCTCAAGCTTAATGCATCTAGCAAACTAGACTTTGTATCTATCTTCTTGCTGAATCCATATTTTCATTTTAGGCAAAATTGGGCGACACTATGAAATTCTATTATGATGCAAACCTTGGAAGATGGGTAGAGGAAGGTGTTGATCCGCCAGCAGAGGAAGCAGCCCTTCCTCCGCCACCAACGACCATGACATCTTTCCAGAATGGATCAGTTGATTATAGCATAAATAATGCTTTAAGAACTGAATCTTTAAGTAGTGGAAGCCCCGACTTTTCAAGCCCAACCCCTGCGAATCATAATTCAGGAATTCCACCAATTCCTGCCGCAAACCAATTTTCTGCACGTCAAAGGATGGGAGTTCGATCAAGGTAACTCGATTTATATCTCTTTCTTGAAGTGTTTGGATTTGTGCCTTGGAACTCATTATTTACTTATGTATAAGGGATAATGATCTGCAAATGCAATCCAACATGACACTTTTTCCTTTAGTTTGTACTATTTTTTTCCTGAAGAATGTACAAACTTTTAAATTTTAATTTATCCTATTGTGTGTATTAGGGGTAAAGTGATCCATTTGGATGGATAATCGTTAGAAATTCTATGGAGCTTTACCCGTAACGATATACACAATTAGAAAATATCGCTCGTAAAAATTAAATAGGAAAATAATTGTTCAGTACACGACAAAAGAAAATTTTCAAGTTGGATAAATTTCAGACCATCACCCCTAATGTTTGCATTATTAGATTCTTCTGATTAGTGGATAAAATAATCAGTTTCTAAAAATGAGAATCGTATTTTTCATTTTTTTTCTTCGTATTTTCTATTTAATGATGGAAAGTGGGGTTTTTCAGTTCCAACGGAAAACATAAAAAATGTGTTCTGTAAATTTTTATTCGATAAGTTAGGAAACATATATTTTGAGTTTTTTGGAGTATGATTGTAAAAGAACCAATTCATTCAACCCATATATTTGAAAAACATTTTGAACCACCTTTAGACCAGCCAACAGTTCCGGATTCCAACAAAACAATAATTTACCAGGCAAACATATCTTTTCTTTCTTCCGCAAGGGCCATTTCCAAACATCAAAGTTCCATTTCCTATGCTTAAATTTACAATTTGTACCACATATTTTCTTCTTTTTACGCCATTTCCACATATCAGAAATCCCATAACCAAGACCATTTCCATTCTTTTCATCACCGTGATATTGCACAGATAAAGACTTATTGATAAATGTGAAACTAATACCAGTTAGCTTGTCAACCAATTCAAACACACTTCCTTGATTTGACTCATCTACCCTCACCATCTTCAATCGTCCTCGCGACTCCAAGAATACACGCATCATCTATCTGACATACAAATCTCAAAACTCGTAACAAGCATTCCTATTCTATCATCATCTATCTTATTAATCAAACTACTTAATAGTTCCTCTTTTCCCATTTCCCTATCCAGCAACTCCATTACCACAGGCTCAATGCCAACCTTATCACACCACTTCACTTTAATACCTTCACCACCATCTTTACACAATTCCCCCATGTCACCTCCTTCACCACTCATAAGCTCATAAGCCAAATCCTTCGCACCGATAACCTGCTCATCCACCTGATCAACACCAGGAGCTAAAAATGGCGAAAAAAATAATTAAAATCCAAGATCATCAAGACTATCAGTTACCACCACATCACCAACATGATCACTAACACACAACCCACAACTTGAATCTTGATCAATACCCATTAAGCCAACGGTTATGTCAATCATCCCGTCTCCATTAGCGGATCCCATAACCTCATCATCTTCTATATCAATCTCACCATCGTCTTGTAGTTCCGTTTTTACAGAATCATCAATAATAACACTATACCATAACCGCTGTCTTCTTTCCCACCTATATCTTGTTTCACGTCACAGTATAATCTCTTTGATTCTCTCCTAAATTATTCTAATTTCCATCTTCAAAGTTTGTATCCTTTCTTCATCGATGAAAATACTATTCGCTGTAGATTCCATTCCTGATTGAATTCGGCGAAAATTTGGAAAAACCCCAATTTGTGAACCCTAATTGAAATTGACCCAAGAATCCCCAATTAGGAACCCTAATTCCGAATTGGAATTCAGTGTGTTGCCAGGAAAGAGGCTCTAGATACCAGTTGATATGAACCAAACTAGATATCCGTTAGGATATGAAGAACGATTCGTAAAACAACTAGGAATTCAAGAAACAAGAACTGAATTCGAAATTGAATTACAATGATAGTTTGTTACAGATTGTTGGTTACAAAACCCAGAGAGAAGAATCTGTTTTACAACAATGAAAGCTAACTATGAAAATACTATCCAATGGGTATTTATACTAAGGGGGTGTTTGGGATTGCGTTTGGAACTAGATTACCTAATTATATCATTTTCAAAATGGAGATAAGCTGAAATGAGTGTTTGGATAATAAAAGGAAAAAAGTGATTATTTGCGTTTGGAAGCTTCCAAAATGGAGTTTTGAAAAAGTAAGTGAGGAGTTACTTATTTCATTTTCAAAATGGAGAAAAGCTAAAATGAGTATATTTTAGTCATTTTACTTATCAACTAAACAAATAATCTGATTTGCCAAACACTACAAAAACTGATAATCTGATTATTGCGATTTCAAACAACATAATCAAATCCAAACACTATTTCTAATTGTTGATTATCTGATTATTCATTTTCAAAACGCATAATCTATTTTCAATAAGCAGTCCCAAACACCCCCTAAATGGTAGAGTTGGCTGCTAAGTCGACTTTCCGAAATCACCCGTATCACATAGTTATGCCAAATACACATTATAATAGTTGCAATTATAAAACTGTGTTTTGTCTCGAGGACAATGTGTTATTGTTGGACAGAGTAGGACAATGTGTTATTTTAGGGATGAGCACGGTACCGAACCCGTCCCGAATTAGTGGTACCTAATATTTCCCGAGCATAAATTAGTGGTACCGGTACCGTACCGAACGGGATTCGGGTATCGGTACCGGGAAATCGGTCCTTCCCGTTTTTTTTCGGGAATTTCCCGATTTGGTACCGGTGCCGTCCCGAATTAGTGGTCCCGAATTTTTTTTCACCTTATTTCGTAGTCCCGGTACCGTCCCGGGACGGTTCCGTTTCGGTTTCGAGATTCAGGTCGAAATGCTCATCCCTACTCAGTTTTGATTATTATGTTATTATAATTTTAAATATCGGATGCACATGAAAACCCTATCTTTAAGTTGATTATCTGAATCTTATGTCTAAATATATACATCATCACCGGCCTAGAATTAATCAAGTTTTGACAACTTTCAACAGGTACGTCGATACTATGAACCCAGGTGGTGGCAACCCGACCAACTTATATCAGCCACCTTCCTTCTCTACCAAGAAACCTATCAGCAATTCCAACCCAAGTTTCTTTATTCCCCAAGCTACCCCGGCAGACGAACAACCCACTGCTACTCCTGATAACTTCCAACCGGCACCCAAACAGCCTGCCAATACTTCTGATAGCTTCCAACAAAATACCACATCAGTTAACCAAATTTCATCGTATCCTTCTCGAAACAGCCCATCCCCATCAGCAATGGGCATGCAAAAATATGCATCCATGGATGATATATCTAAAAGCGGAGTGTCATCATCCACATCTACATTCTCATTTGCTAATCAATCCATGTCAACTCACTCACGAAGAACATTTTCATGGAGTGGAAGCGGCAATGAAGATTTATCGGTTTCTGGTAACAACGAATTCAAACCATTTGGAGGAGCATCTGGTATGGCTCCATCTGCGTTTACCCCAAACCAGACTGGATTTAGATATGCTTCGAATGATGATCTCCAAGAAGTTGAACTTTAGATGAAATAAAAATTGTCTTTTTTCTCTTTATAATTTTTAAATTTGTATACTGTAATATCCAATCGAGTTATCTTAGTTTCTTGGAGAGATAGGTTTTGTTAAATTCTAAAGAGTGGTGGTTCGGGAAAAATAGTAAAAGAGGGCTCCACTGTATAGTTCATTTGTTCATTTTGTCAAGCAAGAAGTTAAGGTTCAAACCTCATATTTCTTTGAGTTAACTTATATATCTGTACAAAAGTACTAGCAGGGTACCCGCGCAACGCAGCGGCGGGTACCTTGTGACTATTTTGCGACGAACAACGTTGTTCTGTTACAATTTTTTTTTCTAACAATCGCTGTAAGAAAATAACGCACAACCAAGTCACACTCAAACCGCCTAAACCACCAACAAGTCTCATTGTGGGTGGTGGTGATAGTCTCGACCTTCGTCGACGCCTTTTCAGGCGTTTTGCGCTTCTGTTTGTGTTGCGTTCGGGAGAGACATAAAGATATAGCAGATGGAGTGTGTGTTTTATTTTAGTTTTCATGTATATGTGGGAGTTATTATAGGTCTGGTTACTACATGGGTGGTTACTATGGGCCTTAAATTTAATATTGTGTAACTAAATTTTTAATGGTGACTTTAATGAATAATAAGTAGGGTGTTACACTTTTATAAATTTATTAATACATTTAAATATCAAATGTAACTTTTGTTCAAGTGTATGTAAGAAGTTTTTAAATTTCCTAATTAAGAAATGTTTGAGGCTGAAAATTTTAAGACTTCTAAATATAGAGAAAGGTTTAAATCTTTTATAAAGTAGTAAGATATGTATCGTCTTTATGTTGTTAATATGCTATTCAATTTTGGAAGACGTTTTTTATGCATAATGACTCAAATATGGATGCGGAAAAGCCACGTTTTTATTAAGCAACTCGAGCTCAAGTTTAAGCTTAACTTGACCAAGTCGAGATTCTATCGAGCTCGAGCTTGAGCCCAATAACATATAACGAGCCAAGTTTGAGCTCTCTAGCCTTCTCAATGTACATCAAAGGAATCATCTCAATTGTGTGGGCTTGAAGTACCGGGAACAACGTAGGCATCCTCCAACACGAAAGCAGCTCATTCACCATAGATGTACTCTTAAACTTGAACGCACACAACTTTAGTCGAATCGTAATCATAATAATATCACAAACTTCCTCGGGAGACCGCTTCTTATTCTTGAAAATACGATTGTTTCGTTCAATTCATATGTAGTAAGTAGCAGCCACGAGCAAAAGTCATCCAAAAATACTCCTTGCTGATCGCTTTTTAGATATCAGCGCGAGGTACGAAAGAACATCCGCCATAACCACCGGACACTCTCCATAACAGCAAGTGATCTAATTTTATTCCATACACGCATTGAATAAAAATACTCAAAAAATTAAATGAGCATGGGAGCCATGTATTGCAAAAGGAGCAACAAAGTGAAACCAAATCAATGTCATGTCCATGTCCAATGACATATTCTGTCATGAGTCTGGAAGGACCCTCTTATGACTAACCATAAATGTAAAGCATGTCTCGGATTACAATGGGGAAACCATACAAAACCATACCAAGGCAAGGCACTTCCTCTAGGTCTTGTGCTTCCCAAGCGTGTTCAACCCAGAAATCCATAAGTCTGCCATTAACGTCCCTCCATATAATAGATCATGCCTTAAATCAGGAGTAGAACATGAATTAGTCCTAGGGTTGGAGCTTTGAGTAACTAAGCTTGAGGCCATCCCTAACTCCGTCAGCCACAAGATTAGCCACATTATTTCGCTTTTTGGAAGACAAATAGTTTCCTATGCAACCGTCGCCTTACCTCATTTATATTCACCATTACACCAAAGAAAACCTCATAAAGTTGTTGAATATCTTAAATAATACCTTTTAGAATAATGAGAACCGAAGCCTAATAAACTTGTATGGAAGAAATAACCGATTTGCAAAGCAAGAGCCGTCCTGCAAAAGAAAACGATTTATTCTTCCAATCACCAATCATGTTCTTAGCTTTCTCAACAAGAATTTTGCAATCCCTATTTAAAAGCCTTGAAGAAATAAGGGGAACACTAAGATATTTTACCGGTAGCTTACCTTCCGAGAATGGCATAATATTAAGAATACCAAGTTTGACATAACTAAAGACATTACAAAAAGGGATAATTACCAAAATGTCCCACACCAAGGAGAGTTAGTCACTTTGAGGACCTACATTATTTTCTTCTAAAAAAGGACTGTGCTACTCGGCGATCGTTCTAAGATGGTAACACGTGTCATGTATGTGTAAGGTATATGTACTTTCATGTTTTATGCGTAACTTGTACTTTTTGTTCTACTTAACATTGCGCAATTGGTTTTTTTGGTCATTTTACATAATTAATATGATATTCAATATAATACATAAAGTAATTTGTGCAAATTTGATAAATTGACATCGTACTTTTTGTACTTTGGTTAACTAATATTTAACATATATATTTTCAGTAGCTTGTGGTTAATAGGGTGCACTATACGATACACGATAAACTTATTATTCTAATGTAACTAGTGTGTACACTTTTAATATGCAATGCCGTAGCTATGGAGGTATGTACAATGTACTTATATTCCAATATGGTCATTTGTGATCTTCATACGTCCACAATCATGAAATCTGTGTTTTTTCTGTAAACTAGGCATTGCCAATTTTTCTTGACTCGATCCTGCTACCTTGGACCACCATATTGATATCAGTAACTCTTTTGGTTGCTTTTGGTGAGGTGAGTTCTTTCACACGGTGTCACTTGATATTTGTGCAGCATTCCAATATTAACAATAAACTATTAAACTGTTATATAATATGATGATCATCTTATTTTTGGTTTAACTCATCCAACATGATTCTTGAATGTTTACCGCTTTATGAGATGCTAAATCTGTTTGGATATAGCTACAATCACACAACAGACATTTATCAATAGTTTTTCTATGCCTAATTGACAATTTATACAGATGATGCTGTAGTTGCAGAACAGCTCCCGGAATCAGATTCAGAAATACACGAACCAAAGATAATGGCAAATCCAAACGATGATGTTAGTGTCGTCCAAGACATTCCACAATCTTACGCATAACCTAAAGCTGATGCATCTGAACCAGATGTTAACGCACTTCCTGAAGTAGAGGTCATTGCAGCCCCTACATTAGCTTCGCCTACCAACAACAATTTAAGTTTATCACAAGATGTATGTTTTCATGATCGTGTTAACACTTCAATTTGGAAAGTTTGCTAACATAATCTCATCTGACTATAGGATGCAGCGGTTAATGCTGATTCACATGAAGACCAGAGGTTTGTATTTGAGATCTTTATCAACTTGTTCTGTCACTGCCAAAGACGATGGTAATATTTGCAACTTTTGTGTCCATATGTTATTGGTTTAATGGACCTGGATATTAGTATAATGTTTGCTGTTGTGTCAGTTGTCTTTTGTGGACCATCTTCAGATCATTGCACAAGCGAGTTGGAAACGGTTTAGTTTTCATATCTGCTGACTCAAATATGGTGCATATGTTTTGTTTTTCGTCACAAATTGCACTTCCATATCTGACACGTGATCTAGTACAAGTATGCACAGTTTACTATACAAAAATCTGAATAAACAAAAACAAGTGAACAATAATTTACGTGGAAGTTGTGAGTATCATCACTTTGTCTAATTGTCATCTCAAAACACAAAAATTACAGCCTATTGCTTCTGTTTTGCCTTGTCTTGTAATCTTTAATAATTACAGGACGATGAATAAGTAACAATAGTTGTCTTCTCTCCTGATTATATGGTGTACCAAGAAAAATATTGCACAGATTCTGACCTAACCTTCACTAGCAGTTGCATCATAATAGAGGGCCCGTTTTTAGATGATGATGTTGAAGAACTCTTTAGATTGCAGCGGGGAGTTGAGGATATACTGTATATCGAATCTCATTGGTATCAGGTCGTAAGTCCATACCAACTTTAATTCGAATCTTCAACCGTCTCTGAATAGCTTATGTGTAGTCTTACTCATTGGTATACCGTAAATTTTTGCAGGTTGGGATGACAATGTTGAAGATTCATGTACTTATGGAGGAGGATACATGATAAGCTGAAAATGTTGAATGCCCTTCAGGTTATTGATTCTGCATAATAAGTTCAAAATAGTTTCGTTCGTGTAACTGATGTTCTTTACTCTTGATTCCACACGTCTTTTCAGGTACCGAGTTGAGGTTTGCATTAATTGGCACCAACTGGTATGAAAAACAAGAAGCAGTCGCATCTTTGAATGACACATACAAAACATCTAAGTTGCACGGGGACGGAAACGGGGACGGGGGCGGGTACGGGTACCGGGAAACGACAACATCTTAAAATTCAAGAAACGGGTACGGCGGGGAAACGTTTATGTGTTTATAATGTTTTACTAAATTGTCATAAAAAAATATTATAAAACATTCAAAAATCTAAATAAATATTACTCCCAATCGTTAATTAAAAACTCGTAAGCATCAAATTGTCTTCCCAAAAACATTGAAGTAAAATAGATATCAATTAGAAGGTTATACAACAATTACGTAATGGTGTAAAATTGTAAATGCATTCAACTTTATTCAACTTTTTGTATGCGTTCATCATAACTTTAGCCAGAGACCAAGGTTATACTAATATAATTGGTTTGCTTATGATATAGTGATTATATACTGATATGTACAAGTCTTGCATCTCCTTTTAAAAGGAAAACAGAAAAGATCAAACCCTATTATCTTCATCATTGATAATTCTAGAAAAAATATTAAACATCAAACATATACAATAGACAATAAAGAATTAATGATTGTATGCCGACTACAGAATGTGTTTACAAGTTCTCGAGAGTTTGACAAGATGACAAGCCCCGACTTTTAAGTTATGAAGGGTTTTTGTTGGAAATATGTTTTTACGTATTTAGAAAGGATCGGTCACTCCAATGATATATTCAAGTATTGGGCTCGTGATGCATTATATCAACATATAGCCCACATGTAGGGTGGGCTATATATACCCCTCCTAGCATGTTAGGAGGGGTCGAGCACTTAGTCATAACATTTCTCATTTCCATCTTTCTCCATTCTCTCCTTTCTCTCTCTCTCTACCTTTCTCTCTCTAATTCTTCCATCTCCTTCCATTCATTAGATAACTCAAACACATATACAATCCTAAGAAACTATGATTCTACAATTGGTATCAAGAGCTTTGGTTGATTCTTCGGATTTGCGTGTGTTTATCTATGATTTGGTGGTAAAACTTTTCTTCTTTCACAATTCTTGTTCTCGTCTCTCTTACTTTCAATTTAATGATTTAGTGGTCAATTTTTTTTATAAAATAACAATTTTGGATCGTTTATCAAATTGTTTTTTATCATACTGTTTTTATTCTACTACTTTTCTTGTATTGTTTTTTGTCTCAATTTTTGTCATCAACTTGTGTCTCAAACTGATTTCATATTTTCTGTCAACTTTTGTCTTCATCAACATTTGATCATCTTTGGATTTGTCTCTGGGTATTACTTTCTGTTATTGCGATTTACACTCCATCGGAAGCACCAGGTTTGTTCATTACGATCGCATAAACCCTAGGGTTTATAAACTGCGATAGCCATCTTACGATCGAAGTTACGATCGAAGTCTCGATCGAAGTCACGATCGAAGTCACGATCGAAGTCACGATCGAAGTCACGATCGAAGTCACGATTGAAGTTGTGATCACGACTTGCGATCGTGACCTGCGATCGTGTCACTGCGATCGTGTCACTACGATCGTGTCACTACGATCGTGTCATTGTGATGGAAAGTTAGATTTTGCGATGGGATGTGGACTCAATATTGCGATGACTTGACTCTCTAATTACTAATTACGGATTTGACCAAAGATTTGACTCAAGACCTAAAGAAGACTCGACTGACTCACTCCACACAAACCAATAGCCTCGATAAGAAAGACCTTCAAGACTCGACTCAAACCAACAACACCCTCATCAGACTAGGCTCAACAACAAAACCACTCTCAGTTTTTTTGAAGAGACTCTCTCGAACACCCAAGCCTCGAACACCTAAGCCTCAACTCTTTTACTCACACTAGACTCGACCAAGACCATCAAACCAAAACCATCAAACCAAAACCATCAACATACCCTCGAATCGACCCAACAAACACAACAAACTTAACAGGACTCGATCTAGACTCGACAACTACACTTTCGACTCAAACCAGACCTCTCTCGACTCCAACATCTCAACCGAACAGACTCATAACTCAACAATCAACCGAGACTCGAAACACAAAACCACTACACAGCACAAACAATTTTCTTTCGATTCAAAACACACTGACACACACTCAGACACAACCTCGACTCAAAGAAAAGATCTCCGTCACAGAAAAAAACATCCTCGATCAACAAGAACATACACCAAAATTAAAATACCTACCCGAGATTAATTGTTTGATCTTGAAGCCACATCTTTCTTGGTTCACCACTGTTTGATGATATAAAAACAAAGCATTCGGGTTTTATTGGCCAGGATGGATTTACATGGCCTGTGATTCGTGATGTTTGATTCCAAAGAGATGAGATAAGATTTTTTAAAAAATGGTAAGCGATGGTTTTTGTTGCGATGGATGATTCAGTTACGCAGTGTTAGGAGATTATTTTGAGTGCGATTGGGTTTTGATGGATGCGATGGATGATCTTCCTAGATAGAAATTGATTTTTGGCTCAAATTATTGTGGTTTGAAGAAGAGAGATAATAAGGGGGACAGAGGTTACAATGTGTTAAATTTTGAGATCTGCGTTTGAATTAAAGAAAGAGACGGATCTTTCTATGTGCTTTGTTGGATATATAAATGGGATATATATATTAAGATCGGATTTTGTCACGTAAAAATTGAGTAGGCCACGTTTTGGGCTCCCATCTATTATACTGTAACCACAAGGCCACGTTTTTGTTTCCCTTTTAAAACAATAATTCAAAGTTAACTTTTCTTTAAGTTAATTTCATATTTTTTTCAACTGATATATTTGGATTTGGTACATCGTGTTGAGGCGAATATTTTGAAAGAAATAAAGTGGTAAAATATTAGACGGGTAAAAAGTTTTTGTGTCCTGATTTGAAGACAAAAGTGACGAGACAAAGGAGACAAGATTTGAAAACAAATATCGAGACAAAGTGACAAAATTCTTTTGACGAGACCGAGAAAATTGGCTACATTTGATTTTTTTAGTGGCTACGAATTTAATCGAGTATTATTATTTGACATTGAAAACCGATTTTTATCTATCAGTAATCCTTAACGTCATTGTTCATCAACATTTAATGGATTCATTGAGTTCGACATTTCAAGAGGGAGAATCGCGTCACATAAAAGTTAATGCTAGAAGAAGTGGCATCACGTCATTTCAACTACATCAGTATCATCTTGTGACTCTTTCATGGATTCAAGGAGGGAGTGAATTTGTGACACTCTTGGTCAAGATCGTTATATATTCATTGATTCAATACTCCTCACCTTGAACCAACTAGCTGAGTAACTTCACAAAGCAGACTTTAATCATTCTGCATCAGAATCTGCATATCAAGCTCTCATGACACAACTCACGCCTTTCCTCCAATTCAATATAATCAAGTCTGAAAGTTCAGTGATTTGCCAGTCATTTTTTCGAGACACACATACCGAGCTTCAAGTTTTCCGTGGTACACTATTGAAACTCTTGACATCGGTCTCGTCTTCGATTTATGAAAAATCCCGACTTCAGCAAGCGTGTGATAATGGAGTGCAAGATTCTACGATGCAAGAGGAAAATGGTCATACTATTGACGAATTGGAGGTTGCTAAAGATTGCAAGGACATGGAATCAACAGTTAAGCATGGCATCAGAAATACGTCAGGGAATGTTCCATACATCTCTTATGATGACACCATTCCAGTTTATGACGAAGTGCCTACGAACATGGTACAATGTAATGTTTTATATGCTGATGAAATGCCGCATATTGAGCAATCTGAACCTAATTATGACAAACATGGGATGGAAAAGAGTGATAGAAATACCACTTCTGATTCATCCGATGTTTCATCCGAGACTCGAAACATAAAACCACTATACACCACAAACAATTTTCTTTCGATTCAAAACACACTAACACACACTCAGACACAACCTCGACTCAAAGAAAAGATCTCCGTCACAGAAAAAAACATCCTCGATCAACAAGAACATACACCAAAATTAAAATACCTACCCGAGATCAATTGTTTGATCTTGAAGCCACATCTTTCTTGGTTCACCACTGTTTGATGATATAAAAACAAAGCATTCGGGTTTTATTGGCCAGGATGGATTTACATGGCATGTGATTCGTGATGTTTGATTCCAAAGAGATGAGATAAGATTTTTTTAAAATGGTAAGCGATGGTTTTTGTTGCGATGGATGATTCAGTTACGCAGTGTTAGGAGATTATTTTGAGTGCGATTAGGTTTTGATGGATGCGATGGATGATCTTTCCTAGATAGAAATTGATTTTTGGCTCAGATCATTGTGGTTTGAAGAAGAGAGATAATAAGGGGGACGGAGGTTACAATGTGTTAAATTTTGAGATCTGCGTTTGAATTAAAGAAAGAGACGGATCTTTCTATGTGCTTTGTTGGATATATAAATGGGATATATATATATTAAGATCGGATTTTGTCACGTAAAAATTGAGTAGGCCACGTTTTGGGCTCCCATCTATTATATTGTTAACCACAAGAGCCACGTTTTTGTTTCCATTTTAAAACAATAATTCAAAGTTAACTTTTCTTTAAGTTAATTTCGTATTTTTTTCAACTGACATATTTGGATTTGGTACATCGTGTTGAGGCGGGTATTTTGAAAGAACCAAAGTGGTAAAATATTTGACGGGTAAAAAGTTTTTGTGTCCGGATTTGAAGACAAAAGTGACGAGGTAAAGGAGACAAGATTTGAAAACAAATATCGAGACAAAGTGACAAAATTCTTTTGACGAGACCGAGAAAATTGGCTACATTTGATTTTTTTTAGTGGCCACGAATTTAACCGAGTATTATTATTTGACATTGAAAACTGATTTTTATCGATCAGTAATCCTTAACGTCATTGTTCATCGACATTCAATGGATTCATTGAGTTCGACATTTCAAGAGGGAGAATCGCGTCACACGAAAGTTAATGCTAGAAGAAGTGTCATCACGTCATTTCGACTACTTTAGTCTCATCTTGTGACTCTTTCATGGATTCAAGGAGGGAGTGAATTTGTGACACTCTTGGTCAAGATCGTTATATATTCATTGATTCAATACTCCTCACCTTGAACCAACTAGCTGAGCAACTTCACAAAGCAGACTTTAATCATTCTGCATCAGAATCTGCATATCAAGCTCTGGTGACACAACTCACGCCTTTCCTCCAATTCAATATAATCAAGTCTGAAAGTTCAGTGATTTGCCAGTCATTTTTTCGAGACACACATACCGAGCTTCAAGTTTTCCGTGGTACACTATTAAAAACTCTTGACATCGGTCTCGTCTTCGATTTATGAAAAATCCCGACTTCAGCAAGCGTGTGATAATGGAGTGCAAGATTCTACGATGCAAGAGGAAAATGGTCATACGATTGACAAATTGGAGGCTGCTAAAGATTGCAAGGACATGGAATCAACAGTTAAGCATGACATCAGAAATACGTCAGGAAATGTTCCAGACATCTCTTATGATGACACCATTCCAGTTTATGACGAAGTGCCTACGAACATGGTACAATGTAATGTTGTATATGCTGATGAAATGCCGCATGTTGAGCATTCTGAACCTAATTATGACAAACATGGGATGGAAAAGAGTGATAGAAATACCACTTATGATTCATCCGATGTGCGTCATAATGGGGGAGAAAGTGTTCAAAATGCTAACAATCATGATAATTGCCTTATGACTGTTTCATTAAATGCTTCCGATTCCAAGTTTAAAGAGCTCGAAATGATTGTAGCTCAGCAATCTAAAGATCTTGAGGCTGCCAAACTTGAATTTTCGAAGAAAAAGAACAAATTTGAAACATATTTTGAAAAACTTGAAAAGTCAAATGTTGTTCTTGAACGAAAATTGGATCAAACAATTCTGGATTATAAGGCTGAAAAGAAAAATCTTTTGAAACAAATTAAGTTGCTTGAATCTAAGCTGGCATCCCAAGATGAATTGCTCAAAGAGAATGAGACTTTAAAGGCTCAGGTTCAGGAAAAGGTTTTTGCAATAGCGATTCTAAAAAACGAGTTGAGGAAAACTAAAGGAACTAGTGTGGACACTAAGCTTGAAAAACCATCAATCTTGGGGAAACCGCCTCAAATTCAGTCCGTTAGACAACCGACTGCATTTAGATCCGAGCGACCACAATCCTCGAGACCGCGGTTTGCCTCCCAAGTTGATATGGTTCATATTTCTAGAACATTCACTCCACCAACTAGGCCTAATGTGACTAAATAAGCTTTTGCAAGACCTAATCACATGATTGCCTCTAGTCTCCCTAGACATAGTCCAAAGAACACGTCTCGAACTAGTTAAAATGACGTTCACCACAAGTTTGGTCTAAGGGAAACTATTCAAAAGACACAAGTAAGAGATAGGAATTTTAAACCTAGTCAGATGCCTTCTAGATTACCCAACACTGCTAACCGTAGCATGTCATATCCTAGGAGCATCAATCAATCATCTAGGAATTCTAGATCTTACCCGGACATTAAATATGCTACTTGTAAAACATGTAGGAAATGTGTCTTTAAAGCAAATCATGATTCTTGTGTCAAGAAATTACTTAATAAGGTGAACTCCCGTGCTAGACTTAAATCCCAGTGGGTTGCTAAAATCAAACCCATTGGTAAAATGTGGCGCCCCACTGGTAGAACTTTCACTCTTGTAGGAAACGAGTCCCCTTTAACTAGGATAGTCTCCGATTCTACTAAGACTACTAGGGAGAAAATTGAAAAGGATGATACATCACTTAAGCCTGAACTTAAGGTTTTCTATAAAAGGAAACGTTTGCCAACTAAGATAAGTGAATCATCTTCTCAGGTCACCTCTGGCACAAGTAAGGCCAACTGTGAACCCCCACATGGTTCTAAAATAGATATCGCTAACCCACAGAGAAGTATCCAACTTTCTAATGAGAATGTAGGTACCAAAGTTAACGTTCAACAAGAACACAACATTCCAATCGTTGTATACCATTCAATTAAGGACACTCTCAGAGTTTGGTTGCTGAAGAAGCTGATATCTAAGAAACAAGTGTCTCAGGGGATTTGCAGTTAAGCTTACAATGTATAAGGACTTATAGTCACATCACAGACTGTAACTCGTTCATCAAAGAAAGGAAAGTTTATCGGGCATGATAAACTTATCCTTACAACGAGAAATTAATTTTTCTCGGGCATGAGCTTATATAAAAAACATTCCAAGTTTTTAAGCTCATGCACAATGGCTCACAGTCTGTGACCCGAACTTCAGAGAAAGGGAAGCTTATCTCGTCAACGATAACTTACCCTCAAAACGAGAAATTAATTTTTCTCGGACACGAGCTTACATTAAAACTATTCAACGGTTTTAAGCTCGTGTAAAATGGCTCCTCGTTAAATTTCAGACGATGACCCGGAATTCAGAGAAAAGGAAGTTTATCTACGCAACGATAACTTACCCTCAATACGAGAAATTAAGTTTTCTCGGACACGAGCTTATCCTAAAACCATTCAAAGGTTTTAAGCTCATGTATAAGGCTCATCATTAAATATCAGATGATCACCCGATCTTCAAATAAAGGAAAGTTTATCGCCGATGATAAACTTATCCTCATTAACGAGAAATTAATTTTTCTCGGGCATGAGCTTATATTAAAAAATTCGAAGTTTTTTAAGCTCGTGCACAATGGCGTATAATTACATTTCAAATTATGCCCCGGACCTCAAGGAAAGGAAAGTTTATCACCGATGATAAACTTATCCTTACAACGAGAAATTAATTTTTCTCGGGCATGAGCTTATATTAAAAACATTCGAAGTTTTTAAGCTCATGCACAATGACTTACAGTTAAATATCAGACTGTAACTCGGACTTCAATTTTAGGAAAGCTTATCTTTCATGATAACTTTTCCTCGTAACGAGAAATTAATTTTTCTCGGTCATGAGCTTGTATTAAAACATTCCAAGTTTTAAGCTCATAAAGTAAAGTGTATCTTTTAAATAAGATAAATTTTCTTCTTAACGAGAAATTCATCTTTCTCGCTCATGAGCTTTACGTTAAAACATTCAAAGTTTTTCAAGCTCATGAAAACGACTTCTAAGTAACTGTCAACTTAGGACTCGTTCTTCAGTTAAAAGGAAAGTTTATCGCCGATGATAAACTTATCCTCACAACGGGAAGTTTACAACTTCTCGGAATTGACCTCGTTTTGTAAGATATTCAACATCTTAAGCTCAAGTAATTGGTTTTCAAAATTTTGAACACAATTTTTCGAGAATTTCTCAAAAGGTTTTTTCTAAATCTTTCAAAATTGTGTGTTCAAAAATGTTTTGATAAAAAGAACATGTCTTCTGCAATCGATAATATTTACGAACCTAGAAATGTCGTTCAATAATGACACGGGGTTGTAAATAAAGTTTGAGCAGAAGTTTAAATGATTTAAAACATGTTCAAAATGGCTTGCTATTATTTTAGATAGTAACCCGATTTTCATACTCAAGTCATGCATTTCACCGGAAAGCTTTGACTCAACAATGGGAATTAATTTTCTCGGGCATGGTTTACTTTATAACCATGCAAGGGATTGTGTTTACGTAATAACACAATCTAACACGAATTTATGTACGTGTCAGTGCATTTATTTGTTAAAACAAGAGAAATCTTGTTTTTATGAAGTTATCATCTCCACCAACCGTAGCAATTTACAATTGATATCTACATACTCGACGATGCGACTACTCAAACGGCGACTACAACTCTTTCAATAGAACACGGGTCAACAATTGAGGGGGAGTAATTGTCCAGCATTCAGAATCTTTGATGCCGAAAGTGCCAAGTTCACATATTGGTGTTAGGACAACGATATCAGTAGTACACACGGAGTCAAGAGATAACTTCAGATGTGACGAGGCGACCAACATTCATGAACAAGAACCATGTGATCCTTTCATATGATGTTCTTCATCATTCAGGTCCAACCTCGTAAATCGCTAATCTTGTGAATACATTATCATATATGATCTTTGCACGTGATAAATACCTTACACTTGTGTTTAAAAGGTATTTAATCTACGTTTCAAATACACCCTCATTAATTTAAGGGGGAGCTTGTGAAAATCATGAAGATAATTGGATTTGCATTTTTCTTCCCAAAATTCTCTTAAAATGCTATTAGATCAATTGATATTAAAAACATCGATTGGGTTAATATTTTTAATATGGGGGAGAAAATGTGATTTAATATGGGAAATGATTAATCACAAATGGATTGACTTAACGTGATAGCTCATCCCGACATGTGCGAAATGTTTTCGAATATCGTGGCATATGTTAAAGGGATCAAAATGGATTTGCACTTCAAAATGGATTTCATGGTGATTTATACTTACCCACAACCTATTTATTTCACGACGATGAAGATTGTGGTGACATAAGGATGGTAGGATAGGTTAAGTCCTATGATTCTTCTAGAACCGGAGGAATCTTCCCAAGGACATTTCATAGCTAGAAATAGTAGTCCTTAGGAAAGATGGAGAAAGATTGTGAACGTAGTTGAATGCCGACCAAGTACTTAAGTTAGCACTGGAACAATCACAACAAGGTGCTAGTTATGACGTATTCGTAAGCATTGAAGGGGTTGAAGAATGAAAAAGAATTGTAAAGATAAAGGGTGTAAAGAAAGAAGCCCTCCTTACAACCTTAGGCAGAAACCGGGTCAATACATATACTATTGAGATCATTTTTTTAATGATTCTTGATATTGAAGACCGACATCATGGACCTAGTGATGCAATGCACAACCCATCCCAGCTAACTCAGATATCTCTTAAAGGATATTTCTTTTAATCACACGGAGACAACGCATTATCTATTGATTTATTCACTCTGAATAAATTGGTATTGAAATGGTGGCACTCCTCTCCAGCCTCCGATCACTAAAATCCAAAACGCACGATCGAGTCTAGATCCATTTGAGATCATCAAATATCTCATTAGGACACAGTTTCATAATTCCTTGCTTCTTCACACACTATGAAAACTAAGAAAGATCTTAAGAGTCCTAGGCAAAATCTTCATGATCTTGCCTGAACATCCGAGTAATACGAAAGTATTTACAATGAAGATGAAAATCCTTCTTGAGCGAATATAAAAAATCTCATGGTAGGTGACTTGTGCGATTCTTTATGAATCAAACTTGTGATAACTGGAAAGCAACAGTGGTTTAATTTTTAACTGAACTTAAACACGTTCCAAGCCTCTACGCAATATCTTAGTGATCATGCCAGAACACTCAGAGTGACACTCTATAGTGTTCAAAGTGATGAGTGGAAATCCTTCTAGTGTTAACATCAAACAACACTTGGTAGGTAACTAATACAAGCTTTTACTTAGTATAAAAATTAAGTTCGTTGAAGTGGTCCAATCGAATTGATTATTGATTAACGTACGACTCAGTCGTCTTTTGGTGGGAAACAAAGATTTGTCGTTGTTGTAAAATTAAAGTGCAAAACTATAACATAAATGATGGTAATTAAATCTAGAACTAATTAAAACTTAAATGTGCAATATTAAAACTTTGAAAAGTAATTTAATTAAATGACGAGTAATTTAAGCTTGACGAAAAATTAAATTTGACAAAGTATTAAAAATATAAATTAAAAACAAAACAAAGCAAAATATAATCCAAAACCCAAAACCATCGGAATGTCAGATCGGAATGCTGTCACCATACCCATCGGAATCCAGATCGCAATGCGCCATCGGAATCAGTCCATCGGAATAAGTCAACAGAATTCTATCGGAATAACAAAATTGCAATCTATCGGAATGTTTAAAAAGAGAGTTGTCGGAATGTATGAAACTTAATCTATCGGAATATTGCTAAGTAAAATTGGGCAGCACTCTGACTTAATATACCTCAAGAGCCGTCGGAATATGCGATCGCAATGTGCGATCGCAATCCCAGATCAGAATGAGGGGGTTGTTACTCTAGATCGCGAAACCGTCAGAATGTGATAACCTTTGTTCCAATTCTGTCACAATCGGAATGTGGAGAAGAAGAGTCGTCGGAATGTTTTGAACCCTCCTTTTCCGATGAAGAACAATCCGCAATAAGCAAAAGCTAAATAAGCTAAAACTAATAAGCTAATATCAAAAACTTAAATGAAATGGAAATACGATGAGACAAAAAGCAACAATTTAAAGACTTTTTCAAAATACGAAATAAGTAAACAAAATAAGCAAACTTTTAGAAAGATGATACTTTTTAGAAAACTTAGAAAAACAAATAAGCTAAGTACAAAACAAGCCAATAAGATTTTCAAACTTATAGCTTATTTCATACGAAAACTTAGATAGAAGTAAAAAGGTGAACTTTTTAATCAAATAAGCAAAGAGGTTAAGCAAAACTTTGCTTAATCCGAATTTGCAACAATTCAAAAACAAGAAAAGTAGGATGAGAAAGATAAAGAAAAGCTTGATTAAAGGTAAATAAAGATTCAACAATAAAGTTAACTTACTTGGAATTAAAAGGCTTAAAATTTAAGACATGAAATTAAAGAACAAGATAGTAAATGACATGAAATTAAAGTTGTGCAAGTAAAGAAAAAATGGTGGAAAGACTAATTGTTACATTAGCTAACCACATGAAATATGATGAAATGGGTGGTATTTATAGTGATTAGGGAGGTTAAGCATGTGTTGCTTCCTTCTTTCTTTCTCGTCTTTTCGTCTTCTTAATTCTTCGACTTTTTCGACTTTGTCTCGGGATTATTTGAACTCGTCTTATAATTTCTTCATTTATTAGACTTGAGTTCCTCGGCTTTATTAAACTTCCGTCTTTAGACTTGTTCTTCGATAAATCTTCAGAATAGGTCTTGTACTTTCGTTCCTTTTGCACTCTTGATCTCTTGACTTCGTCTTTAGTCTTTTTCTTCGATAAAAGTCCGTGAAAGCCCATGTTTTCCTCCCTTTTCACATTTTGGTCCTAAATCACAACAAAAACACAAACCACGCATAATTCCGACATTTACGACATAAAATACACGTTTTTCCTTGGTTATTATTGTAATTAAGTGGTGAAAGGATGGGTGTTTTCGCACCTATCAAATCCTCTACACTTGATCATTGCAATGTCCTCATGTAATGCATTAGTTACAAAGCACGTTTTACATTTTCCATCATAATCAATCCACATTGGCCTTTATTAGAGAGATAGAAAATTTAAAATATTCAAAGGAAGAAAGTAAGTAAAGAAATCAAAGACATACCTTAGGGTTTTGGAAATGTCATGAATGATTATCATCCTCAAGTTTTCACGTTCCCCAAACCAAGCTTAAAAACGATATCATTGTTATTATAAGTTAGTAAACTATCACGAATTCATGTGGGCCAATTATTTACTTAGACTCCCTTATTCATAGGTGTATCTCTTATATTTTATTGTTGTCTTGAATGATCACGAGGATGCATTGTTGACTTATTTCGATAGTTATTTTGGCTAAAAATAAAGTGGGACGATTTAATCAATAGTTAGCTAAAGGACAAAATCTTTTAAAACTGCTTCTCGGGACCTCATAAAGTTCATATCTTGGCATAACTCGCTTCACGATTTGAGACCTTTCTCGGACCGATATTTGGCAGCGACTTCATACTTCGAATCTTGAGAGACGTTCATGAAATAGTGGTCATCTCTTCATTATAGGAATTTCTTCACTTGAACTTTTTGAGAGATTCTTCATATTTGGACCACGACTTCTTCATTTTTGTCCAATCTTTATTTGGGATTTTGATATACAACGATCCGCCTCCTTTTTGGACTTGGATCTATTTATCCTCATACCTTGTTAGGGCCTTTTTGGATAGACTTTTCCGTGATCTTTAGGGGAGTATTAGTTTTTCGTCGTGTTTCTCGATCCTTCATATTGATTTTCGATAAATGATTCTTCACATCACTTTTGGATCTTTAGCAACAAAATATAGCCCTCACGCCTTGTTAGGGCCTTTTCGGACTTTCCAATCTTCGCATCCCGCTTAAATAAGTTATGCCTTGGCTATGAACTCTAATTAATACCGAGCAACTTTTAAACGATCTTGGGCTAGAAGCTAAGTAACTTTTCAAATCGTACGACCTTATTTATCGCAATTAAATTTATTAACAAGCGATGGGAGAATAAGCTTATAATCAACTCACATAAATTCACGAAAGAATGCCAAACTTATAATTGACTCTATCATCTCTCGTTCTCCACAGTTTAAAATCTCAAGGAATGAGACTCGTGGATGCTTAGCCAATTAAATAAAAGTTTTGGGTTTTCGAGTCATCTATAGGATCTTGCAAATTCTTAGACTTTTTTCAAGTTTAGAAAACGCATTTTAAAGTTCCCTTGATAAACGATTCTCTAGGATCAATTATAGGAACTCGCGAAAAGTTCTTGTTCTTAACCCGTGAGAGTTAAGACTTTCGCGTTTTAAAGCCCCCTATATAAAAGCCTAGCAAAACTTGACTTAAACACGTTAAGGATACTAGCTAGAGTAAACTTAGATAAGTAAACTCGGGTTGAGTCAAAAGATTCACAACGTTTTAAAACTAAAACCACTTTATTAAAATTTATTCTAGCAACGAAATAAAATAACTATAACAAAGATAAAAACTACAAGGCCAAAATAGATCAAATATTTTGAAAAATGTCGAAAAATCAAATTTTCCGGTTAAAATGAGGGCAAATACAAGGAAAAGACCACTTGACTTCGATAGAAGGCCCCCCTACACTTAATATAAACATTGTCTCAATGTTTAAGCATGTGGAAGTAAACTCCCTTACACTTAGGACATTGTGCACGTTGTTTAAATCTTGCTAAGGGAAGGACAACTAAAGTGATTCCTATCTTAATATTGAAGAACATAAAATAGAGAATCAAAAGAGTTTAGGATAGAACCGGGAAGACGGGTACACGGAATCACGGTTCGTCAAGAGTCATCAAGAATGGATCTTTGTAAGCTCGAATCCCTGCACATCATAAGAGAGAAAACAATAAACACATACTAGGGTCTCCCCCTACACTTATTATAAAAATCAAGAGAAAAAGGATAGATACTGCGGGTTGCCTCCCGAGAAGCGCTTGTTTTTGTTAACCGAGTCGTGAGCCTGACTCGACCTTGATTATCATAGAAAGAAACTTGAAACACATCCACCGGGATCAAATACATGGTTTTCGTCCAGCAAGTAGCACAAGCTTAAGGCGAACATGGCAAGCTAAAGAAGAGTAGGCAAGGTTCCCTTAAGCAGCGATTGAGCATGGTGGTAGCAAGGGAGCTGAGGTGCAAGCCTATCTCCATAAGTTCCAAATATTTTTCCTTTTATTTCATCAGGTGGATACTGAGATGGCTTGAAAATTGCGATACCGGGGTCGAACACCTTTTCCTTTAGGGGAAAATAACAATCAGGCTCAGCAGATCTTGAAGAGGATCCGATCATAAATCTCGCAATCTCATCCTCGGAAGGAGGATATAGAGGAGTTAAGACATAAGTGCTGTGGATATCGGTTTCGTCCGGCTTCTTCTCCTTTGACACGGGTTTCTTCATATCCAAAGGAGGATAAAGACCATAATCATCAAAGTCTAAAGGAGGGGCATCACTCTCATTTGGGAAGTACGTGTTGAGAAAAGTAGCAAAGTCTTCCTCAAATGAGTAGTCATCCAAAGTAGGATCAAGTGTTGTTGGCGGAGGATCTTCATCATGTGAAGAATCACTCGAGAGAGTATCAGCCTCATCAAAATCATCATAAGTGGGCATGTCTGGATACTCAGAAGTAAAATCATCATAATCATCTCCATTGGAACTAGAATCGTCATCATAAGCATCGAAGATCGGTGGAGAATCATAAACTGGTGGAGGATCAGAATTGGATAGAGAATTATCCACATCATCTTGGAACAGTGGATTATCATAGCAAGAATCGAATAGAGGATTGTTGTAGACGACAAAATCATCAAGCACATTAATCATATTCACTGATTCTCTTCCATTAGATTTGGTTGTGATCTTCCCCATTTTGAACACTTGTGCATCATTCCCGACCCTTAGGATTAACTCACCTTCGGCAACATCGACTAAAGCTTTTCCGGTTCTCAAGAATGGCCGACCAAGTATTAAAGGAATACGAGGGTCCATTTCATAGTCAACAACAACAAAGTCGACCGGAAAAGTGAAGGTGCCCACTTTAATAAACACATCTTCGGCAATACCAAGAGGGTAAGCGAGAGTGCGATTTGCAAGCTCAAGAGTCATCTTCGTTGGTGTAAGATCGGGTAATGATAACTTTTTCCAAACACTTAAAGGCATCAGATTTATGCTTGCCCCGAGATCGGCTAAGGCAGTAAATTCTTCGGTTTGGTGAAAAGTACATGGTAGCACAAAACGACCAGGATCTCCAAGTTTCTCCGGAAGTTCTTTAAGAAGGACGGCAGAACAATTTTCATTCAATCGAGTATTAACAAACTCAGCCATCTTCTCCTTCTTGCTAAGCAATTCCTTAAACATCTTAACAAATTTAGGCATTTGTGCTAGAGCTTCAACAAGGCTAAAAGTGATGGTCATTTCTGAAACTTTCTTCAAATAGTTTGACACTTGAATGTCATCCTTGGTTTGTAGTTTGGCCTTGTCTAAGCGAGATGGATAAGGAATATTGGGTTTATAGGTGGAAGGTGTAGGTGTAGCAGGTAAAGGTTGAGACGTTGAAGGTTTAAAGGTGGAAGGTGGGGTTGGTGAAGGGTTCTTCTTGGGTACTTCTTCATGACGAGGCGGAGACGGTAATGGTGAACTAATACTAGGCGTAGGAGTAGGAGGGATAAATGGTGGTGGAGGAGGTGTAGATGGAGTAACTAGGGGATGGATAGATGGTCCTACTAAGGTTGCTCCACTGCGTGTAGTAATAGCACTCACATTCGCTCTCGGGTTGGTGACGGTGTTTGAAGGTAGAGAGCCCGAAGTAGAGGGTTGAGTACTTGGTAAGAAACTAGCCAGCATATTCTTCAAATCATTTGTTTGAGTGCTAAAAGAGGTTTTTATATCATGTCGAAGCTCGGATCTAATGTCATTACCTTGCTTAGTGATATCCCCTTTCAAATTGATAATTTGGTTTTGCAGATTCTTAATTTGCTCTCCTTGGGTTCTCATTAAAGCTTCAACATCTTGATTAATGGGTGGGGTTTGTTGAGCGGGTGGGTGATAAGGATTAGAAGCTCGAGGTGGGATTTGGTTGCTTCTATTGTAGTTGTTGGGGTTGTGGTTTTGAGGAGAAAAACCGGGTGAAAGAAAGTTGTTCGACCTGTAACTTAGCAAATTTCGATCCCCTTGAGGTCGGGCTTGGTAATTTTCCGGTGAATAGTTACCATAAGTCGCATACACGTTTTCCGGATTGCCTTGAGTAGAAGGACAATCGGTGTATGGATGAGGACCGCCGCAAGTCTCGCAAGAAATTGCTACAGCTTTAACTTGTTGTTGTTGGTTTGTAGCGATGAGCAAGATATTTTTGTTCATTTCGGCCATCATGCGGGTGAATTCGGTTATATCGGGGTTTGATGAAGTAGAAGAAACATTGACTCTCGGGTTATTCCTTGAAGATGCAGAGGAATCCCAATTTTTTTGATGAGTAGTCATGTTCTCAATAAGCTCTCTACCCTCCTCGGGTCTTCTTTTTATAAATGTGCCACCGGCGGCTGCATTAATCGTATCACGATCACGAAAAGTTAAACCATTGTAGAAAGTATCAATCAACGTAATGGGGAGCATGTTGTGGTTTGGACATCGATCGATCAAAACATTATATCTTTCCCAAGCATCAAAGAGAGATTCATCGGGTTCTTGCATGAAACCGCTGATTTGATTTTGAAGGCTCGTGACCATGGATGGTGGAAAGTAGCGCGACAAAAATCGTTGAGTCATGTCGTCCCAAGTATGAATGGAATTCTTCGGGAGACGATCAAACCATTTTTCGGCGTGGTGGGATAAAGTATGTGGAAAGAGCTGTAGGCGAAGGACATCCATAGTAACACCGGGCAACTTCATGCTTTGGGTAATAGTAATGAATTTGTCGAGGTGCTTGTTGGCATCATCATCCGGCAATCCGCGAAATGGATTAGTTTGCACTTGTTGGATCATATGATGCTTCAACGAAAACTCCAGAGCCGTGATTTGCATCGGCGCAGTCGGTCCTCCTCGTCCATACATTGTTGGTTGACAAAGCTCCTCCATTGTCCGAAGATCGGGTGGGGGAACATTGTTGTTGTTATTGTTGAGGTGCGGTGGGTTATTGTTGTTGTTCACACTTGCCATAGCTAAATCTTCACGAGTCTCGGGCTCTCGATAAGTTGAAGATCTAGTACGCATACACCTGCGAAAGCAAAAGAAAAAGATAACAAAGCAATAGACAATATATATACACTATAAAAATAAAAATAAAATCTTTTTGGATTTTTGAATTTTTTTTAATTTTTATGGATTTTAACAATTTTTAATTTTTATGCGTTTTTTTGAAAAATTTTGAGCAAGAAAAATAACGCTCACGAGTGAACG
Organism: Glebionis coronaria; assembly: GCA_025667525.1. Classification (NCBI taxonomy): domain Eukaryota; kingdom Viridiplantae; phylum Streptophyta; class Magnoliopsida; order Asterales; family Asteraceae; genus Glebionis; species Glebionis coronaria. The sequence continues at coordinate 47,439 of JANFOE010000403.1, read as the reverse complement.
GATCCCAAAATGCAACGCGTCTCTCACAGAAACCCGTTAATCTTTACGAAAAGAGCCGGCAGCGGCGCCATTTAATACAAGCTTTTACTTAGTATAAAAATTAAGTTCGTTGAAGTGGTCCAATCGAATTGATTATTGATTAACGTGCGACTCAGTCGACTTTTGGTGGGAAACAAAGATTTGTCGTTGTTGTAAAATTAAAGTGCAAAACTATAACATAAATGATGGTAATTAAATCTAGAACTAATTAAAACTTAAATGTGCAATATTAAAACTTTGAAAAGTAATTTAATTAAATGACGAGTAATTTAAGCTTGACGAAAAATTAAATTTGACAAAGTATTAAAAATGTAACTTAAAAACAAAACAAAGCAAAAGATAATCCAAAACCCAAAACCATCGGAATGTCAGATCGGAATGCTGTCACCATACCCATCGGAATCCAGATCGCAATGCGCCATCGGAATCAGTCTATCAGAATAAGTCAAAAGAATTCTATCGGAATAACAAAATTGCAATCTATCGGAATGTTTAAAATGAGAGCTGTCGGAATGTGTGAAACTTAATCTATCGGAATATTGCTAAGTAAAATTGGGCATCACTTTGACTTAATATACCTCAAGAGCCGTCGGAATATGCGATCGCAATGTGCGATCGCAATCCCAGATCAGAATGAGGGGGTTGTTACTCTAGATCGCGAAACCGTCAGAATGTGATAACCTTTGTTCCAATTCTGTCACAATCGGAATGTGGAGAAGAAGAGTCGTCGGAATGTTTTGAACCCTCCTTTTCCGATGAAGAACAATCCGCAATATGCAAAAGCTAAATAAGCTAAAACTAATAAGCTAATATCAAAAACTTAAATGAAATGGAAATACGATGAGACAACAAGCAACAAATTTAAAGACTTTTTCAAAATACGAAATAAGTAAACAAAATAAGCAAACTTTTAGAAAGATGATACTTTTTAGAAAACTTAGAAAAACAAATAAGCTAAGTACAAAACAAGTCAATAAGATTGTCAAACTTATAGCTTATTTCATACGAAAACTTAGATAGAAGTAAAAAGGTGAACTTTTTAATCAAATAAGCAAAGAGGTTAAGCAAAACTTTGCTTAATCCGAATTTGAAACAATTCAAAAACAAGAAAAGTAGGATGAGAAAAATAAAGAAAAGCTTGACTAAAGGTAAATAAAGATTCAACAATAAAGTTAACTTACTTGGAATTAAAAGGCTTAAAATTTAAGGCATGAAATTAAAGAACAAGATAGTAAATGACATGAAATTAAAGTTGTGCAAGTAAAGAAAAAATGGTGGAAAGACTAATTGTCACATTAGCTAACCACATGAAATGTGATGAAATGGGTGGTATTTATAGTGATTAGGGAGGTTAAGCATGTGTTGCTTCCTTCTTTCTTTCTCGTCTTTTCGTCTTCTTAATTCTTCGACTTTTTCGACTTTGTCTCGGGATTATTTGAACTCGTCTTATAATTTCTTCATTTATTAGACTTGAGTTCCTCGGCTTTATTAAACTTCCGTCTTTAGACTTGTTCTTCGATAAATCTTCAGAATAGGTCTTGGACTTTCGTTCCTTTTGCACTCTTGATCTCTTGACTTCGTCTTTAGTCTTTTTCTTCGATAAAAGTCCGTGAAAGCCCATGTTTTCCTCCCTTTTCACATTTTGGTCCTAAATCACAACAAAAACATAAACCACGCATAATTTCGACATTTACGACATAAAATACACGTTTTGGCTTGGTTATTATTGTAATTAAGTGGTGAAAGGATGGGTTTTTTGCACCTATCAGTAACTTGCAAGATTCTATATGAATCAAGCTAGTGACAACTGGAAAGCAACTATGGTGCGATTCTTTAATGAATCAAACTTGTTCCAGGAACATGAATTGACGGCTTCCAATCATGCGGATAATATTATCCAAATGATTCACTCTTTATGTTCGCTGTCAGCTTTGGACGGTCGAATAAAGAGAACGGGTTTACCCGCGAAATCTTGTCAAGGAGGTTCTTAATTGAAACTACCTGCCACAAGTACGATATTTTATATCGTTCGACGGTCTTCACCGACCGAAGGTAAAATGCTACCGAATTAGAATGAAATGTTCAAGGCCATTTCATCCGTGTATATGTTTTGTTGCAAACTGTCTTATGCAGCGTAACAAGAAGGTGGCATTGCGGTGTACAATCCAGAAGAAGTCGTAAACACATGCTTATGCTGTCTGCACTTAATACTTCAACAAATTCAAGAAAGCCTAAAAGTCAAGTCTTCTGTTGTATCAAACTCTGAAGCTTTCAAGAATTTATAAAGGTGTAAGTATGTGGAACATGAAGTCACGAAGAGGCAAATATCACAAGTGATGAATGCACAAGGTCAAGGCAAGGAAACATGCTCAAGACTAAATTCAAAGATCACATCAAGCACATTCACAAGAACAAGATCGAAGACTCAAGCATAGTATGCTAGGTTTAAGATTTTGTAAAATGGTGTGACCTCCCTTAGGGCGAGATTGTTAGAAATACGTTTTTCCAAAGAAAGTCTCGGTCACATCATTGTTAGCATAGATCACGAGCTATACACTATTTAGGACATTGTAACTTGGAGTGACCTCCCTTAGGGGGAGATTGTTGGAAATACGTTTTTACGTATTTAGAAAGGATCGAACACTCCAACGATATGTTCAAGTATTGGGCTCGTGATCCATTATATCAACATATAGCCCATATAGCCCACATGTAGGGTGGGCTATATATACCCCCTCCTAGCATGTTAGGAGGGGTCGAGCACTTAGTCATAACATTTCTCATTTTCATCTTTCTCCATTCTCTCCTTTCTCTCTCTACCTTTCTCTCTCTAATTCTTCCATCTCCTTCCATTCATTAGATAACTCATACACATATACAATCCTAAGAAACTATGATTCTACAGTTTTAATTACATATGTTTATTAAATACAAGAACTTAGTTAATGGGCAGGAAACGTGGGTTTTTTGGCAGAAAACGTTTTCCCAAACGTTTCCCATATAAGGAAGCACGTACCACAATTTTAGAATCATTTCCCTTTTTCTTGGGGACGTTTCCCCGGCGTTTTCCCACGTTTCCCGTGTTTCCCCGCGTTTCGGAAACGTCATACGCCATCTCGGCGGAGTTTCCGTGCTTCCTAGCAAAACATTATGGACTGGTATAGATGAGTCGGGGTGAGTTATATAGCATGTTACTTGCCTTACTGTTTTCGGTTACGTGTCAGAAGTGATTTATCTTATAACTAGAATCTAAATAATACTGTATTTCTCAATGGCATCCTCCCAATATGTTATCAGTTCATAGGCCTAAATTTTACAACTTGTAAGCGGGAAAATAAAACGAAAAATATGGGCTTATGAAAATTTACTGAACAAAATAATCCCGTGAGCTTGAAAATAAGCTAAAACTTGCACATCTTTTGTAATCTATACACGGATTGATTGGCTTTGAATTATAGATTACCGTTATAAATTAACACTTTCAAGATGCTATGAAACTCCTCACTACTCTACAATCCATTATTATAGTTGGTGTAGTTAGGCGATTCTTTCATTCTTTAATTGGTCATTATTTTGACTTTTCGAGTCAAATTGGTAATTCTTTCAATATGGTGACAACTCGGGATTATTGTTGCAGATGGACACTCTAAGCATCTTTACGGGAGTATTTTTCTTGGTAAGTGAAATTTCATTTTCTTTGGTATTGAAAGCATATATAATCAAACATCGAGCAATGTGTTTCGGCATTAATGTCGATCCATGCACTTTATGTTGGGGTTTATTTCGTTTCAACAGATTAAAGATAATCAACAGTCTAATTACGTACCAATGAACGGTTACAGGATATCACTTGAAGTCGTGTAGTCACTTTCTAAAGAAGATTATTTGACCCTATGCCTGGGTTAACACGAATACCTCATTGGGATAAAACCAAGCGTTAGTTTTTGTTTTAGGCATAAATCAAGAACCCTACGCGTCAAGTGTTTATTGTTTATGTGTGTTTCATCATGCAAGTATGATCACTATTTATAGTGATCCCATTCCTAAGAATGTAACTCATAGTCAAAGGAATAATGAGTATTAATCGGCCAATTAATCTCATTATTTCCCACATGATTACATAGTGGTTACATGACCATAATCATGGTAGTTAAGTCAATCTTAAACCCCTTTTGAAACGGCCAAAGAGGTTACAAAGATAACCCACCCGCTGATGGATAGTATACCCGCTGATGGGTAAACTAGCCACTAACAGGCAAAATCTTGCCACCGACAAGCCAAAATCTAGCCGTTGACAAGCCAAAATCTAGCCGCTGTCAAGCCAAATTCTAGCCGTTGACAAGCCAAATTCTAAGCACTGACAGGCCAAATTCTAGCCACTGACAGGACAAATTGTAGCCACTGACAGGCATAAACAAACCACTATAAGAGTCCGGGGTGGTAAGGGACTTAATGGGTGTACACTCCGTACCTCCAAACCCATTTACGAGTCTGACCTTATCCTACAATTATACTAAATTTCCAACAATCCTCCCCAATTTAATACAATTCCTTTTGGATGAAAATAAACTTTAACAAAACCAGTGCATAAATGAAAATGTCATGAGGATTGAATTTCCATCTTAGTACATCACTTCAAATATTCAAGAATCAGGGTGTTCTAAGAATTGAACCCTTCAACTACTTTGAGTACCTGAAGATAAAATACACACAAGTTTTCAAACACTTAAAATCGCCCCTGACACCATATAAGCCATGTGTCCATATCCAATTCATAAATGTTGTAAGAGCCAAAGTCCATGCTCCTTGATGCGGCGAAACCTCAACATTTACATACGTGGTTCCTCTTTAGTTCATGCTCCTGCTTAAGCACTTTTTCAAAGAAATTTACCATTAAGAAGTTTATAACTTCATCCTTCTTTCAGCAGGTACAAGCACATCCTTGAGATGATAGGTAAACATGTGCTTCAGTCCCTAATGTTCAGCTTTCCATATTGAACTCAACTCCCAAGTTTCCTTAGGAGGGAGTTGGGTGTCCTAGCATTCAATGATTAGTTTAGACTTTAAACCCATCATTTTAGCAGCCTTTATAACCAAGTCTCTAGCCAATCCCTTCGTCAAGTGATCAGCTTTTTTTTGTTGAGACCTCACAAACTCTATTGAAATCACCCCTTTCATGATAAGCTCACGAATCATGCTATGTCTAACACCCAAGTGTCTAGACTTACCATTGTGCATTTGATTATAAGCCTTAGCCAATGTAGCTGCACTATCACAATGGATAGATATGGGTGCCATAGGTTTGACCCACAATAGAATCTCAAGAAGAAAGTTTCTCAACCATTCAGCTTCTTTACCAGCAGCTGCTAGAGCCACAAACTCAGATTCCATTGTTGAACCAGTAATGTAAGTTTGCTTCTTGGATGCCCAAGAAATTGCACCACCACCAAGAAGGAATACTATAACACCCTATTTTGATAAATGGAATATCACAAGATAATTATGGCATATCATCAAAGCATACAAGGTAATGTCTAAAAAATTAAATGACCATAAAAAATCCGGAAACAAACATCGGATCCACATAAGCTCCACACACGAAATGCAGAAGTATAGAATGTAAGGAAAGGACTAAACAATGCCCAACAAAGCAAAAGTATGTAAATGCATTAAATAATGAAAGAAAGCTGGCGCTTCATTCCATGCACGTACTCTTGGATTCCTAGCTTTGCCCTTTAGTACCTGCCGTATTAGGACATGGAAAGAGAAATACGGCTGAGCGATATGCTTAGTGTGCGGATATATAACATAGAATGTAAAGCATAAACATAAGCAACTAATGAAATGAAATGAATAACATAGAAGCGAAAATAATGTATGTCCTGGAAAACCTGGTTTAAGTTCATAATACAGGTTTATATTTCTGAAAAGACTTATGTTTAGTTTATCTTGAAAATATGTATTTTAAATATGCCGAGAGCCCATATAGGTCATGTTATATCCACGTACATGAATACTTGGAAGGGTGACCTGGTCATGCAATTAGAGGGGCTACCTCTAATTAATATATAAAATGAGTGGAGGGATCAGCTCTTGTAACGGATGCAAGACACACACCACAGTTACCATGAAATCATACTACTTGTCCTTGGATGCACCCATTCGCCCCACATGATAATAATAATACTGGCCAAAACTGTAAAGGGACGCTGCGAGCAATCACTCTCACCACAGAAGAGTCATAACACCGGTGCCTCCAGTGCTATGGTTATGGAACCCCCATAACTAGGTGAAACTGGCATGCATGTATATAGCTCAGGAAATCTAAAATAATCATACATATATACTGGTGTGTTTAAGACACTTAAACTACTAGGGAAAACAGATGGCTGTAAACGGGGAAATCCTAATATAGGCATAACATCAAAGCATACAAGGTTATGTTTAAAACATTAAATGATCATAAAAGAATCCAGAAACAAACATCGGATCCACATAAGCTCCACATACGAAATGCATAAGTATAGAATGTAAGGAAAGGACTAAACAATGTCCAGCCAAGCAAAAGTATGTAAATGCATTAAAGAATGAAAAAAGCTGGCGCTTCATACATGCACGTACTCTTGGATTCCTAGCTTTGCCCTTTAGTACCAGCCGTATTGGGACATGGAAAGAGAAATACGGCTGAGCAATTCGCTTAGTGTGCGGATATATAACATAGAATGTAAAGCATAAACATAAGCAACTAATGAAATGAAATGAATAACATAGCAGCGGAAATAATGTATGTCCAGGAAAACCTGGTTTAAGTTCATAATACTGGTTTATATTTCTGAAAAGACTTATGTTTAGTTTATCTTGAAAATCTGCATTTTAAATATGCCGAGAGCCCATAAAGGTCATGTTATATCCACGTGCATGAACACTTGGAGGGGTGACCTCGTCATGCAATTAGAGGGGCTGCCTCTAATTAATATTTAAAATGAGTGGAGGGATCAGCTCCTGTAACGGATGCAAGGCACACACCGCAGTTACCATGAAATCATAGTACTTTTCCTAGGATGCACCCATTCTCCCCACATGATAATAATAATACTGGCCAAAACTGTAAAGGGACGCTGCAAGCAATCACTCTCACCGCAGAAGAGTCATAACACCGGTGCCTCTAGTGTTATGGTTAGGGAACCCCCATAACTAGGTGAAACTGGCATGCATGTATATAGCTCAGACAATCTAATATAATCATACATATATACTGGTGTGTTTAAGATACTTAAACTACTGGGGAAAACAGATGGCTGCAAACGAGGAAATCCTAATATAGGAAGAAAGATGTCCTTACTGAAGGACGAAATATCCGTACCTTATGTCCAGTAAATGAAAACAGAAACAGATGTAGATGATCACTCCGACTTCACAAATAACTACATAATGAAGGGATATGAATAAGAGTCGATCTTACTTATACATACTTGTTATTTGGTTTACTTGACGTGTTCATACTTATTATACTTGTTCTTGTCTTGTCTTATTGTTTCATGTTTTTTTAATCATGTATCTCTTATAATTTCATGTGTTTTTTATTCATGTGTTTCATGTTTTAAGTGTTGTTATACTTGTAATAACATAATGAGTACTTTCTAAAAATAACAGGTTTCTATATATAATAACTTTCCAAAAATAGCAGGTTTCCATATATAGTAACTTACCAAAAATAGTAAGTTTCCTTAAATAGTAAGTTTCTAAAAATAGAAAGTTTCCATAATTAGTAAGTTTCCAAAAAAAGAAAGTTTCCATATTTAGCATGTTTCTATAAATAGTATGTTACCATATTTACGTATTACCATAAATAGCATATTACCATATACCCGGAAGTTCTTCTGGAAATACATCGGGAAATTCTGAAACAACTGGTTGATCTTGGATTGATGGAATTTCGGCAGTGATATCCTGAATTGAAGCTAAGAAGCCCTCGCAACCATGAGATAGTAATGCACGAGATTCTAACATAGAGATGATTTGTACGAACTTTCCAGGTATAAAATCATGAACGTACTCTAGTGCTTGAACATCGCCGAAGATAACCCGATAAGTATGACAATCGATAGTAGCATGATGCTTGGATAACCAATTCATGCCTAAGATGAGATCATACTCACACATATCCAAAGGAAGTGCGTCTACTGGGCGAACTTTGTCATCGAATTTTAGTGGAAGATCTCTATACACTTGGGTAATTCGCACAGAGTCTCGCATAGGCGTAGATATACATAAAACATTCTCTAATAGCGTAGGAATTTTATTAATACTAGTGGCATACGTAGAGGAGATAATTGAATGAGTAGCACCAGTATCGAATAAAACATACGCAACATGACCGTTCATAAAGAGGATGCCAATGATAGTACCTGAGGACTTATTAGCTTGGTTGGGTGTGGTAGTGTAGACAGGTCCCAAAGTTGGTGGCAGCAGATCAACACTAACAATTAAGTTCATACGCCCAAAGTAAGCTTAAACAAACAACCCCTTTATGATATATTCATATAAGCTTATTTTTCAGCTTTAAGTCATAATAAGCCGATTCATCAGAAAAAGGCCCTAAACAGCTTACTGAAATTAGTAATAGTGCTTAGTGCTTACCCTGAAGCCCCATCTCAGTTCGCATGTTCTTCTCGACTTTCTTCACCAATGGACCACCAACCAAGCAACCTAAGCATTAGATTAAACGTAAGTTGAGTAACTTCAAACTGAATCTGGTAAAAAATAATAATATATTCTTCTATGGATTATTCTTTTTTTATTTATATAGGTTAAGTCACTATATACACACGGCTTTACAAATTGACAACAGTGTGGATGCGGCTATTTATGTGTCGTGTAGAAGGGTTCACTTGGAACCTAATTTACCACACCCAAATCGGAGTGCTGCTATAGCCTGTAGCGTTTAAGGACTAAATAGCATATGGATACAACAAGGAGCCATTAGTTGATGTATAATCACTTTCTTGGTTCTTAGGTATTGTTAAAATGATTATGATCATCTAAGCTGCTAAGGTTTCTATAATCCTAATAATCTTTAAAATAGTATCTGCAATAAAACTGAATCTGATAAGTTTAGCAATTTTAAATCTTTTTAATGTCCTCAATTATGATAGATAACAAGACATCAAGGGTCAAAGAAAGCGACGTACCAATAAGGTAGCGAATTTCAAAATCTGCATCCAAACATTCCATTTGGTTTGTAACATTATCTATTTGACAACAAAACAATTCCTTAGGTGACTGAGAACTAATTTCATAGCAGCTACAAACATAAAATGACAGTAGAGAAGGTACACCAGTTACTTTCAGTTTCTCCTGACCCAATACATATTGTAGATGATCTTTATGAGCGGGTTGAGCTTCTGTTGGCACTGAAACAAGCATAGACGACGAGGATGATGTCACTGCTGACACTTGAACCACATCCAAATAATTCTCAACAATAGAAACTAGATGGTGATCTACATCCATTTACACCGTACAAGATGGTGAATATTTGCATCCCTCGAAACCAGGGAGGTCGCTTGCTTGGTCTCGATGTGGATTAATTAAGAGATAAGAATAGTTCAACCATGATCATGATGTTTATGCTGTTTATTCGTCCTTGCAATATTATTTGGGGTTTGTTGTAAGAGGATGTTTATCCATCTCTCCTCGAAGGGTCATGGAAAAATGATTGTGTTAAATAGTGTGCATTTTATAAAGAACAACTACGAGAAAACAATGAATTATTGTGATTTCGTGGGTGTTTGGATGTGCTTATTGAAAACAAATTATTCATTTTGAAAACTCCATTTTAAAAAATCATTTTGAAAACTCCATTTTAAAGAATAGTGTTTGGATTTGATATTCCAGTTTGAAATCGCAATAATCAAATAATCACTTTTTTTAGTGTTTGGCAAATTTGATTATTTGATAATAAACTCCATTTTGAAAGCTTAATTTTACAAAACTCCATTTTGAAAATGAAATAAGTAGCTCCCCACTAACTTTTTCAAAACTCCATTTTGGAGCTTCTAAACGCAAATAATCACTTATCTCCATTTATTACCCAAACACTTTTTTTTAACTTATCTCCATTTTGAAACTGAGATTTGGAGATAATCTCCTCCTAACCGCACATCCAAACACCCCCTTCATCATTGTCATTTTATATAACTTAATAAGAAGAATTTTCTATTTGTCATTGTTGCAGTCATATGGCCTATGGGCATGTGTAAGAGGTTTGATATGCAGTTTTAAGACTTGTTTTGGAACCATTCGTATAATTACTGCCTCCTTAAGTCTAGGGACTTTTTTATCCTTCAAAAACTATCTAAACAGAGTGCTTCCCAAATTTGAATTTAGTACATCGTTTGTTTAAATATCATCAGCCTTTTATATGACTATTAAAAATTTAAACGTAGTTGCTTTAATATTTTGATTTTCTCATAATGTCCACATTTGTTATCATTTTATATCTGGGACTTACATGTTGCAAATCTTTGAACCCGTTTCCTTTTCTACACAAAAACAAAAAACTTGGATGCACACACCAATAAGCGAGAGTCAACATCGTGACTTATACAAAACATTCACATAAAACACGTCTTATGCGCGAATTACAACTATTTTTTACCTGCTAGACTTGGATGTCCAGTGAAGTTAGAACTATGAAGGAAATTAATGTTTTCATGGAAAACAAAGAAGGTTAATTATTATATAGTAATAATGTTTCCATGATTATATTTATCAAATACTCAATTGATTGCAGTCAAAGATAAATAGTCACAAAATTAGTTAAGCACAACTCGACAAATTTGATATAATATGTTAAATAATCATGACCTTACCATAACTTTTCGAGCGTATTGAAGTTTCACGAAAGAAGACTTCTTAGATATTATTTGATATTACGTTTAAGATAAATAGTTTGTATCATATTCTTTAATTTTGGAGCAAGGATACTGTGGCCTGGTGGGTGGTGCTAAAGGCGGTTAGCGCGGGTCTCTTTTGGCGCATCACATTGGGCCTCACGTCATCCGTGTTAGTTTCATCCTTAGCAGCTAAGTGAACGGCTATATTTTTTAAATATTATAGTTTTTGGTGTTACTTTTTGACCAAATTTTTTCAATTAAATTCTCTTTTTTTCCAAAATTTAATCCTTAAAATTTTTATAAATATCAACACCGTCGAAAATACGATACGTACTTCTAACACTACCACGACCGATATATGCAAGGTTTTACGGATTATGAAACATTTCTAGCTATGTGTAATCAAGAAGCCGAAGCCGATGGTTCGGGGTCGTCTCCCGAAAAGACGAGGACATATATACCGCATGAATGAGAAGACGCGGGATAACGGTTACTCGATGACTATTTCGGGGACGACGAGACTCTTTCGAAATACACATAAGAGAAATGCCGATAAGGTATCGTATGAGTTCTATACTTAAAAAAAATTCAATGCTATTTTAAGTTATGATGCCGACACTCTTCCCAATTCTTTTATTTTTCGACTCGGGATCGATGCTATTGGTTGTGAAACTATGATCCTATTTGAAAGTGCACGTCGACAATTCGTCAACTAGCGTACGTGTCATCACCCGATGCATTTGATGAGTACTTGAAAATTGTTAAACGCACTTCAAGAGATTGTTTACTTAACTTTACTAAATGCGTATATGTTTTATATGTTGGAACCTATTTAAGAAAATAAATCCCACATATGTCAAAACAATATATGCATTGTACTTTGAGAAACATGGACTCCTGGAAATGCTCGAGAGTATTGTTTGCATACATTGGGTTTGGAAAAAAATTCCAAAGGCTTTACTGGATGAATTCAAAAGACGGGATCATAAATACCTAACTTTTATGTTACAAGCGGTTGCGGATCAACAACTATGGTTTTGGCATGCATACTTTGTTGTTACAATGTCAAATAATGATCTAAATGTGTTATATGGTTCTCCTTTATTTGATGAAGAATTAGCCGATAGGGTTCTGGAATCTTCGTTTGTGGTAAACGGAAAAACATACAAAAAGGTTACTATTTAACCGACGATGTTTATCCGGAATGAGATACTTTTGTGAAAACTTTTTCGGTTTCAAGCGATGGAAAAACGTTGTGGTTTAAAAAAGTTCAAAAAAGAGCTAGAAAAGATATTGAACGCGTTTTCGGGGTCTTACAAGGTCGTTGGAGAATTATACAACAATCCGCACATGCTTATGAAATAAACGCAATGGAAATAATCATCTATTGTTGTATTATTTTACATAGCATGGTATAAGAAAACGAAAAGTTCGCAATGGATTTTAGAGATATTTTTTGTTGATCCCCAACAAAATAATGTTCGAAGTTGGATCGAACGGTGTGAAATACATGAGAGGAAAACAAAATAAATTTGACACCCAATATTGCATAATGAGCTTCAAACAGACACCGTGCATCATTTAGCGAACAATAATGAATAAATTGTAACCCTTATTTTGATGTAGTTTTTTATTTTTAATTTAATGTCTTATTTTTTATTCTGATGTAATTTTTAAATTATAATGCAGTGTTTTTTTAAAATTTTAACGAAGTTTTTTTAAAGTTATACTAAGTATTCAAAAAAAACCCTTTGGCATTACATTTTGAGCTCCAACCACTATGGTTGAAATTGTGGTGACAAAAGGTTTTTGGTGCAAAAGCCTGTTTGAGACCATGTTAGATGGATCTTTTAGGATATATATTAATCAGATAAAAGGTAAACGAATATCTGAAGTCATACCCGCCCATCGGGCGGGTTTTGTCACTAGTATATATATATATATATATATATATATATATATATATATATATATATATATATATATATATATATATATATATATATATATATATATATATATATATATATATATATATATATATATATATATATATATATATATATATATATATATATATATATATATATATATATATATATATATATATATATATATATATATATACATCAATGGCAGCCAAAAAATCCCTTCTTCTCATAAACCTAATTTTCTTTTTCCTTCAATCCGAATACCTTAAAATGATGTTGTTTTCTCGAATAATCACTGATTATTCTTGAGTTAACAAAGTTTTTATTTGGTTGATTGATTTTAGGGTAAATTAAATTGGTTTTAATTTTCGTTTTTTGCCATCATTGTTGTGTGTGATTGTATTGTTTCTCTCGGTGGTGGTTACTTGTCTCTTTTAGGGTGCTACCTGGACAAGTAGTTTCGTTTTGGTTGGTTAAATAGTATTCACATTAATTATTTTTTAGGGTTTTGTTGTGTTTGGGTATCGGTTGAGCGGTTAGCATTTAAATCATCCTTAGAATTGGTGCATCATTAATCGTCCTTGTTTGTATCTGTCGGCTGACCCTTGATTGTGGCGGTTGAATTTTTGGTCGGCTGACCCTTCAAGTTGGGTGTGTCGGCTGACATTGGATTATAATTACATTGGACGGCTGACTAAGATATTACTAGGGCTTTGTTTCGCAATTTATTGCTTGGGTGTCGTTTTGTTTAAATAGTAACATTCGTCTTTTTTGTTTTTTTTCTTTTGTTTTTTCTAGTGGTCGTTTTGTTTGATTCTGGGTTTCGTGTTTTTACGATAAAAAAAAAGATATTGTTTGTTTAGGGGTTCTTTTTCGTGGTTAGGGCTGTGTTTGATTGAACATGGATTCGAGCAATGAAAGTGATAAGCCATTGTTTATAGGTTGGATGGATGTGGTTAAGGTTTCTACTCTTGAGGTTTTAGTAACGCTAGAGGAGATATCTAATTTGTTTTCTATTCCTTTGAATACTGTGCGTGACATTGAAGTGTTTGCAAATGGTGTGAAGGCAAACAAATTTCCTAAATGGTCTACTTTACCTTAGGAGACCACTATGCGTTATTATGAAGTTTTGTGTGAACGCCATAAGAATCTAACTAGCAGTACTTCTTCACTCAGTTCAGGTGGTTCGAGTGTGCACTCTGCACAAATGGCTAAGGAAACAGATCTTGCAGCTAAGGCTGCAACCATTAATGGTTTGCAACCGTGTAATCTACATGCGGTTTTGAAATTATTTGGTGTAACGATTCGCACGGTTGGTGACGCGGGTGAATTTATGCATGAATTAAGAATGAAGAAACATCCTTTGTGGGAATTGATCTCACATGATCGTGCTAAAGAAATTCTGGAGTTACTTTGCAAATTTGAAGCTGATATGGTTACGTCTACTAATGGAGGTATTAATGCAGTCTCTTCTTCGTTTAATTCTGATAATGTCTATGAAGAGGTTAATATCTCTATTCCTAGGAAGGTCGTTGAAAAAGTAAATGCTCGCTACCATAACACTTTATATGGTTACTTTCTAGGTAAAAGGATTGCATTCCCTGTGGTTGAGTACTTTGCTAAGAATAACTGGGCAAAACATGGTCTTAAGCGTATCATGATGAATGAGAAAGGTTTTTTCTTTTCTCAATTTGGATCTAGTGAGGGTCTTAATGCGGTTCTGGAAGGTGGGCCGTGGATGGTTCGTAATTCACCAATTTTCTTAAGAAATGGACTATGAAAACGAATCTTCTAAAAAGGAGGATCTAACTCGTATTCCGGTATGGGTTAAGTTTCATGATGTCCCGCTACAAGTATTTGAAGAGGAAGGTATTAGTTTAATTGCTTCGTTTCTTGGTAAGCTTATTATGATGGATAATTATACTGATAATATGTGCAAAGAGTCTTGGGGTCGTTGTAGTTTTGCTCGTTGTCTTATTGAGATGAGTGCTGATTCGGAGTTTATAGATAACGTTACTATTGGTGTCCCTGATCTTGAAGGCTCTGGTTGTACTAAGGAATTAATTCGTGTTGAATACGAATGGAAACCGCCTAGATGTCATACTTGTAATATTTTTGGTCATTCCGTTGATTCTTGTCCGAAAAATGTTAAACCTAAAACGGTTGAAAAAGTGACAACTCATGTTGATAATGATGGGTTCCAACAAGTGCAAAGCAAGAGGAAGAAGTACAAAGGTAATTTAGAGAATCAAGTTCCGAGAGGTGTTCCATTGAGCAAGGGTTTCCAAGCAGGTAAGACGGTTGTTTTTCGTCCAAAAACTCACTTGGATACTACAAGTACGAGTGCTGATAATAGTAGTAAGTTGAATACTAAATCTGGTCAGTTGCAGCAGTCTAGCAATCCTAATGGTCCGAACAAGGGTAAAGCTCAAATGAGCAGTGTTTCTACATCTAATAAATTTCATCTTTGTCCATGCCTGATATTGACGAAGGGGTTCAAGGAAGCGAGGAAGATAATGAGGAGGAGGAGGGAGTCGAGGTCGTCTTTGATGAATCGGTGAATCTTCTCAATACTCATATTGGGACAAGCACTCCAACTGGCTGATCCCCATGTTGATATTTTATTATTTTCCTCGTAACTTTATGTTATCGTCTTGGTTTTTGTCTAGTTTATATATTTCCAGTATTCTAGACTAGTTAATGATTATGGCCTGTCATAAACATTTTGTTTAACAAGCTGCCTGTAGCTTGCGGTTAATGTGGTATTTCAGCCACATTTCTTGTACTTCAACGCTTTTTTTGGTTCTATTTACCGGGGTCATTGCTACCCTTTTACCAAAAAAAAAATTATATATATATATATATATATATATATATATATATATATATATATATATATATATATATATATATATATATAGAGAGAGAGAGAGAGAGAGAGAGAGAGAGAGAGAGAGAGAGAGAGAGAGAAGAGAGAGAGAGAGAGAGAGAGAGAGAGAGAGAGAGAGAGAGAGAGAGAGAGGAGAGAGAGAGAGAGAGAGAGAGAGAGAGAGAGAGAGAGAGAGAGAGAGAGAGAGAGAGAGAGAGAGAGAGAGAGAGAGAGAGAGAGAGATATGAGATCATTAGAAAACCTTCCCTTGGTAGAAAACCTAGAAAACAATACAAATCCTCCTCCTTTTTTTCGCACCAAAATCTATAAGGGATCGAAATGTAATTATCACTTCTTATGGGTAAATCTGACACTTTTTAAACTTTCATACCATTTTTTACCACTTTTCCATCTTTCTGCTTTCTTTGTTAACGTGTTTCTTTCCCACAACCACCATATCCACCACCGTTCATCACCACAACGTTTTATGCGCATCCAGCGACGACGATGGAGATCATCTCCGACGACATAACCACAATGGATATCATATCCGGTGTCATAAACGCCAATGGAGATAATCTTCGGTAATCATGTTTGGTGTGTCGATTTTACGAGTTTTTTTATATAGTGGACTAATTGATTAGTTATTTTATTTTAATTTGAGAAAATATAGCCTAGAAGTTGTATTTTCAAAAACTCCACTCAATGTGTTTGATAAAATGTCTAAATGATATTTTATAACTGTTATCCATTAATTCTGAACTATGATCCACTAATTTTATAATTGTGAGTTTATTAAATGGCATGTGATGACACATACCGGGTTGAACGTCATGAGCTGATGAATTATTGTAAGTTGTTGCCTTTGAGCTAATTAGTGGTCAAGTTTAATATGTGATTGAATTGGTTTATTATTAGAAACTATGTATATTATATGTTATTGTTTTAAGCCTGTTGATTTTGCACTACTTATCCATCAAGTAGATTATGTACTATTTATGTTCGATTCTTAAGGTCGCATAATAATTTTAGATGATAGCAAGTTTGGGCATTATATGCTCCAAAATGCCCGACACGGACAACAACGGTGTTAAAAGTTAGGTCTAAAGACGGGATTCGTAATTGCTTTTGGTACGATAATACATATTTTAAGCTATATCATCAATTAGAAGAGTATCAGATGCTTTAAGTCCCCCTGTCCCTGTTTAGCTATACTAGTTCATTGCACCAAAATGTGTAACTGAATCAAGAAAACATGTTTGCAACATAGTTAGTTCGAGAATGCTTTATGATCAAATGTACATGGGATAAAGTAATATTCTATCAGACATCCCATCCACCCTTCTTTTTGATCATTTGAAACAGACTCAGATATATACTATGAAATTAGCATTACAATACACAAGAAACCTTAACCTCTACCCTTTGAATTAGTAGTTTTCTGTGTTGATACTTTTATAACTCTTACACTTTGACCTTATGGGTATATTTTTAATACATATTCGGTGAATTTGGCGATGATGGTGGACCAGCAGCCAAAGCCAATGCTCTTAAGTTTAACGTGTTCTAAAAGTGTGTCTAGCAGATTATAGTTGCAGCCATTCCTGCTACGTTTTAAAGTTCATCCTTAATAACGTTTCTTGACGTAGTTTGAGTATCTATTATGGGCAATGCAGTAGAAGCAAGTTGAACATGGCTGCCACAAAACAGGTATCAAGCCAATAATATTGTATAACAAATATTAACAATTTAAATATTTACATACCTTAGCAAAACACAATCTTTTGCAGCTTCTTTCAGTTATGCAAGCGATACTATTCTTGTTTTTCAACTCTCTGCTGCATTTTGTTCCTTTGGAACCACTTCAAGAACCGTCATAGATACATCACCTGAGCCTTGTAACAAGCTTGGCTGGTCTCGATATCAGTGATATCTTTATTGCAAATTTTACTATGAGCTGTTGAATATGGTGTATACGCTGACATCTGGAGTACCATTTTGGCTTGGTTATTGGCCAATAAATTTATACTAGATGGTTACACAGTCGTAGCTTGTCAAATTGTGAATGATTCTAAATATGTCAATGGAACATAATTATTGTCAAATACATTTTGAGAGCGAGTAAAACATAATTATATTGTATTCTACCCAATACTAAATTTTAGAGTTTGCAATATGTCTGAGCGATGGTTGCATATAGAATTGTTTCATATGTTTTGTGACGGATAATATGATTCTTGGTACATAGGTGAAGCAACTTCAGAATATTTATGCATGTCCAAAATGCCCTAACGTCTACAATAAGATGCCCTAATATGTGATGGAGTCCTTTTACTTTTGCTATAATGTGATGTAAAAATATGCAAGTTAGTTGATAAACCAAAAACAGATGCAACGGAGAGACCTACTTGAAATAAAATTTGACATTAGAAGAAGTGCTACTAAATGATACTCCCTCCGTCCTAATTTATTAGTCCCCTATTGACTTTTTAAGTCTTTTATACTAAATTTTGACTTTAAATTAATGTCGTTATGTTATATAATACCTGATACAAAATATATGGATGGATTGAGTTTTAGATGTATTTTCATTTGGCATAATTTTCATCAAATATTACATAACATAAATATAATAATTTAAAGTCAAAGTTTAGTAGAAAATACTTCAAAAGTCAATAGGGGACTAATAAATTGGGACGGAGGGAGTACCATATTTCATTAATTGAATTTTAAACTCTGTTCTCAGAAACAGAAAGAATATATTGTTTTGCACTACTCTAAAACTACTAAGCTGCCGACTTTTCTTTAGCTGGTAGTTACAACACAATTGGTGCAATCCTTTTCAGTTTTTCTGACGTGACAGCCTCGCCTTCATTTCTTAATGTGCTTGTTTCTGGTGCATTTCTCTCTAAAAACCAGTTCATTCACATCAGCAGTTGACACTAAAGAATCAGATTTAACAATGGTTTGCGTTAAATCTTTTGAAGATCCAGAGCCACACCAGGTGTAGATGAGCATGATTCAGATGAAAGAAATAAGTATTTCTAGAAGCGTTATTCAGGTGTAGAAATGGAACAAGGTTGACTGCTAGCTTCCTTAGGTCAGATTTGAGTTGTCTAGGGAATCAAAGATGGAAAGTTACACCAGCTATCGTAGCCGATATTACATGGAGTAACAATGTTCTCAATAGCTCCAGGAGCAGGAATGAGTACTGAAGGCGAAGGATGCCTGAAAAAATAGATATATTTCTCAAAGTCTGAAACATTTCAATTTCAAACATAACAATAACATTTAAGTTGAACTCACAAGAGCAGCTCCACAGGACGTAGGCAGACACCATCCTCGATTATAGGCTGTAATTTGTCATTAAGGGCATGAAGTGGTGGTTTTGTTTGTAAATACAAAATTTTAGAAAATCATAGGATAATTGGAAAAAGATAATTATGAGAACTTAATATCTTTTTATAACTGTTTATCACAGAGACTAGAAAATGACTAACTTAAATGGAGGTTGTGGTTTGCCTCGACATAAATTTGATAAGGTACATGTCGCATTCCTCAGCCTGGAAAGCTTAACATGCTCGTTTAGCTGAGCCATCTAATGAATCTAAGCATCCTAGCCAAGGACGAGATCA
Source organism: Glebionis coronaria (assembly GCA_025667525.1). NCBI lineage: Eukaryota > Viridiplantae > Streptophyta > Magnoliopsida > Asterales > Asteraceae > Glebionis > Glebionis coronaria. The sequence goes on along the minus strand of JANFOE010000403.1, from coordinate 28,067 downwards.
TAACATCTGGGTGAATATCTAGCAACATCTCCTAATGCCCAAACAACCTATAACAACAAAAGATAAAGAAAAAAAGTAGCCAGACGTGAGAACTTGAGTCAGAGACATTTGGAGTCAAAACTGATTCATACTATAAAAATCAGCAAGTAAGTTCACATATTACCTACACTCGCACATCATCACTCGTGGAAGCAAGAAGCTTGAAAAATATTAGGACTGCAACATGACAAATCCAGCTCTGATCTTACGCGCCGTATACATCTATTTCTTGAATTGAGACTTCTCAATGTATTTGGTAACGAAGTCACAGTCTAGCTGAGCCGTGTAGTTTTTTATTGTTTCAGTAATTTAAACCCGAATTTCCTGTGGAAAGGTAACGACGCCTTCTAAATCTCACTGATGTTCTGCTTACCGCTTAGATCAATCACACGATTTAGAAGCTTTGTCCCTGCAACAATATCAAAATTATATTAAAAGTCGTAAAAGTTTATATTGATAATATAATCTATATTCTCTATATACAAATGTTTAGCATTTTAAAGATTTGATGTGCACTTTGATAAAAAAACATTTTTATTTAAATGATAATAGTTGTTACGTTGATGAAATAGGTACTGATCCTAGTTCCAACTGACTTAAGACGCCAGCTTTATGTAATGTGACAAAAAATTTAGCAAATTAATTACAATTGGAGATTGGTTGGAATTATCACCTAAAATTGTGACATATTCATTTTATATAAAGATCCTAAACTACGTCCCCAATATCCACAACCAAAATGAGCAACCTTCTAAAAAAATGCTCATTTATGGGTTAGACCTTTTGAGTACACCTCCCGTGCAACCTGTTCACTGTTCACCTGCACCAGCAACCTTGGCTCTTGAATTGACCATTGACGGAAGACGCGAGCCCAAGGCAGTATGTCTATAAACGGATGCCCTATTTGCCTCTTAATCGGATATAAATTCTCTTCAAGAACCTTAATTAGCTCTGAATTTTTATTTCTCTCCTAATCAACTATGTTTTTTTAGCTTTTGGTTAAATATGGAAAAACAAGATTAACATCCAAGGGTGAACTTAAATCACATCCACCAACTTCAAGTATGAGACCAGATTTCTAACTCTATTGCGCACAAAGGCATAACTAGTGCAGGTTACAAGCTAACTCCTAGAGCAACAATGGCATGGCAAGCCTCATGTCATTCCAACTCTATTCCTCACATATTTACACAATATTAGCTTTAAGTCCTATATTCTTACATATGACAACTGATCTTATAATACTAGGTGATGTTAAAATCTAGGCGACCCATTTGAAAAACAAACAGTGAAGGGTTCAGTTCAGAAACTAGTCAGTAAATCATTGGGGCATGCCATGAGTTCAATGACTAAGAAATCTGATCTCCAACCATCTACAATAAGGCTACTTCATTCATAACACCCCAACAGATTATCTAATATGTTTATAAAGCTAAAAGTCATGTCGATTTTATAATATAACTTTCAGATTACTAGTAACCCACCCAAGTCAGCTAGACTATACACAAATATCATGAGGCCAATCATCTTTAGGCCAGATTTTAGATCATAACACGAATGGATATGTAGGCAACGACATATATGACATACATATATGTTATATATGCACCGCTAACACCAACTAATTCAGTGTTATCATAATCAAATATGCAAACAAATAAGTATGTGGTTAGCAATATTCCGTAATCAAGAATGTAAGGTTAGAGGAGAGAAGATATAGTACTGGAAAATGCGATAGACAATACAATTACCGAAACATTCGGACAAAGGGAAAATTAGCGAGAAACATTATAATTGCCTTTAAATAAACATTAAAAAACACATGCCTTTAAATCAAACAAACAAGTTCCCTTAAATCATAAAAAACATACGCCCTTAAACAAATGCCCTAAAATCAAACAAAGAGGTCCCCTTAAATCATACAAACACGTACACTTAAATAAACGCCCTTAAATAAAACAAACAGGTACCTTTTAAATCATACAAACAAGTGCCCTTAAACAAATAAACGCCCTTAATTATAAAGAAAAATGCCCTTAAAACAGTCAGATGATATGTCCTATGATTCATTACACATACGAATAGATTCCCAAATACGAATGATGCAATAAACATACAAACGAATACACTAAACATATACACGGAGCCCCCTATTGTGTTCATTGATGCAATAAACATACAAACGAATACATTAAACATAGTAGCGCATAAAAATACACATGATTAAGCTTTGCTTTTATATCCTTCTGTATATGCAGTTATGCTAGTTGCTTAAACGAGATAGATTATAAACGGATCATAAGACTCAACTAGAACATACATTGAAATTTGATAGGAATTTTCAGTAATTACGAACTTAGCATTTATAATTGAGGATCCTAATTTCAGTATTAGAATAACTCTACAAGATTTTCTGTGCAACAATTTAAATAACCATCTATGTAAGCAGAGAAAAAAAACTGTTAATTCATTTTGTCATTTTTAGAATCACTTCAAAAGATAATACAGTCTGGACATTTAATATTTTTACATATGTGTACATATTTGTAAACCTATTACAGGTTGAGAATAGAGTATGTTAAACTGATTCCCTATATATTACTGATATGATGCCCTATATTTTTCAACTGATAGCCTATCACAACGCCAACACATATGCCTTAAATAAACAAACACACAAGCGAACACGATGTGCCTTAACTTTTAGAAACATATGCCTTAATGCTATTGATATAAAAAAATTTTAAACTGATTCCCTAAAACACTTTTGAACTGATGCCTGAATTTTTTTTGAACTGATGCCCAAAAACATTTTTGAACTGATACCCTGAAACACTATTAACAACAAATTTTTTAAACAAATAAAGTGATATCATAATATACATTCAAACATATGCCATAAATAAACAAACAAACATGCATGTTGTTCAAGTATGACCTATTTTTTACCATGATGCTTTATCAAACACCTTGGTGAGCTATTTAAGTTCGTTTCATATGACCTAATTTTGATCTATACAACTCGGAATCAATAGAAATGCTCTAATTTTACACATACTCACAAAATACTAAATATAAAACCTGGTGTAAACCCGCTTTAAATATATCTTAGTACGTTAATTACATGAAATCACGTAGAAAATTAAACAACGCAAATAATTAATATATTACACGCGTCACGAGTATTATTGTGTACATATAGTATATTAATCAGAAACGATAAGTAATTACGTATTTAAAAATTACGTATGATATGTATAAAAATAACTATAAGGATTCACAACATTTAAAAACACGAATACGCGTAACATTTAACAAGTCACGAAATAAAATAAAAACAAATATAAGGGCTGATTTTTGTTTAGACGTAGGAATGGGGAAACATATGGGCCAAGGCCCAATAGAACTCCTAAACTGACTATACTAGGCACGAATGGAGTAATATATGTATTTGGAGAAACATAATTTAGAGAAACCCTAAACAAAATTTTTAAACGATCGATCCTTCTCTTTTTTTTCTTGCCGTCGACTCTTCCCCAAGAAAACAGGAACAACAACCGTGAGTTAATCAAGGATCAAGGTCAGATTCGTTTTTGATTGTTTTAAACCCTAAACGCATCTAGTAACAGTAATCAAGTTTTATTTTTTATTCGTTTGTTAGTTGTTCAAGATTCGGGTTTAGGGTTTTAAAACATATTAAACACAAGATACATGAAAGGGGTTCGGGAATTTTGTATGAATTCGGGGCTGTTTTCAAGCAAACCGAGACCATTCATGGTCTCAGTGGTAATGTGGTTTCGCCAGCCGCAACCCTTAAGGGGTGTCAGCGTGGTTTTGCTTAATCAGTGGCTACCACAAACACCCCAGCGGGGAGATGCGTTTAGACAGTGGGAGCCGAGACCTTATTAGGTCTCGGTGGTGAATTACTAGGTAACGATGGTCGATTAAGTACAAACAGTGGGTAGAGTAAACGAACAGCATAAATAAACAATGATCTAGTGGGTACGAATAACAAACATAAGGATTTAACACAAAAATAGTGGGTACTAATAACAAACAGCAGGAACTAGTACTAGGTCTGGGTAGTATCTTGGACAGCACTGCAGTTCAAGATATCGGACAGAACTAGAACATGGATGTTGGAAAGCACTATAATATTACGTTGGACAGGACTAAGGCTATATATGGGACAAAATTGTCGAGGTTGTTTTACTAGTTTGTTTTGGCTTAGTGCAACCGAGACATGGGTGTCTTTTTTTGGTAAAAGGTTTCCCTGGTAAATATATTAACCCAAAAAGCGTTGAAGTACAAAGGAATGTGGCTAAGATACTACATTAACCGCATGCTACAGGCAGCATGTTAACACGTGATTATGTCCTGATAAACACAAACTAATCTAGAACTACAATGCAAGTAAACTAGAAAGAAACCAAGATGCAAACATGAAGTCACACAATGTATTTAGATTCCACCAACAGCACGAAAGGAGCAAATGAAATCCAAATGAACCTGCCTCCTTAAAAAACCTTGCTAAAGAAAACCCAATGGGAAAAACCTTGGACAAGGAAAAAAGAGTACAACCCTCACCCGGCACTCCCATCATGAAGAACTCTAGAGCTCGGCACCCTCCATTTGTCAAGCAGCAAACTCGACCTGGCAGACAACTTCTTAAAACGAAATGAAATCAACTTCAACCGAATAGTATCACAAATAAGCTGAACAATCTGATCAACGGCCAACAGCTTTTTCTTGAAAATTCTTGAATTACGTTCCATCCATATAAAGTACGCAGTAGCAGCCAACACAAGACGGGCAAGGATGCTAGGACAAGACTTCCCCTTAGAAATTGGAATAACATAGGCTAAAATATCATCAATCCGAGGGGGGATGCTATCCATATCACATAGGCCCCGAACCTTAGACCAAACCTACATAGAATAAGAACATTCAAAGAAAAGATGGTCATGAGAATCCGACACCAATTTGCGCAACGGACATCGTAGACGGCTTAGATCCACCAAAGGGCTAACATCCCATTGCCTAAGCCGATCTTGTGTCTTCAATTTTCTTCTAACCACTAACCACAAGTGGATAGAGTGACGAGGAATACAATGAGCAAACCAAATAGCATGATACCAATCAATCATCAAATCCCAATCCTGAATGGAGTCCCAAGCTAAAGAAACTGAAAAAGGATGTAGAACCCCATTTATATCCCGCCACATCAAAACATCATCCTGAGCATCATTAATAACAGGGACAGGGATAGAGACAATGTTTGGAAATCTAGCATACCAATCCTGCGGCCACTCCCAAATACCATTAGTAATAAGATCCCTCACCTTATTAGATAGAGAGAGCCCCGATCTTGTAATACTTCGAACCATAAGAACATCCTGTAACGGACATAAATCTGCCCATTTGTCAAACCACATAGAAGCCAATCTACCACTATTAATCTTGTACCAAATAAATTGACGAATGCGTAGTCTAATCTGTAGAAGTTTTCTCCAGCCCCAACTCATATCACCTATACATGGAACATCCCAGAAACTTCGATCCTTTAACTTGTAAGAATATATCCATTTAACCCATAAAGACTCTTTGCGAGTGAGGATACACCAGATATGAGAAACCATTAAAGCAGTATTAAAATCAAAAAGCTTACGAATACCAAGTCCACCTTCATAAAATGGAGTACAGACAGAGTCCCAAGCAACTTTACCCTTACCTTTCTTCATTTCACCTTGACACCATAAGAAGCCTCTCATAAGCTGTTCCAAATCATGAATAATCTGAACAGGTAAAATAAAGACAGTCGCCCAGTAGATATGCATAGATGAAAGAACTAAACGAACTAACTAGAGTCTTCCTGCTAAAGAAAGAAATTTATTGCGCCAATCATTAACTTTACTCTCAAGTTTTTCAACAAGGACTTTAAAATCCCTATATAGAAGCCTGGCCAAAATGAGAGGAACACCAAGATATCTGACAGGTAACTCGCCTTCAGCAAATGGCATGATATGTAAAATACTACTTTTAACAGCAGTAGCTACATTACAGAAGAAAACTGTGCTCTTTGGGATACTTGGAACCAAACCTGAAGCTATCTTAAATTCCTCCAACGCATCCATAATAACCTGCACAGAGTCCAAGTGACCCCTAGCAAACAAGAAAAGATCATCTGCAAAACAGAGGTTGATAATACGTTGTTGTTCACAATGGTGATGAAAATAAAAATTCTCTGCATTAAGAACCCTTCGCTGCAACATAAGTGAAAGGATCTCCATGACCAACGTGAAAAGATATGGAGATAACGGATCACCTTGCCTGAGACCTCTTTTTCCTTGAAACCAGCCATATAAATTACCATTTATGCAAATGGAATACGAAGTAGTAGAAACACACGTCATAATCTAATCAACCATTAAATGGTGGAATCCAAAACCAATCAGAATGTTACGCAGAAACTGCCAGTCCACCGTATCGTAAGCTTTCTGAATATCCACCTTAAAAGCACATCTTGGAGGACCAACATTTCTGAAGTAATTCCTCATCAGCTCTTGCGTCAATAAGATGTTATCCGAGATCCTACGCCCCGGAACAAAAGCAGATTGATTAATATTAACCAAATCGCCCAAATCCCCTTTAATACGGTTAGCAATTATCTTAATAATGCATTTGAAAATAACATTACAACAAGAGATGGGGCGATAATCAGTAATCTTATTTGGAACAGAAACCTTAGGGATAAGAGCAATAATAGTATGATTAACCTCTTTAAGAAGTTTTCTATTAGAGAAAAACTCCCGAATAGCACATGTAAACTCATCACCCACAATATCCCAAGACTTCTTAAAAAACGCAGCAGTAAAACCATCCGGCCCAGGCGCTTTGTCATCACTCATGGAGAATAACGCACTTTTAATTTCAGAATCAGAGATGACTCTAACCATATGGGCAGATTTCTGAGCACCAAGCTTGAGACATGGGTGTCGGTAGGCTCGGGTACATAAGCTTATGTTAAATAGTTAAGATTAATTTAATTATTGTTTACGTGATATAATTAAATTATTTATGCAACTTAGGTTATATTTTATTAACAGAACTGATCTAAGTATTTGTTTGGGTAATTAAATTAATATCTAGACTTATTTTGGTTATGTAATTATCAAGCTTTGGTAAAGTTTTATTAACTTAGGCTTACCTTATTATTAATTTATAGTCCCAAATTGATCATACATTTTATGGTTAATTAATAATTATCATTTTTAGCTTAAAAGTATTTATTTAATAAACTTTATTATATGATCATGAATTATACATATTTTATGCTTTTTAATTTATAAGAACATGAATTACACTGATCAAAATACATGCTTTAGCATGAATCAGTAATACAGGTAAGAACATTTAAGGCAATACAAGAACAAGTAAAACAAGTTAAGAAAATGTCAAGTAATTAATAATCAGTTAAGTATAGGTTAATCAGATAAGTTATACACGTCTATTCTGTTATGCAGCACTTGCAAGGTTTGAGTAGGATTCTTCGTGTTCTCTTCATTCACATTACTGGACACAAAATACGGATATTCCGTCCTTCAGTATGGCCAACTCCCTTTACATGTTTGATTAGGTTTTCCGTTTGCAGCCAACTGTTTTCTATGTAGTCATGTGTCTTAAACACGTCAGGAAATGTTATGTTTATTTTAATTGCCTGAGTGATATATACGCATGCCATGTTTCACCTAGTTACGGAGGTACCGTAATCATAGCACTAGATGCACCGGTGTTATGACTCTTCTCCGGTGAGAGTGATTGCTCGCAGCGTCCCTTTTACAGTTTGGCCTTTATTATTATTATCATGTGGGGCGAATGGGTGCATCCTAGATTACATGTTTCAGCCAATATTTTCATGGTGAATGTGGTGTATGCCTTGCATCCTTCACAAGGAGTTGATCCCTCCTACCCAGACTATTATAATTAGAGGCATCCCCTCTAATTGCATGACGAGGTCACCCCTCTATGTATTCATGCACGTTGTTATATTCATGACCTATATGGACTCTTGGGCAATTTAAAATACAGTTTTTATTATATAAACCTAATATTTTCATAATAAACCAGTTTATTACATGTCACCAGGTTTTTCCCAGGACTTACTTTATTCCGCTACATTTTTATTCTTATGTTTCCATTTCAGTGTTTACTTATGTTATGTTATTCCAAATGACTGTTATATATCCACACACTGAGCGTATTGCTCGGCCGTTTCTCTTTCCATGTTCCCAAACGACAGGTACTAAAGAGCAAAGATAGGAATCAAGAGTACGTGCATGGAATGAGGCGCTTGTCTTCTTTCATTCTTTAATGCATTTACATACTTTTGTTTTGCTGGACATTGTTTAGTTCTTTTCTTTTACATTCTACTTGTGCATTTCGTGTGTGGAGCTTATGTTGCATCTGATGTTTGTTTCTGGATTCTTTATGGTCATTTAATGTTTTAGACATTTACCTGCATGCTTTGATGATACGCCATAATTATCTTGTGATATTTCACTTATCAAAATGGGGTGTTACAATTATGGTATCAGAGCCAAGGCTTCGACTTGTAGGCTCTTAAAATTTACTTGTGACTAGTGGGTAGTCATCAGCGTCTTCCTAGAACTGACAATTTGTATTCATGCATTCATTTCATGTATATTATTGCAGGAAATTTGACTAAGTAATGGTTGGGACAGGACTGGCCTTATTTAGTCGCATGTGCTTTTAATCGAATCATTTTGCTTAGTGAACCGACCCATAGGCGTTCACATTAGCTCATGGCTTTTCATTTTGATGAACCGACCCACAGGCGTTCATCTTCGCTATGTCAATTTGTTTTCATGTCTTTTGCATCAGGCTATGCCTTCATAAATTGTTTCATGTATCATTTTATTACGTTTATCATATGTTCTAATCAAGTTTATCATTTAATTTTTCATTTTTTTAAACTATCAGATGGTCATGACACGCGAACAAGAGCTAGTAGCAGTTGTCCAAGCTATGCTTCCCCAAATCAGGAACCAAATTCGGGCTGAATACCAGAACGACCCGAATCGATCAACAACAATCCCCCTCCACCGATTAATTTGCACACTTGGCTTGAGAGGTTTAACAAGCAAAAGCCAAGATCTTTTGACAAGGCTGAGACTTCATCTGATGCAGAAGACTGGATTTTGCATATGGAGAAGATTTTTGATGCTATGGGATGCGGTGGTATCTACAAGGCGAGGTTGGCTTGCTATAAGTTTGAGGGTGATGCCCTACATTGGTGGATAGCTTACAAGTTAACTAATGGAGGCGATGATTGGCTAGCTGCATTGACTTGGGATCAGTTCAAGACTTTGTTTTATGCGTAGTTCTTTCCGACTTCTGAGCAGGAAGGACTCAAGAGGGAGTATCACTCCATTCGTCAAAGAAATGGAGAGACTAGCACTGAGTTCATGGAGAGGTTTCTTAGGTTTGCTGGATTGTTAGGTGCGGCTGCGGGTACTACGGAGGAACAAGCCAAGCACTTCCGTTGGGCTCTGCACGCCTCTACAGCGGCTCGTTTACTTAGTGCTACTTATGCTAATGTGGCACAAGTTAATGATGCAGCTCGTAGCTTGGAAATGCTACATGAGCGTGATGACTATGGGGAACAAGCTCGTCCTGAGAAGAGGTATATATTTTAGCCATCAAGCGTTATCTTTTCATTTCAATCTTTATGTTCATTTATACCATTTCCTATCCAATTATATCTTCGGCCAGAAGGGTGGAGACCGGTCCCAACCGGCCACTCAGCAGAATGCCATCAAGGGCCACAGTCAATCTAACGACCGTTATGGATCTGACAAGAGGAACCGTAATGACAATTACCGTAACAACAACAACCAGTCCAACAACAACAGGTCCCTATATTCTTAAACTTTTCTATGTTCAATTGCTGTATGTTTTTACATACTAACATGTCAGCACCATAAACAAGAACTCTACGAGTGGACGTGACCAAAATGTTAAGGGTCAGCAGTCCAACAACTCGTCTTCATCTGGTAAACTATCCTTTTAAACTTCAATGCAATCATGCTTATGCCAAGTAATCATGTCTCACGCATTTTCTTAAATAGGCTCTCAGGTAGCAAGGGTACCTCCAGGAGGTTACACCTACCCCATCTGCATGACTTGTAGTCGTAGACATCTCGGACCATGTCGTAAGTCAGCCGGTGTCTGTTACAAGTGTGGACTACCCGGGCACATGTTGAAAGATTGCAAGAAGGGAGATACTGATGGTACTTCTAGTGTTGCTCTTCCTAAGCCACCAGCCTCTGGTCGTGTCTACACTACCACAAGGGACCAAGCCAATAAGTCTTCAGGTACTATCACTGGCATCCTCTTTATGAACGGTCATGCTGCTTGCGTTTTATTCGATACTGGTGCTACTCATTCAGTTACATCCCCTACGTATTCCACTAGTATTAATAAAATCTCTACGCCATTAGAGAATATTTTAAGTATATTCACGCCTATGCAAGACTCTATACGCATCACCAGGTGTACAGAGACCTTCCACTAGAATTCGATGATAAGATTCACCCAGTAGACGCACTTCCTTTGGATATGTGCGAATTTGATCTCGTCTTAGGCATGGATTGGTTATCCAAGCATCATGCTACTATCGATTGTCATACTTATCGGGTTATCTTCGGCGATGTTCAAGCACCAGAGTACATTCACAATGGTTTTATACCAGGAAAGTCTGTACAAATCATCTCTACGTTAGAAGCTCGTGCATTACTATCTCATGGTTGCGTGGGCTTCTTAGCTTCAATTCAGGATCTTACTGCCGAAGTTTCATCGATCCAAGATCAACCAGTTGTTTCAGAATTTCCCGATGTATTCCCAGAAGAACTTCCGGGTATACCACCTACCCGCGAGGTAGAATTTAACATTAAGCTCATCCCAGGAGCTCAACCTATCTCTAAAGCTCCTTATCGTATGGCTCCCACAGAGCTAAAGGAGTTAAAAGATCAGTTACAGGAATTACTGGAGCGAGGTTTCATTCGTTCGAGTGTATCACCATTGGGTGCATCGGTACTTTTCGTCAATAAGAAGGATGGCAGCATGCGCTATGCATTGACTATCGTGAGCTGAATATGATTACGATTAGAAACCGTTATCCTCTACCATGTATTGATGATTTGTTTGACCAACTACAAGGCACCAAGCATTTCTCTAAGATTGATTTAAGATCTGGTTATCATCAGTTGCAAGTAAAAGAGCAGGATATTCTCAAGACTGCTTTTCGCACAAGATATGGCCATTATGAATTCGTAGTCATGCCTTTCGGACTCACTAATGCTCCTGCGGTTTTCATGGACCTTATAAACCGCGTCTTACATGAGTACTTGGACAAATTTGTTATCGTCTTCATCGATGACATCCTTATCTTCTCTAAATCCAGGGAAGAACATGAAGAACATCTACGCGTTGTGCTACAGATTCTTCGTCAAAAACAGTTGTATGCCAAATTTTCTAAGTGTGAATTCTAGCTAACCAAGGTGGCATTCTTAGGCCACGTTGTCTCCACATAAGGGATTACTATGGATCCCATGAAGGTTAAAGCTATCACTTAATGGTCAAGACCGACGTCTGCAACTGAGGTTCATAGTTTCCTAGGCTTAGCCGGTTATTCTCGCGGATTCGTGGAGAATTTTTAAGACTAGCCTTACCTTTGACCAAGTTGATGCGAAAAGGAGAGAAATTCGTTTGGACTGATGAGTGGGAAAAGAGCTTTGAAAAACTCAAGAAGCGGTTAGTATCTGCACCTATTCTTACTCTCCCGTCTAGTACATGTGGATTTTAGATCTACATCGATGCTTCAAGTAAAGGGTTAGGCTGTGTACTCATGCAACATGGGAAAGTGATCGCATATGCATCACGTCAGCTAAAGCCTTATGAGGAAAATTAGCCTACACATGACTTGGAGTTAGTAGCAGTATTCTTTGCACTTAAAATCTGGAGACACTATCTTTATGGTGAATCATGTGATATCTTCACTAATCACAAGAGTCTCAAGTATATTTTCACTCAGAGGGAACAGATGGTTGGAACTACTCAAGGATTATGACATTAATATTTAGTATCATCCTGGCAAGGCGTATGTAGTGGCAGATGCTCTTAGCAGGAAGTTATGTATGATAAATGGCATGAAAGTAGAAGAAGAAATCATACGCGAATTTGAGCGATTAGACATTGAATTCCTAGTACGTGGGCAGTATAGATATTGGGCTAATATGATAGTTGAGCCAGACTTAATTTCTCGGATCAAGGCAGCTCAGAAAGATGATGGTGAGATTTGGGCTATTATTCAGAATCTTGATCGACAGACAGAGTTTCGTGTAGACGAAGAAGGCATCGTATGGCAAGGAACTAAGTTATGCGTTCCGGATGATCAGGAACTCCGGGAAGCCTTATTGACAGAAGCTCACAGCTCTCCATTCTCTATTCATCCAGGATCCACCAAGATGTATCATGACATTAAACAACATTTCTGGTGGAGTGGCATGAAACAGGATATTGCTACTTTCGTATCCAAGTGTCTAACTTGCCAACAAGTTAAGATCGAGCATCAACGGGCTAGTAGGGTTTAGGGTTTAGGGTTTAGGGTCTAGGGTTTAGGGTTTAGGGTTTAGGGTTTAGGGTTTAGGGTTTAGGGTTTAAGGTTTAGGGTTTAGGGTTTACTACAACCGTTAGAAATTCCGGCATGGAAGTGGGACAAAATCTCCATGGATTTCGTCACCGGACTTCCACTTACTCAGAGCAAACATGATGCTATATGGGTCATAGTTGATCGTTTAATCAAGTCAGCTTATTTTCTTCCAATTCGCAAGGACTTCTCAGTCAGCAAATTGGCAGATATATTCCTTAAGGATATCATACGACTACATGGAACTCCTTCAGACATCATTTCAGACCGAGATCCTCGTTTTACGTAAAAAATTCTAGAAAGTTATGTAGAAAGCTTGGGGCACTAAACTTAAGCTTAGCACTGCCTTTCATCCATAGATCGATGGTCAATCAGAACGTACAATTCATACCTTTGAAGACATGTTGCGGGCTTGTGCATTGGAATGGTCAGGAAGTTGGGATGATTACATTTGTTTGGTAGAGTTTGCCTACAACAACAGCTGGCATGCAAGTATTAAGTGTGCACCTTTCGAGATGCTATATGGTAGGAAGTGTCGTGCTCTAATCTGTTGAGATCAAGTTGGAGAACAAATTCTTGAAGGACCAGAAATGATAGAGGTGACCAATGAGAGGGTTGCCATCGCCAAGGCGAAGCTACAGGAAGCTCGTGCTCGACAAAAGAGATATGTTGATAAACATCGTAGAGATCTAGCGTTTAATGTCTGCGACCATGTTTTCCTTATAGTATCACCAGCACGTGGTGTCAAGCATTTTGGACTCAAGGGCAAGCTCAGTCCACGTTTCATCGGACTGTTTGAAATCCTTGAACGTGTCGATGAAGTATCATATCGTCTAGCTTTACCTCCCCAGTTATCTCATGTGCACGATGTATTCCATTTAGACTTACTCAGAGGTTACAACTACCATCTATTGCATAAGGTTACGTATCCATTCGAGCAGATTTGAGAGGATATATCATATATCAAAGAACCCGAGAGAGTTCTCGATCTCCAAGAACGAGTCATGAGGAGAAAGACGATTCCATTCTTTAAAATCCTTTAGAGGGATCATTCCGAGCGGGAAGCCACTTGGGAAACGAAGGAGACTATCCGGACTTCTTACCCTCATTTCTAGTTTTGACTCGGGTATGTCATTTTCAGCTTACACGTCTTTTCAGCTTATATGTCACTTCAGCGTTTAGAATTTCGTCAGTTTATCGTATCTCTAATTCTAGGACGAATTATTCTTTTAGAGGGGTAGAGTTGTAAAACCCGCTTTAAATATATCTTAGTACGTTAATTACATGAAATCACGTAGAAAATTAAACAATGCGAATAATTAATATACTACACGCGTCACGAGTATTATTATGTACATATAGCATATTAATCAGCAACGATAAGTAATTACGTATTTAAAAGTTTCGTATGATATGTATAAAAATAACTATAAGGATTCATGACATTTAAAAACACGAATACGCGTATCATTTAACAAGTGGCGAAATAAAATAAAAACAAATATAAGGGCTGATTTTTGTTTAGACGTTGGAATGGGGAAACATATGGGCCAAGGCCCATAGAACTCCTAAACCGACTATACTAGGCACTGATGGAGTAATATATGTATTTGGAGAAACATAATTTAGAGAAACCCTAAACAGAATTTGTAAACGATCGATCCTTCTCTTTTTTTTTCTTGTCGTCGACTCTTCCCCAAGAAAATAGGAACAACAACCTGAGTTAATCAAGGATTAAGGTTAGAGTCGTTTTTGATTGTTTTAAACCTTAAACGCATCTAGTAACAGTAATCATGTTTTACTTTTTTATTCGTTTGTTAGTTGTTCAAGATTCGGGTTTAGGGTATTGAAACGTGTTAAACACAACATATATGAATGAGGTTCGGGAATTTTGTATGAATTCGGGGCTGTTTTCAAGCAATACGAGACCATTCATGGTCTCGATGGTAATGTGGTTTCGCCAGCCGCAACCCTTATGGGGTGTCGGCGTGGTTTTGCTTAATCAGTGGCTACCACAAACTCCCCAGCGGGGAGATGCGTTTAGATAGTGGGAGCCGAGACCTTATTAGGTCTCGGTGGTAAATTACTAGGTAACGGTGGTCGATTAAGTACAAATAGTGGGTAGAGTAAACGAACAACATAAATAAACAATGATCCAGTGGGTACGAATAACAAACAACAGGATTTAACACAAAAACAATGTGTACTAATAACAAACAGCAAGCACTAGTACTAGGCCTGGGTAGTATCTTGGACAACACTGCAGTTTAAGATATTGGACAGAATTGGAACATAGATGTTGGACAACACTATAATAATTTGTTGGACATTACTAAGGCTATATATGGGACATCATTGTCTAGGTTGCTTTACTAGTTTATTTTGGTTTAGTGCGACCGAGACATGGGTGTCTCGGTAGGCTCGGGTACATAAGCTTATGCTAAATAGTCAAGATTAATTTAATTATTGTTTACGTGATATAATTAAATTATTTATGCAACTTAGGTTATATTTTATTAAAGGAATTGATCTAAGTATTTGTTTGCGTAATTAAATTAAAATCTAGACTTAATTTGGTTATGTAATTATCAAGCTTTGGTAAAGTTTTATTAACTTAGGCTTACCTTATTATTAATTTATAATCCCAAATAAACCATACATTTTATGGTTAATTAATAATTATCATTTTTAGCTTAAAAGTATTTATTTAATAAACTTTATTATATGATCATGAATTATACATATTTTATGCTTATTAATTTATAAGAACATGAATTACACTGATCAAAATACATACTTTAACATGAATCAGTAATACAGGTAAGAACATTTAAGGCAATAGAACAAGTAAAACAATTTAAGAAAATGTCAAGTAATTAATAATCAGTTAAGCATAGGTTAATCAGATAACTTATACACGTCTATTCTATTATGTAGCACTTGCAAGGTTTGAGTAGGATTCTCCGCGTTCTCTTCGTTCACATTATTGGACACAAGGTACGGATATTCCGTCCTTCAGTATGAAAAGCTCCCTTTGCATGTTTGATTAGGTTTTACGTTTGCAACCAACTGTTTTCCTTGTAGTCATGTGTCTTTAACACGTCAGGAAATGTTATGTTTATTCTAATTGCCTAAGCTATATACATGCATGCCATGTTTCACCAAGTTACAGAGGTACCGTAACCATAGCACTGGAGGCACCGGTGTTATGACTCTTCTGCGGTGAGAGCGATTGCTCGCAGCGTCCCTTTTACAGTTTAGCCTTTATTATTATTATCATGTGGGGCGAATGGGTGCATCCTAGATTACATGTTTCAGCCAGTATTTTCATGGTGAATGTGGTGTGTGCCTTGCATCCTTCACAAGGAGTTGATCCCTCCTACCTAGACTATTATAATTAGAGGCATCCCCTCTAACTGCATGACGAGGTCACCCCTCCATGTATTCATGCACGTTGTTATATTCATGACCTATATGGACTCTTGGGCAATTTAAAATATAGTTTTTATGATATAAACCTAATATTTTCATAATAAACCAGTTTATTACATGTCACCAGGTTTTTCCCAGGACTTACTTTATTCCGCTGCATTTTCATTCTTATGTTTCCATTTCAGGTTTTACTTATGTTATGTTATTCTGTATCACTGTTATATATCCGCACACTGAGCGTATTGCTCAGCCGTTTCTCTTTCCATGTTCCCAAACGTCAGGTACTAAAGAGCAAATATAGGAATCAAGAGTACGTGCATGGAATGAGGCGCCAGTCTTCTTTCATTCTTTAATGCATTTACATACTTTTACTTTACTGAACATTGTTTAGTCCTTTTTCTTTACATTCTACTTATGCATTTCGTGTGTGGAGCTTATGTTGGATCCGATATTTGTTTCCGGATTCTTTATGGTCATTTAATGTTTTAGACATTTACGTTGCATGCCCTGATGATACGCTATAATTATCCTGTGATATTCCATTTATCAAAATGGGGTGTTACACCTAGTGTCATACCTTAATCGTCACGATTTTATTAAATTCAAACTTGGCACGTCAATTAGATACTAATTATCTAATCTGGCGAATCTAAATTTCATCAAAACACTAGTATTCAACCAAAATCCTAATTCTTCACAACTGTGATATATTCTAACGTGATAAACCAGTCGGATACAATCACACCAATACGATGTACTCTTTGATTTCTAACAACTTGTAACCCTAATCCCCCAAAACTGACTCAAAACCCTAATTTTTCACAAATTCACCGATTTAACCAATCAAAACCACAACCTCAATCCGCACAATCAAAATTAAACAAAGTTCATGAAAACTAACTGAAATTAATTGAAATTAGTTAAAAGCGGTTACCTGTTATGTTGTTTCGATGAGATGATGTCGGTGATGCTAACGCGAACCATGGATCTAACTGTGATTTTTTTGTAGGTTTTTTTTATTTTAGGGAGGATAGCGACGGTGCCAGAGGATAGCGGCAGCGTAAATGTGGAGGTGACGGTGCCTTTGTACACTACAAGAAAATGAAGCTATTGCAACATTTTAAAAGCAGCACTTTTGAAACTGTTGCCTTATACACTTCAATAATAACAAAGCAACATTTTTGTTAATAAGTGTTGCATTTTAGGATCTAAAGCAACATTATTTTATAAGTGTCACATTTTATTGTAAAATACAACACTTTATAAAAATGTTGCATTTGCCTAACGAAAAAGTACAACAATTTGGTTTAAAGTGTTGCAAATCTTATTCAGTCACACACAACAATGTAAACAAGACTGTTAGTAGGTTTTCTATCAAGGACACTATGATGCTTTACTTTTAAAGATTCTGATGAACATTTTCATTTATCACTAAATGATTTTTTTTTTGATAATTTTAGAAGTACCTAGCTAACTACTGTTATAAGAACCGATTCTCTAAAGTTACAAGATCACCTTGTCCATATACACACCCAAACACCCTTTTATATCACGCCTTAAGTTATTTTAGGTTGTATATTTTTGTGGTGGTATATATATCAGAACCAAGAATAAGGACTTAGCATAGGGTCAACCCCGAGCCGAATCAGGCAGACCCGAGCCAAACTAGAACCAAAATGTGTGGAAACGCTAGACCAAAATTAAACCGAATTAGACTTGTAATTGGCTCAGGTTTTTCCAGTTTAGTTTGGTAGGTTTTGGGTTTAGACAACATGAACTGAAATGCAAAAACATTTGGAGGGAAAGCAACATCACGTCTTTCCTTTGAATAATGCAACACCACAATGGATAATATGCAAATACACTAGCAATAAAATGAAAAGCATAAGTTCCATTGAAATTACATTAGCTGCTACTTAGATAATGAGTAGCCAAAAATGAAAAACACAAGTTCCATAGCGATTAAAATTTTGATCCATAGCAACAAAATGAGTACAATAGCCAAAATGAAAATACACTAACAAAAAATGCATCAACAATAATTAAAGTATAAGTGAAGTGCCTCAAGTCATCAAGCATCGTCATCACGCTCAATCAATAGCATTTGTAGCTTGGTCAGTTTTTGCAATCCTGTGTCTTTTGAGAAGCAATCACGAAACAACTCCTTTCTAGTTGGCTCATTTGCAGTTAAACATTCATGTTCAAAAAAAATATACAATCTCAATAAATATGCATACTTTACATCAAGGAGTTGCACAATCAGTGTCGTATTCCGCTTATAGGGAGTAAACTGGCTGAATTTTTTAATGGAATTTACAAGAGCCCATATTTGCGCTTTTTTTTTAATCTAGAATGAGACATTAAGATCCTGAACATGCTAATCCAAACACTCCAGCTAAGTGTGAACAGAAAGGTAATATTTTTATATAATAGTTTTTATATAGGGTGAATCACGGTTACTACTTACTAGAGGGTCTGTTCTTTTTACATATATATCTTCGTAACATATCATGGTCAATGTTTCCTAACTTTACCGACTACACAAATGTTGAGTCTGGTGACGAGCACCCTTTAGAATAAATTCATGGAGAATAATATCAGAAGCTTCAATGACTTCCATGTCACCATTCCGGACATGTTCAATGTTTGATCAAGCAATTTCCAATAACACTTAAATCTAAATATAACATCTCCCTATATGTAGTACTATCAATGATACATTGCCCAATAAACATTAGGATGTCCCTCCGCCCAACCATCGAGGTCACGAACTCTCTTCCGTATATGCACACATTATTATTTTTATTAATTAAGTAATCTGGTTTACGCTTTTAGCCTAGGTGATCATACAGGTAAAAATCAAATGTTATGTTTAAAAATAAACAGGTTCTACTTATAGTACCTTTTATTCAGATTTAAAGCACTACCTTTATATATGAGATTTCAATTTAATATTTTGTGATAAACTGTTGCAGGACAACACAACCCAGCCCAGACATAACTACATGTACTTGACCTGATAGCTAACACGCCAAATTGCCAATTTGTTACCTCTGGTCATTTTCTAATGGGCGCATCTTGTATGCAGGAATTTTTTGTCAAACGGGAAGGAGGAAAATACACTGAAAAGAAGAAATTGTTCATTAAATTTATGAAGACGAATGTAGTTATGAGCAAATTTGACAACTCTATACTCATTACTAGACTAGTGACACCCCCAGTAGCGATGGATGCAAACGAGCAGGTGAAAGCTTACCACAACTGAAGGCTATCAAAGTCGCAACTATTCACGAAGACGTTTTTGTAATAATGCTAATAAAAATATGAGTGTTGGATTATAAAGTTCATATTGGAAAAGAGTATGGAATAGCTTGATGGATTGGTATGTTTAGAAACCTAAATACAAGCAAGGCATTAATCTGTTATGGTTGGTTTTGGCTTAACCAAAATGTGCATATAATACACTTTTGTAATGGTTACGGGTGTATTGTTTTCTTCGGCTTAATAATTGTAGGTTGAACGTAATCTCATTTTTCTTTTAGCTACGGACCGATTGACGTTTAACATCTTTAGCCAAAAAAAAGTTATACACATATATGTAATGTTGATTTAAC
This sequence comes from Glebionis coronaria, assembly GCA_025667525.1. NCBI lineage: Eukaryota > Viridiplantae > Streptophyta > Magnoliopsida > Asterales > Asteraceae > Glebionis > Glebionis coronaria. The sequence goes on along the minus strand of JANFOE010000403.1, from coordinate 8,255 downwards.
AAGTACCCTAACTAGCTAATGATATCATGTGGAAAGCGATTGAAAAAAAGAGAACATAAAGTATCACAAAATGTAACAAGTCCATATGCTAGCTTCCGGTTTAAGTAGTATTTACTCGTGTATTAAAAAGTCTTATAATAATATCAAGTTGTACAAACTAGTAAATTCCGAAACAACACAAATTTATCATGTGAATAACTCATTAGTCATTAGCATTATCAAAGAACTTGTGTGCTAATATGAGAAATCAGTCCGCAACATCCATTGAATATAAAAGAGTGACATAAATGTACACATAAAATAGAATGTATTATTAATATTCTATTTAGACATTTCATCGAACAATTGGCATTCATAGTTTGCAATACAAATATAAAAAGGTAATAGATCATAAGTAGCAAGGACAAAGACAACCAATAAATGAAATTTACTTGACAAAAAAGGCTGAATGGAGAGATATATACCTTGTTTTGCTCGTAGTAGGTGACTCCGTTGTTGTGTGTATGTTCACTCAAAATTTGATAGGCTGTATTGGGAAAAGTTCCACAAAACCACTCAGAATCATCAAATCACAAGTTATTCGGCTACATTATCATGGTTTGCACGTTTGTAAGTCGTTGGGTGTAGAGATGGAGAAACGTGGTATCAACTGTCAAATGTACGTGAATGATGGCGGGGAAATTCTAGTTGGCGGGGAAAATTAACGGGTTATGTGGTTTAAACTTTCAAGGAAATTCAATCCAAATTTAGAACTAAATCGAATCAAATATCGAATTTGAATTCGATTCGGTTTTTTAAGTGAACCGAATAACCTGAATTACACTATTTAAAAAAAACATATATAATCGTATATATATTTAGCAGAAATAAAAATATATCAAGTATAAAAATTGTTTTTTATATCATAATTAAATTTTAATAATCATTTTATCTATAAAAATAATGTACAATATATATTTATATAAGTTCGGTTTTCGGTTTGATTTTTAGTTCCAATTGTCAAACCCATATCCAACTCTAAAACGAGTTTATAGTTCAGTGCGGTTCGGTTATGACCCAAAAACCGAATAATATGTTCGGTCTGGTTATGACCCACAACCCAAATTTTATGTTTTGATTCTAGTTCTGATTCGATTCGGTTCAATTTTTGGTTTTGTGGGTCAAACCCAAATTGTGGACACCCTCATTACTTTTAAGAACGTCTTGAACTCGGCTATGCTCAACTTGTCTCCACTATTAACCTCTGGGACGAGAGTAAGTAATCGGTTTAGGGTTTATAATTGAGTGATGATTATGGTTTTGAATACGATACCGTGAATGGAACCAAGGGGTCCCTTTTATAGCCGGTGACACACAATTAGGTTTTTCGAAACATGCGGCTCAAGCATAAGAGATATACTCGTGATCCTTATCCATAAATAAGGACGACATATCCTTTCATGTCGTGGGTGAATCTAATCCTTATTAGAATATAAATCTATTTAACAATAACCACGTGAGATATGTTGCGGCCTGCTTGAAACCGCATGTGGCTTACCATGAATCAAGCCCATTGGGTTGGTCGCGGTAATCCACCCCATACTAGATGGTTTGGATATGGATAGTGTACATGAGGCGGGTAGAATAGTTCAACTGGCCACTATACGTCATAAAAGGTGTTTGTTTCGACTTATATGTGAGGTTATGAACCGATTTGATTTCGGCTTATAGAACATAAGTCTTATTTTTGTTTTGCTTATATTGAGACTTATATAAGTTTATCATACGGTGATTAGCTTATATAAACCCACATGTATCCAAGTAAGGGTATGTTGGGCACCAAGCTTTTAAAGAGATTATGATTATTTTATTGAAAAAATAAGTCAATTAGAATACAATCTTTGTTTGGCATATCAGCTTATAAGAGACTATAAAAAAAATAATCTTCCATAATCTCTCAAAATCAAAAGCTCACTCATGTATCATTTAATAATTATCTCTTTTGATAAAGTCTTCAGCACCATCTCCATCTCCAACACCATCTCAATCTCTAGCACCATCTCCAGTTCCAGCACCATTTACTTTCTCCAAACATACCATAAGCTGGAAATCAAAGCTTATTAAAATATAAACTGAAATCCAAAATAAACTCTAAAGGTCCCCGGTAAGCCGAATAAAACAACCCATAAATACCAAGAGATAACCACTAAACTATTGTTTGACCTCTTTTCTTCAAAACGATTACAAACTCTAAACTAGGGGTGAGCAAAACCGACCGACAACCGGAAACCGACACAAACCGACCGAAACCGAAACCGATCGACACAAACCGACCAAATTCGGGCCGAGACTCGGGATGGGTTTTTCATGATTTCGGGCCTCGGTTCGGGTCGGGACTCGGATACCAGACAAATCAGGAGTAACTCGGGCCTAACTAGGTTCAGTTCGGTACTCGAGATTAAATCGGGTCGAGATTCGGTTTGAGTTTTCAACGATTTCAGTTTCGGGATAAGTAGGGATCGGGTCGGGACGGGTCGGTTTCGTCCTGATGCTCACCCCTGCTCTAAACTAGCTTTTCATTTATTACAACCCCAATCTCTTGCCTTTCTCTCAAGTTGGCTACTATATTTATGGAGCCTCACCATTGTCAAAATCAAATGTAAACTATAGAATATCTGCCATTTGTACAGGTGCGCGAAGTAGGCGGGCATAACCACCGAACAAAACAGGCACATACCAAACGTGCCACTATTACAATTTGCCCCCCCCCAGTCCATATACTACACGGAGACGTCACTATTACATAAACGGGAATAGAGACCTCCACAAAGAGACCTTTTTATGGAAAAACTAGGTCTGGAAACAAATATCCAAAAAAATAGAATCGGTCGGTTTTCATATTTCAAACCGGTCGAGCATATTAGAAAAACCATCAAGACATGTTACTAACTTCAAAAACATATATATTTGTTTGACTTACAAAAACTTTTTTCTAATCTATCCCGATTTATCTATACTATTTTATAGAACATTTTAGACTTATCTCGAGAAAAATAGATTTTCAAATGTTATTACTTACTGTACTAAATAAAATAAATTGTTGGTGTTGTATATTTTTTTATCTATTATTCTTTTTCATTATTTAATTTTATTTTTAGTATGTTTTCATTTTTTTGAATTGCATACGCCGGGACTTGAAAAGTTGAATTTTCATCTCAAATTTTCATTCCCTCTCAACAGGCGATAGAACCAAACCTTCCTATCCCTTTCCTCAATGATTGCTCCTCCCACTAAACCACCTCCTATACAATCGGCATCATCAAACAACCAAATCAAACCGTAACCACCCGAACACCATCACCCTCTACCTACCACTTAAATCAACCATCTCAAAAGCTTTTTTAGTCTCCTCTCCTCACCTTCTCATCTCGTCTTCTTGGAGAACAAACACATCAGCCGCTCCCTTCTTGGGAAACACTAGGTACTTTTATATTTATTATTTTTAATTTTATAATCAATCTTATTTTTACTTTTCTTTGCCAATTAAAACTTTTACCCTTTAGGTATTTGACTAAATGTTGGATGAAAAAAGTTAGCGTAAAAATTGATACCATAATTCAAGGTTAATCAGACTAGTCAAACGAGTGGACTAGTCTTATATTAGGTAGTATTATTTTTTCACTTTGGGCAACATCTAGGAGATTAAGTTTTATTATATAGATTTCAAGCTGTTTGGGGTATGTGTATGAGTGGATTATCATACTGTTACCTTGCGACTTAAAATTTTTGGTGTCACCAAGGACTATGTCCATTTTATTCTTGTATCTATGTTAAGGGGTGTTTGTTTTAGCTTATATAGTGGGATTATAATCTTATTAGCTTATATAAGCTTATAAGCTTATTAAACATAAGCTAAACCAAACACTAAACATGGGCTTATATGCTTATGATATATAAGTCATAAGCGGCTTATATAACATAAGCCTAAGCCCAACTCATAACTTAACCAAACATCCCATGAGGATAGACTTTAGTTGATGTATTGTTTTCAATTGTCTATTGCTAATATGAATCCAACAATGTTCTTTTTGTGATAATCAGATGCTATTATATGTCATAAACTAGTATCCAATCACCCTACTTTTCATTTTGTTTCATTAAATTCAGTTGATTATTGTTCTTAGCACTTTGTATTTGATCTCTACACTGATTGAGCGCCAAACATTAAAACTACTGAACAAATATAATTAGATGATCAAGTAATCGTTAGAAGTTTAGTTTACCTGGCATTAATGTTGTTAACATCAGTTTTATTTCCATTAAGTCTAACAATGTATCTGCGAGCCTCATACTAGTTACACTAATCAGATTCTCACAAGTGGCCACTATTAAATGAACCTCTGCGGTTTAATTTGACCAAGGGCGTTTATTTCACCTAAAATAGCTGATGAGCCTCCATATCACAATTCATCATCTCTATTAAGCAACCAGGTCCAGTGATGTTGTAGCCACTACTGTCATAATTTAACGCCTTTCCCACTGTAGCCAGTTGGTTTTGACGGACTCATTTGGAGGTTTATAAGATAGATGAATAAACTTATGAGGGTACGTAGATGCTACACCAACACTAAGATGAGAACCCATTTCTAATTCTACGCATCGCTCCATATCTAAAATGTTGGCTGTAATTACATCACTATATGTAGCAGCAATGTTTTCAGCTTCTTCTGCTAGTACGCAGGGACGAAGCTATGTTATTCTTTGGGTGGGCCGAAAGCAACCCCAACTTTCGTAGTAATACTAGTACTGTGGTATGTTGCACTGTATTTTGTATATAAAAGTTTAACTGGCCCACCTAAAATTACTCATCCAAGTTAAATAGATTAAAAGAATCGTGTAGTCCATCTGATTATCTTTAGTTTCATAGTTGATTAGTTTCGAAAAAGATCAAGTATGTAACTCTTTCCCTTTTCTTCTTTAATTATTTTGTTTTACTAGTACATATTTCGTTATGTCTAACATTTTAGTGGGTTAATTGTTTATCTGTTAATGACTTGAGTAGAAGGATACTAGATATTATAAACAATGATCTTCAACATCATTATCACTGACAATTTACAATTTGGCAATTTGTTATTCACAAACAATTTGTTTAATATATGTGATTTGTAGTATAAATTTACTAATAATAGATATACATCAATAACGAAAAAACAGAATAGGGTGGATTCAGTTTTTACGAGGACCGTTTTATCGACTAGTGTTGACTCTTCTAGTGTACACTGAATGTGCGTTAAAATCGAGAAAAAGAGATTACGTTATAAGATGGGTGATGAATTTATTTCAATAATTAAGTACTTTGTATTTCCAAAAGAATATTACAGAAACCTTTAGTTTAGATTGTGTTTTAGATGATTTAGTGCTAAGAAGTATCGCGTGAGGTTGAAATGAAAAGATCATATTGAACGAGTATTTTTTTAGATCTTTTTTCTAGTTTTTGTTTTGTTTGGCCCACCCGGCTCACCAGTCTTGGCTCCGTCACTGCTAGTACGACTGGAGTGACCACATTAGCAGGTGCATTTACCAGTTCTGTTGCCTAAACTACTATTGTGTAAACTTGTTATGTGTAATCGAGTTTCTTTTCTAGATCGAGTGGAGATCTAAGACCAAAACTATCCACATACTTAAGAAATGACTTGTTAGACTCTGATTATTTGAATATGATATCTCCATAAGTACCCAGTAAAGTCCCTTTTGCTATTGCTGAAGCAATGCTGAGCTTTGGTTCAGTAGTTAGGCATTGTTAGTTTGAGAAGTCTTCACAACTTATGTAACAGGACCGCAATAAGCAGAAAAAGATGAGCATGTGTATCCCTTTCCAATCCCAATCAAGCTGACTTGTTTCAATCCATAGCCAGCAACCCAAATAACAGTTGACTGTCCATCCTTCCCTCAAAAATATACTTTAGACAATAATCCACGTAATTATGAATCAAGCTTCTTTATGATGGGATTTTGGAATTTTGAGGTCTTGTCCTTTGACATGTCTTTTTGTACGACAGTCACTGCAAATAAATTTCCTTTCCATTCTATCAATTCTGTTACTTTAGCAGCAAAAGAAATCTTTAGATGATCAATCTGTGAAGGATGAGTAACGCCAAGAGTAGATTTAGAAACTTATGAGCCATTCTTGAAAATTGAAAACTGAAAACAAAGATATGGGTTTTATAATTAAGATACAAGGCGTTTGGATCTTAAGTTATAATTGAAAAAGGTCAAGGAACATGGATCTTAGGTTATAATTGAAATGGGTTAGGCCTAATCAAAATAAAGCCCGAAGGCAAACTAAACGTCTAACAATAATCAACTAATGTTGTCATCAATAGTTACGGCTGTTATCGGGTTTGTCAGCTTGCTTTAATTTGGTTGTTATGGAGTTTTAGTAGGTTAAATAAGAGGAGAGCAATAAGCTTTACAAGAATGTGTTGCTTGTTCATGATTTTCTGTTCTTGTGTGTTGTGAACTATTCATGCTTGTATGTTGTGAGTATAACTCACTTAGTTGTTTATATACAACATTATAGGGGATTACCTCTTTCACGTGGTTTAAAATTCAGAATAGTAGAGACTGTGTGTCAAAACTTTAGGGACATAAATAGTAAATACGTGAGGTCAATTGTATTTTTTACTTTTTTACTTCATGTAGGTTTAAGGAAATTCTGGATTTCGCACTGATTGTTTGCTATAAAAGCGTTGATATTGATTAAAAGGAGGAACCAATAGCAACTCTTGTACTTGACATGTTTTATTTATACATTGTCTGATTACCACCACTTGCAGGTAGAAAAGTGAAATCCTGAATTTGTTGACAAAACAAATTATGACAGTAGACACAAATTCCTATTGAGTAGTTATCTTATCATGTATGTTCTATACGGACCACATCTCCTTGATATCGCCATTCTGTTGTTGGAATGTACCTGATGGTAGATATGACCGTCTTCTTAATATTGTTGGAATGTACCTTATAGTATATACTTGGTCATCTTAATGTTGTTGGAATGTAACTTATAAAGTTATAGTAGATATTTGGCCATCTTAATGTTGTTGGGATGTACTTTATTTGATCAGTTATTTGGTCATCTTAATGTTATTAGAATGTTACCTTATAGTAGTTCTAACTGTCCATTATTTGGATATATATCACAGGTCTAAACTAACAGTATTTTTTTCTTGTTTCATTTGGACCAGGTAATATCGTTTCATAATACTTCAAGCTGTATGTGGAGCTTTTCAAAGATGATTTTAAGAAGTCTTTAGTTACAGTTTGATTTCCTCTTCGTTTGTTCACTAGAAGTTTAATGTTGGTTGTATTACTTTAGACAATTTTGTCAAAATACAGAACGATGTTATCTATTGTATTTTATTTTTCCTATGTTGAACAAATGTTAATTATTAATGTATTATTAGACCTTTTCGAAGAATATATATGCTACAAATATTACATATTGCATTGTATTGTAAGTGTTACTAATCATTTATAAAAGTGTTGCCTTATATAATTATAACAACTAGTAGTGTCGCGTTGGACATAATAAAGTGTTGCAAATTTAATTGTAATAATGAAAAAGTATTGCACATTGATCTAAAAGTGTTGTCATTGTGCAAAAAAATGTTGCATTTGAGTAAAAAAAAGTTGCTAATGTAAAAAGTGTTACACTTTAGTATCGAGAGTGTTGCTTTTAATGTAATAAGTGTTGCAATTGAGTGTGAAAGTGTTATAATTGAGTATAAAAAGTGTTGTGTTTGAGTATAAAAAGTGTTGTGTTTGAGTGTAAGAAGTGTTGCACTTTTAAGTATCACATTTATTAAAAAAAGGCAACACATTTGAAAAGTGTTGCACATTCTAATCGAAAGTGTTGCTTATACCTAACGCGACGTTGCATAACATAGCACTTGATAAAGTGTCACCTTATGCATAAAGCAACATTTTAAACACATAATACAACACTTTATGAGTGTCACTTTAACTTCATTTTGCAGTAGTGGTAATTGGTGACCAGAACTAGAGAATAAGATATGATATGCGTGTGTTAAATTCTCTTTAACCAACTAAGAATTGACAGAATGGTCAATTGTCAGTTCTAACACCTCAGTTTTTTGTTAAGTTTCATTTTTTTACCTTTCGTTTTGGTATTCCAAAAGGCACCTGTTTATTTGTTTTCTAGGTTTTTCACCAGAAAGTGGTTTTCTCTAGATCCCACCCCCTCTATATAT